>OX454525.1:66693006-67293006 GCA_949715645.1 Portevinia maculata | reverse complement strand
ATGCTTCCAGCAATCTAGAAACACACCTTCTGTGAGAGAAAGGTTAAAAATTATGTGAAGTGGGGTCGCAAAACAAGATTTTAATTTTTTCACGAAAATTGAAGGTATATGATCTGGACCTAGGCTAACAGAGTCGTCTAGACAAGATAATTCGGTAAGTATATCCTCAACTGAAATGTTCATCGCACCCAGATCAACGATCGAGTTACCAATGTTTGGTAAATCATAAAGGCAAGATTCTAACACAAAGTTAGATTGGAAGAATTTAGAAAATTATAATGGGATGTACTTGAATGGGCTGTTAGAGTTTAACAAAAATATTTGCCATTATCGGCCCAAAAAGATCCTAATCCAATCTTATTCAACAATGAATGTGTGCGAAGCTTTATTTTCGACACGAGTGGGAGGGACCTACAATTCAACGCAGATTTCGAACGGTAGATTTTGAGAACCTCGTCATGAAAGGTAATACTCTTGGATGCTTCTTAGACTTTTACAAGAGGTGGTTCAGTGGATACAAAATAAACGGATATTGAGTTCCTGTAATTTCAAATATACGTGTAATTTTCAATAAACATATAGCGGAAACCCGTATATCTTATTAAACATGCATTTTATTATCCGTGTATTAAAAATATATACGGCTAAGTACCTACATTTATCAAATTGCTCGACAATGTACATGTGCATGAATACAATACTGCATGCAAATGCGTAATGAACGGAAAACTTTTCTGGACCGCCTTTCGTGAACTATATAAACCCCAAAGTCGAAAACATATCCACTAAGAATGAAGATAATTCCTAGGGCAATGGAACGAAATTTATAAATCTATATAATTAAATTCTGTGTACAAGTGAATAATTTTACTTGTTTTAAGAACAGTTATCAAGACGCACTTTTACCTTTCGTTTCTTTTGAGTTGTTGAGGTGCATAAACGGGCATTTTGGTGCCATCTTTCACCCACTTAGTATAAGGAAAAATTACCTTCTCTAATCTGATAAATTCTTTTATGTAAAATACAGAGCGTACACCATAACCATATCACGACAAACATCGCTTAACCATGATACTTCCGGCTCCATGCTTGCCGCTTTTCCTGGTGTACTGGCTTCCACGCTGAGTCCATTGCCTGACGCCTGACATCTGATTGCCCATAATGTACTTTCGGCTCATCGCGCCAAATAAGGTTTCGCCATATATTTTTTTCGTTTCTTGGCGTATATATTCCACATTTCATTTAGCGAATTTGAAACGATTCTTTCGGCGCTTTTTGTGAGAATTGATTTCTCCCTGGGACTTCTTTCAAAGAGATATTGTTCTTCAATCTGGTTCCAGGTGCCCTAGAACGGAATCTGAAGTTAAGTTAGGGTTTTTAGACTATTCGCACCAAATCAAAATCCGAGCTTTCGCGAAAACACTCGCAATCTACATTGAAATCAGAAAATACATTTTTCAGATTTCCAAATTCCTTACTTTTAGAATATTTTGATAAAATAAAAAAAAAACAATAAAATAAAATAAAAAAAAAAACATGAAGAGTGGTTTACAAAGTTGAAAAACGTTCCGGAGTTTCATATTCTCAAGGAATCCAGAGAAATGTTATCATCGCAAGTTGGTTGAAAGGATCTGTTGAAAGTCATCGCAAGTAATGCGCCCACAATGAAAGTTGTAACCAGATTATACTTATATTCATGTTAAGATATTTTCTAAGGTTTTATAGTATTTATTGATAATAATTTTGAGAACTTAAAGTCGGAAAAAGTGTTTTTCAATGAAACGAATTCGGGCAATATTTATGCCACCCAACGATACACCGTTAATCCGACCGTAATAACCGATCGACCAGAGCGCGATCCGTCTTACAAAACTCCTATACCGCAATAACTTGCAAGATTAAATTATGCATTCCAACTCAAAAAATCCAGATAATAAACGATCGAGTTACAGTTAGTGCTTCATAAATGTTGAAGATATCGATGAGGAGGATGCAATTTCACTTTCATTTTCCCGACAAAATCAGGAATTTTTTTCAATGCGGCGTACATTAGTGAAAAAGAACTGCGTGATGAAAG
Source organism: Portevinia maculata (assembly GCA_949715645.1). Lineage (NCBI taxonomy): Eukaryota > Metazoa > Arthropoda > Insecta > Diptera > Syrphidae > Portevinia > Portevinia maculata. The sequence continues at coordinate 67,290,929 of OX454525.1, read as the reverse complement.
CAATATTTTTAAAGCTCCAGTTAAGCACGCTGAAGCAGGTGACATTTTTAGCCAATGTGATACCATGGTCAAAACAGGTCGATGTTGATATGTCTGATATATTCACGTTAAGGCGGCTTCAAGAAAAAGTATAACACTTGAAATCTAACGTGAAATTTAGCAAAGTTATATCAGCCGAATTAAGTAAAAAGCAAATGTTCAGACACACATTTTTTGATAAATATTACAAATATATTACCAAAAAAAAGTTTCGATATAATGAACACTTTCGTTTTAGCGGACAACCTTAAACATTAATATAAATAAAAATAAATAATAAATTATGCCCTTTAATATACTGGACGTCGACTGTGTATGCAATCACACAATTGCAACAACATCAGCAAGTGATTGGCTCATTGATGAAGTGATCCAAAACCAGCAGGCTGCTGATATTTATTAAGATCGAACCAGCCAACCCCATATGGGGCCCAGCAGAGACGATATTATGAGGAAGGGTTATGATCGCTCTGATCATTACTTCATCGTAGAGGAGGAAGAAGATGCCATACATTAGACTAAGTCTAGAAACAAGACCAAATTATGGTGGGTTCCGGGTCATATCGGGGTAGAAGGTAACGAAAAGGCCGACGAACTGGCCAGAAAAGATTCAGAAACACCTTTAATAGGTCTCGAACCTTTCTGCTGCACTGCTAGATCAGCAGCAACGGCAGCAATAAAAAGTTGGGAACATAGAAAATGTATCTAATTAGATTAGATTAAATTAGATAAATTCTTTATTTAGACTTATAATGACAATAATTAAATTATATTAAAGAGAAAAGAAAATGTATCTACTCGTATCTTTGGGAAAGTATCCCAGGTCTAAGACAGGCCAAACGAGCCGTTCGGCCCTTCAATCAAAAAGCCAGCAAATACCTATACCTAAGCAGGCATGATATCGAAAAATTAGTAGGATACCTTACCTTACTGGTCACCATGGTTTAAGATATCATCTAAACAAAATGAAAATAGCAGACTCTCCTGAGTGCCGACTTTGTCTTGAAGAGACGAGTCAGCTGAACTCATTTTATGTGAATGTCTAGCCCTTAATGGAAGTAGAAAGAAGATCTTTTTCAGGGAACAAATGAGCCCCGAGGACTGGAGGACATAAAGAATTCTTCAACTGGTAAAATTGTCTGCTTTACACGGAAAGTAAAAATTCTACTATTTTTTTTTTCTAATGGACACGCACTAAAGGGATTTTTTGATACCCTTATAATGTATTAGCTACACAGCGCGGGCGTTAAGGAAATTAGGGTTAGAAGATAGGGAGAAATGCCGATGCGCGTTAGTTTTAAATGTTTGTAAATCATAATGTGTAGGAAAAATGGAGCTGAAACTTTTTCTGGCCCATACGGTACAAAATATCTTTTAGGTCGAAGTGCCCCCCTATTAAATTGCCTTGGCGACCCAGAAGTTTGAAAAAAAGAAAAGTCTATTCATATTATTAAAATATCCTGAAATTAAGTCTTAAATATTTAAATCTATACAAATTTTAATTTTATGAATAGGAATCATCAGGGAAGTTCACCAACTCTTCTTCAACAAACAATTCAATCTATTTTTTCGTGAAGCTTTTCCAACATGCATGCATGAATCGCAATATTTCCAAGTAGGGGCAATACAATCAACATATACCACTCATTGACGATATCTCAATTTGCCAAAAAGATGAGCCAAGATTCAAGAACATGCAGTGTTGGTCTAATTGTTTGTTGCCCCTATGTTACGCGATCGAGGAGCTCATAAACGATTAACTAAATTTCTCACTGCGTTTAGCTCTTCTGTATTAGTTTAGATGTTTAACGCGGCCTTCATACCAGCCGCCATCATGAGTTACTGGAAGTGGTCCGGGGATATCCCCGTAGAAATCCGCGAAATTTTCTAACAAAGTTAGCATAATGAGATCTTTACGATTTTAATGGTTTTTTATGTGATACCACACAATTTTTCCTGGTTTTAATTTTTGTTTTCCGTCAATTTCCTTAATGTTGTTTTGAATGAATAACCTTACATTCGTTACCACGTGAAGTGGATGGCTGGAGTTACAGCGCTGTTTCACGGTTCGCCACAACCGATCATCAGACTCCTTCTGTGGCAGTCATGCACTGTGCCATTGAAGCCACGAGTTCATCCAGTTTTTATTTTGATTTTCTTGGACAGACTTTGCTCCTGTAAGTATATTATGTTATTCATTCTGGTTTTTTCTTTCTATGTTTTCTCTAATTTTATTCCATTTCGACAAGCATAGTTGGACTGAAATGGGTGATAGAGAGGGTGAAAGACTTTTTGACATTATTTTTGTCGAGAATTTTACGATTTTAATGGTTTTTTATGTGATACCACACAATTCAATGGCACAGTGCATGAGTGCTTGCCTGAGAAGACGCTGGTATTGGTTCGAATCCCAGTGGAAGAAATGTATTTTCGGGATAAAATGAAGGAAAAAAGACAGACCTAGAAGGAGTCTGATTATCGGTTGTGGCGAACCGTGTAAGAGCGCTGTAACTCCAGCCGTCCACTTCACGTGGTAACGAATGTAAGGTTATTCATTCAAAACAACATATAATAATGAGATCCAACCGCTCAGGTGAGATCGTGCCGTCGGCGTCGCTACGGTCTATGACTGCGAGCACAATTCTGTTTTTGATGACATCACTAAAAGACCTATGAGATTTGACGGTGGACGCGCTGGGAGGATTGCTAGTGTTATGCGCCTAATGATGCTTGGAGACCGAAAAGACCTCCTCCACCGATGTCTAACGCTTTGACGCAATGTCGCTGCTGGTCTTGTCCTTGTCTACAATAATGTTTTGAGCACAGGTCAATTTACCATTATAGAGGTATATCGGTACTAAATTTCCTTAGAAAAGTATTCATTCAAATTACATAGTGTCCTCTGATCAGATGGATTGAAAACAATAAGAAAATAAGTGATTTTCAGACTGGTTTTCGTGCTAATTGGCCGACGGTTGATCAAATATTTACCCTAACAACCTTAGCAAAGCACTTTATTGAGGGCAGAAAAAAGCTGTATGCTTTTACCGGGTGGTATAAGCTATGATAGAAGTTAAAGTGCTACTTTATGCTGGTGATTTGGTGATTCTTTCTCAAAGTCCATTAACACTCCAACTTCAAATAAATAAGCTAGGGGAATACTGTGACAAATGGGATCTTAAGATTAATACCACAAAATCCAAGATAATGGTGCTTAGAAAACAAAAATATGTGGGCAGGAGCGAGGGTGCTTGGAATCTGAATGGCTACACACCGAAGTAGTTAACGAATTTACGAACCTTGTTATCTGCTTACTTATAATCTGAACATCAATCCACATGTTAATATGAAAACTGCTTGAGCAAAATTTCCAATTAATACCAATTCGTATAAGTTCTTTCCAAGAAGTAACTTCAATCCTGTTTCGAAGTTAAAACTATTCGATGCTACCATAAACAGCGTTTTTGCTATGCAAATAATGAAGAGTATAGCTATAAATACTTAGAGGCGATTAAAGCCATCCAACGATACTTCATTAAACACCTTTTTTAACCATCTGTTAAAAAGAGAGTTATGCCATCTGTGTAGAGTTCGGACTTCTCTACATCTGCACAAAAACCGGGCTAGACCATCAGCATAAAGATTCATTTTCAAGCAACTCGTTTATTCCTCAGGCTCGGACATTTACTTCAACAGTAGATTTACAGTTGCTGAAATGAGTCCTATCTTTGAAATACTCACCGAAATGATAGAGCTGAACTACAGGCTGCATAGGTCTGACATAAACCCTAGCTGCACCCTTTGTAATCTCAACCAACGGGAAGATGTTTTGCACTTATTGGCGGTGTGCCCGATACTCAAATAAATCCGAAGACTGTATTTTGCCAGGAGATTTCTAAAATCTGATGAGTATCTAAGGTTTTTGAATGTAGGTGGGAGTTGGAAGTTGCTCATTCGCCTCGTCTCACATGTCATAAGCTATCGCAATAGTTCATCGAATGACATGAATTTTCAAACCGTCTGAAGTCTGATCAAATTGCTATTTCTACCATCATAACTGAAAGGCTTTCCTTTTCTCTTTTGTTTTAGCTAAACTAAAGAGAAACTAAGAAGACCTACCCAACAACAAATAGTGAAACCGGTTTCGTTATCTCGATTTTGTTTTTGGGTGACACGTTTAAAAAAATGCAGTTAGCTAGGTAAGAGCAGTTGATCAAATTCTCAAAAACATCGATTTCAGAAGTAGACATAAGAACTGAGAAAAGGTATTAAATCGATATTTTTGAGAATTTGATTCAATTCAATTCAATTCGGGACTTATTTCACACTAAAGTGGGACTTATGTCCCTTGCCAAACTAATACCTTTAAATGTTTAATATGGCATCTCCACTAATTGAGGTTCTTTTCAATTTAATTAATCTTTTTCATTGAGCCATTCCTATTATTATTATTTTCGACTAATCTTAAAGTCCGAGTTTTTTAATAAGTAAAACTTTCTTTACAAATTTAAACATTTATTGTCAAATCGGCAGACGGGGGTTTTTTTCGCCATGCCTTGTAATCTTTATTGAACACCATTGTAACTTTTTAAGATAAATAAAAATAAAGAATTATAAAAAATAAAATAAATAAAAATAATTTCCTCCGTTGCTTAGTCGTTATTCCTTGTTTGTTGAAGCAGCTCTTAATTGCTTTATCTTTCGTGCTGATTTCATGTGCGTTTTTATGGCAAGATTATTTTGATTGTTTAATGTTATTTGTTAACTTCCCAGTTACTGGGTAAGTAATTGTAATTGGTCCGAAAATAAACATCGTGATTTACAATATATTATATTAAAATTGGAAGGTTCACAAAATGTTTTTCAAATGTTTTTAAGGAGATGTACATATCTGTGCGCGAATGTTTGTACGCGAATGTAAGTAGGTGAGCATGTTTGTATGTAGGTACCTACTTACATAAGTACGTTGGTGAACAATTTGTTCGTTCGGGTATAAACAATTATAACGACTTCGATCTGCTTGTAATCAACGCGTATTTACCTAGATATGATATTAAAAAAATTACACTGAATTCAGTTCAGCCGTTTTTTTGTCTAAACAAAATATAGATATTAGAATTTCGTAAGAAATTTTATTTGTTCTGGTAACAATCCATTTACTTCAAAATATCAGATATTTTCATTAATTTGTTGTCAAAGAGCTGCTACTTACTTAAAAGGGCTCCCGACGCGGGGAGAGTCTCTGCGTGAGACACTGCAGCCTTCCATCCTCTGCAGTCCGAGGCACGCTGCTTCAAGCTTCGTCTCGAAACTGAGTTTCGCTCTTCTTTGTTGTCTCGAACCTGGGAGCTGGGAGTCGAAGATCAGTGTTGCCGGAGAGAAATATCATAAGGTAGTACTGCAGTCAAAAATAGGGAGTATTTTGAAAAAAATAGTAGTACAAACAAAAAATTTGTTGGCAACTTGATTTAAAAATGCTTCATTGATTTGTATTCAATGTATTTACCTCCAATCTGTTCCGTTGTTTATCTTTAATGAGAAACTAACTTAGTTACTTACTTAGGGTGGCGCTACAGTCCGAGGTGGACCTGGGCCTCAACCAGGAGGGCTTTGCTACTCAATTGCTTTCTTAGCCCAAAGAAACAGCGATTGGCAAGAGTTATTCTTCGTTTAATCTCAGCGCTGGTGTCATTGCCTGAGTTCATTGCGGAGCCTAGGTAGACAAAGTCCTGAACCACCTCAAAGTTATATCTGCCTATAGTGACATTCTGTGTTGGGTGTCCTTTCTTGATCACAGCATATACTTTGTCTTGCCCTCATTGATCGCCAAACCCATCTTCGCCGCCTCCGTCTCAATACTCACGAACGCGCCAGTGATTAGATTATGTCGATGTCGTCGGCGTAGGCGAGTAGATGGACGGGCTCTTGAAAGATTGTGCCTCTGGTGTTAGCATTTGAGTTTTGCACTATTCTTTCAAGAACGATGTTGAAGAAGTCACATGACAGCGCATCGCCTTGTCTAAATCCTTTTTTGACATCGAAGGTCTCGGTGAGTTCTTTGCCGACCTTGATGGAGCAGCGTGCATTCTCCATCGTCATCCTGCACAAACGGACGAGTTTGCGAGTGATGCCAAAACTAGACATTGCTCTGTATAGCTCGTATCTATAAATGCTGTCATAGGCGGCCTTAAAATCGATGAAAAGGTGGTGGGTATCGATTTGGACTTCCTGGGTTTTCTCCTAGATCTGGCGCAGTGTGAATATTTGGTCGATGGTAGACTTTCCTGGCCTGAAGTCACACTGATAGGGACCAATCAGGATGTTGACGAAAGGCTTCATGCGTTCACACAGCACGGCAGATAAGATCTTGTAGGCGATGTTAAGAAGACTAATACATCTGTAGTTGGCGCAGTTCAGAGGGTCTGCTTTCTTGACGATCGGGCAAAATAAAAATGGAAAACAGTTGGAAAAAAATCGTACGGAATACTGATCTTACAAAATCCCTTGTCAGAGGGAAAAGTGTTTCATTAAGGGCATTTTTTTAGACAAATATCTCTGACCAAAACTCTGCTATTTCTAAAGAAGATGTGGTAGGTGTATCAACTTCATCAGCATCAGAAATTTCAACATCGTCGGTTCTTTCGGCAGGGGATTCAGGAACCGAATTTGCAGGAACAGCAGCAGACTCATTTGGTTTTTACCAGCAGCAGAAGACACATTGACATTGGGTGTTTGAACTTTTTTTGCCTTTACCGATGGTCGGTGTATCAACTCCAACAGCAAATACTTTTTCAGCATTTGAAAACTATCGTTGCCTCTTGTAGCAGGTAATTAGACACATTTACAGCTTTTTTGCCTTTACCGCCTCAAAGGAATCAAATTTACTAAATACGAGTATGTAAAATACAAGTTTACTTCGAATTATTCTACCAAGAATTACAATATTTCAAGTATTAATTTAACAATCGTTTTCATTTTATTGAACTTATATACAAATTCACGGAGTTCAAACAAAAAAACGACCAAGCAAATACAATCTCAGGTAACAATAAAATAAATACCTAACTGATAGATGAAATTTGCATGAAAGATGAAACCAACGAAACACAAAAACAAACAAGAAAGAGGGAAATTCCCTTTTTGACGACAGTTAAAGTGCTGATAAATTTTCATTAAATTTTAAGTGAATTAAATTTGTTTAGGTTGACATTACACTTTGCTTTTTTCTGTGTAAGATATTTAAGGTCTTTAAAAAATAGGAGTAGGTAGGTGAAAGGAGGAGTACGGGAGTACGGAGGTGTTGAAAGTAGTACAATACTCCTATGGGAGTACTTTCGGCAACACTGTCGAAGATCCTCTTGGCTATTTGTTCAATGAGGCCATGCCGATGTGGTCGACGTGATTTAGCTTTTTGGACTACATCCACATCTTGGTACGGCTCATAGACAGGACCACATATCCGACAGGGTTTTTTCCATTCAAAAGAACCCAATATTAGCTCCCGTTTTCTACTTATCGTCCAGTTCTCAGCACGATTAAGCAGGAGTGACAGGATTAAAGTTCGGTAGAGCATGCCTTTTGTTCTTCGAGTAAGGAGTTATGAACGCATATGTTTGGCAGCGGTTTCCTAAAGTAATTCTCCGTCGGATCTCCACTAGGAGGAGATATTCGGCATTTGTGGAGTTGATGTTTGCTCCAAGGTAGGTGAACTCTTTTATTATCCTGAAGTTATTGCTATCAACAGTTACGTTCTATCCTAGGCGATAGTTTGTTGATAGCGTGTATTTTGACTGGCCACATTGACTTCAAGACCAACCAATTTGGGCTGATCTCCATTCGCCGTAAAAGCTTCTAGCACGCCACGCCGAAGATATCGAAATCGTCCCATTCCCCAGTAGGTTGACAAATCTTTTGAAAATAGTGCCTTTCGTGTGGACACCTGCCCTGCGCACTATATCTCCAGAACAAGATTGAAGAAGTCACATGCTGGCGCATCTCCTTGCCGAAATCCAGTGCAGGTTTGGGATAATTCGGAAGAGCTGCTTCCAAACTACACATTACACTGCGTGTTTTCAAGTGTCTTGCTACATCATTGGATCAGTTTTGCGGGATCCCATATTCGACCATCGTAATGTTGAGCTCCTGACGATGAATGCTATTATAATATGCGGCTTTACGATCAGTGAAAATTATGTGAGTCTCGACTTGATATTCGTTAGTATTTTCCAGGATTTCAATAAGTGTGAAAATTTGGTTTACTGCAGGGATTACGCTTAAACTAAAGCACTATGGAAATGTACGCTAATAGAATACGCACTACTTTGCCAGGAACTACTTATTATGCTACTAATCCTGGTACGGGCAGAAGGTTTCCGGAGGATAGCAAAGTAATGCTCAAGCTTTGGCGAAATCTAAGGGTGGCGAGTTGGAGCGCTGGAGGTATGAGTGGTCCTAGCTACAAGCTTGATGAGATGATGAATAGAGGGCGAGTTTTTTTTTTTTTTTTTAATATAGAGTTTCTAATATTACTCAGAAGCCATAGTAATATTAACGTTACTCTCAGCAAGCTGAGAATTACCTATCCTGGTTGAAAGCACGAGACTTGGAACCAGAACTAGCTCGGACGAATAATAGGGGTAGGTGGAAAATCGTACATGCGACTCTTTCTCACTTAAGATAAAAAAACAAAAACCACCTCCCTTCGAAACCTTCATACTACAACTAGGTTATTCCTATCCAGTAGTTTTATTTAAACTGTTAAATACGCGTTTGGCAGGCAGCTTCCCAGTGGAGGCACCTGCTAATACCGCCATAAGCACGCGGTTACATCTTATTGCGCTAATTCAAATGGTTTTATCCTTTGTAATCGGCGCACTAGGTTAGTATCGTCTCGAATTTGTAGCATGGTGTTATTGCAATGACCGTGAAGGCGTGTCTGTTGTTTGCGGGCAAAATGTTTTATTTCATCTTCGACGGTAGCCATACTGAGGTCTCTGTGGATACCAGTGTTTCTGATTAACCATGGTGCATTTACTATTTTTCTTAGCACTTTGTTTTGAAAAGTTTGTGAAATTTTGAAATAACTGGATTTGGTACAACCCCAAAGTTGTATACCGTATGTCCAAACCGGTTTTAGTACTTGCATGTATAAAAGCAGCTTGTTCTGCATGCTGAGTTGGGAAATTTTAATTTAGCATCGAGTGTCATTCCCAAATATTTTGCATCGTTTGCGTACGGAATTCGTACCGAATCAATGAAAATGGGTAAGTTGTCTACATTTTTATAAGTAAAATTCACGTGCGTTGATTTGGCCTCGTTGAGAGCAATACGCCAAGTCTTTGTCCAATCACAAATTTTGTCAATAGAACGTTGGAGTTTATTAGTTGCTGATTCAACAGTATTATTGACCGCTAATATAGCTGTATCATCTGCAAATGTGGCTACTGTTGTGCCTTCTACTTGAGGAATATCACTAGTGTATATTAGAAATAGGATCGGTCCAAGAACGCTTCCTTGGGGAACTCCTGCCGCGATTTCTTTAAATTCAGAGTAATCATTTCCGTGTTTTACACGAAAGAGTCTGTCTGATAAGTTACAACTAAGGATATCAGATAACTGTTTCGGAAAAGCTTGTCTTAGCTTATGTTTCAAGCCCGTATGCCATACTTTATCAAAGGCCTTAGAGACGTCGAGAAAAACACTAGAACATATTTTTTTCTCCTCTAGGACTTTTTCAATTACATTGGTTATTCTGTAAACCTGGTCGATTGTAGAATGCTTAGTATTGAATCCGAATTGGTGATCAGGTATTAATCGACGTTCTTCGATAATCGGATGTAGGCCCTTTAACAAAAGTTTTTCGAATACCTTCGACATTATCAGTAAGAGCGATATTGGCCTATATGATTTTTTGTCATTCAGTGGTTTACCAGGCTTTGGAACCATTATAACTTCAGCTTCCTTCCATTGTCGTGGAACGTACAATAACCTGAAAGATGCATTGATAAGATAGGCAAACTTGATTAAAGCTTTCCTAGGTAACAGTTAGCGGGTAGCGATACACTTTTTATTCTGAAATTATCAGGTGCCACGGTTAGGACAGTAAATTCGAGCAATGCTTGACCGTCAAATGGTTTAAATGTTTCTTCCAGATGTTCGGCAAATATTTCGGCTTTTTCCTTGTCACTCTTCGCCCATTCTCCATTGATTGTCCTGATGGGTGGCGCTTGCGTTTTTGGTTTTTTTAATGCCTTTCATGGCTTTCCAGAGCGAGTAATTTGTACTTTTATCCGCAGTTAGGCTTCCAAGATATGTAGAAATTTCACGATTTTTAAAGTCTCGAATTTCTCTCTTAAGTTTACTACAAAGGGGTGCCGTTACATAACCCCAAGCGTCATAAGCCCAAATTTTGAAATTTGGCCTTATGTCGCATTGTGAAAGTGACATAAGGCCAAATTTTAGCTTTGGTATTATGACACATTGGAAAAGCGTCATAAGTCCAATTTGGCTTTATGACACTTTCGCTTGGTGCTGTTTTCAACAATTTGCCCTCGCACCTACCCCGAATTAAACAGTGACCCCAAGCAGGGGGGTTGCAGGGGGGAAGCATGCCCCCCCCCCCCCCCCCATATGCATTGCACTGTTTATGGGATTAGTTGCGAAATCGCAAGTAGATTGCATAAACAGTACAATGCCTATGGGGGGCATGCTGCCCCTGCAACCCCCCTGCTTGGGGTCACTGTTTGATTTGGAGTAGGTGCGAGGTACGGTTTCGAAAATTTGGCTTTATGTCACTTTCCGGATTTTGCCTTATGACGCTTTGTGAAAGTGACATAATACAAAATTCTGGAATTTGGCCTTATGTCACTTTCAAAAATCGACATAAGGCCAAAGCTTATGACGCTTCGGGTTATGTCACTGCACCGATTGTTGCCATCTTTTGCGCGCTCTCCTTTTCTTCGAGTTGACATCTTATGTGTTCAAGGCACGAAATGCCGAGACACCGAAAAGCGGGCGCGTTTCTTGGACGTTATCACAAAATATTTGATGATGTTATACTACGGGACGGAACATTATAGGAACGAAATCGGTATCATATTTGCGGCAGAGCTACTTTGCAGCGTCTTGACCTATTCAAAGTCCACCTATCGTTTGATATCTCTCAAACTGATGATGTAAGGTGCGAGTATTGTCAGTGTATATGCTCCATAAGTTCGATGCGAGCAGAGAGAAAGTTATGCAATATGGGTAGATTTTCACAACCTCATCAAGAATATCCCAAACAAAGAACTTTTGTTTGTTGAAGGAGATTTGAACATGTCGGGAAGACAAACGAAAGCTATGAAGACTGCCATATAGGACTGGGATACGACACCAAGAAAGCTAAGGGTGAAGATATCCTAAGCAAGTGCAAGTCACATGGTCTTATCGTTCTAAATACAATGATCGATAACCAAAGCCTTCACCTGGTGACTTTAAGCAGTGGCCGGAAATGAAACCCAGATCGATCGCCATTTAAAAGCGTCGGGTTAAAGATTGCCAAGCGATCCTTGGAGAGGCTATCGTCCAGTAATATTGCCTTATCCAGACAGACATTTTTGTGGCAGCGGGGACGAACAAAACCAAACGAACAAAAGTGCCTGCAAACATCAAAATCAAATTATACAATCTGGACAAAGAGAAAGGCGAAGCATTGCAAATATGCAAAATTATCTCATGATCAACGAAGTTGAGAAGGGAGAGTGCAGAGCACAAGTGAAATTCCCTACAACGAGCTGGCTGGGAAAGAACCAAATGAATGCAAAGGACATTATCAACACGGCAAAGAAACATGATGGTGACAAATAATGAAGCTAAGCTGTGCTAAGTGACAAGAAAGCGGCATTGAAAGCTTGGTCAAAGTGCTCCAGTAGTAATGGTGATGAAAAGGCTTGCCTCGAATTGAATACAGACTTTACAAGAGGCTGGCAAAGAGAAGATGCGCTTAAATTCAAGCAAGAGTGGAGTGCCTGTATCGGGAGTAAGAAACTCCTACAAACCAGCTTGAACAAGGGCACAACTATTTTCAAAAAAAGCCGCTCCGACAAGGAGAAATGCCAGGAAATCCATTCGCTAAAATTCATCAACAATATGGGCTACTTTTTGTGGATGACGAAAAAATACTACACAGGTGGCAACAGTATTGTGAAGGACTTCTAAATGAACAAATTCCTCTAGAGATTTTTCGAGAGCCATTCCTAATAATGAAAAATTACAGGACCATACTCTCGAAGAAATTAGGAAGGCGGTCAAAGACTTCAAAACACGAAAAGCAGTTTGGCCAAATGATATACTCTCTAAATTAAAAGATGGGAGGCATCGGGTTCAAATGGCTCATGACGCTTATCTCCAGTCTGACTGCCGATCACATGCCTACCGAGTGGAGGGAAAGTTTTCTTCTTCTTTGTATAAAGTTTTTTCCGCTTTCTTGCGAACGTCTGACAAAAATCCAGGAGTATCAATTGTCATGTGAAAGCTTCTCAAATTTGCCGTTCGGATTCGGCTTAAAATTGTAGGTCCCTTCCACTTCGCACAAGCAAGTGGTTAGAGAAGCAAGGTTTTAGGCCTTGGGCCGATAATGCATAATATTTATTTTTATTTATTTGCACAAATGAAAAGGTGATACACGATGTGACAATTACTGTTCAATCAAGCTGATGTAACACACCTTGAAGATCGTTGAGCGGGTATTAGAGAGCCGAATGCGGAAAATAATACTTTTATCTGAAGACCATTGATGGATTGTCGCAGGCAAATCAACCACAGATGCAATCTTAAGTACAAGGATCACGATGGAAAAATATCGTGATTACTTAAAGGATTTGCATATGGTATTGGTTGATTTTAAAAAGGTATTTGATAGACAACCAATGGATTTGATTTGGGTGGCGCTTAGACGACGAGGAGTTCCAGAAGCCTACGTACAGATGATCATGGACATGTTTGAGGGAGTAAAGACAAGAGAAAGATACCCCGCTGGCGTCACAAATGAGTTCGCATACAAAGTTGGTGTACACCAGGGAAGCGTCTTAATTCCCTTGATATTTACTACAGTCCCTGATTATCTGCTCGAAGGAATAGTGACGGACTTTAAAGTCCATCGGTTATTCTTTGCTGACAATAGTGCCATCATTAGCGAGGAGGTCCCTGGAACGGTCACTTGATGTATGGGTGGACGCTTTGGAGCGGAATGGGTTTCGTATTAGCCCTAAAAATACAGAATACTTGTTCTCCCGTTCTCTGATCCACTCCGACAATTCCAGGCATTTATATGAACGGAAAAGTGATTCCGAAGTGCGAAAAATTCAAATATCTGGGATCGATGATCAATAGCGAATCCATATGTGATGACGACATTTAACATCGCGCAAGTATAGGGTGGATGAAGTGGCGGAAAAACTCAGTCATCTTCTGTGACCGAAAAATGTTCCCTAAGCTGAAAGGAAGGCTCTACATCGCAGGTGTCCGCCCAGCGCTCACATACGATTCACAATGTTGGACAGTGTACAAACATTATAAGGGCAAATTAACGGCCGCCAAGATGAAGATGCTTCGCATGACAGTAAGAGTAACAAACCTGGATCGAATTAGAAGTTCCAAGATCCAAAGAAGCCTTCACGTCAAAGAACCTATATTAAAGAAAATAGATCGCGACCGGCTCAGTTTGTTCTGTCATGTTCAAACGAGAGAACCTACGAACCCTGACAATAAGGCAATATCAATCAACATTTCCGTACAAACGTGAGTTTAAGGCAGGCCTTAATTCTCCTGGATCACACAAATGCAGCAACACCAGCATTTGATTGATTGATTCAAAATCGGGAAGCCGACCGTTATTTTGTTTAGCTCGGACCGGCGAAATTCACAGGCGGATCAGTAGGGATGCAGTTAAGTGGGGAGATTATTATTCCTTCTCTCCTGATCATAGCCTCACGGTCATTAAGGAAGAAGAAGATGAAAATTGCTAAAAGGAAAATGTGATTCGAAACCAACTCTTATAAAAGCGAGATCGGCAGACGGCTATTTCTGCCATGCTCGTGTTCTCAAACACAAACTATTATACATATATTTCATGAAATAAAGAATCTAATCTAGTCTAATCTCTCTAAAAGCGAGAAAGTTTTCGCACGACCCAGTGGTGCACTTTATTTATTTAATGGGCGTATTTTATTCGGAAGCGTATACCCAGCTTAGACAAATTTTAAACCTTAAACAACAACAAATCACAATTGAATATAAATAGGGAATGTAAGGGAGCAGTTTTTTTTTATTGAACTTTTTTCATCCGAACTTTTATACTTCCTTTCTGCAGCACGTACTGTCAACAAATCTAACATCGCCTTTGCTCAATGAAGTGTGCATTTGAGCTTACACACAGCTAAAAGTTCCTTAATTGTGTGCTACCAAATGAAAACACGGACTGAATTTAGGGTATGGAGAACTCTTACTCCTACCAGTGTTGTACTCCCCTTTGGTACATGTGATGAATTCTACTTTTGATTCCTTGAGCTAGAACGTAATACAAATTTCACTTCATATCCTTTTCACTGCTTTTAGTTTCTGCCTTCTGTCCCGTATAACAATGGGCAATGGCTTAATGTATCTTTTGGGATGTCGAACCATTTGTGGCGGCACCATGGCCATAAACTATTTCATATTCGTTTTCTTTGAACTGGCCTTGTGTACAAGCTATGTACATGCAGAAGTGCTCTTTTACCAAAATACCAGAAAGCATTACAACAGGCGCTCATTGTAATGCTTCTTGGGATCCACGATGCGGAGCAAGAGGAAGGAAGCATTTTTCACATAACACCGACCATGAACAAGACAAACCTCGATAGTGGTGAAGACAATTCTCCCCTTGGCCAATGTACCATTCATGTAAGGCAAGATAAGCGGGGAAATTTATAGTTTTAGTTCTCTCTCGATTTCATCTAGTAATTCATGCCAGTAAGCTGGCCAGACTCCCACCCAAAATGAAACTCTACCCAAACAGCCAAGAGAAAGAGCTTGTATAGACGAGGCTTTTATGGATAAATTATTGGTGCAAACATTTTGAATTTAATTAATGATAAAGACAGAAAATATTTCGATAATAGTTATTTATGTGCATGTGGATGTGAATTCAATGAATACTTCCCGCTGGTGGTCCATCTACTCGTTGGCGACAATAAACAGTAACCTTTGCCAGGGTTCCGAGTTATCATGGGGCTTACTATGGTGTGATGCTCACATTGTGTTTTGTTGCGGTTTTTACAACGGCTGGCTGTGTGTTACTAACTATGGCAGTAATCGAATGTGCCAATGCGGAGGCATTTATAAGTACCATGACTACCGGCTGTTCGAGTACCTACTGGTGCTTCACAGTTTAATTGAGATTAATTTTGTCACTTTTACTCACATTCATTGTGGGTAACTCTGCAACGTGGTCTTTAATGCCTTAATTATTTGGGAAATATTTTCTCTCTTCTAAGATTCAGTTGGATGGCAAGATGACAAGGCAAGCGGATAGCTGCGTTAAAGATACAAAAAGTGGGCTTTGGGAACGTTTGGACGTGTTGCTTAAGGTGCGGACTGCTACACGATGGCAGAAAGGGATAGTTGATATTGGGCTTCTTCGGACGAAAACTTTTTCACGGATCATTCAGCTTTGAAAATGAACGAAGGAGAAGTTACGTATTTGAACCTATGAGGTGTTTCAAAAATTGAAAATACTTCAGCCAAATTGGCTCGGCCACATCGAGAAAAGGACAAAAATGCTACGATCAGTAATATCGAATCTGCCGGCCGTAATAAAAGATCCTCAGTGTGAAGCTATTCCATATACCACAGCGTTTGGCACAATTGGATTTAAACGGCCGCCTTAAGCAGGCGACAAGACGTGCAATCCACGAGGCAACACCTCAGGGGCAATGCCACCGCCTATCTGTTATGCTAATTTTCTTTATACAGGTTCTTTTTAAAGAGTCGTACCTACAACTTTTTTTTAAAAATAAAACACACCACATTAAATGGATTGACCAAATGTTAACTTTATTAGCTCACAAATTTCATGGCATTTAACGTTTAAAAATAATTTCTCTTATATGGCCTCCGCGACTGCGCCTTATGAACGCCATCCTGTCGGTCCAATTTGGCACCACTTTTTCGAGCATACCATTTCTTATTTCGTCAACAGTGAGTCAAATGTTGGCTTCTAAGTGACCAATCGTTGCTGGTTTATCAGAATAGACCAGAGATTTGACGTACCCCCACAAAAAGTAGTCCAAAGGTGTCAAATCACACGAACGAGGTGGCCAACTCACAGGTCCATTTCTTGAGATGATTCGGTCACTAAACGTTTGGCTCAACAAAGTATGGCATGTTGCGCCATCTTATTGGAACCATTTCCACTCCAAATGATTTCCAATGACATGAGGAATAAAAAAGTCACGAATAATTTGCCTGTAGCGTTCGCCATTCACGGTAATGTTGGCACCGGTTTCGGATTTAAGGACAAATGATCCAATGACAACTTCGGCATGTAAACCACACCAAACATCGATTTTTTTGGGATGTAATGGAGTCTCAGGAGTCTCATGATGATTGTGCTCACTCCAACAATGACAATTCTGCTTGTTTACAATCCCGTAAAGTCAGAAATGAGCCTCATTGCTGAAGATGATTTGACGATAAAAATCTGGTTCAACTTCCAGTTGATTCTCAGCCCATTCACAGAACACACGACTCAATTGATGGTCCGCTTAATTCTTGCATCAGTTGGATCTTATACGGATGTAGGCTAAGATCTTTCCTCAAAATTTTTCAAGTAGTCGACGGGCTGAGACCGAGTTGCTGAGAACGGCGTCGGATCAATAAATGCGGGTCCTCTCTCAAACTCACGTCTACAGCGACGATGGCATCTTCTGTACGCACGGTACGGGCTCGATTTGGATGAATATTATCACAAAGAGTAAATGTGGTCATGAATCGATCCATAGTATTGCGTATTAGCTGCTCAGATGGACGATTATGGGGACCGTAAAGATGACGAAGTGCTCTATAAGTTTGGCGAACAGAGCGGGAATTTTGGAAATAAATTTCCAAGATTAGTAAACGTTGTTCTGGTGAAAGTCTTTCCATGGTGAATTGCCAAAGTATACTGAAAAAAAACCGGCCCGCTGTCCTGGGGTCAAAACAACGGCCTGGCCCTCCAGGTTGTGGGTTGTACAGTCGGGGTAACTTCCCGACCATGGAAAAACAGTTAGTTATTAGAGAGGCGCAACCAGCCTCGGATAATGGAACTCGTCAAATGGCAACCAGACCCGGAACGTCAATGGACTACGAAATGAGAGTATGTACCTAGAATGTACGAACGCTCTACACCCCAGGTGCTACTCAAAAACTTGAGTCTGTCCTCACGCGGTACAAGGCAGATATTACCGCGATCCAGGAGATACGATGGATAGGATCAGGTATGATGAAAAGAACAAATTGCGACATTTATTACAGCTGCCATAAAAGATTGCATTATATTAGGACGCGGATTCGTAGTGGGTAATCGGCTTAGGACAAAAGTTATTGACTTCAAGCCGATAAGTGATCGCCTGGCTGTGATCCGCATCAAAGCTACCTTCCAAAACATAAGCCTAATATGTGCACACGCCCCTACCGACGAAGCTGAAGATCCCATCAAGGAGCAGTTTTATGACCTCCTGGATGGAGCCTACGGAGCCGGTCCGGAGTATGATGTAAAAGTTGTACTCGGGGACTTCAATGCTAAAGTCGGAAAGGAAAACATATTTGGCGGGTTAGTTGGTAAGCACAGAATCCACGAAACGACAACAGACAACGGCTACCGACTAATCGCTTTTGCAGCTGCTCGTAATACGGTGATAAGTAGCAATGGTTTCCAAGGCTAAGGATCGCAACCAACATCCTTGACGTGCACATATTCCGAGGGGCAAACGTCGACTCTGACCATTTTCTTGTTGCGGCTAAATTCAGAGCTCGGCTGTCTAATGAGAAGAAGCTGCGAACCGCCCAAAAGCAGAAATTCGACGTTGGACGCCTTAGCACACCTGGAGTAGCCAGAGCCTACAGGGAGCGCCTGAGTATGAAACTCCCTACTGTGCATTCACCTACCACAGACGCCAGCGCAGGGAATAGTAGATGTATTTAAGCAGCATTTCCAGCAGCTGCTTAATGGACATCATGTAGAGAGAGTGATAGGGCAAGAAGAAAGCCCATATCCAGTCAATGAAGAACCAGTTCCACCACCCAGTATAGAAAAAGTTGGCTTAGCTATAAAAAAGCTTAAGAACAACAAAGCCGCAGGCTCTGATGGCTTACCAGCGGAGCTCTTAAAAAACGGTTATGATGTTTTGGTAGGGCGCATGTACCAAATCATCAGAAAAATATGGGTGGAAGAAAACATGCCCGATGACTGGACTATCAGCTCCATATGCCCCATCTACAAAAAAGGCGATCCTATGTCTTGCAAGAACTATCGAGGCATATCCCTGCTTAATGTCGCATATTGCAACATACTTATCGGCACGTACCAGTGTGGCTTCCGGCCAGGCAGATCGACTATAGACCAAATTTTCACACTGAGGCAAATCCTGGAAAAGACCAACGAATTTCAAGTCGAGACACACCACCTATTCATCGACTTCAAAGCCGCGTTTATGTGCTGGGCTGGCTCAGAATCCGAGTTCTAAGGACCAGAACCGTATTGCCGTGTCAAGTGGACTACTGCTCTATATTAATCAATTAATCATACAGATTAATGATTCCGCTCTTCCTGTCAGGCCATTGCGTCTTACGGTACCATCTTAAAGCTTTAACTTTGCGTTCGGAGACAGAATGTAGGTTCTGTCAGGTGAATTCCCTGAACACATTCTCTGTGAATAACCGGCACTACATGGTTAAGAAGACTGTTTTCTATAGAGAAATACGTACGTCACAAGCGTTAAGAAACTCTGCTCTGCTGTACGTCTCTTGGATAAGAAAACTTTTTCGATGCATAAGATCTTTCAGGTCAGTTCAGTCTTATGGGTAAGGGCTAGATAGTTAAAAAAATATCGGTAGGGTCACCTGAATGGCTCCCGACTCGTGAATTCTCTGCCTAAGACATCCGCTAGAGCTTGTCTTTAAAACGGTGGTTCGGCCTTGCTTGCCTTCTCGAACCTGAAGGCTAGGAGTCGAAGATCCTCTTGGCTGGAACATTACTGTCCATTCGCTCAATTAAGCCGAGCCATCCACATCTTGGTGCAGCTCATAGACTTCGCGGTTGTATCTTCTCCTCCATTCGCCCTCCTCGCACACAGGACCAAATATTCGGCGGAGTATTTTTCTTTCAAAAGAACCCAATATCAGCTCCCCTTTCCTACTTATCGTCCAATACTCGGCACCATGAAGCAGGCCTGGCAAGACCAACCAATTGCAACTATTCGTCAATCGCCGTAAAAGTCTCTAAAACGGCACGCTATTAACAGCCGATGATGTCGAGTTGAAAATAGTGCTTTCCGCGTTGACATCTGCACTGCGCACTATTTTCTCGAGAACAAGATCATTGAAGAAGTCACATGATATCGCATCTCCTTGCAGAAATCCGTCGCAGATTTGAAATAATTCGGAAGAGCTGCTTCCAAACCAGCCAAAAAAACCAAAAAGCCACACTGGTATGTGCCCAATAGTGTGTTGCAGAACGGCTGGAGACGTTTCTTGCAAGATGTAGGATCGCCTGTCTTGTAGATAGGGCATATGTAGCTGATAGTCCAGTCATCGGACATGCTTACATCCTTCCACCCATACTTGATTGATGATTTAGTTCATGCTTAGCTCCTAAGTTTTTTTTTTAAAAGGAAATCCAAATTCCAGAGCACTCAGACTCGGTAACGGTCCATTGTACTACCAGGCAGAAATCCTCCTTTTGGTGTAGAGGCATTGGGTGGCGTATGTTGTTGTTCGCCATGGGGATTGAACCTGCACCGCACGGGTCACAAGCCAACACACTAACCTCTACACCGTCGCTACCCGACTAAGTTCTTAATCAGTCTTATAAATTCTTAGTTCTTAGTTCTCTAACGTTCTTAAAGCTAAGCCCACTTCTTCTATATGGATATATTGCCCAAATCTTACAAAACCAAATCCCACTGAAATTTGTTGGGCTATATTGCCTTTTTATAATTTATTTTTTAAATGTTAATGCTTCTATATTATAATCTGTAGGAAAAATGGAGGGGGAAGAGCATTGCCTATATTTCTTGTTGTAGCTATAATTTAGGTGATATTGAGTTTAGGGTGTTATTATTTTTGGGCTTTATTACGATCTTGTTGTTTACTTTTGTGCGTTTTTGGATAATTTTGAGCGTTAGTTTCAAATTGATAACACCAAATTATTTCCTTGGGCGTTTTTGCCTAACCTGAATGTTAAAATTGTCTAGTTATGTTTTCGTTCTTAGTCCCATTTTACGACTTGCGATATTTTTTTGTGGCACTGCTGTGATACCCATCACCCATTCCTGAACGGGAATTCTTTTACAATTTTTTAAAGTGACTGCAAATTGTTACAGGGCCAAAGCACAAGGAAACTGATACAATCTCATATCATTTGGGTTGGATATCAACTTAGTGAATGACTTTTGTCTCAAATCACGAAGCGAACGATCGAAAAAATAAAACTCACAACTTCATCAAAATTACATATAACCGATGTAACTTTGTCCATAAAATTCTAGAATCCTGAGTCCCAAAATAAAAAACTAAACAAATACTGAACATTTTATAAGGTACACTACACGTTACCATTACTGTGGAAATTTAAAAGGTTCAGACAACTACCTCCCAATTTTAAGTTTTGAAATTTTCTTTATTTTATTTTTGTAAAACGTCAAAACATTCAAAACATCATATAGACACAAATTCGATATTTGAGGAAAAATAATTCCATTAACAGACTCGAATAATAAGTGTACCTATATGCGTACAAATTTCCCGGTCTATCTCCAGAGCCCAAACTGTGTTTGGTTTAAATTTATTTCTCATCGAATGTGAGAAATGAAAACTTTTAATTCATTCCATTTGTTTGATAAAATATGAGAAACGTTTCAATACCGCAGTAGAGATGAAAATGAAAGGCAACTCTACGAATGTCGGCCTTTGTAGGGGATAAGCTTCGCTTTCGAGTTCGTCTTGTATTTTTAAAGTTGCTTTTATGGACAAATATTAAGTTCCCATGACCCGTGGGTAAAGGATAACCATATCGCTACTGTTGCCGTTGTCATTGTCGTTACCTCCTGCACTTAACAGTTTCCACCAGTTGCAAAGTTAAATAGATGGAAAAACTTTCTCGACTCTCCTGTTCCATCAAAAAGAAAAAAAAAAACATTAAAACCAAAATACGAAGACAACTGCGACGACCAACGACGACGAGAACGACTTCAACGAGATGAGCAGAGTGAAGTAGAGAATAAGACACAGGGCGAACTAATTGAGGTTATCTCAAGCAAAATTCATTTTCAAGATATTTTCAAAGTATTATGTTGGGTTAGAGGAAGGGCTGCAGCCGACTGTAGCTTGAGTCCACCCATCCGCGCACAAAGTTTTCTTACTCAGTTCTGACTATCATTTTGAGGTTGATGTCTATTGGGAATACGTGAGTGATTACAGGCCACCCACTTTGATTAAGTGGGGTTTTCACTGGGGAGTAGCAATTTGCGATGTACGGTTGAGTGTGCATGGAAATGGTGGTTGAGGAGCACAAATGGGATAAACGAATAGATAATTGTTTAAGAATTAGTTCGTCAAATGCGTTATTTCCCCCTTGAAGAGTATCACGGTGTGGAAGTGTGAATAGATTTGTAGTTTAACGAGTTATTTTGACAATGAAAAGTTTTATCCAATCTCTTTCGTTCGTCGAACGTCGGTTTAATGCTATGAGACTATTATATTTGCAATTGAGAAAAGATTTACGAATTCGGTAAATGATTTTGTTTTTGATTGGATTGATTGGAAGTGAAAACAGTCTAGAATATTGCGATTCGCTTATGACTAGAGACAGGTCTTTAATTTGTGTACTATACGTCTTGATGCCTAACTACTAAGAGATAAAGTTGATTTACAAATACTTTGCTTATTTATAAGTGCTTTTTAAGAGAAAATCTATAAAAGAGAACCTGAGAGGAAAAAAAGAGCTATGTTATTCAGATGTTAAAAACTGTATTATCGCATGCATATCTAATAAACAAGCTGTACCCAGGTGACCTTGTCCGTACCCGAGAAAAAACCTACCCGGCGTGCGTTGCTGCGCCTAACAAGAAGAAATAAATGTTTTTTTAGTAAGAAACTAAATTTCAAGGTGGACCGATTTGGACTAAACTTTACAGAAACACTTTCTGGTCAATACCGAATCCCTGAGTTGAGCTCAATAGAATCAATGGTTTAAGGGACTACACATTTTTCACCGCTTCGTTGCTCCGCTTAGAGTAGGTCTTAGATGTCTGGCAGGCTTACTTTATGTTATCTACAGCGACACGAAAGAAAGAAACATTTTTATTTTCATTCAATAAGTTTGTTTATGTGCAAGGTGTAGCTACATGCAATAGTTCTACTCAAATGTCAACAACGAAATCGAAAAACAAATACAAAAGTGGGAATACAGGCCCACCTAACAGAATTCAACATAATTATAAACATTTCAATAATCATAGAAAAAGTCCATCCATTCTGCTGTGAGCACATATCAGTCAATATAGTTTTTCGTAAACATCTCGAATCCACCGCCACTTAGCGCGTCCAATTTTATCAGCGAACATACTTTTTTTTAACCCTAGAAAGATAATCTAGGTCTGCGAGACTTCTGACGCGAGGAAAAAAATTTATATCCTTTTAACTATAAACCGCATTGAGTTGGTTGTTTAAACTAACTCAGTCGGTGGTCGGAGCTAGCCTGTAACGGTCGTGGCGCGATGGTAAGTACCTGCGGTAACAAGTTATAGCTATGCCGGACTTCGGGGGGCGTGTGTGGCCTCTGCCATTCTTACATTTAACTTAATCGTATATAATTTAAAATTACTAAGACTCATTATTAGACTTATTTTAAACCGAAAAATGAAAATTTGGCAAACAATTATTACTTAATGTCAATTTTAAGGTTCCTTTAAAATATAAGTAGCTTTTTGTTGATTTGTAATGGGGCTTAAGTGTTTTGCTTTTATTGTTTAAATTAATATTTATTTATACTAAATCATTGATTTATTTTCTTAATATGAACTACATAAATAAATAAAACGTAAATATTTTTTTAAAAAGTTCATTCGTTTCATTAAATACACTACCAAAGTTCCATACGTCTCTGAGACGTATGATTATCTTTTACGTCATAAAAAATATGATTATCTTTCTAGGGTTAAGGAATGTGTTTTGAGCCAAATCGTACCATTAATAATAAAATTTGAAATATCATAACTAAAGCGCCACCTATCGGGATTAAATTTAAGAGAAAACTTCCTGCAGACTAAACATCATCATAATCAACACATTGTTTAAGTTTGGTGTCTATCGCTCTAGCGGTTCTCAAGTTATAGGCGGCCGTACCAGTAAGTAACATTTTTGATTATTAAGATTAGTTAATGGCTTCGAGGCATTCCTCGATTTCCAGCGGATGTTCTGTGATTGCAACCCAGCGTTCCTTTCGAAATCGCTTCAATGTAGCCACATTGGGCGCTGTGAAGGACCGGAAATCAATTGTTACATGGGTCACGACGTTAAGACAAACCGTGAGTATGAAAAAACGAAGAAACAGAGTTCCTCGACCCATCAGATCAACTGAGAACATCAAGGCAGTGAGAGATTCAATCTTGCAATCCCGATGGTTCAAAGAGGCGAATTGTTTATGACCATCCACAGAGTTGGCGATTGTGCAGAGACTCAGAAAATGGCTGTTTTGAGGGAACACTTCCCGGAGCGCCTCATTTCAATAAGGGGGGAGTGGTTAGCACGCCCCCTGATTTGGCCCCACGGAATTTTTAACTTCCCAGTGGAAGTTCTTGTAATGGGGCCGATTTTGTGGATCGCGGATTTTGACATATCTCCACGTTTCAATGTCACCAGAACCAAATCCAACGTCTTAATAGATATGTCTGTCTGTGTGTATGTACGTATGTGCGTATGCACGTATGCGCGTTCGGAATTATCTTTCGCCACGATTATCTCGAGAACTAAAGATGATATTGACAAGCGTAATTACGTAACTCAGCAGAACTGATTAAGTTTCCAGCGAAATCGGTCCAGCCGTTTTTTGTAAGTAAATAAATAACTAAAATAATTTGCATTTATTTGTACTATTTATAGTCAATTGTCGTTGAGCAAAATAAAATTATTTTAGATATCCACCATTTGGAAAAGGAAACAATTTCTTATTTAGTAGCATCGTAACTATATGATTTCTCATAATTGATACATCATACGGAATTTGGTTTTCTAGTAATTTCTTGTAGCCTAACAATGTTGCAAAATAGATTGCAAATGCGCCGCAATATATACCACTACTTTGTTCCTGAACTTTATGAAATATATAACTTTTTTCAAATCGAGCGTCACTGAGAAGTTAGTCGTGTGGACCTTGCGGGTCGCACACAGACCACTTTTTTTTATTAAAATCCCTCGTTTTTGTCAACCGCCAAGGATTCTGCAAGACGCGAAGCCCAAAAACCAGACAGAAGTGGCCAACATACCCGCTGCTTTGCTTTTAAAGTTCATGACAAATCCCAGAAATCGGGTTATTAAGTATATTGGCAATGGAAGCGTCACCTACCTGATATGACTCTCAAAACTCTGTAAAACAAAACGTTTGATATGCACCTTATAAAAAAAATACTCATTTATGAAATGAGTTTTATTGCGTTGCTGCGCCATGTATGCTATGAATAACCATCTGCCCTTGAGAATGAGAATTTTGAATATGGACAAAACAAGGGATACTTACGTAGATAATACATGCAAAGTAACTAGGGAGTTTATTGCGTTACGACGTTCTATCTATCTACCTATCTTACATTACATTATTAGGGTATTAAAAAATCCCTTTAGTGGGAGTACATTATAAAAAAATAGGCCCTCAGGACATGGGAAACAACAAAGAATAAAATTATTTTCGTTACATTTTTTTGGGGGAATCATCGATTACTCGTAGTTATACTCGAGAATAACGGCTCTTCTCAGAAAAAGTTTAAGTTGAAGAAGTTCATGGGAGATATCCAGAGATATATTCCAGCTATTAGCTCTTTAGATTAACCCCCTGTACTCGAAAGCAGAGAACACACCATTGGACCAATCCACTTTCGCACCCGCACAGTGAAAGTGTAATAAGAGATCTTGACATACAAAAATCCGCTGGTCCAGATGGTATTTCCCCTATCGTTCTTAAGAGGTGTTTTTCAAAGCTTTCAAAACCTCTGCGTAAGCTTGCCTTTCCTATTCCTCAGGGCTTTTTCCGGGAAGATGGAAACAGCATTTGTCAAGCCTGTCCCAAAAAAAGGCGAATCTTCTTCTCCCTCTTCGTACCGACCAATAGCACTTACGTTGCTTCTCTCTAATAGCTGATAAACCCGGTGTAGGGAAATAACTTCACGGGCAATAACTTCACATGGGCAATAACTTCACCTCGAGTGGGCAATAACTTCACCTTTTTTTTGTGAAGTTATTGCCCACTGATGGTGAGCAATAACTTCACCGTAAATTTTGTGAAGTTATTTCCCACCTAAAATTTGAGAATTTGTCTATTACAAGGTGGCGCAAAAGTCATCACCCAGTGGCCTTCACCAATCCGACTGAAAACTACATAGGATAGATGTCAAACGTCGTGGATCACTTAGAACATTGGCACACAGAATTGCCTAAGGCACCCCAAGGGGTGAAAACCCTATCGGAAGATGCTATAATTTTTGCAAATAGCGGCAAATGTCAATTTTACTTTGACATTTGTGAAGTAAACAGATGACAACTTTTGCGCCACCTTGTATAACTAAAGACCCTTGCACCCACTCCAAATCAAACAGTGACCCCAAGCAGGGGGGTGGCGGGGGGTTAGCATGTCCTCCCATATGCATTGCACTGTTTATGGGATTAGTTGCGAAATCGCAAGTAGACCCCCTGCTTGAGGTAGCGATGCAGATGTCGCAGCGTTAGGAAGAACCGTGAAATCAGAACATAAGCCAGCAACGAAACCAGTCGTCACGATGCCAGCAGCGAAAATACTTTTCACCGGCAAGCCTACCAACAAGCCTGCACCTTCAACAACATGAGGTGAACATTTCTGTCTACAAACACTGCCAGACGCCAAGATGGAAACATCTTGTTCGATTTAACTGTCATTCACAACATGTGCAGCACACACACCTATTGTTTGATTGGGGGGGGGGGACTTCAAAGCCAGACATCAGCTTCGGGGAGACGACGAACTCTCACCGCAATAGTGGATTGGCTACATGGTAATGGACGTCTACACTTTCTAGTGGTGATTTCAACACCAGTAAAGACCTTTTAACGAACACCATCTATGCTGGACTTCTTTCCTCTTTCGTCGAACTTCTTGAATACCCTGCCTGAATTTTGGTATTACTCCTGCATTGCGCATGTAAGTTATTCTGATCATTTGGCAGTGGATTCGACTGAACCAAAGAATAATGGTAGAAAATTCTGCACCAGAGCAGCAAATCAGATTCAACTGGAACCAATACCAGTCGGACATCGAATGATGCTGCCAGCTATGGACGAAAACCTCAGCAATAACGAGATTGACGGAGTCATCAACCAGTTTGAAGCCGTAGTCAATGCAGCTGCAGACCGACAGAAGCAAAGACGGACGCCTTCAAGAAAATCAACTGCGAAGCAATTGCTACTCAATCGATCAACCACTTGTACGCGGAGAAGAGCATTATCCAGTCACCATGGGAGTCAACAAAAAGGAAACAACTGTAGACTGCTTGCTGGGCATCGAGAAGGCCATTGATAGCGTCTGGGTTAAAGGACTGATTTTAAAACTATTAGAATATGATTCTACAATCAGTATGGTCAGACTTATTAATAATTCCTAACAAATAAAATTTGCTTTGCACAGGTACAGAATGAGAAGTCATCAGTGAAGAGGATCAACACCGGTGTACCCAAAGATCAAGACCCGGTCCGATCCTTTTTAACATCTACTCTGCTGACAACCCAACCAATGAAGCCCAAAGCAAGATCCTCCTCCCTGTCCCCAGGGATAGCTGCCCGAAGAGCTGAGACCCATATCAGGATTCCTTGGAACTGCTATCGAAATTTGGGACTGAAGAGAAATAGCAACAAAACGGAGCTAATCTGCTTTCGCATTCCAGTGACAGCGACCAGAGAACGACGAGCATTAGCAGCCCGCTGCCGTAACATCAAGTTGAAACTCCCAGATGACACCGTCATTAATACTAGACTAAAAAATCTACCAAATATGTCCAAATCCGAACGGAATATGCTGCTGTTGACTGTCAGATCGGCCCACTAGGAGTGGGTGTTGTAGACCTTTGGTCTGGTTCGCCGAAACAGATTTGGCAGGGTCTGGTGGGTAGACACTGTCTGATTCACCGACTGAATACTAGGAGAAATTGGATGCTGTCGACCTCAGTCCGATTCGCCGCCTAAATCTACACTGACATTCTCCCCTCCAGGAGTAGGTGCAAAATTGTATATACAAAAAACAGCCCCAAATGTTGTTTTGATTTAATCCAATCGACGGTAAACTATAAGCTCCTTCCATTCGTGCTAGAATTATTACTTCGCACAAACAAATGCATGGAGAAGCTAGGCAGTTGGCTATGTATGACCTGTTAACGCCAAAATAGTAGTAGTATCTCGGCATTACTAGTCCAACGGTGTGGGGTTGGTTTGCTTAAATATTCGAAAAATGTTCATAATGGACAACGTTTCCTGCTGCAATTGGTCGCGATATTTCAAACAGGTGTTGCCGCAGTAAAATTATTATAAGTTATAGATAGAAGTCTCTAGAAAGCGAGTTAAAAAGTTTGTTTGCTTTCAAATAAATATTGATACAAGATGACACAAAAGTCGCTGCTTATGAGTATTCTGTGGAGATTGACACATTAGATCAACAGTTGAAGTGCTTTAAGTGAATTTTATTGGTTAATTGTATTTCAAAGAAAAACAGTTAGATCAAAATCTCTAAATAGTGTTGAAAGAGCTCAAATCGATTTACTAAAAGAACAAGGACTAACCGGGCGTTCTATAGCTGACAAAATTGAACGAAGTTTTAGTGTGGTCTATTCTTATTTAAGAAGCAAAGATTCGTACGGAAAAAACATGAAAGGAGGTCAAAAAACGGCAACAACAGCAGTTGATCGAAGACCAATTGTAAGATGTGCTTCCAATTATTGCGACTCTGTGGCAAAAATAAAGCAAAAAGCCGGTGTTACTACAAGCGTTTCAATAGTGCGAAGGGTTATCAATAGTGCCAAACATCTAAAACGGTTGAAAATTCAAAAGAAACCACCACTTAACGAGAAACGGAAGTGTATGCGCTAGATTTCTCTAGACTCCATATGGATTGGAAAAATGAATGGCGTCACGTAGTTTTTTCGGATGAGAAGAAGTTTAATTTTGATGGCGCTGATGGGTTTAATTATTACTTCCACGATGTGAGGAAAGAAGAACGATTTTTAGCGCTGCATCATAGTCGAGAAGCTGGTGTTATGGTATGAGGAGCAGTTAGCTACTATGGCGGTGCAGGGAAATAACTTCACGGGCAATATTTTCAAATGGGCAATAACTTCACCTCGAGTGGGCAATAACTTCATCTTTTTTTTGTGAAGTTATTGCCCACTGATGGTGAGCAATAACTTCACCGTAAAATTTGTGAAGTTATTTCCCACCTATAATTTGAGAATTTGTCTATTATAACTAAAGACCCTTGCACCGACCCCAAATCAAACAGTGACCGCAAGCAGGGGGGTTGCAGGGGGGCAGCATGCCGCCCCATATGCATTACACTGTTTATGGGATTAGTTGCGAAATCGCAAGTAGATTCCATAAACAGTTCAATACCTATGGGGGGGGCATGCTGCCCCCCTACAACCCCTGCTTGGGGTCACTGTTTGATTTGGAGTAGGTGCGAGGTACGGTTCTTGAATTATCATAAAATGTAAAGAGAATTTATTTCCCATAAAAAAGTGTAGTTATTGCTCACCATCAGTGGGCAATAACTTCACAAAAAAAAGTGAAGTTATTGCCCACTCGAGGTGAAGTTATTGCCCATGTGAAGTTATTGCCCGTGAAGTTATTTCCCTGCACCTACTATGGCACTGTCGAGCTTGAGTTCCAAACCTCAAAAATGACTGCAGGACAATGCCCCAATCCACACGGCTCGCATAGTAAAAAATTGGATAGAGGAGCAAAATGTGGAATTGCTTCAATGGCCGCCATACTCACCGGACCTGAACCTTATAGAAAACGTTTGGGGATGGTTAGTACAGAAAGTTTATGAGTCTGGCCGTCTGTTTGAAGACAGAGAATCCCTTATTGCAGCCATTAAATTGGCCTGGGGGGAAATTTCGCTGGACTACATAAAGAGTCTGTACAGTTCCATGCCTGATGGAATTTACTAAAATTAACCAATGAAAACTTATTTTAAGAAAAACTTGTTTCATTAAATCCCAATAACTTTTATTTCCAATTTCAATATTTGTGTCTATTCAGTTGACGCAAAATAAAACTGCATTTTTCCATATTGAATACTTTGCAAATGAACCAGGAAAAAAATAGCTGTACTTTTTGAAATATTCTTTCCGATTTATTTTGTCAACATCATACGAAAACAGTTTGCATCATCATATGATATATTACGGCACAAGGTTTTGAAAAAATTGACAACGTAGCTTAGAAAATGTTTGTGCTTATTCAGTTGAAGCGAAGTGTATGTTCTCCTATTACATTCCGTACAGATAATCCTCAATGTTTCTATTGTACTTCGAATTTTGAGTGAGCATTGTACCTGATGCCTATTTGATCACAATTTGATAGTTTTGATTTTTTTGTATAAATATGCAAATATTTGTAAAGTCGAACTAAGAAATACGATATCTCATGCCAAAAACATAAATCAGTTGATATCAGTACAATTAGAATTTTTATATTTACCACTATATACACTGAGAAAAAAGTTAGCGGGAACTATGCCTATAAAGTATTGTTACGGAAATTATAGGTAATTAAACAATAATTTCCGTAATATTTCAATAATTATTTGTAAAATCACTATAAAAATTAGGATATCTGCCAATATTTTTTTAGAATTATAGGAAAAGCGAAAAACGATGTTTTCCTATGCAAAATTGACGTTCCACCTATAGTTAATTGCAAACAATACAATATGTATTGAAAAAAAACCTATAACAACTTTTCAGTACCAATAAAGTATTGCCGAAAATCCAATATTTTTTTTTTTGGGTTTTGTAGCAATAAATAGTAGAAGTCACGCCTATAATTATGGTTGCATTATACCGAAAAATTGAACTAATGTACCAATATGTTTTCTGAGTGTAGGTGCAGAAAGTGGCAGAATGTAGAACACTTTGGGGCTCATGGAACACTAAATCCTGCACTTATCTTTTCTGTAGTTTTCTGTGCAACTCAGGTTTATGAAACATACCTAATATCGTTCAAGTGCCCGACACCGTATTTGACTTAACGTTTGAAATTACGTAACTTCGGACAATGAATTCTTCTTATCGGATTGGTTAGTCTGCTTTAGGCCCGCCAAGGTTTGAAGCTTATCCGAACTTACCTGCAACTTAAAAAAATCGTAAATTGGGTGATTTTGCGGTCCGAAACTAGCGACTTAGGGGCCGGAAAATGTTTGTTCCACAATGTCAACTTTCGTTCAGCTGGAAACACATTTTCTTCCAAATGTCAATTCGTAGCAGGAAGAAGTTGTTAACAGTCAAAGTCGCAGTTAATGTTTTACCAGCGTCATCAAAATGCGTTAAGCC
This sequence comes from Portevinia maculata, assembly GCA_949715645.1. Classification (NCBI taxonomy): domain Eukaryota; kingdom Metazoa; phylum Arthropoda; class Insecta; order Diptera; family Syrphidae; genus Portevinia; species Portevinia maculata. The sequence continues at coordinate 67,259,835 of OX454525.1, read as the reverse complement.
AATAACCTACAAACAGAAGATGTCCATAAACCATCTAAAATTGCGTATGCACTTTATTTTTGTTTAATTATAATAGAACGCTACAATTGAATCTTGTTGTGTTACCTGCTTAGCTTGAGCCTTATCTGCGGTAGTTAAATTTCGCAAATAAAAATTGTTTATTGCACACATTTATGAGAATTTTTTGTTTCTTTTCATAATAAGTATCCAGAATTAAGCTTTAAGTTTTAGGGACAAAGTGATGTAAGGAAGTAAAGAGAGCAAATGCTAGGAATGGATAGGTCGAGGGTGTATAGGTACGTGACGTGAAGCAATATTACCGAATCAATTTATGTATGGACTAATATGAACTAGATTACTGCATCGTAGATCTCAGTGAACGATTTGAACCACAGTTTTTGAATAGTTGTCAACTTGTCAGCCTTTTTTCCCATATCATATAACCAATGCTAGTACCAGAGCACAAAAAAAAGCTTTTCAATCAATTCAGTATCTTGATATTCCAAAGAGTGACCTTCAACTTGAGTCAGAGGTATGTTGGGTTACAAAAAAATTGTTTTATTTCTTATTTCAGATATGGAAACAAAAATGGAGGATGAAGCTGCTGAAAATGTCCCAAACAGCTTTAACTTTTCTGTAGGTTTGGAATGCGGGCTTGCTTTCAAATATAAGAAACACTCTTGAAGTACTTTGATTTCTTCCAACTACCAGTGACATCTGCAGAAAAAGAATGCTAATTTTTTTTTACGAAACGGTTGAAAACGTGGCTGAGGTCAACAATAGCTGAGACCAGACTGAATAGTTACACAGTTAAATTACTAAAAACGAAATGTAGTGGAAACTCGGAATACATCTTTAAATCAGGGTTTAGCAACCCCCCACCGAAAATCATGCGTACTCAACTGCCTTGACAAGCGCACTTAGTAAAAAGTTGAAATTCAGCTTCAAATTCCATACACGAGTTTCAAGTTCTACATAACTTTAGATAAATATTTTACTGTATCACAATCACTCCTGGGATCGTTTCGACTTGGCTTACTCATTCCCTTAATACAAAATTCTATCAAACAACAAAGACATCATGGAAATCGACTGGGAACAATTAATTATGTAGCCGAAACCTTCCATACTGTCACGAATATTTGAAATTCCCTTAGCAATTTATTAATTCAAGTTTCCACTTGAGAATAACATCAGACCAGATGTTTCGTAATAACAATACATAATACAAAATACAACATTGTTAAATCTATGGTCCTTCAGTCGTTCGTAATTACAGACAAACATTATGATTCAAGTAGTAAATGTCATAGCAAATAATTTTGCAGGAAAAAGCTAAGATATTCATAAATAATATCAGGCAATGGATGGGACTCTCAAAAATGTCATTCGGTAATAAAATTGAAGCATTTCTTTAACAATATATTTCTAGTTACATTACCCCTTGCCATCTGAATGCCTACCACGATGTAAATTGAGTCTTTATTATATCCATTCAATGACGAATCTTTTCAACCATAAGGAATTCGCATATGTTTGTTATGTGCCATTGAGTTGGTACTTTTACGGGCGTATTTTAAGAGAAACGCCCAACACAACCCCCACATTATTTATGTGCCCAAAAACGAAGCGAATTAACAGCCATGTCCGCTCGGGAAATAAACTAAATTCTCTTCCGTCGTCGTTTTGAAAACGCCAACTTTGAGTTCAATGGCCAAATGAATTTCCCAGGAATAGTTTGTATCATGATATGGAGATGATAACTCGGAAGCTGGGAATATACATAATAATGAACGATGGGGATTCCGGGACAGAAGTGTGTACATGCGATGTTGCTTACAGTAAGGATGTTCCATGTTTGCAGGAAAGGTCTTCCCGCCATGTGCACAGTTTGTACTTATAGTCCTTTTGGGTTGGTATAATAAAATTCCTCAAAGGTTTTTCGTCGAGGACACTTATCGCTATTAAGCGGCAAGGCAGTTCAGGAATTTTATCGTTTTTGGCAGGGATTACATTTCACTGTGATTTTGTCTTATTGTTGTTTTAAGCAATTCAAAAGGATTGAATCAAATTGACGTATACATTTTTTTGAAAGGAAATAGTGGACACAAAAATAATCATATATAAAAAGAGGCTATGCCGCATTTTACTAATATGATAATATTGTTTGTAAATATTTACATTTTTTTATTTTTTTTTATAATTTGCGTGCGCTAAAGGGATTTCTTTTTTCTGTAGTACACAGTACCCTTATATAGTGGAAACCACAGCGCAGGCATTGTTTGTTGCTGTAAGTAGCTCCCAGCTAATTATTCATTGCCTATTTCTGGGTGTTACTTACTGTATGAAAGAATAGAAAGATAGGAAAGAAGTAGTGCGATGGGATTTTTTTTCTCAACAGGTGGCGCCTAAATTGCTTTAGGGAGATCTGTTTTTGTTGTGTGTATGCAATTTTATAAAAATCATGGCCTTGGTCGGGATTCGAATGCACGACCTGCCAATCACTGAGTGAATACACTACCATCGCACCATTGCCACCTGTAATGCTCGATGTTCAACCAAATTTGTTTTCAACAAAGCTATGTTAATGGCATAGATATAGTGTCCAGTCCAGTGCACTTGGTATTAACTGTGCTGTAAGATTTTGCGAAATTCTAGGGAATACCCGACAATCTGAGGAAGAAAACATCAAGAAAAAGTATTTAATTTGCAATTCAAGTGCTTTTTGTGTGAAAAAATATGTGCACTAAGGCTGTCAAACTTGTATTACCACCTGAGGTGTGGGCTTTTATAATTCCGCCTTATTTCAAGGCTTGCCAAAACCGATCAACAGACTCCTTTTTTTGGGTGCTGGTATATTTTATTCATTGATGTCGGAAAACCGTTTCACCCCAGGGGACTGGAACCTTGACCAGCGTCATCGCAGGCGAGCACTCTACGCACTGCGCAAATGAATCCCATGGGGAAATAGAAGAAATCATTCGGTGTCGGTAGTATCTGTAGTATACGTGTTGTGTTGGCGCTTAGAAAATGTTGTTCCTATCATTAAAATCGATAAACGATCAAACCCCAAGGTATATAGAATGCAAGGTTTGTTCTTCTACGTACATCGTGAAATTTGGACATTTTGCTTTGTTTACATAACTATCTGCCTAAATCAATAAAAGAAATCAACATTCTGCGACAAAAACGAATAAAAAACGTATTAATTTAATTTTAAATTTTATTCAATTTTCTTTTTCTTGCAATTGTATATTTCCACAATGTTTTTATGTTTTTGATTAATATACGAATTTGGAAAAACATTTTGCAGCGAAAAGAACGTTTTTTTATTTCACAGTCTAGTTAAATCTTCTCAGTCATAATTAAGAGATTTTTTATGCAATTGGGACCTACATACTTTCAATGACGAAATTGATGACGAGCCTGCTTCATAACTATCTGCATCTTTGGAATCACTTGTGTCATTTGGCTTGCTAAAAGTTTTGATGCTCTCAACATAGCGGCAGTGACGTATAATGGGGGGGGGGCTCATGGGACCCAAGAGCACCCCCCCCCCCCCCAAGCCCCCAAGATCATGTTATTATTTAGGTGAATTCATCATAATGTACATGATTAACTAAAACTTGTTTGTAAATCTTAGAGAATTAGAGGGAGCTCCGATACTCGAGCCCACCAAGCTCTGAAACGGCTGTTTGTCTCTTCCCGTTTGCTGTACTGTACAATTCCCAAATATGTATAAGAAGATACTAGAAGTACTGTGTGTACTTCCAGTTACGTCAGCAGAGCCAGAGAGAACATTTTCCGTCCTGAGAAGGTTAAAGACTTGGCTGAGGGCAACAACTTCCGAAGCTCGTCTAAATGGATTAGCATCCATGAATATTCACAGAAAAATCAATATAGATCTTGAGCAAGTTGTTGAACAATTTGCCAACAAAAAAAATAGGAGAATGGTTTTAATTTTCCCAAAAAACAATAATTAAACATTACCTTTAACTATTTTAACATTCAAACTTAAGTTTTTAAAACTTGTTCATATAAAAAATTAACAAAGTTCATTATTATTTCTTGCCTATATTATAAATATAACAAATTGATAAAATTTTGTTCACAAAAAGTTTTATTTTTATGGATTGCGCAAGTTAAGGTTTCTTAGAGGAAATACAAAATGTTGGATTCACTTATTTTATGAACTTGCAATGACTACAAAAAATTAAAAGGGAAAAAAATGATTGAAAAATTTTACAAGTGAGTCAGCACCACCGCCCCCCACCCTAAAATGTTTTCTGGATACGCAACTGTATATCGGTTCTCCTATACGAACTTCAGCAAAATCCAAAAGGTGCTTCTTATTCGGTTAACCATTCATCAAATGTTTCTTGCGTTCCTTCCGTGGCCTGGTTAGCTGATAATTTTTCCCTTTAACATTTTCGTTGCGACGTGCAATATTTTCACAATTCACCGGCGTAGTAGTTGGATTGAATAGATTCGTTGAGAGTTCTCTTAGTGTCCCAGTATATTTCCTCGTTGCTCCAATTGATTACTTGCGTGACGTCGTATACAGCTGCAACCATTGTCATGTTCTGGAAATGATGCGTGTATCTAGAAGTAAAAGAAATGAAGCTCATCTAATTCCATACGCATTTAAATCTTCCAAACAATTTTCGAAATTCGAGTTAATGTTTTTTTTTTGTAAACATAAACACGCAGTTGGCAAGCGCGCAAGATTTTGCAATATTTTCCAATCGGTTATGTCAAGTTACGCCCGAGTTTTCTGTTCACAATTTATTCCGTAAGGAGTTATAAATCGCAGTAGCATTTGAAATGTTAAAAGCTACAGCTAATGTTTTCCGTATTGTTCAATCACATTCTTCAACAAATGAGTTAAATCGTTAAAGCGTTAAATCCTTTTTGAGCGTCGGCTTTGAATGCCTTATTGCCAATCATATACAAGGTGGCGCAAAAGTAATCCTCCTATCAGAAAATGCTATAAATTTTGCGATTGGCCCCTAATGTCAGTTCTGTTTTGACATTTGTGCAGTAAACACATGCGAAATACACGTTAATAAACAATGTTACGCTACACTGCTCCAGAACGCGGAATATTGGTGACTATTTATTTGAGCAATAATCGGTCGGTGACCAAAAAACATCGGAAGGTTATTTTTGCGCCACCTTGTATTAGACGGTGACTTTCAAATATTTTATCACGTCCACATTAGTTGCCTCTTCAATTACTTTTGATTTTGACAACACAATATAGACAAGTAAAATTATTGGACCATCCTTTTGAGGTAAGTATTGTAGGAAAAATATTGAAAAGTCTGACGAAAGTCGAACATATTAAAAAGTTATCACATAAAATACGAGAAAGTTGTGAGGCACAGTTTTTTATTACAAGCAGCATTCTGTCCGGTTTTATTGCCCTTTTGCTGGCTTATTTTCGGAGAAGTTGTGGAATAACTGGATGTCGTACCGTTTTTATATCGGTGACTACCCTGCTAAGCGATACTTTAACTGCCTATTCAGGTGCAAAAGCCTTACTCTTCCAGACAATTCCATAGTTGTGCGAACTAATAATTTTGGCGCAAATAAAGGGACATAGCATTTTACGCCAATTCTGAAAGGCAAATTTGTTAATATTTTCGCACGACAGTTTAAACTCCGAGATGCTTGCCACACATTCAAAAGAGGTATTTTTGAGTGGTTTAAGGACTGAGTACTCAACAATGAATCCACTGATTGTACTCGGGGAATTATAACACGGACACTTCGTCTTTTTCAGACTAATACGATAAATACTCCTCCAAAAACATCCACAAATACACCAACTGTTCATTGCATCGATGTTCTTTTCTCGCTTATACAGGCTCTCTATCGCTCTTACTCAAAATATTACTCTGACTGCCACGCCACTTTTCAGGGAAGTTTTTACCAAACACATTGACATCAACGATTCTGATTACAAATACAGTAACTTTCAGGGGTCTAAAACTAATATTCAGAAATAACTATGAGTCAAAATTGATTATCGTTGATCGACGACAAGTGTGCATATGAATTGATATTAATATTTTAAATGTGTCGTTGGGCTCACCTGAATTAAAATTACCTAAACGTTTTTACTCACCCGGTTTCATTCCGAGTTTTTACTTATAAGAATAAAAACCTAACCTAAAAATGTGACTTTCATAAAATACAGGAATTTACTTTTCAAACTGAAATATGAAATTATTATTCCTTCTCAGTAGTGATCCCTTAAATGTTTAAAGTAATTGAAATGATTTTGCGCTTTCTCACATTTATACTCCATTAAAATTTCTATAAGTACCTACGTCAGGGATTTTTAGATACCCTTATAATGTAATAGCTACACAGCGCGGGCGTTAAGGAAATTAGGGTTTGAAGATAGGGAGAGATGCCGATGCACGTTGGTTTTAAATGTTTGTAGATTATAATGTGTAGTAAAAATGGAGCGGGGAAGAGCAGTCCACATTCGTGTTGTACGGCTAAGGAAAGATTCCTCGTATTTCACTGTAAGTCCGAATACATCACTTCACCATGTCCCACAAGGGAGGTATCAAGCAAGACGAAGCTGAATTTTTAAGGTTAGTGTTAAAGATTGCCGATAAAACTGATCAACTGAACGATTGAAATACAAACAATCCTAATGATGCCCGGTAACGGCCGGACGGCTTATTTTCTAACTCTTTTTAATTGATATGAATAAGTCGATTAACAAAAATTTCTTTCTTAAACTAATAAAACAAATCACTGATTTAGAAGTTCAAAATGACAGATTCAGTGTACAAAGCTGAAAAAAAGCCACCTAAGCTAACCATCAGAGCAGCAGTCTTCCCTGAAAGCCACACTAGCCATGATCCACCATTGAGTCAGGGAGACATGTAAATTTTAATTGAGAAGAAGTGAATAGTTAAAAACGAGGGGTTGATTGCAACGAAAATCTACTTTCAGAAATAACTCTTAGTGTTGGCATGAAAGAACTTCAACTAAAGCCGGTTTTTCCTATTTCACTCAACAAGTAACTATGGAAATTACAAGCACTAAGAACAGAGCCCATCCACCTTCCAAGAGCGTTGATGTTATGCTAAGAGAAGCTACCGCAACGGCAATTCTGCGAGTTGCCCTTAGCTTCGATAGTACAAGATTAATTTAAGAAAAATCATTTCCGTCCCACAAGAGTTAGTTGAAACAACTAAAGTGACAGATTTTGTCTTGAATAGGAACTTTTATTAATTATGACCTACCTACCTACACATTTGCCTGATCGCTGTTAAGAAGAGGCTCGTTTTAATCGATAATGGTTTGCGTAAAATTAACATCACCGCAGCACATTTATTAGTAAGTAAGTGTGGCGGCATACTTTCGTGAAGTTTGTGGTAGACCGTAATGCTTTAGGGGCTGACCTGTCATATCAACCGCGATAATATTCAATAATAACAGACATAACATTACCTTTCTAGGTAAGTGTACCAGTATCCGGCCACCTAACACATTTCCCTATATGGCTGGAGAATAACTAATTCACCTGAGCATAAACGTTTTATTTTTTGATTTTTATTTGCTAAGTTGCTAGTTAGGGTATACAAAAAAAGTAAGCATCTTATTGCTCTTTCTTACTTGGATTTAAAATAATTGTTTTTAAAAATTTTTTTTTTATGGTGCGCAATTGAAACAGGCGGATTTTTAAGATATGTGTATAATTGATGATTTTGGGCTCTTATAGAAAATATGTTTAACATTTCAGAAGGTCGGTCGAATTTTAGAGCCTCGAAATTAGTGACGAACGGATGTACATGGCTAGATCGCCACCCTGGCCGTGTATTAGAACTCCTCATAAAAATTGTGTTCCAGTAATTGTCCACATAAGTTTTATTAGTTTAAAATAAGAAAAACTATGTTTTTGTATATATCATGATCAATCATTGTATTATATCAATAAAAAAAGATGATAACAGTTTATTCACTTAAATTCAAAAACGTACTTTTTGCTCTAGCAACGATCTTCACTGAATGATAATTTTTTTGACACTTTTCTGTGATGTGCATGGATGCCAAACTTTTCTAGCACATTAGATGGGCCTGCAATAATAGCCACAAGGTATTTGCTCATGCAAATAATAAATAATATTCTTACTATTCTTCATTACTAGAAAAGTGGCCGGATACTGGTGACTGTCCAGGTAGGTACCTACTGATACACCTACCTTACCTTGATATTCACAACTTCGGCCAAACTATTTTTATTTTAACTTGGTTTTGTATGTGGTCTCTCACAATTTTCCCGTTTGGTTTTTTTACATCAATTTCCTTTGTGTTGTATTGAATGAACAACCATATTTCTTACAATTGCTACCACGTGAAGTGGACGGCTTTACAGGAGTTACAGCGCTGTTTCACGGTTCGCCACAACCGATCATCAGACTCCTTTTTCCTATGGTACTGGTCTGTGATTTTTCCTTGTATAGCGAAAATCCATTTTACTTCCACTTGGATTCGAACCTAACCCAGCGTCTTCTCCGGCAAGCACTCATCCACTGTGCCATTGAAGCCACGAGTTTCACTTCATCCAGTTTTTATTTTGATTTTCTTGGGCAGCCCAGCGCCTCTAATTATTGTTATTATTATTATTTTTATTGTTTCTAGACATAAAATATGGATCGGACAACTGACAGAAGACCCTATCACTACGGCAAAAGTTCTTTGAGTTTATAAGGCGAGTCGGAGACAGCTTCTTCTCAAATTTCCCTATCGGTGAATAATATATTTTTAGCTTCTTTTTGAGTGTTTTGTAAAATGGTTTGAGTGTATGATAAAATGAAAATATATGTGTGACGATATTCGAGTTTAATAATATATTACGAGTACTTTATGATCTTGATTGTCTACTACTATGTCAACATACAAATGCTTTATTAATCTTAAATAAAAGGCAGTGCTATTCTGGACTCTGAAGTGTCGATATCTCTTTTTATTGTCGTTACAAGTACGTAGCATAACAATATGAGGCTATAATGTATGGCTTCCTCTTTTAGTCACTTTACTTTCGATTGCCGACATGGCATCACACTTATTCATAGTGGAGCTATTGCTCATTATTAAAGCTACGAGTATTACACTGTCTCATTCCACTCTATGGCCGTGATATGAATAAATAAATGGGATACCCGATAGGTCTGGGCATCTCTTTTCCTCATTTATTCTGGAAGATTTGAACAGAAGTTTACGTTTGCAGTTTGATTTGATATGTACTATTTGTAATTTTGATTTTTATTTTTTATTTTTTATTGTTGTGCTTTATTATTTTATTTATATTTATGTATATCGAGAATGATACACAGAATTACAATTTCATTTTCATTATTTTGATAAGACCGGTCTCAGACAGATATTATGTGTTTGAGAAATATCAATTTAAATGATTATTTTAAACGGAATATATTATGTGCTTAGTTCTAGAACTGAGATAAGTTTTATTCACCAATTGTGTTTGAGATTAACTGTTTTATTTGTTTACAGATATGATGGTTTTGAGGTTTTAGCCCCGGTTTTGACCACTTTGAACGTTTTGATAGAACGATATGAAGCCCATCGTTAGATATTTCTAGGTTTTCCGTGATCAAGCGAATAGAGAGTGAATCAAATATGTGAAATATTGAAATGACATTGCATATAAATTTAATTTGCAATAGTTATACATTTTAATACATCAGTAGACAACACAAATGCACGGCAGCGATAAGTTTATATAGGTATGTGTTTGAGTTTGAATTCCCCCTCTCTAATACGAATGATATTGCCAAACAGTGCTGCGGCATAAACAAATATTTCGTTTGCATGTTTTTCATTTTTTCATTAGTTCTTAAAATGTTTGACAGCTTTGGTTTGTGAAAAAACATGACTACGTCGTCGCTTGAAAAGCAGACTGATATAAGTCAAAATTTGACGATTTTGAGTTGACTATACAGAACGAATCGAAAACAAAAATACAAATTCTCTATCAAACCGTCATAACTATAGCCGTGTTTTTTGCACGCGGATATGTGATTGGCACAAATAAACGACCATCGCCGCTTAAGAATTTAACAAAAAAAAACTTCTTGGCAGCACACATACACCTATGATATGCACCGTGCCACAGCTGTAAGTTGTAATTAAGAAATTTGTATTGAAAATCCTGAAATGGAAAAATATTTACTTCCGCCAATTGAAATTGATAGCAACATATTATAAAAATATAAAAAACCATTTCACATTAACAGATTTGCTAAATTCAATTACCCTTATAATAAGGTTTGAAAAATAATAATAATAAAATCACCAATAAAATATTCGGCGGAATTTGTCAGTGGTCGGTGGAATGTCAAACTTTGACATTTCCTGAAAAATTCATCGCAACAATTCATCAGAAACGAAAAAAATGGATTTTGGAAGCACTGTTTATTCCGGCGATAGCTATCCCCGCTTAAGTTAGCGTATATAGGATAAGATGTTGGCCGCGTGCACAAAAACACGGCTTATAACTCTTAAACTGACAGCATGAGGGCATAAGTGTCTTTTTGAATTTAAAGAAACATCCCTGTTGTTTTCCCAGCTAAATGACTTTTTTCATTTGTAACACTTTGCTTCTAAAAAAAATTGTATTTGTATTTACCAATAAGCTAGGTATTATTTTATATACATAATATTATTATAATCATTAAAGTTCCTATATTTTTTTTTTAGTATAACTTAATACTATTTAAAGTGGGTTGTTTCTACAAAATACGCAAATAAATACTGACGAACAGTATTATTTTTGTTAAATAATCTTTATTCTTTCAGTTTTTTTAATTACTTACATTTATTAAACTTAATTTCTTTGTTTTAATAAATTAAAGGTTATATTGTTTGTAGAACACTTAATATATAATTAAGCGATGGAAAATGTGTAGCTGAACAGTAGTTTAAGTTTTACATATCCTTTATATTTGTCGTTGTTGTTTCTTTAGTAAAATTTAACTTATTTTAAGTTTTTAATAAAACAATACATTTATTGACGATAAATAGAGCTGATTTTGTTTTAAAACAAAATGACACTTTTTGTCACTTTTTTGGAATGAGTAGCTATTTTGATTCAAAATGATATGTCAATTTTTTTTTTTAAAAAACGGCTTTTTGTAGTAACTTTAATACACAATTTGAATGAAGTAAAAAAATAATACTTTTTTACTTTACAACTTTTTGGTATTCATTGAAATTCAAAACTAAAATGAATGTTTTAAGTTATGAAAAACTTCAAATGGCTTTTCTGAAAATGTATGAGTTTTGACATAATGTCAGTTTGCTTTTCAAGCGACGATATATTTTGAATGTTTGTGAAAACTGCTCTAAAATCGCCTTAATACGATAATTTTGAATGTGGTGGTTTGCGGCTTTTACCAAACTTTGTAACTTACCGTGCCATTTAAGAAAACAAATTTGATAGAGGCGCGACCATTTCACATCTGCAGCATTGTTTCCAAGTACAGAGTTATTCTAACGGCATACCTACGATCTACATTGCAATAGTACCTTTAATGTTTCTCGTCATCAGCGCTGATGAAACATCAGCGCTTTTGCTTTGCAAAGAGCGTTGCCATAATACACTTAAAAAAATATTTTAGTTTTTATAGAGTTAGATTGTTCTAGTAAAAAGGTCACTAAGCAAGTCAGTGGTAAGCATACAAAAACCACTAACGCAATATGATTTTCTCAATTCGCTAGCGAACTCTGACACGCAATTATTACCTTCGCGACGAACTTCACAAATTGCACATTTTTTTAGCTGTATAATTTTACCACCACGTTAGATTTTCCTAATTTGTTTCCATTTTTGTCCATTTTTTCCCGTGAATTTTTTTTTTATAATCTAATCATCAAGCATGTTAGACACTTGTTACTGGCCGGGTACTGATACACCTACATCGAAAACATTTAATTTGTGTAAAGAAATTACAAATTTAACATCCTACTGCGAACCACTGCCGATAAAAGAAAAGTGAAATCCTGCTGCGGATGGAGTTTCGATTTTTATTCCAGTATTGAATTGATTCGTTCTTAGACGCTGATACGATTGATACATTATATTCCTCGTTCGTAGAGTAGCGTTGAAATATCAATGCAGGTTTTCGACTAATGAGATCGAATTCGATTTGGGTTGAGAATAAGTAGAAAAAAATAGAAAATTGATTCTCTTCCATTTGTTTCACAACAAAGTACATACCAACTACGCATACCTATCAAAAATATATATGTATGTATTTATACACTACATGTAAATACACAGTCCCTTCACTTTGGTGAATTAATTTATGTCATGTGATTTCATTTCAAGAAAATGGCAAAATTATCCAAATTATCCATTCTAGATGAATGAAAATATTAGATTTTGTTTATTATAACATATTTTTGCTCCCTTGGGTTGGCACGGATCTATTTGTTCCATATGTTGATTTTTTGGACAAATTGTTTTGACAGCTCCAAGCTGTTCCCGTAATAAGAGTACTCGTTTTTGTGCAAATTCCTACTTCACTATGGATAGCTTTCCCAACAAAACAGTGCTCTTGAACACAATGAACAATGCTCCCATTGAAGTCTAAACAAATTGATTTCCAAATCGCATTTTGCATTTATTTTCATGAGCAGGATATTGATAGTTCTCGTGATGGTACACATATTTAACATTATTTCCGAACACATGGCGCTATAAAGTCTAGCAACCTAGAATCTCCAACCATACCTACTAAATCTAGAGAAAAAAACTGAGTAGCTTTTCAAGAGTATTTCCCCAAACGGATATTGACATGTTCGTGAGATACCTACCTAAAAAATCGTCGAACATCTTAGGTTTATGGTTAGGTTTATGTGGCTGTCGGCAGATGCCGACACACTTAGGCCAATTTAGGTCCATTGTGATACCACGTATGTATTATCTACCTCAACTCTGTAGATGGGACTGGCCAACGACACGCGGTTGTTCTCAAACGGTCCCCCATCTACGTACTAACCGCGCCCAACGTCGTTTAATTACGGTGATCTGACGAGAACCGATTAACTCGGCGTGGTATGGTCGTTGGTTAAACATATTGGTAAATGGACTATGACGGAAGAATGTCGAATTAAGCTGCCATTTCTCAGTTTTATATTTTATAACAACAGGTTGTGTTATGTGCCTAAGTTATAACTTAGACAAGACAAGTATTGGGTTGGCTTCCTCTCAGGCCATTGTGACTGTACGTATCATCTTAATCACCTGTGCTCAGAGGTATAATGTAAGTTTTGCTTGGAGGAGGACGATTTCATTCTTCGTGAATGCCCGGCACTAGATTGGTCAAGAAGACTTGTATTCTACAGAGAAATACGTTCGCCAGCAGAGTTGAAAAATGCTGCCACCAAGTACGTGCTGACCTTTATAAGGAAAGCTATACGTCTCTTGGAATAGTAAGCCCATTGGATTCAATAGATGTTTCGGGTCGCAGTATCAGCCATTGAAGTGGGGTATTTAATTAAAAAAATAGGTTCTTTAGTTTCGGTATAAATATGCAGATTTATTTCTTATATCGGAATAAAAAATGAAGCGCTCCACATTGCCTGCAGCTGCAAAATACAAAGTATCCATTTTAAAGTCAACCATTAACAAGGAACAAACTTAAGAACTGCTCCCCAGAAAGTAACAAATTTTATCGAACAGAATATTTTCAGAGAAATTTGTTTCGAATAAGAGTTCATTATCCTTATGCCCATATTAATACGTCTTTCAACGACAAAGTATTTACTGACCAGAATTCGACTACTAAGCATAACTGCCTATGACTTTTATTACTATTTTTCCGAGGTACCTATGCCAAATTGATTACATTTCAATATAATTATTGCCTTTTCTTTCACAGCAGTTGCAAACAGAAATGCACAAGTATACCCAGTTTGAAGGAAGATTCAATCAGTTGGGTGTGATTCTTGGCACTGGAAACGGGATTACTCAAAACAGTCAGTGTCTATATTCAAACACTAACGCACTTCGAAAATACAGCTTTTGAGTTCGAAATTGTACAACGGGGAATGTTTTCTCTTTTTTCGCATTATTTATCCTTTGACTAAATGTTCCAACAACCAGACAAAAAGTTTTTCATTTTTTCAGAGGTACGAGTGCCATGCGCAGAGGAGCAACACCTTTTAAGAGTATCGTGTTTCTTAGTGGAACACATTTATTCAGCTAAAGCTTTCGAAAATTCGTTCATTTCCTACCTAGGCCAAGTACCAGGCAGCATCCCTCCCCTTCATCACACAATAAGTGGGCCAAAACTCTGCTGCAACGAAACACCTCCAAGTGATGTAGCAGCAGAATAATGAGAGATGCTCTGTGTAGGTTAGCTCGATGGATACCAAGAGATGCTGGGCATTGATGGCACCAACGATTTTGCTAAAAGTTGTCAGTTAAGCTCCGACTTTCGGTACCATCGGAGTATACGGAATATTTTTCTCTCTTATCGTCTTTGGCTCCTTGGATCGTCCTATTTTGTATGCACTTGTAAATCAAAATAATCCGCGTTTCGACTTGAACCTCATAGTGGTTTCTATCCTTCGTAGGAGTTTCGTTCGCGTTTTGATTGGAATATCGGAAATCGGATATTTATTCTAGGTTGAGGAAAGAACCTTCAAATACACCTTCAATTAGGGTTAATTAGAATAAAAGTCACTGCTGAATCGTAGAGCTGATAACGTGATTAAATTCGTTTCAAGTGGCGAAATCAGTAAAAAGAATTTCTCAAGTGCTGAGCAGTGTTTATTGGTGCGGCAATAATAGTTAAGCCTTGAGAATGTAAAAGTTTCGAGCTGTAGATACTCGTATAATGGAGCATCATTTGCCTACTGGCGCCGTTGATCCTTCCTGAAATACGATTTTGTTTATTTCTTATTTATCAAGGATCTCCCACCTTTACTCATGCCATACAAGAACTTGCAAAAAGGAAATTAAATGATTTTCCGTAACAAATAACAGGAACACATATAACGGGATTTGTGTGTTTACATTCGGATCGGGATACGAAATAGTATGTTACAAAAAAAAATCGCCACGAGAAGAAGTGTGAAGGTACACAAAAGTCGAATATACCCAAGCCCACCCCATGTTATAAAGTTTATTTTTTTTTTGTTCCTTAAAAAGGAGGATTGTCCCGAAATCGTTCGAATTTGCAAAAGATGTTGTGAAAATTGAGTGCTTTCGATTCTTAAAAAATATGTAATTTCCTTTCGCTGAAACGAATAAGATAGTCCGTGTCTGTGTTGAGTGTGCGAATATGGATCAAAAAAAAAAGTTCAAGTGCTCTCAATAATTTTGCTAATTCACGTGGAAATTTAATTTCCAGGAAAAGCAGTACAAGAGGAAGGCATTAACAAAAGAAAAGCTAAAGTAGATTTATTATTGAAAATACTTTTTTTCATTTCGTATGTATGTATTTCGGTCGTTGCC
This sequence comes from Portevinia maculata, assembly GCA_949715645.1. Classification (NCBI taxonomy): domain Eukaryota; kingdom Metazoa; phylum Arthropoda; class Insecta; order Diptera; family Syrphidae; genus Portevinia; species Portevinia maculata. The sequence continues at coordinate 67,244,324 of OX454525.1, read as the reverse complement.
GCGTGAAGTGAGAATTATCTTCGAAAAGAAGTAACGTTGAAATCCTCAGTGTAAAAAAACCAGTGTAAAGTGCAATTGGTATGATTATGAATGAAATGTTTGTGCCGAAGTGATGATCCGACTTTAATCAAACCGAAAAATATCTTTATCTCCGATTTTTTACCTGAATAGTAAAAAAAAATATTTCTTATATCCCCATATGAAATGTGGCTGGATTTTGGAGTAGTCGAGCCGCTGCAACAGGTTAATGTTGAAAAATTAAAATAAAAAAAAAATGGAAATGGTGTCCTTTACTGCTCTTGAACATGGGGAATCTTAATTAAGGTAAGGTGAATGAATTATTGGACAGCTGTGCTTACTCTTAACTATTATTAGGTTGGCGATTTATGTGCAATTTGTTTTTGGAAGTATCTTAATATATGAATCAAATTACATGGGTGATTTGATGTCATTAAGGTATCTGGTAATGTAATTTAGACGATAAATTATTTGAATATTGCTTCATGGCATTTTTCCAGTTCAGCACACATTATTCCTTGGAGGATGTTAGTAGGAATGTAAGAAACAAATTTCGTTTATTGTATGTAGGAGTATTTATTACGAAAGACGACAGAGAAAAGGCCGAGATAGATACCTGCAGATAATGGTGAATTGGTGAAAACTTGAATTCTGAACTACAAGTTGCGCGACTTGTGTATAAGAGAACGAGAGGGTCCATTCGGTTTGTTTTATATGTAAGAAGATATACATACCCTAAATTATTGGATGATTATTAAAAAAATACAATAAAAATATTAGACATTGGCCGCTTATGTCTTATACTTTTATTCTGTAACCATTTTGTATTTGCGAAGCTTTGTCTTTGACACGAACGGAAGTTACCTACAATTTAACGGCGATTTCGAAAGCAAATTTTTGAGAAGCTTCTCAAAACAGTTTATAATCTTGGATGTTTGTCACACTTTCGCAAGATAAAGGGAAGGTTATCAAATGTTAGGTGTTTATGGGTGGGACACGAACTTCGAAACCCCTGGCTTATTAGTTCAACGCACTAACCACATAACCACTGCCGCCCACATTAGATCATATTTAAATGACAGTCTTACTTTAAGTAAAGGTAAACTTTTATAACTAATAAAAAGTAGGTAAGGTGCGGAGTGGCGCGTTTTTTTCCATTGATAGTCTTTCCTAGTTTTTCTTTTGAGTGGTTGTGTTTTCCCTTCTCTGGATGTATAATTTGTATGGTTAGTTAATGCAGTGCAATCTTGTAACAGACTTTATTTTAAAGTGCGGAATTGAAAACAAATCGTATATGATGTGACTTGTTAAGAACCGATGAGTTAAGTTTTATTGATTGAGTTTTATGTTTCTGAATAATCTTTATAATATTATATAGATGCCATCAAAAAGGAGGATTTGGCTGTGCAGATGTAAGAGCATTTGACAACCTGTCAAATACTCATTCCGTTTGCTTTTCCTTTTTTTACCGCTTTTCATCTAATAGATTTTTGAAATGCCAAACGTGTACAAGCGAAAACATTCAGACCACAATGTGGACGAGAGTAACCTAATGAACTAATGGTCTACTTCAAAAATTGATCAGCACTTCAACATGGATTGACATCTGAAATGGCAAACAATTTGAATGCCCATACGTTAAGAGAAATTAAATAATTTATCCCGATTCCTCAAATGTCAATAGGCAAGCAAGGAAAGCATAGCTTTCTGGGTCTATCAAGCGAAATACATAAATAAGTCTACGCAAACCTTAGAATACAAGCATTGCTCGCTTCAAACGTGGTTAAAATTTATGTCAGTCAGAGTGTAACCAAAAACAAAAATGTGTCACATTGAATCTCATCTAATCGATGTGACAGTTTTAACTTGGTTGGGGTAGGGAAGCAACAGTCCAGCTATATTTTTCATGTCACAAAGTAACATGTCTTCTTATTAATTTTTTTTTGTTTTTCTTGTAAAATATCAATTGGGGACTGTCAATTTTTTTTGTTTTTCTCGTAAAATAAGTAAAAAAAATATAACGGTGGAACAGAGGTAAGTGGTTAGACTACTAATCTAAATGTCTCAGGTTCGTATCCCGCAGCCGCGTTGCCAAGTAACATCTGATTTTTCCACTGACCCACCGAACGTCTGACAAACATCCAGGAGTATCGATTGTAATTAGGAGCTTCTCCAATTTGCCGTTCGGATTCGGCTTAAAATTGTAGGTGCCTTCCACTTTGCACAAGCAAATAGTGGAGAAGGTTAACATTTATGAGCCGTTAATGCCAAATATTAATTTTTGAAATATCAACTCCTTATTTACTGAAATATACGAAGTTTCCAAAAATCAAATGCTGTATGTGTAAATGTGATAATGGAACATATCTGGAGTTTTTGTATGATGTATTTAATTAAGTGCTTCGAAAAGTTCCGGGGTATTATCTGGGCTTGTCTGAAGTACCAACAAAGTGGATATCTAGCATTTTTTCGTTCGTAACTTATATTTAATATTTGAGCATTAAAACCGCCTAGTCAAGCTATTGACTTTCACGACTCCGAGTATAATGATAGTGGTGTTTTTTTTACCATAATTTAAAAATTATTTTCTATTTATATATATGGCATTGTGATGAATTTGAAATCGGAAGCCTTGTAGGTATTTATAAGTATATACTTACTTCGTGGAGAATCTCTGCCTGAAACGTAGTACCCTCTCATCCCCTGCGATACCATTCAAGCTATTTAATGTTGTCCAGAACAATCGCTCTGGCATCCACGATAGTTTCCTCAATTGATGTTCAGCCTTTCTTGTCGTTTGAATCTGGGGCTGATAATCGAAGAACCTTTTAAATGAAATAACACTGTTTAATCGCTCGTCATGACTGAGCCAATGTTGTAGACACATACGTCTGCCTTCTCACTTAAATTCAAAAACTGGTCAATTTTGTATTACTACAAACTTTTTCCAAACTTTTCAAGAAAGTTGAGAGGGTACTTCAGTACTTAGTTGTTCAGTTGTTCAATACATCCTTTTTTTGGTAATATAATCTAAAGTTTTATGGTTCAGTAAGAAAAAACGAGTCGTTAACATTTTTTTTACCAAATATTATTTAGAATATCTGGCTTCAAACCATGTTTTAGAAATGCACATAACCTCTAAGTTGTTTAATTACTGAAAGATTTCCTCTGAATGGTGTTGGCGTATGCGCCACAAATTTTTTTAACATAACTAGCAGGGAGGTCGCCTTTCTAATGACGACTGCTTTTATGATGGGATGGCAAATATATTTTGCAATTGCTGATACCATATCTCTTTTCAACGAAATTTGTTATCCAGGAAACGTCAGCGTTATGAGTGGCGCATATGATGGGGAGGGTGCTGACTAATGGGTTAACTGAGCTGAGTCTATCAAGACTACTCGGCGACTCAGAAGATGTCTATGATGAAGCAATATGATTAATGACCTTGCGTGGGGCGGTAGCGGGTTGAAGAGGGATAGTCTCTAGAATTTGAAGAATGAGTAGTCCGCTGGAACGAAAGAAGTGGAAGTGAGAGTAATCGGATTCCATTATTTCCATTATTTCAGCCATAAGTGATGTTGTATAGTAGATATCCGGGCGATGCCGAGATCTTGTTTGTGATCGAATTTTGGTAAAAGTCGTTCAATGAAATTTGTCGCTAAGAGAATATGCGTGAGGGAAATATTCTTACACTCATTACAAAAAAAACAAAAACTCTCTAATAAACCCCGAGTTTCTTTTATTTAGGTTGACACAACTTCCGTGGAATGATTTTTCACAGATCCCCTTACAAGTAAGGAATGCATCATTAAAACCTGTATGGAAACTGTGGGTTGAATATTGTTTTTTTAAAAAATAGTTTTCCTTAAAAAAATTTTTTTTCCATTTTTGCGTACGTATTTGTTTCGTTTTATATCACAACTTTTGCTTAACTCACTGCGACGCGTTTCGGAATAAAAATTCCATCACGAATGGCTATATCAACATTTACAAGCCACACGATGGAATGTTGAAACCCGTCGCAGTAAATTAAATAAAAGATAACAAAAAACATAGGGACGGGCTACAGTCCGCTTGGGCGAACTGTTGGATACCCTATTCTTATTCCTATCCCTCATAAGTGGGCGTGACAAAAGTCTAAGTATGGTTGAATTGTTAAGAACGCTCTACATATTTTGTTATATAACATTTAAAGGATTTTATAAAAAAAAAAAACGCACCCTAGCTCAAACTTGGGTGTTTCAATAAAATTGCTTTATTTAATTGTGGGCGTGTCAGTAGGCGGATTTAAAAAAAATTAACACATGAGAATAAAGGGCACCTAGAGAGTATATATTATAAATTCCAGCTCCCTAGCTCAAACTTTGAACTTTCAAAAAAAAAAATTAATTAATTGTGGGCGTGTCAGTGGGCGGATTTTGAAAATATTTACACATGAGCATAAAGGGCCCATAGAGAGTACATACTATAAATTTCAGCTCCCTAGCCGAAACTTTGGATTTTCAAAAATTAATATACCCTTAGAATAGGGTATACAAAAATTATTTTATTTATTTGTGGGCGTGTCAGTGGGCGGATTTTGAAATTTTTTTATCCCGAGCAGTTTTAGGAGTCATAGATCATATATAAAAAATTTCAGCTTTCTAGCTCAAAATTAGATTTTTTCCAAAATTTGGTTTTTTTGATTTTGTGGGCCTGTGGGCGGATTTCAAAAATTCGTAAACTTGATTATTTCGGGACCCTAGAGAGTATATGGTTAAAATTTCAGCTCTCTAGGTCCAGTTTAAAGGCCTAATTTTTGGCTACAGACGGACGGACATGGCTAGATCGACATTACTATCGATGCTGATCATAAATATAGTAACTTTTAGGGGTCTACGGGCAATATTAAGGTACGAGGGCGGGTCAATAAGTCCGTGACTTTTTGAATTTCTGACCTCTTTACTGAAACGGCAACACTGCTCCTGTCAACAGGAGTGGGTTTCTAAGGGTGAATCGGCGCCAAAGAAGGCCAAGGTGGGTTTGTCAGCCAATAAAGTTATGGCGACTGTTTTTTGGGATGCACGCGGGATAATCCACATTGACTACCTTCAAAAGGGAAGAACAATCAATGGGGAATATTATGCCAACTTATTGGACCGATTCAATGACGATTTGAAAAAAAACCGACCTCATTTGGCCAAGAAAAAAGTTCTTTTCCACCAAGACAATGCAAGGGTGCACACATGTGCAGTTGCCATGGCAAAAAACCATGAATTGGGCTATGAATTGCTCCCTCATCCACCCTATTCTCCAGATTTGGCTCCGAGCGACTACTTCTTGTTCCCAAACCTGAAGAAATGGCTTGGTGGAAAAAGATTTGACTCCAATGATGAAGTCATCTCGCAAATAAAGGCCTATTTTGAGGACCTCGACAAATCATTTTTTTTGGAAGGGATAAAAAAATTGGAGAAGCGTTGGACAAAGTTTATAGAGCTCAAGGGAGACTACGTTGAAAAATAAAATTATTTTTTTATCAAAAAATCTGTGTTTTATTCCAAAAGTCACGGACTTATTGACCCGCACTCATATGTTACAAACTATGCGTCAAAATTAATATACCCTTAGAATAGGGTATAAAAACAGTAAAAAGCAGGATTGGGTAGAGATATGACTTAATGAATGTCATATTTTGGAAAAGTACACGCGAAAATATAAGACTCCACTTCCAACTCACAAAGCAAAATTTGCCTTCGTCAAATCAATTCCTGTGCGACGACGTCAGTGGCCAGCAGTCAGCTTTGTCGAAGAGGAACCGCGGTGTCAGCTCCTTTTCCGAAATATTCATGTATTAAGATGGCTGTTTCAAACAGAATTGGTCTTCATTTATTTGTACACCGTGGTTCAATGGTTAGTGCATAGGACAATAAAACCGAGGAGTCTAAGGTTCAACTGATTCCAATAATAACAGTGTCCCACCTCTTACGTAATTTTGACAAACCTCCAATTGTATCAAGTGTTGTGATGGGGTTCTCAATTCCGTTTCCAGTCGATCCATTATATTCGTGACTTCGCACACAAAAATGGATCCAGAAGCTTTGCTATACTCTATGGGCCGTTACTCGCACATTTTTGTTTTGTTTTAGATCTAAAAGCAATCGGGTTTTGTAGTTCGTAGTGTTTGTAAACTCTCCGAGAGAAAGTAAAATGGGTCTGTAAATGTATACAAAATAATGTTTGGTATGTGGTATCATATTTAATGGTAGGGAATAAGGATTATCGGTTTCTTGACTTCGACGGCCATTTACAGTAAAAAAAATAAAATTATGTTAGATTTAATGACAAAACATCGTATAAGCACAAAATTAAACAGTTGACTGGGAAAATAATAGTTTTGTGTTTTTTTTTTTTATTTATTTGAATTATTAGAAAACTCTATTTCCGGTAAGTAAAGTAATTACGATCTACGAGTAATAAAGCCCTTACAAATTCGTTGAACGTTTACTATTAATAATTATAGAACAGCTACTAGTTGAATTTGCCAAAAATATCGATTCAATAACGTATGGCCCAAAGTCGACTCAGGACAGTTATTGTCTAGGGTGAAGTTTAAATCAGCTACTCAAATACTATGGTGGGCTTCACAATCCAACTCGCCAATGAATCAAAGTATCTGGGAGTCATCCTGGATAGCAAACTTCTTTGGTCCAAGTATGTTGAGCTGAAGACTGCCAAGCGCTGTCAGTATTTTGACAGTGCAATGGCATTTTCGGCAAGACATCGGGCTTATTACCGAAAGAGTCCTATGGATTTATACGGCTATGATAAGACCATTTAGCATACGCATCGGTTGTTTGGTGGAATAAGCTTTCGTGTAAATACGTTACTGCTGCTTTCGCCAAACTCCAAAGAATGGTATGCCTCGGCTGCACGGGGGCCTTCCCCATCACTCCGGCCTAGATGCATTATTGAACCTCCAGCCCTTGATGTTTACAACGGTTGTCCTTCGATTCCTGTCTTATGGATATGCCGTCCGATGCAATGACACTGGAACTTCCGCTGAAGCGCAACTACGAAGTCGACTTTCCTCCTATTCAGGACTGGCTCTGGTCAGGCTCTGAGCGTGGAAAGGAATGCAGTCGAATCTTCACGGATGGCTCCAAAACCGATCAAGAATCTGGTACTGGTGTCTTCACGGAGAGCGACAACATTAGACTTTTCTTCTCGTTAAGCAAACATGCATCAGTTTTTCAAAGAGAGACTTATGCTATTCTAATGGACATGGACTATGTTGCGAGGAACACGTTAAGGGGGCGAAGTATCTGCATCTGTAGCGCCACCCAGGCTGCGCTTAAGGCCCCGCTCAATCCCTTAACCACCTTCAAAATAGTTCGTGAATGCAAGATCTCTCTGAATTCGATAGGAAGGATGAATTCACTAAGACTTGTCTGGGTCCCGGGTCATAACGGGATCACGGGAAATGAGATCTAAGATGAACTCGCTAGACAGTGCTCAGAGGAAGACTTCTTAGGACCTGACCCAGCGATATGTCCGCCTGCGTCTTCGGTCAGGTTGACGGTTAGATTTAGTTAGAACCAACGACCATACCACGTCGAGTTAATCGGTTCTCGTCAGATCACCGTAATTAAACGACGTTGGGCGCGGTTAGTACGTAGATGGGGGACCGTTTGAGAACAACCGCGTGTCGTTGGCCAGTCCCATCTACAGAGTTGAGGTAGATAATATACGTGGTATCACAATGGACCTAAATTGGTCTAAGTGTGTCGGCTTCTGCCGACAGCCACATAAACCTAACCTAACCTAACCTAACGGTTAGATTTCATACGAACACAATCGCCGATGGCATGACAATCCAAGGTACAGACAGACTGCCACGGCATTCTTGTGGTCTCTCAACGGAAAAGACTGCAAACAGACTACTGGCGTTCTGACTGGCTATAGTGCCAAACACCTTAAGGTGCTAGGCCTAGGCGATACCAGACCACCAACTGCGAAGCATTTCATTGGCTGTTTTACTCTTCTGAGGCTTTATATAGAGTGCAATTAATATATTTCAAGTGAGTTTTGCAGTTCAATTTAATATTTATTTTAAGCGAGCAAACCCCTGGCGAACGTTGTTTCGCCGAAAAATCCCATGAAAAAATGCACTTTCAAGTTTTTCTGAATTTTCCAATTTTCCAGGCTATTACGAACATTAAACAAATCGATTCAAAAACTATGTGTTCAGATTTATTTAGAATTGTAGTGTTATTCAGGATTTAACCGCTTTTGAGATATTGGCACGCATATACATTGCCGTTACTTTTACTTTTACCATGCCATTTTTAACCTCAGCCAACTTATACAAAACGTTTAAACAAATCGAAAAAGTAAGAGCCGTTTTTGAGAAAATCAGTTGAAGGGATTGGAAGAAACACTTTTTTGGGCTTCTCCAAAGTCATAATATCATACCTCATACTTAGTTTGAGTTTGAAATTTCAGCACGATTGCAATATCTTAAGTATTTTTTCTAAGGTAAAGGAGAACGTTTCAAACTACGCAACATCTCCTCGACCATGAACCGAACGCTGTTTAGAAGATGTAAAATGTATCTGTAATACACATTCCTCTTTGTGGGTTAAAAGGGTTTTAAACTATAGGACATCCCCTCATACACCAGCCTTTTCAAAACGATATAATATCAGTTGACCTTCTGGCCGTTTTCAAATTGGTCGTAATGTCCATGGACCTTTGATCCATTTGAAACTTTAAAAAGAAACTGCGACAGTTCAGTTAGGTACCTAACGTGCTGTGCGCCAAACAACAAAAAAACCTAGGGAAGGGCTACAGTCCGCTTGGGTGAACTTTTGGATATCCTAGTCCTATTCCTTTCCCTCATAAAGTGGGCGTGCAAAAGTCTAAGTATGGGTGAATTGTTAAAAATGTTCTACAATTTTGTTGTACAACATTTAACAGATTTTATCAAAAAAATTTCAAAATGTTTGTAAAAAAACTCTCCTTAATAGTGGGCGTGGCAAAAAATTTGTTTCAAAACGACTTTATGTACATACTTTGCGAAGAATAGGACTTTCATTTACAATGATTTCTTCAATAAAACGGTTTTATTTTTGAAATAGTGGGCTCAGTGGGCAGATATTTAAAAATGAACATTAAGGGCGGCACCTAAAGAGTATATACGAGGGCGGGTCAATAAGTCCGTGACTTTTGGAATAAAACACAGATTTTTTGATAAAAAAAAAAAATTATTTTTAACGTAGTCTCCCTTGAGCTCTATACACTTTGTCCAACGCTTCTCCAATTTTTTTATCCCTTCCAAAAAAAATGATTTGTCGAGGTCCTCAAAATAGGCCTTTGTTTGCGAGATGACTTCATCATTGAAGTCAAATCTTTTTCCACCAAGCCATTTCTTCAGGTTTGGGAACAAGAAGTAGTCGCTCGGAGCCAAATCTGGAGAATAGGGTGGATGAGGGAGCAATGCATAGCCCAATTCATGGTTTTTTGCCATGGCAACTGCACATGTGTGCACCCTTGCATTGTCTTGGTGGAAAAGAACTTTTTTCTTGGCCAAATGAGGTCAGTTTTTTTTCAAATCGTCATTGAATCGGTCCAATAAGTTGGCATAATATTCCCCATTGATTGTTCTTCCCTTTTGAAGGTAGTCAATGTGGATTATCCCGCGTGCATCCCAAAAAACAGTCGCCATAACTTTATTGGCTGACAAACCCACCTTGGCCTTCTTTGGCGCAGATTCACCCTTACAAACCCACTGTTTTGACTGTTGTTTGGTCTCTGGTGTGTTGTGATGGATCCATGTTTCGTCCACGGTTACAAAACGGCGCAAAAACTCCTCCATATTGCGATTAAACAACGCCAAACCTTCCTGTGAAGTTGTTACACGATTGCGTTTGTGGTCGACTGTGAGCAAACGCGGCACCCATCTTGCGGAAAGCTTTCTCATGCCCAAGTGATCATTCAAAATTGAAATCACTGAGCCATGCGAGATCCCTACGGCTTCCACAATCTCTCGCACTTTCAATCTTCGGTCGGCCAACACCATATCGTGAATTTTTTCGATTGTTTCGGGTGTAGAGGCATCAACTGGGCGTCCAGGACGTTCGGCATCTTCAGTGCTTGTACGGCCACAACGAAATTCAGTAAACCACTTTTTTACCATTGAAATCGATCGTGCAGAGTCCCCATAGTATTTTTCAAGCTTAGCCTTGGTCTCGGTAATGGTTTTTTTCGCAAGAAATAATGCTTAATAAGCACACGAAATTCACTTTTTTCCATTTTCTCCTCAAATTAGTGAGTAGTCTGATAAAAATAGCTGTCAAACACAAACTAACTGACGCAGCAAGTTTAAATTTTGACAGGAGTCAACTGACAGATGCCTGTTGACAGGAGCAGTGTTGCCGTTTCAGTAAAGAGGTCAGAAATTCAAAAAGTCACGGACTTATTGACCCGCCCTCGTATTCAGAATTCCAGCTTCTTTGATTTTTCGATAAAACGGTGTTTTTTTAAATGGTGGGCGGATTTTAAAAATCGGTTAACATTAGCATTAAGAGTCCCTAAGGAGTATAATTTGTAAATTTCAGCTTGCTAGCTCAAACTTTGACTTTTCGATAGAACTGTTTTTTGTTTAATTGGGAGCGGGTCAGTGGGCGGATTTCAAAAAACTTTACAATATATTAAAAATTTCAGCTCTCTAACTCAAAATGAGATTTTTTCGATAAAATAGTTTTTTTTCGAGGTTGTGGGCGTGTCAATTGGGGAATTTTAAAAATTCTTACACTTGATCATTTCGGGCCCATAAAGAGTATGTGGTTATAATTTCAGCTTTCTAGCTACAGTTTGAAGGCCTAATTTTTGCCTATGGATGGACATGGCGAGATCGTCATTAAAATCGATAATGATCACGAATATAGTAACTTTTAGGGGTACACGGTATGCTACAAACTATGACCCAAAATTAATATACCTTTAGAATAGGGTATAAAAACAGAAGGAACTGCTAAGTTCGCTTATCCGCACCTTTGGATAACCATTCCATATTCTTATCCCCCTATATGTGCGTAGCATAAGGTCGAGAGTGTTCGTATATCTTGAAATTTTTTTTTTGCAAAATCGACGAAAATTAAAAAAATGGTAAAAACGCGTCCCCAAATGGGGCATGGCAAACACTTTTTCTTAGTAAGGACTTTGCATTAATATTTGATCTTAATTTCCATCGGCTTCTTTTAAATAGTGATCGGTTACGAATCCGTCCTCTTATATGGAAAGATTCGACGCATATATTTTTAATGATCAAATTTCAGGTATGTATTCCTCCCGGCTAGTTAAATGATAGAGGGTTTTATTATGTTCCAAATTTCAGCATTCTATTTCCAATTGAAGATTCTCAAAAACGGTGACGGACTGTCGGACAATACATGACTAAATTGACATAACTTTTAATGCTGATTAGAAAGATTGTTAAGATGTATAACTTTAATACAAACGGCATTTTACAAAATAACGTATGATTCAAAATAAATTAGTATACCCTAGAATAGGGTATGAAAATAATGGATAGATCTAAAACTCGCGATATTGAAGGAACTATTTAGCATACTAATGAACTAGCCCCAAATGCCACCGGTACTCCCTCCAGATCGTGAGTGGAAAACTTGTCCACCGTTTTTTTTTTTCATTGCGCATGCAGCAAACTCAAACAAAAATCAAAGAGGGAAATAACAAATATGTTTTGTCTAGGAATACAAATATGAAAATACGTATTCTTATCTAAGAAAACAGGTTAGGTGAGGCATAAGGTTAAGTAGGTTCTAATTTGGAGAACGTCTCATCAAATCCCACTTTGTCGGGACATACATTTTTACAAGTCTATAATTGACTACGAAGTTCCAACATAAAATGTAAAATTAATGTTTCGAACTTGTTACAGTACCTACTGTCGTTATTCAACCAAGCGATCCTTAGTAAAATTCCTAATATTATTATACACAATTAGGACTTGACTAGATTTGATGCTCCTGAAACTTAACGTAAACGATATGCTTCTTTTTTCTTTATTAACGGCTAAGTTTCAATCTAGATTAACGGGATCATAACCCTTGCGCTTAACTGCAGTCCCCTGTGGGATTCATCGGTTCGACATTGGCGTTTTGGTGTCTCTACGACTTCGTCAATAAGAGCAATCAAATGTTGGTGTTATTGCATTTATATGACTCAGGAAAGATTTTACGCCGGTCTCCCTTCTTAAGATTCCGACACGTGTCATTCATGCTCCTGTCTCTGATTATTGTCTATATTTTCTTTTGCTACACTTGTGAATTCCAGTCATAACAACCCATTTTTCGTATGAAAATTTGACAACTGAGGCTCACCTGAATGTTAAAATAGCTGATATATGATGTCTTCTCTTGGTCGGTGACCAAACGAGGTAAGGAAACATAATATGGTAAGATATTTGGAGTGACCTTTGCTGCAGACGCAATAATCTTTGTGTTAAGTGGGCCATAGCTATAGCTTGTTTAACACAAAGATTAAAACATTATCAACCGAATAAATGATTTTTTTGAAGTTGATTGACATAGATAAACATGCAATCAATCACCGAATTTGTTGTTGTAATTAAGTTAAAATTTAACTGACAGCATTTATGACAATTGACAGCGAATCTTTGAACCAAATGGGGTGTTGGATATGGTATCTCCATACAATTTATTACTTAATGATTCCCAGTTTTCATACCATTTATTAGCTTATGCATGAATATGATTTTTAATTAATGAGCTGTGAAATAACTTTTAACCCACCCTGTAATTAATTTGTGAATTAGAGGCCAATTAGGTAATTTTTATTAATTGGGCTGTGTGTGTTTCATTGGGCTGTTTGACACCCTATCCAAATCATTACTGCCCTAAGTGGCTGTATCATTAGGTTGAGAGTCTTAGTCTATTTTTTCAGCAATTTTGGTTGGCGTTCTACTAAAATGATCAAAAGATAGTTAACATTTGGATCACGCGCCAGCATGACAAAAAACTTGTACGAGCGAAAGGCTAAAAAGTTTATCGTTTGCATATTTTGTAATGAACACAACCTGCATATTCATGAATTTTGAATAGTGGGTGTGCCAGTAGACGGACCAGAAAAATAAAGTACAAATAAAATATTTATTTCGAGAAAAAGCAAAAGATTTTAGTTTGTAGGTAAATTTAATTGGTCCGAAAGACGTTCTTAAGGGCATTCAGAAGTTGCTTAAATTTACATAGCAAATTCGCCTAAAACACATTATGCATGTTTTACTTTCCTTGTGATTTACTAGTTGCAGTAAAGAGGTATGATAAGAAGGAAAGGATTCGGATGTTTTATGCATTATGTTTGGGCTTAGATGGGTTGCCGTCAGACCCAGCAAACTAATATCATTTAAAGGCAATTTGAGAACTGGAACACGCACGTCAACGTGCAAGAAATCCACATCTATACGGACGGGTCGAAAAAGGACGTGGGGACAGGAGCGGGAGTTTTTTGCGAGCCCCTAGACATAAAGGACTCGTACAGAATTCCCAATGAATGCAGCGTCTTTCAAGCTGAGATTGTCGCCATCGACAAGGCAGCAGAAACTATCTCCGCGAAGAATCTGGATCCTTCCACGATCACAATCTCCGTAGACAGTCAGGCGGCTATCAAAGCACTAGACAGCGAAACTATAAAGTCAAAAACAGTCAGAAACTGCAGAAAATCAATCAACAAAATAGGCGAACGACACAGGATCACTCTCTGCTGGGTCCCCGGTCATAGCGACATTGTTGGGAATGAAAAGGCAGACGAGCTAGCAAGAATCGGGTCAGAACTTGACGCAATAGACGCCATTACGTCAATAGACATCCCAATTAGTGCAGCAAAAAGAAACATTGACCAAAAACTGAGGGAACAAATTAACACCACCTGGTCCCAAAGGCACGACTGTGTTATATCTCGCAGTCTATGGCCAAGAATTACCGAAAAAAGAACAAAAAGCATTCTGGAAATGAATAAGCTAGAAATACGTATCTTAACTGGCGTACTGACAGGCCACTGCACCATAGGTGTAATGGTAAGCAGGCTGGGCATCAGCTCACCAGACTACTGCAGGAGCTGTCAAGATATAAAAGAAACCGAGACCATCAAACACCTGCTCTGCGAATGTCCAAACCTTCAGACATCTCGACTTCGCTATCTGGGCAACAGATTCTTCGAAGACTTAGAGGACGTAGCGCAGGTACCACTGACGGACACTATCAGGTTTGTCAAGAACACAGGTTGGTTCCAACAGGCCAACCGGCAAGATTAACCTAAACTGAGTATGGTAAGTGTTTTATTGTAAATGTAGGTTTACCACATAAAACAATAAGGGATCACAATGAACCAATGGGCCCCCGTGCAAGCACAGCAGCTCTGCTGTGCACTTCCCCCAACCCTAACCTAAGGCAATTTGATCGCTGCTTCACAGTATGTCATGTGACATAACGCTTAGTAATCAAACTCTGCTTTCTAAGTGATGCCTTAAGAAATTTACAAAAAAAAATATGAATTCATTTAGACTCTGCGGGGAATGTGTGTAATATTTTTGAAAAATTGATAGTTTCGATTTTATTTTGATGAATTTGACGAATTTCTGAATAGTTTTTGACCCACTACATGGAGAAACTTGCCATGGTCAGGCACTCATGATAATGTTCAGAATGTTGATCCAGTTTGAAGAATTCGAGCGGAATTGGTGATTTTAATGAGCCGCGTTTTCATCGTGAGTGTGATGCCGATTTTGCAAGAGAGTAACAATGATTAATATTTTTAACATAATTAGTAGAATTTCTGCTAGTAAACCCGTGCCATCGCACTTTTTTTTTTAATGCTAAGTTGTTGAAATTGAAATTGAGAGAAAGGTTTATTCATAACAATAATTTACATTAATCTGCGAAGCCTTATGGCTTATCTGCAGAAGATTAGTTTTCAACAAATTTTTACAATATTTCTTGCGAGTTTGATTATTATACTTATTTTTTTCTTATTTTTTTTAATTCTTTCTATTGCTCAAATTTAAGTTTATCACAAAAAAAAATTATATTTTATGCTATAACTGTATAGAAAAGACATTTTCATTGTTTCACATAAGAACAATTGCATTCACTCATCACAAACAACAATTAAGTTTTCAAGAAAAAAATGGATTTTTGACGAACAATGTACTAACATTAAGCATTATATAATTTTACATATATAGGTAGAATTCTTTAATACATTTTTTGCGGGCATTTGTTTTCGGGATAGTTCTGAGCGCCTAAGGAAGTTCGTTTAGAATAGTTGGTACGCTGTGAATTAGTTGTCTTCTACCATACGTATTATTGCTCATAGAAACTTGTAGCATTCCTTTCGCTCGCCTTCTTGTATTCACCTGATGATCGATTGGCCTTAATGACGCGTGTCATCATAGTATTCAAGTGCTACCGTCATTTTAAAAATTTGCTGAACTGTAAGTAGGTACTTTGAAGCTGTTTGCTCTGTCTGCGATATTCGTATTTCGGTTGTTTATCCATTTTATTATAGAGTTCTGTAGTCTTTCCAGTGTATCTATATGCGTTTTTGAAGAGTTACCCCATGCAAGTATCCCCTAACGTAGCTTTGATTCGACGTGGGAGTAGTATACCTGTTTCTGGACCTGCAGTGTTGAATGGTATCCAAGGTAGAACACTGAAAAGAGAGCTTTCTTGAGCTCAGAGCGGAGTCTGTCTATATGTTTGTCCCAAAAAAAATTGCTGTCGATGATTACTCCTAGATATTTGTATGTGTCGACAACATCAATGACCCAATCCGGAAGATTCCCTTGACACACGTTGCTTTTTAGGATAATCCCTTTGTCTATTGCTTTGTGCTGAGATCCACGAATGTGCATAAGTTTCGTTTTGGAAGCGTTCAAAACGTTACCGTTATCATAACACCATTTTACTGTGTTGCACTATAAATTCGCGAGAAACTACTTTTAAAATTTAAGTTTAATTGCGGAAAATAAACGAAATAAAATTAATTGCGAAATTGCGGTCGCCGCCGCCGAGAATAAAAATTACCAACTGTCAGAAATAGGTGTGAAGAGCGCGAGTGCAACAGCCAGCTGATATGTATGCTGGTTTTCCCGGTAACTCAGCAAGGGGTGGGTTCAGGTGATGAAATATAATCTTTGGTAAATCGCACCAAAGGAAAACGTAGGTACTTACTGCGGGGGTTTAAAGTAGAATTTTTTTATTCACGTTACGATCCAAGATCTGAAAAATATTTAGAAAATGGGCGCCACACAATTTTTAGGTTAATTGTGAAACCGAAATATTCAACCAAAACGAGCGGAACAAAGAAATGAAAGATGAAAAGTTTTTTTTTGTAGCACGTTATAAAGCTCCGTTGGAGTACGGCAAAATTTTATTACGGTACTGAACAGCCGTTTGGGATTAAAAAAGAAAGAAATTCCCAAAATGACACACGGTTGCGTTCTCCCGAGGGGTGGAAAATATTCCGAAATTAATGGGTCACGTGTCCCGTCGTTAACCGAGATTTTCGAAACACGATCCTACCAAGGTTATAAATTGTCACAAACACTGACTAGCTATCACGAACTTAACTATTGATATCTCAATATATTCCAACAACAATACTTAGCTTTTCTTTCTCAAATCCTTCGTCCTCGTCCTGCAAGTCGGTGGGTCTAATCCCGCCACGACAATCGTCCTATCGCTCGTTGAAAATTATCTCGAGTCACCTTTACTCTATCCTTCCGTCTATCTCCTTCCTCGACACTTTACTTTTGTTCACTTTTTTTTTTTAATCAAAATCCCTTCTGGACGTTACCGCAAACTTAGTTAATTATAATTATAATTTTCCTACCTTTATACAATTGTAAAACAGCTGCATACCTTAAAACTAAGTACTATAAAAGATTTATATCTTAATGTACCATCTTATTTTATATTAATAATAAATTGAATTGAATTGAATTGAATTGAAACTTGTCTATGTTATTGCCTGGCCAACCAAGAAGTGATTTACCAGCTGGCTTTGCCCATTCGGCCGGCCGGCATCCTCACTCACACATCCATACATACGTGGGGAAGCAGAGCCAACGACAGTTCTAACGCGACCATTCAGCTGTAGCGCTGAAGAGGCCAACTGTTTCGTACTCCCCCACACTTACACACACTTAGACATTTGGCGGTCCATGTCCTCTTCTGCTACACTATGTACTCTCATATCAGTGCGCTGACATGAACCCGCTAATGTTCTCACGCCCTTCAGGCGACCTCTCTCTCAGTGAATTCGCCCATTGCTCTAACTCAGCAATGAACAAACCCTCCGACCGACCCTGGATCTGCCTTTATTCAGCCCATGCCCTTTCTGACGTTTCGCGACGTAAACAAAAGCATTCGAGCAAGGAAATAGATTTGCAAACAACATGCCAACTGCAAAATGTTGTTTTTAATAAAAATATCCCCTCAACGGCCAAAAAACTCATGGATAATTTCAGGATGCGGAAGACAGAAACCTTTTTCAAGATGTCCATCCGTAGAACCAGGCCCAGCGACTATTTGGGAACGCAGAACTAAGGAGTTGGTATGAATTTCTATTTTGGTTTACGAATTTTCCTATGCTACCTCGGTAGAGTCGCGCGCAGATTTTTGGGAAAGGGATACGCAAATCGTGTGCCATTCTTCACATAAATTGAAGTTATGTTGGGCACGCAGCCGTCATTACCTTATTTGTGTCTCGACCGAATTTGCTCTTGTTGACACGTCCTGGGGTGTTCGTCTACAATCCCCGTCTCGGTTCAAAGTGTTGTGTTTGTTTGTGTTGTTTTTTGCGCCGGTCTTGTTTTTTTGGATGCGCGATTGGTGGTGTTTCACGTCCTGTGTCGCTCGTTTATTGTGAGGGTGTTTTACAGGGCCGCCCGCCCGCACTCCTCTGCTGCTCCTACGGTGCTCCCACGACGGAGTTGGGTCAAAAGGGAGCGTCGTCCCTTCCCTCATCGAACCAAACTCACTACCGTGTCGGTGGTAGATCGATATTCGCTTTTGGGCCTTTGACTTATTCGGACAGCCCGTACGCGCCCGCGAATTACATTTGTATTTACAGGGTGGATGTTTCAGTGGATTGTATTGGTTCCACCCTGCCGTTGCAGACACTTCGTCTGGTTGCGGAGTGCTTTTTACTTGCACCCCGCCTTTACAGACCCGTCCGTCTGTCTCGGCTTCCACAGACAGTCCGTCTGCCTTCGAATCCACAGACCGCCTGTATTGGGTGTCACAGACCGTCCGTCTGTATTAGCTTTGGCCCTGGGCCTCCTGCCCTTCCAGTCACCTGTGGTGGTTGCTCCCCATGGCTCTAGAGACGTGGACCACTGGCTGATGGAACCATGGTTGCCCCTCCACTTCTTTAGACCATGGAAACGCAGACCGATAGAAGAGGGAAATTTCAAGGAGGGTCAAGGGAAAAGAGAATGGCTCTTGTTGCGGGCGATTTGACCGCAACAACTGCTTTGTCAAACTCGGCTTGCATCATACTCAATGCTCTTTGAAGGCATCTATGTCTAACCACTATTGCTGTATCATCTGCGAACGCGAATGGAATGTTGTTTGTAAATACACGGAGTAGCTCATTCGGAAAGAGGATAAACAAAATTGGTCCAAGCTTCGATCCTTGCGGTACTCCAAAATGAGCCACTTTTTCATCGCTGAAGACTGCATTGATTTTAACTTTGAAGTATCTACCGCACAGGCAGTTACGCAGCCAATCAGAGAGCTTTCCTCGGATGCCGAGCCTACTTAATGCGTTCAAGAGCTTAGAGTGGTCTAGCGTATCAAATGCTTTACTGAAGTCCATGAAGACTACCAGGACATGTTGGCATTTGTTTAGGCTTTCGTTAATGGTATTTAAGAATTCACCAAGAAGCTTACCCGTACTTTTATTTCTTTGAAAGCCGTATTGCCTATCATGAATTATTGAGTGATTATCGATGAAGCTTAGTAACCTTCTTGCCACTACTTCTTCCAGACACTTCTCAATAACTGGCAGAATAGATATTGGTCTGTAATTAGAAACTAAACTTTTTATTTTACCTTGATTTAAAGTTAAATTTATAATCTTTGTAACAAATGGAGCAAAAGTCTCAGCATGCTTCTTCATATTGCGAGCTCTGATGCCATCTATTCCGGGAGATTGGTCCTGTTTAAGTGATTTTAAAATAAAGAGATCTTCATTTTCGCTTGTGTCGCTAATAAAAATAGAGTTATTTAGAATTTCATTTGTGTGGTTTGACAAAAGTTTGTCACAGTTGTGTATAATTTGGAGCGATTGGTCAGAAAAGTGTTCGGCACATTTATTGGACAAGGCTAAATGACATCTTTCTGCTGGAAAATTTTTGATGATAACGTTTACGGGTTTATTTCTTCCCATAATTTCATTTATAATGGTCCACGTTTTACGAGGATCATTTCTCGTCTGTATAATTTTTTTTTTATAATAATTGGACTTCTTAAAGTGAATTTCCTTGTTCACTTTTTTTCTAAGCCTTTTGTAATCGGCTTCGTAGGACTTATTAAGTCTATTGCTTTTCCACCGTCGATACAATTCATCCCTTTGCTTACATTTTTCGTGAAGGTCTTTTGACATCCAAGATTTTGTTTTGCGCTTTTGAATAGAGTTTGTCTGTACCATGGATTTATCACGTATATATCTTGCATCTTTTTCACAAAATTGTTGTAGATTTTATCAATATCATTACTAGAGTCTTGTGCATCCCACTCTGTAGATCGAATTAATACATCCACCAAGCTATTTTTGATGTACTTCGTGTTGCAATCGTTGGATATGTTGAGAGTTGGGCCAAAGGTGCCGTACAGAACAGGGTAGTGGTCAGAAATACCACTCTCTATGACTGCTGAAAACATATGGCTATCAGTTAGCTTAACTGCAATGTGATCAATTAGCGATGCAGTTCCCCTTTTAAGATCGACCCGAGTATTTTGTCTAATAACATTTATTAATCCATGAGATGCCAGCAATTCTAAATAATTTTTCACATTGTTATTCTGATTATCTTTGACATTTATATCCATATCACCCATCACAATGATATTTCTATCTTTCTTTTTAGCGATTTCATCCAGATTTCTTCCAAGTTCCCCTATAAACTTTTTCACACTAAACCCTGGAGGTATATAGACTGCATAAACGTATTCAGCCTTAGCTCCTTTAGTAATTTTTATCTCTAGAAATTCACATGATATGCTATTTAAGTCCTTAAATTCATAGTCTATATTGTTTTTTAAATATATTGCAATACCTCCACCTCTTCGCTTACTCCTATTTACGATTGAATCCCTCCATTTTGTACAGATCATTTTCACTCTTTTTAATGTTAATTTCAAGAAGAACGATAATGTCTATGAAGCTTAACAAGGGTTTGATATAAATGCAAAATGTATCCCAGTTTTTTCGCATAGATCTTATGTTAAAGCATAGGCCGCAAAATTTTTTTTTTTTAAATTCGTTCAAATTTATGCCGCTAAAACCATTAATTACCTTATAATCTAAGTTCACCAACAAATTATCATTTCTGTTTGTGCTGGTCATTTTCATAAATAGTTTCACTTTTCTTTATGGGCACAGACATTTGTATTAAATGCGATTGATCTTACTCACATCGTTAACCGTACTTATCATTATTGCCGGAGAGTATTCATTTTTTCTAGTTATTTTACCCTCACTCTCCCACACATATTTAAACCCCTCTTGCTTTGCCCGTTGCTTTGCCGTGTATAGCAGGCTCTTGTTGTGCTTTGTCAGCTGGTTGTTGACGTAAACAAACATGCATATCAACAATAGGCTCGGCTGGGTTCTTGTAAGATGTGTTTTCCATTATCTTCTTATGTGTCTGGCTCCCATGTTTCTCCACGACTTTTCGGTTACCGTTGTGCAGGGGAAGTGCAATTTGCGATCACATTTTGGCATGAAGCGAAATCGCCTTCAGGGGGGAGAGGATCGCCCCAATGAGAACACACAGTCATACTTTATTTGTATGAGAGAGCGAAAGACTCGAAAACGAAATTTTTATTAAAAGGAGATTAATAAACAAAGCACAATTAGGGAAATGCCGATTTCTATTGTAAATATATATTCTGGGATTAAGACTTATTGAAATACTATGAATATTTACATTTTTTCTTGGATTTCTGTGTGATTCTTTAATGTCAATATCATAAAACCTTTTTTTAAATATAAACTATTGGTTTAAAATGACTAAAAACAGCAGAGCGATAGAAAGACACGGCCGTACGCTAAAAAGATTTCACTCAACTCATGTTAGGTTAGGTTGAGGTGGTTGTCCGCTATAGCCGGCACACCTAGACCAATGTGAGCTCCATCTAACCTAACCTAGAGATTTCCGTTATGGGAGAGAGCAGGACATGTACAAAGAAGGTGAGGTGTGGTATCCTCCTCCTCCTCGTCCAAGCAGCTTCTAAAGAAGTTATTTGAATAAACGCCAAACCTAATGCGTGCTTGCCTATTAGGCAGTACCCTGTAGTGATACCTATATCATCTATATATATAGAAACGGGTTATTTTTATATTTTTATTTATATTGTGGGCGCAGTGCCGCAGTGGTTAGTGTGTTGAACTACTAATCTAAAGATCTCAGGTTCGAATCCCCCCGGGGCGAAGAAACATTGCAAAGTTTCTTCCACTGTCCCACCTCGTGTGAACGTCTGACATACATCCAAGAGTATCAATTGTCAAGAGAAGCTTCTCAAATTTGACGTTCGGATTCGGCGTTAATATGTAGGTAGGTGCCTTCTTGGGCAAGTCAAGCAAATGGTTGGAGAAGCTAGGTTTTAGACCCTGTACTGGGCGTTAATGCGTAATATATGTATACATATATATATATCTACGGTCTTATGATAAGATAAGATAAGAAAACGCTCTTGTCCGGAATCTGACATTTAAACCGGCTCCAGGAAATAACCCCCAACGAAATAACCCCCAAATGAAAAATGGAATAACTCCCCAAAATTTGTATGGAGGTGGGGATTTATTTCATATGAAATAAACCCCCAAAATTGGGAACTTATTTCATGGGTTTTTGAGGACTTATATCATACTTCAAATTGGGGGGTTATTTCATAGTAAAATAAGCCCCGAAATTCAACTATGAAATAAGTCCCCAAATTTTTAAAATAAAACCCCCCACCTACTCCAAATCAAACAGTGAGCAGGGGGTTGCAGGCGGGCAGCATGCCCCCCGATATGCATTGCACTGTTTATGGGATTAGTTCCGAAATCGCAGGTAGATTCCATAAACAGTGCAATGCCTGTGGGAGGCCATGCTGCCCTCCTGTAACCCCCTGCTTGGGGTCACTGTTTGATTTGGAGTAGGTGCGAGGTTTTATTTTAGCACATGGCCTTATTGCACAATGACTAAATGAATTCGTCTGGCCTTATTTCACTTTCAGAAAGCCATAGTGAGTCATAACACTGTCCTTCTTTATATTCCATGCAGGCATCTCAAGGTTTGCGCTGAATGTAATTTAAAATTGTAGGAAAAGTCAATCGTTGAACGGCATCCATACCTTAATTGTCCTTATTGTAGAAGCGAGATAAAAGAATTCATTCTTGTATATAAATAAAACTATGTAGGTACATATTTCCATTAAGAATTATACATAATTACTACATGTATTATAATATGAAAACCTTTTTCTTATTCTGTAATATAAAAAACTTAAAAAAGTCGTAGACTTATTTCATACCCATTTGGGGAAGGATGAAATAAGTCCAAAAAATGGTATGAAATCCATTTTAGGGAAATATTTCATACTTATTTGGGGACTTATTTCATACCATTTTGGGAACTTATTTCATATTCGCTTTGGAGAACAATTTCACAGTGAAATTATTCCCCAATTTTAGGGAGTTATTTCATTTTTCATTTGGGGGGTTATTTCGTTGGGGAGTTATTTCCCGGAGCCAAACCGTATGATGGCATATGTATTAACGCATAACCAGGACCTATCGAAACCCGAAATTTAGGCGGAATGAGGTGACAATTGCGATAAAAGCCAATTAGATTTACTATGATGTTTTGACAACATGTCCTCGCTGTAAGATCTTGCTGTCGCTAAAGGTATGGTTATGTCAAATTTGTATATATTTTTTGCCTGCGTTCACATCGATTGCAATCACTACTGCAATCACTAATGTAAATGAAAGTTTTATAATAGGGTGCCTTTAAGCTCAGTACCTAAATACCCCACTTGGTCCACTTGGTTCAAACAAAAGATAGAAAACAATAATCACAATAGATTTCATCAGTTAATTACCAATTTAACTAACAATTTTGTATACTTAATATATTAATTTATTTAATTTATGTCTGTTATTTATGTATTTGCAAAAGCTATTAATTAGTACTTTTAATTATGTATTTGCTTTTCGTTATCAGCTATAAAAGTCATTGCAATTTGCAACCAACATCGTATCAAAAGATCCATACATGCTAAAATATATTGTGCAGGTAATTTGAAATTAAAAAAACATAGCTGTAATCTTATTGGTTTACTTTTTTGTTGGCCATGATAATAAAGCTTAAATTACAATTATGTTATAAAAATCACTTCACTTATATATAATATGATATAATATTATATTCATGTTTATTAGTAGGGGAAGAATGTGCACCTCTGAACGATTTTCATGCACTCAATTTTACGAGTTTTATCTATTAACTTATATTAAAAATGGTAATAAAATCTGTATATCTTTCTTTTAAAAAACGGTAGTAACTCTTAAGTTCAATCGTTGTTTTATAATTTTGAAATAAAATTAAGACATGTGTTGAAACATTCCGAGGTACCTGTAGGTAGTGTACGTTGGACACTTTGTTCCTGTGTATCCTGAACATGAATAAAAAATATCACATTATGTGTTTAATGACAAAGAAAACGTCATGCTTATTAAGCAAAAAGATAAAAGATATACAGAGTAATAAATACAAAATTCAAATTCAGCTTCGGTTATGTATTGTAGAAAATGAAATTAGTTAAATTTGGTTGACTTTGCAAACAATAACAAAATGATATTGCAAACAATATCGTTTAAAGTTCCCTTCAATGTGGCTCATCAGCAATCAGCATTAAGCCATTTCACTCCCAATTTACATTTGGGCATTGAGGCATGGTCAAGCTAAGAGCAAACAAACATTACTCGTTAGCAATAGAAAACCAAATGAAAAATTATATGTCACTGCACGGTAGAACGTTAGAACGTACATTTAATATTTTAATCTGAGGAATACAGTAGTTCCCTTTTTTGCCTTAACACCTTAAACTTTTTATCTACACAATTGGCACTTACTTATTTTACTACACTGCACCAATATTGCACTTTATAACAACAACAAAAAACAACCACCGCACAATTTACAATGTTCAGGTACAGACTACAGAGATATGATTTACAAGAGTGCATCTTTGTACTGAAGTTTCCTCTTCTTCTTCTTCCTTAATGGCGGTAGGGCTATGATCGGGATTACAGGGATCATAACCCTCCCACTTAACTGCATCCCAACTGGTCTGCCTGTGGGGTTCGCCGGTTCGAACATAACGGCATGCCTCCATATTTTGAATATCTCATCGTCACTGAGGCCAATCAGGAGTTTTTAGGCATGCCTCTCTTCCGCGTTTGTATGGATATGTTGATTGATATTGCCCTTTTGACAAAGTTCGTAGGATCTCTCCTTTGAACATGAGTGTACCAACTGAGCCAATTTGTTCGAAATAGGTTCTTTAAGTTGAAGGCTTCCTGGGATCTTGGAACTGCTTATTCCATTAATCTTTGTTACTCCCGCTATCATGCGAAGCATCTTAATCTCAGCTGCCGTTAATCTGCCTTAAACTTTTTGTAAGCTGTCCAACATTGTGAACCGTATGTGAGCACCGGGTGCACAACTGCAGCGTACAGTCTCCTCTTCAGCTTAGGGGCATTTTTCGGTCATAGATGGCTGAGTTTTCCCGCCACTTTATCCACCCTAACCTTACGCGATGATTTATATCGTTATCACAGCTTGCTTCGCTATTGATCATAGATCCCAGATATTTGAACTTTTCGCACTTGGGAATCACTCTTCCATTCATATAAATGTCTGGAATAGGTCGGAGTGCATCAGAGAATGGGCAGCACAAATATTCGGTTTTTTTCGGACTAATACGATACCCATTCCCCTCAAAAACTTCAATTTTCCACCCTTACAATTAGTACTCGTTGCAGGGACGTTTGATCCTCGCTAAGGATGGACCCATCGTCAGCAAAGAATTGTACTGAAGAGTTGTATGTATGTATATAAATATTTAAATGAAATTATTGGAAAAAAATAAACTGCACATCTGGGACGTACGTCACATTTTTTCATTAGCCATTTTCTATGCTTTATTTGATTTTTCTTAATTGCATTTTAAATCTAATTTGATACCTTTAAGCAGAGGCCGGAATTGGGTAATAAAAGTATAGTCGCATTTAATATGGTTTAAGCAAGACGTATGAGGTAGACTCATTCCTGTTGACGTACCTATAGCACGGTTTCTTTTAATGATATTGCAAATTCTTAAAACTTGCTGAGAAGTTCCCTGATTACGTCTGAAACCGAACTGTTCACCGGGGTATATTTTCTGATGATCAATGACTTTAACAGTTTTTTCTTTCAACAATTAAAAAAAAAATACTCAATCATTAAGTAAACTTGTTGGTCTGTACTTTTCTGTTCTATTCAAAAGTTTGCCTGTTTTGGCATTGGGATTACCTTTACCTTTTACTCCTTCTATCGGTCGGGCGCAGTGGCTCAGCGGTTACGAATCGAAAGGTCCGCGGTTCAGTTCCCGCCGGGGCCAAGTAAAATCTCGAGTTTTTTCCACTACCACACTTCTTGCGAACATCTGAAAAACACCCAAGAGTATATCATGAGAAGGTTCTCAAATTTGCCGTTCAGATTCGGCTTAAAATTGGAGATCCCTCCCATTTGGCACAAGAAAGTGGTTGAAGAAGCAAACTTTTACACCCAGTATAGCTTTTATTTATTTATTATACCCTATTCTAAGGGTATATTAATTTTGACGCATAGTTTGTAACATACCTTAATATTGCCCGTAGATCCCTTAAAGTTACTATATTTATGATCAGCATCGATAGTAATGTCGATCTAGCCATTTCCGTCCGTCCGTCCGTCTGTTGGCAAAAATTAGGCCTTAAAACTGGGCCTGGAGAGCTGAAATTTTAACCATATACTCTCTAGGGTTCCGAAATAATCAAGTTTACGAATTTTTGAAATCCGCCCACAGACACGCCCACAAACTCAAAAAAAAACAATTTTTCGAAAAAATCGAATTTTCAGCTAGAAAGCTGAAATTTTTTATATATGATCTTATGACTCCTAAAACTGCTCGGGAGAAAAAATTTTCAAAATCCGCCCACTGAGACGTCCACAATTAAATAAAAGAATTTTATTGAAAATCCAAAGTTTGAGCTAGGGAGCTGAAATTTATAATATATACTCTCTAGGGGCCCTTTATGCTCATGTGTTATTTTTTTTTTAAATCCGCTTACTGACACGCCCACAATTAAATAAAACAATTTCATTGAAAAACCAAAGTTTGAGCTAGGGAGCATTTTTTTTACAAAAGCTTTGTTTTTTTTTTTATATAATCCTTTAAATGTTATATAACAAAATATGTAGAGTATTCTTAACAATTCAACCATACTTAGACTTTTGTCACGCCCACTTATGAGGGATAGGAATAAGAATAGGGTATCCAACAGTTCGCCCAATCAGACTGTAGCCCATCCCGATGTTTTTATATATTTTTTATTTGATCAATTCCACCTCCAGAAGGCGACTATATGTAGGACGTCTTCGAGCGAAAACGTTTGCAAAGTAAAACGCTTTATTTAATTGTGGGCGTGTCAGTAGGCGGATTTAAAAAAATAATTACGCATGAGCATAAAGGGCCCCTAGAAAGTATATACTATAAATTTGAGCTCCTTAGCTCAAACTTTGACTTTTCAATAAAATGTTTTATTTAACTGTGGGCGTGTCAGTGGGCGGATTTTAAAAATTGTATCGTTCGACCAGTTTTAGGAGTCGTAGATCATATATAAAAAATTTCAGCTTTCTAGCTCAAAATTCGATTTTTTCGATAAATTTGTGTTTTTTGAGCTTGTGGGCGGATTTCAAAAATGCTTAAACTTGAATATTTCGGGACCCTAGAGAGTATGTGGTTAAAATTTCAGCTCTCTAGGTCCAGTTTAAAGGCCTATTTTTTTGCCAACAGGCGGACGGACGGACGGACATGGCCACATCGACATTACTATCAATGCTGATCATAAATATATGTAGTAACTTTTAGGGGTCTACGGGCAATATTAAGGTAGGTATGTTCCAAACTATGCGTCAAAATTAATATACCCTTAGAATAGTTTATATAAAAAACTGCTTTTCTTCCAAGGTACACTACTTTCCCCTAATTATGAATTAACATATTTTTTTTGTATTTGTGTAGCTTAGATACTACCTACCAAAAACCAATTTCAATAGTTGAATCATCAACCACCTCGCTTAGAAAAAAGTGTTTTTAATTATTTAATGAAAACTGAATTAATGCACACTGATGGGAGTTTAATGCACAGACACACATACACATATGCGTCTAAAACGCACGCACGCACTAACTGAAATTCAAATCCTAATTGGATTTCCCAGAGGTGTACGAGAACGTGTTACGTAAATGACGCATTTAGACAACACACCATACGCCCTGAAAGAATCAAGGATATTATATGTAGCTCCCTGTCCCTCCTACATTGTTATGCACTCTGTTGGCAGATAGCCCAATAATAAAATTATTATTTTTCCATATCAGAGTACAAAATTGAAAATCCTCTGATGGGGGCAAATATACTTGCATTATTAAATGCGGCTGTTGTGGCACGTTATACTGTTGCGGTTAATATTTGCGTTTTATTAAACATTTACTGTTTGAAAGGTCGTATCGCTTGCATGACTTGTCAATTCAATTCTCGTCTGGATTGTCATTTTCAAATGGGAATAAGAAGATGATTAAATTAACCACTTTTGTTATTGCATGTCTAAGTGCCAAAAATCAAAAATCAAAGACGATGACATTTTACCATTAAATGTATATAGACACTGTGAAAGTGAAGCAAATGAGAGCAATATATGGATAATCTATATATTAATACGGAGTTGCCTATAACGTGTTTCCCCCCATTTTTGCTATTATACGTCACATAGATATGCCAACACTATACACATTTGGGTAGGAGACAATACATAGAAGTGCACAATACAAAAATTATCCACATATATAAAACACATTATGAATTACAGCAGGTAAAATGAAGCGAATTGAATGAAATTACAACAACAGCAACATTGCTGTGTGCGGCAATAATCTGCCAATCGGAACGGACAAATTTTAAATCATGAAGTTACTTGAAAATGCTTGAAGTTTCTTGAAATTGCTTGAAGTTACTTGAAAATACTTGAAAACTTGAAGTTACTTGATAATGCTTGAACTTACTTGAAGTTACTTGAACATGCTTGAAGTTACTTCAAAATGCTTGAAGGTACTTGAAAATGCTTGAAGTTACTTGAAGTCACTTGAAAATGCTTGAATATACTTGAAGTTACTTGAAAATGCTTGAAGTTACTTGAAGTTACCTGAAAATGCTTGAAGTTACTTTAAGTTACCTGAAAATGCTTGAAGTTACTTTAAGTTAGGTACTTGAAAATGCTTGAAGTTACTTGAAAATGCTTGAAGTTACTTGAAAATGCTTGAAAACTTGAAGTTACTTAAAAATGCCGGAAAAATTTTATATCATGTAAAATCAGAGAATGCAATGTCGAAAAATTTCGTTTAACGATTAATATGTAGGTATAACAGTCGACTTTGTTCTATTTTTCAACGTATAGAATAAATTGGTCCAATTTCGGCCATGGGGCGACCCCTAGTTTATTATAAATCGATATAAAAGGTGTAATTTATTATCTATTTGCCAAACTGTAAGGCTTTTACTTATTAGTTTCGAACAAATTTTCAGCAAGCGAGGGCCGGGATAAAATAATTTAAAAAATGCTTAAACGTTTTTGAGAAGGGAAACTTTGAGTTATTAAGCGAAGAATCGGTATGAATTGTTTGATTGAAATTCATTGAAATGAAGGAATTATGTAATTGGTAAAAGTCTGTATTGCCCGATATAAACTCAAAGGTAGGTACTGAATCAAACTGTCCAACATTGTGAACCGTATGTTAGAACAGGATTCATAGCTGCCTTCATGTCGGAAGACGGGCATTTTCGATCACAGAAGATGACTTATTTTTCACTTTGCATCACCCTACGCGTATGCGATTATAAAGGCCGTCATAACAGATTGCTCTGGAAGATATTTCCAGATTCTTTCACAAGTTTTAACACAACTTTGAAATTCGTTTGGGTATAAAGATCTGGAATGGGTCGTAGTGGATCAGAGAACGGGCAGCAAAAGTCTTCTTCTGCATTTACGGCGAGGTTATGATCAGAATTAAGGATATCATCCATACATTTTGCTGCTCCCATGATAGTATTCCTGTGTCCTGTGGGGTTCGCCGGTTACACATCAATAAAGATCGGCAGGCTTCATGGTTTCAGATCCATTTATCACTCAGGCCAATCAAAGGCTGGTGGTGTTGTTGAATTGATGTGGTCTAAGAGTTTTTAGACCTGCCTCTTTTTTACGATTGACACATGTGCATGCTCTCATTATTGATTATTGTTTGATCGAACTTTAACGACATCAGTGATCTCCAGTCGTGGTAAGCAACAGATTTGCATGCAGGCTTGCGTGAATTCTTTATGATGTTTGATGTGTCGCTAGGCTCACGTGAATGTTAAAACTTTCTAGATGTGATATCTTCGCTTAGTCGAGCCGAAGAGGTGTTCTGTATTTTTTAGCCGAATACAATCTACCAATACGTCAAGTGCTCTTTAGAATGACATTTGATCGTCGCTCATGATGGTTCCATCGTCAATAAAGAATAACTAGTGCACGTTAAAATCCGTCACTTTCATTCAAGCTGATATGATCAGCAGAGACCTAAGAAGTTTTCTCTCGAGTATACTGACTCTGATTGGAACTCCTCGCTGACTCCAGCGGGGTATCTAACTCTTTTCTGTGAGCCGTCATACATATCCATTATCATCTGTACGTATGTTTCGATAACTGCTCATTATCTCAACCCCACATCTAACAGATAAATTGATTGGTTGTTTATCAAATGTTTTTTTCTAAATCAATAAATTGTTTACGCAAATCTTTTAAAAAAATGCGATATGTTTCCATAATGACCCTTTTATTTAAGGCTGAATATGTGGTTAATTTACTTGCGATAAAACTGCACTGGTCATCAAATATGTGTTTTAATTTTCTTTATCGGCCAACTTGACATAAAGTTGATAGAATGATATTATTATAGTTTTGGGTATCGCTCTTTTCTTTGTTCAAATAAAGAAAACATTCCCCTCACTGATTAGGCAATGAATCGCGTCTTATAAGTTTGGAGAGCCGAATAAAGAGCCTCCTAGAACCGATTTCTTCAATCCTTTGCCAAAACTCACAAGATATCCCGCCCGGTCCAACCCCTTTTCGTTTTAATGGAGTCTAGAGCCGTCGTCCCAACTTTTATCCGTTTAAATTGTTTGTTTAAAAGTTCTTCACAAAGCTGATGCCGCATCTCTGTTGTATTTTGTGTACTCCAGAAGAAGCTGGTCGTGAGAATTTTCAATGGACTTTGGCGAACGAAATTCCTGAGCATTTGACGTGTCTGAGCAGACATTTTGAAGATCTTCGGATTAACCACTGAATAGTTATAGTTTGTGTCATTCTTAATCGTTAATGCAAGCAATTTACTTGGAAGAGGTATTGTCCAGATTATTTGAACGATACATAATAGGCGCCATAAACCAAAGTAGGATTTCATATATCATATCTTCTCTTTTCCTCTTTTACGGCGAGGTTATGATCAGATTTAAAGGGATTGTAATCCCCCACTTAGTGTGATCCTAAATCATGTGCCTGTGAGTGCCGCTAGTTTGACCTCAATAAACATCAGCAGGCTTCCCGGTATAAGATTACTTCTTTACTGATGCCAACCTAATGTTGTTGTAATAGCATTTGTATGAACCCGAACCCAAACATCTATGGTCGGACACAAATCCAATAGTATCAACTGTCTTGAGTAGCTTCTAAAATTTGCCATTCGAAGTCGACGTAAAATTATAGGTCCCTTCCACTCCAGATACGCAAATAGTTTTAGAAGCAAGGTTTTGCGTTAATGACAGAAGACAGGCGTTTTAGAAGCATTACAATCTGCTCTATTGGTATTGCTGATAAGATCGGAATTTAATGAGCTTAACATACGTTGCCGTTCCAGTTCCACAACCGAAGGTGAGGGGCGAAGAGACAGAAGAGAACCTTGGCGAAGACCAGCATTTATTTGCTAAGTTGTAGAATTGAAACCATCCAAACCAACTTAAATTGAACGGTCCGAAAGGTAATTTCTAATCCGTTGAGAGCTTGGTGCCAAACTCTATCAAATACCTTTGAAATACCAAGCGCAATGATCTAACTCTCACCACCCTGGTAAAGAGATTGGTCCCACTTTTCGGTTAGACAAGTTATCAAATTGTTGCTGCGAAAACCGTACTGCCACCAATTAATACGTTTTGGATTCAAGCTATTTCATAAGCTGACGATTGATCAGCGTTTCCATGACCTTGGAAAGAAGGGACGTAAGTGCAATTGGTCGTAAGGAGTAGGTAGAAGAAGATTCGCCTTTTTTGGGACAGGCTGGACAAATGCTGTTTTATATCTTTTCGGAAAGAGATCAGATAGAAAAGCTTAAATTGTAGAAGAACAATGTTGAATGGTTGAATAAAACTCGAAAAACATGAAGTGATGGCGGAATACGTAGTGGCCTTGACTAAGAGGATCGAAAAGGCTTTTCGAGAATAATGAACAAAATAGCCCCAAGCCACAAATGTGATGAAAAGCTTTGGCAGGCTATGAAACAGCGCTTTTAATATTACTCCAGCCTCCCAACTTACATTGTAGTAAGAAATAATACACATCATGGTAATGTACGGGGCAGACAAAACAATCCTAAGGATGGCAAAGGAGGGAATTGGAAGAGGAAAATGCATCGGTTCGAAAGAACACGGAGACTTACTTAAAAAACTCCCACTTCTTGCCAAACCTAGGGTAACGACAGCATCAGGAAATTCAACTTCGAAAAGAATTTCCAGATAAAGCTCAGCAATACGGAGAACTGGAGCAATGAATCCACAACGTATGAACTGAGCAACCACACAACAAAGTGGTACACGGACGGCTCGAGGACCGAGGTGGGAAGTGGTGCAGGAGTGTTTGGGCCAGGAACTAAGCACTACGAATCGATGGGCATATGTACCAGCATCTTCCAGGCTCAAATATGCGCAATAGACAGGTGCGTTCGAATCAACCTCGAGAAAAACTGCAGGAATTGCAACATAGCAATAATATCTGACAGCCAAGCAGCCATAAAGAAATCCTGTGGGCCACTGGGCCACAAAAGGACAAGATATTTTGGCAGGCACCAAATAACAGACAAGGACATGCAAACCATGGACCCACAGCTCATTCTCAGATTCATCAAGGAAACTGGACTGGACGCTGTGCTCTAAGGATTGTGACCTGCCAAGGAAAAATCAGAGCAATACCTCGATACGCTGCACAAAAGAAGTATATAGAGAGGGCTCTGAAAGAGGGCATGAACCTCTCCGAAGTACAAGCAGGGGACACAATAGACCAATTGGTCGCAGTGTAATTACATTGTAAAGGGTGGTTAAATTTTAAGTGCCGATGTTAATTTTGAATAAAACACAAATTATTTAGGAAATTGTTGTCATTTCTTTTTATTATGATAATATTAGTATGGTTCAATTATGTATGGAACAAAATATCGGCCAAATGGCCGCCGCGACCTCGGCGGCACACCTCCATCCGATGGTCCAAATTTTCGATGAGGCTGAGGCATAATTGAGGTTCTATGCCGTTAATGTGCCGAATTATCTCATCCTTTAGCTCTTGAATTGTTCCTGGCTTATCGACGTACACCTTTTCTTTCAAATAACCCGAAAGAAAGAAGTCGAACGTTTCAAATCACATGATCTTGGCGGCCAATTGACATCGCCACCACGTGAGATAACACGGCCATTGAATTTGTCGCGCAAAAGAGCACATCTCCTACAGACCCGGTTTGCTCAAATTTTTCCACGATTTTTCCGATTGTACTATGGGTACGTTGAACGATTAAATTGACCGAAAACATCACGAAGTGCACGATAGGCATTTTGATTTGAACGCCCATTTTCATAATAAGCCTAAATAACTTTAACGCGTTGCTCGATTGTGTATCTTTCCATGGTTCAAATTGACTTAGTCTGAAATTGAGAAATGCCAAATAAAATGCAGAAAAAAACTTGACGTTTAGGTGTGGTTCACATTCAACATCGTCCCTTACAATTTAACAACCCTTTAGTATTTGCAAGTTGTTGTTCTGTTTAATAAATAAGTAGAAAATAAAATACAACAGTCACAAAATGGTCTCATTGTAATGTGTATGAAAACGACTTTATTTCTTTATAATATTTTAGAAAGCTGTTTTTATTCAGCTAACATATCACCATCCTTATACAATCCATTATCCATACTCCGCACTAAAATTTACTAAAATTCAAGCTAATAGTTTAGTTTAGCTGTTTACATAATTAGTTTTTTTTTATACACACTGTGTCGTGGAGTGCTTAAAGCAAGCAACAATGTACCTATAAAATACTAACACAGACGCAAATAATTTAAGACACTAAGGCATTATTACGCAAAATATTTTTAAGCTTAATTTTACTAATAAATTAAATATAGCCATACGAATGCTTTATCCGTTTATAAACAGGAGATCATTACTTTCAAATGATAATAAAATAATAATTCATAAGACGATATTCCAATATATCTTACTGTACGGTTGTATAGTGTGGGGTAATTGTGCTAAGAGTCATATTAGAAAGCTTCAAATATCCCAAAATAAAATATTAAACATAGGGACGGGCTACAGTTCGCTTGGGCGAACTGTTGGATACCCTTTTCTTATTTCTATCCCTAATTTTATTTTATCGAAAAAACGAAGCTTTTGTAAAAAAAACGCTCCCTAGCTCAGACTTTGGTTTTCCAATAAAATTGTTTTATTTAATTGTGGGCGCGTCAGTAGGCGGATTTAAAAAAAATTACGCATGAGCATAAGGGCCCCTAGAGAGTATATGTATATTATAAATTTCAGCTCCCTAGCTCAAACTTAGGATTTTCAAAAAAAGTTATTTTCTTAAATTGTGGGCGTGTCAGTGGGCGGATTTTGAAAATATTTACAAATGAGCATAAAGGGCCCCTAGAGAGTATATATTATAAATTTCAGCTCCATAGCTCAAACTCTGGATTTTCAAAAAAAGTTTTTTTAAATTGCGGGCGTGTCTCAGTAGGCGAATTTTGAAAATATTTACACATGAGCTTAAAGGGCCCCTAAAGAGTATATATTATAAATTTCAGCTCGCGAGCTCAAATTTTGGTTTTTCAATAAAATTATTTTATTTTATTGTGGGCGTGTCAGTGGGCAGATTTTTAAAATGTTATCTCCCGTGCAGTTTTAGGAGTCATAGATCATATAAAAAAAAATTCAGCTTTCTAGCTCAAAATTCGATTTTTTCGAAAATTTTGTTTTTTTTTACTTCATTATTTCGGGACCCTAGAGAGTATATGGTTAAAATTTCAGCTCTCTAGGCCCAGTTTAAAGGCCTAATTTTTTCCGACAGACGGACGGACGGACGGACATGGCTAGATCGACATTACTATCGATGCTGATCATAAATATATTAACTTTTAGGGTTCTACGGGCAATATTAAGGTATGTTACAAACTATGCGTCAAAATTAATATACCTTTAGATTAGGATATAAAAATGATGCTTAATCTTCCATGGTATTATTCTACAATAGATTCACATGGTAGAGCTAATGTTGAATTGATCTGCTCCAGGATATACAAGCTAAATGTTGCATTCAAACTGAGATGTAAAATCTCCAACAATCCGCTAGTCAATCAACTAATTTAATAGTGATATATAAAATATTTTGTTAACTTAATAATATTTATTTAACTGTTCAAATAATTACCTTTGGACTTATGTATGTATCTATTTATTTGTTTATTTATTTAATTGTTATAATATATACTATATGTTTATTTATTTATTTGTTATAATATATACTACATATTTGTTTATTTATTAATTATGATACATTTATCTATTTGTTTATTTATTTTATTTATTTATTTATTTATCTATTTATTTATTCTTTTTAATATCATTATTATGATTATTTATTTATTTTATTTTTTATTTTTATTTTTTTCTTTAATTTTAGGTTTTTCTAATTATTTTTCTCATTAATAATAAAATTTTCATATTTGTTTGTGTTTTTTTAAAAAATAATAAATAATGATTCAATTGAAAGACAAAAAACAAAAAAAAATGTCAAATCTCTGCAATTACTCGTATATGATGTAAATTGGCCGACAACGTATTTTTATTTCATGAAGCAAGAATAAACTATCTAATTTAATTTTACTAACATGCAAGTCAATCACATGATCATTTAGATTATATATTCTACTCATGCGACTAATAGGCTCATAACTCCCATAATTGTTTCTATGATGGGGGCTAAACAATAAATCAACACTACGTAAATTATGGGCACCAGCACGAAAATTAAAGCCAATAGGCGACAGCAAGTCAGGTACATCTATTTGACCGGATATAAGCTGCTGTAAAAAAATGATATCGCTATTAAGCCTTCGTTGAGAAAGGGGAAACATTTGAAGAAGCTTGATACGTTGACTGTAAGGAGGAAGCTTAAATAGATCATCCGATGGATGTCCTCTAAGTGCAAATCGAATAAATTTACCTTGAATGGCCTCTATTCGATTTGGATGAATATTGTAGAACAGTGTTCAAACTTGTGAGGCATACTCTAGAATCGGACGGACAAATCAGTTGTACAATAACATACAAACGTATTGGTCATAAAATTCTTTAGCCCACCTTTATACGAAGCCTAGCATAGAATTAGATTTCTTAACAAAAAATTGATATGTTTGCCAAAAAATCGCAGCAATGCCATCAGGAACAGATGAATAGTCGTTCTTCAGAGAAGAAATACATTTTAAAATTGTTTCCAAATCGAAGGAGAATCTACTAAAACTAATTTGGGAACAGGCACTTAGAAAACTGAAATATTGATCATCTATGTGAAGTGGGGTCTTCCTAAAAGACTAACTGAAATGATCTGAAAACATATTGCTTGTATCTAGAGAGTCAGCAGTTGTAGAAATATTCTAAGTAAGCTTCAATGGATAACTATCGGTTTTTTTCTTAGAATTGACAAATCCCCAAAAAAGTTTGGGGTCCAATT
Organism: Portevinia maculata; assembly: GCA_949715645.1. Lineage (NCBI taxonomy): Eukaryota > Metazoa > Arthropoda > Insecta > Diptera > Syrphidae > Portevinia > Portevinia maculata. The sequence continues at coordinate 67,207,619 of OX454525.1, read as the reverse complement.
TTAAAGAGTATTCCATTTTACGTATATAGTCAATATATAAGTTGCAGGATAAAGATTTGAGTTCATTGAATAATGTGAAATAGATTTCAAGATCTGAATGGCAGAGACTTTTGAATAGTTCTTTCAAGCCCTATTACGTCTGTTTCGTATCGATTTGAGCTGTTTAGTATACCAGGGATGGAACGTTTTCAGATTCCTAGAGGATTTCACCGGAATCACTTTTTTCATGCAGTTATCCATCAAAGAATAAAAACATAGGGACGGGCTACAGTCCGCTTGGGCGAACTGTTGGATACCCTATTCTTATTCCTATCCCTCATAAGTGGGCGTGACAAAGGTCTAAGTATGGTGGAATTGTTAAGAACGCTCTACATATTTTGTTATATAACATTTAAAGGATTTTATCAAAAAAAAACGCTCCCTAGCTCAAACTTGGGTGTTTCAATAAAATTGTTTTATTTAATTGTGGGCGTGTCAGCAGGCGGATTTAAAAAAAATTAACACATGAGAATAAAGGGCCCCTAGAGAGTATATATTATAAATTTCAGCTCCTTAGCTCAAACTTTGAATTTTCAAAAAAAAATAAAAAAAAATTGTGGGCGTGTCAGTGGGCGGATTTTGAAAATATTTGCACATGAGTATAAAGGGCCCATAGAGAGTATATATTATAAATTTGAGCTCCCTAGCTCAAACTTTGGATTTTCAAAAATTAATATACCCTTATAATAGGGTATAAAAAAATTGTTTTATTTATTTGTCGGCGTGTCAGTGGGCGGATTTTGAAAATTTTTTATCCAGAGGAGTTTTAGAAGTCATAGATCATATATTAAAAATTTCAGCTTTCTAGCTCAAAATTCGATTTTTTCCAAAATTTTGTTTTTTTTTTGAGTTTGTGGGCGTGTCTGTGGGCGGATTTCAAAAATTCGTAAACTTGATTATTTCGGGACCCTAGAGAGTATATGGTTAAAATTTGAGCTCTCTAGGTCCAGTTTAAAGGCCTAATTTTTGCCGACAGACGGACGGACGGACGGACGGACGGACGGACATGGCTAGATCGACATTACTATCAATGCTGATCATAAATATAGTAACTTTTAGGGGTCTACGGGCAATATTAAGGTATGTTACAAACTATGCGTCAAAATTAATATACCCTTAGAATAGGGTATAAACAACCTACTGCATCATCAATATTAGATAACACAGTGAGATTAAAATTAAAGCAGTTAATTTTATCAGAAAGCCTTTGAAAATTTGCTTTCCGAAAGTCAAAGGATTGCGAATGGTCTATTTTCGTACAAATTTGCGCCTAGTTCAATAAATACATCCGAGGGTGGATGATTCGTATCTATGTTAGTTATACTGAAGTTGGATTCCAGAACCACAGTACTAACAGAGTCAGAAGAGAAAACTGTAAGTCAAAAGACAAGAAGTTGTCTAGTAAAGCGAGCTATTGTTGGGCAGAGTCAAAGGATGGAACAAAATGAGAATCATCCTCAGAAGGTAGCCTTCCAATATGTGGCAGATTGAAGTCGCCTATAAGTAAAACAGTGGTGTCAGAACAAGATTTGTCAAAAATATGGTCTAGTGCCATAGAAAGTTCCGAGTACAAAGAACAAAGACGATATGATGGAGTGTACGTATTGCCAACATATAAATGTTTATTGTTAAGTGTAATTTTTACACAGATAATTTCGACATTTACTGGAAATGGAAAGTCAATCTTACGTTACTCAAGGTTGGAAAATAATTATTTTAAGATTAACAAGCTGGTGGAGAACCACAGTTATTGAACCGTTCGGTCTGTGTTTTGTATTTAAACAAAGCAAATTGATAGCAAAGTGTAAATGTACCCACATTGCTGTGGCAAGATTAACTGAGATTTATTTAAAGAATATAATTCTCCCTACGGATACTATAAACTCTCTTTCGAAAAGCACTCCATCTGGCCATTTACGCCCACTTTGTACTGGTTTGGTAAATATGGACAACCAATTTGCATCAACGAATTAAAGCAAGCATACTGCCCCATCGAAATCCTGTGTATTTATGAGCTCCTGTATATTTACTGAAGACCATGCCAGTCTCCCTGACATGTTCCTTATTCCACAGAGAGACAAGTTGACCTCAATTCGGCTTATTTACATAGCTTGTCACCTTTTTTATACCCTATGCTAGGGGTATATTAATTTTGACGCATAGTTTGTAACATACCTTAATATTGCCCGTAGACCCCTAAAAGTTACTATATTTATGATCAGCATCGATAGTAATGTCGATCTAGCCATGTCCGTCCGTCCGTCCGTCCGTCCGTCCGTCCGTCCGTCCGTCCGTCGGCAAAAATTAGGCCTTTAAACTGGACCTAGAGAGCTGAAATTTTAACCATATACTCTCTAGGGTCCCGAAATAATCAAGTTTACGATTTTTTGAAATCCGCCCACAAACTCAAAAAACTAAATTTTGGAAAAAATCGAATTTTGAGCTAGAGAGCTGAAATTTTTTATATATGATCTATGATTCCTAAAACTGCTCGGGATAAAAAATTTTCAAAATCCGCCGACTGACACCCACAAATAAATAAAACAATTTTTTTGAAAATCCAAAGTTTGAGCTAGGGAGCTGAAATTTATAATATACACTCTCTATGGGCCCTTTATGCTCATGTGTAAATATTTTCAAAATCCGCCCACTGGCACGCCCACATTTTTTTTTTTTTTTTGAAAATTCAAAGTGAGCTAGGGAGCTGAAATTTATAATATATACTCTCTAGGGGCCCTTTATGCTCATGTGTTAATTTTTTTTAAATCCGCCTACTGACACGCCCACAATTAAATAAAACAATTTTATTGAAACACCCAAGTTTGAGCTAGGGAGCGTTTTTTTTGATAAAATCCTTTAAATGTTATATAACAAAATATGTAAAGCGTTCTTAACAATTCAACCATACTTAGACTTTTGTCACGCCCACTTATGAGGGATAGGAATAAGAATAGGGTATCCAACAGTTCGCCCAAGCGGACTGTAGCCCGTCCCTATGTTTTATTATTTTTTTTATTTATTCCTCAACAACACAAAAAAATTCCTATGCTGACACGTTATAATATGGCTGGATGCTGTTTCGCAAGGCAGCAGAGTCTTAGATTTGTGCAAAATGGGTCAAATAGAAACCAAACAATGGTAGGAGAGATTTGGAAATATGTACTTTTCCTGCCATTGTTGCGTAGAATGTTTGTTTTGAACAACACTCCATCGTTTATAGGTATCTGAAAAACGAAAGAATAAAGATACCAAAAGTATGATGCATTAGCATGTATGTATATTTATAACAATTTTGTTTGCCAAAAAGAAAAAATTGAGAAATAAAATCAATATCAATCTTTCTAGAAGGCGCTTCTTCGAGATATCCTTTCACTTTTCATTTTGTGCTGATACTACAGCAACAATAGCAAACAAAACTCTTCACATTGTATCCAATCTGATTTGCCTTTGATATAAAGTTTGAATATTTATAAATGCGTGCCAGAACTACGTTTGTATGGCATACCGACACGTATATATTATTTTGTGCTGGGCCTGGTGCTTACATAACAGTACACAGCTCAAACAAATCAATTTATCAATTTTGTTGTTGGGTTTTGGGATAAGCGAATTCCGCCGGAGATTACATAATATTAAGACTTGAGGAAAATGTGTGTTCCCAACGATCGACAGGGGACGCTGAGTTAAGCTTAATTTTCGGGCTTACACATTTTATCAACATTAAAAAAAAACACCCAAAAACTCATTGAAGTTTATCTACAAACACTTATATTTATGTGTGTTTCAAAGCTAAGCCCTTGAAGGCTTTTGTATACGCGTTAGAGTCGTTGTCACCACTGCGATGAACTTCGATGAACTCCTAGTACAAGCTCCATGCAATGTGTACGAAATAAAAGTAAAAAAATCTCTGTAACAAACTGCATTATGAACTTGGTTCTTTTCGGGATTGTACTGAAAAACTGGAGAGTGGCAAGGCAATTGTGTCTGGGATGTGGGATGTTCCATCATGACTCAAATATTTGTGTAAGCAATATCGATGATAGCGGTCTGCCACACATACACGCGCTGAAAAACATAAACCTTTATCTTGCCGTGTCATCTTTGATATAATTTATTCCAGAATGGCAATTTATAGTCTAACCGATTCAATGGTTTTTGTTGTAGCCCTCCCTCTATTTTTGAGCGTTTGTCATTCGATAAGGATGTAGAATGGTACATTCTTCTTTTTCGGCGCTCTATGGAGCAGAAAAGATGTTTTCTTTTATCGGCTGTGTACAAAGGAACCGCAGGAGTAATGAAAAAAAAATCCTCGGATACATAATATATGTAGATACGTCATTACTTTATCTGAAAGGCTGGCAAAAGATACTTATGGGTATACGCAACGCAAACGATATTTAATTCAATATAAGGATACGTACGGTTGAAGCACATGCGATTGAAGATGGGCGCTAGCAGACTTACCAAAAACATATTTTCAAGGACATCATTTAATTGAAAAGAATTGAAAGAGTTCCTCTAAGGCATGCAAAATGTACTTATATTTACATTTTATTGTTAGTCGTAGGAGGATCCGAGTATGTCTAGAAGAAAATATTCAAATAAATTCAAAAAAGTGTGTTTAATTTTGAAGTTACATACTTTCCGAAAATGATATTGGTACATTCTTTTGTTTTTGTACTTTCCTCAGGAGAGGCGTATCTTAAGTGTTTTAATAGCTCCTTCATATGCGTTCATTGAGTTTGGGAACGTTTGTCATTTACTTAGCTGAGCATGTACCTACCACATTATGAGATATCTCAAGAACGACAAACAACTTTGACTGAAAATTTCATGAAATAAGTCACGTTGAGACTGTGGAAAGGTAACACCCTATGGAAGAAATAGAGATAGGTACTCCAAATATTATCTGGGCAGGGATGTGCAGCTTTGATAAGATACTTTTTGAATCGCAAGTCCTTGCTTGTATAATGGAAATAGAACAGCCCATATTAGATTCGGAGGTGGGAATCAGGATGCTGATGGAGCCCCTTCAAGTTAAACAATAAGTAAAGGAGGTGCATTTAAAAACATAAGCCATAATACTTAACATAATTGTATTGATCTAAGCATGGAATTCCACGTTTGCTTTACTAATCACTAAGGCTCTGTTAAACGCGCCGTTTGATTGAATGTATTTCTTAGCACTGCGTGAACTCGACCGAGCGCCTTTAACCGTCGATATGGAATGCGATATTAACTCATCCACTAACATCACTCGATCGAGCTGCATGTGCAGACCTACACCACTACTAACATATGAGTGGTAGGGATTTCGCCACTCAGTGTAAATAGAACTTTAAAGATAACCGTCGGTTAACAATTGGAACGCAAGTATTGTTTAATCTGTCCACCAGTATAGACCTAAACTGGTTAAACTGTAATAATACAGTGAAACTTGAGCTTTAATAAGCTTGAAAGGATAGCACAATCTTTGAAAAGCTGCCAACCCTGCTGGAAGGATGTTGTAGAAATAAATAGGCACTAATCAGCATTCACCTGGCGATGCTCATTGTTGGAATGACTTTGACAATGAATGGTTATGAACCTGTTGATCCCCATCTGACTTTCTTACCTTATAAGCGCAAATGGTGATAATAACAAGCTCCACATAGCCCAAAACTTTATCAAATGGAACATTTATATGAAGCGGAGGAGTACTATGAGTACGCATCCGATGCAAACGCACTTTAGAATCACGTTTCTCATGAAAATAACCGCATTTCTGAAGACAGTAGTGGACATCCTAAATACATACTCACTTTTCACAACTTCTATTGTAACTTCGTGTTCCCTGTTGTCTAGATAAATCTTAACACAGTTAGGTTAAAAATGTGAAAATTTGAATAAACAAACAATATAAGTGACAAATGAGAGATTTTTTTCTAATGAAAAAAAATTAAACTGTCAAAAAAACTAATAATTTCAAGAAAAAAAAATAACATTTTTTATATATTTTTTATTTTTCAATTCATTTTTTTTGCAGCTAAAGATATCTGGTGCGAGTTGTCATAAAAAGAGTAATAGTCCAAGATTATGTTCCAAAAGACTATCAAAAATTTCGGACCGTTGAAGAAACGGTTTGTAACCACAAGTACATAGACCTAAGTGTGACGGGAGCAGGACTCTCTTGTCCCGTCAACCCAGCAACCTAACCACAAGTAACCATTTGCCTATCCATTTTTATGAAACTTACAATTTCATTCCATTTTCAACCAAAAGTAAAAGTTACTCCAATTTCAAAGCAGTTTTAGACGAAGATGGTGATTCCAAGCTGACCCTTAAAATTGTGGCTTGAATTCCAATTACCAATGTCAAGCAATCCAATGTCCAACTTAAAATTCAAGGTACCTACTCTTTACAGATTGTAGGTCGAAGTCCTTTTCATAGTTTTGTTTTTGCACTGATATTCTTAACACGCCCCTTCATGGGCAAAAGGATTTTTATTTAATCGTACGCTGTGGAAAGATTTATGGCTTAATAAGAGTTGATAAACTTCTTAAGTTGTGGGAACGTATGTAGATAGATAGATTTATTTCGCATATAAATTTACAAAGGTATGGTTACCACACATTTTACAGTATACTGAGATATAATAATTTGTTTCTTTCTTCTGAAATATTATCTACATAACATAAGTGATTTAAATTGGAAAAACAAAAAATTATATATACTGAAGGAGAACACGAAAAAACTCCCAATTAAAAAAGAAATAAATATATAATACGGGTTTAAAATAAGACCTAGATATTGAAATTTAATAAATTTATGAAGCAATGTATATTTGTCTAAGGAACTAATTAAAAACTTATTATTAAAACTATCACAGATATAAATAAATAGGTAAATCAATATAGGTACTAATAAATGAAAAAAATAAATATGTAAATAAATAAGTAAATAAATAATCGATTAAGTTAATAAATAAAGAAGAAAATTATCACAGATATAAATAAATAAATGAATAAATAGAAAAAATAATAAATAAATAATTTGGTAAATAGATACATAAATAGGTAAATAAATAAATAAATGGTTAAACAAATGTATAAATCAATAATTAATGATTTATTATACAAATAAGTTAATATAGTTATACAAGCAACGAATAAACACAAAAAGGAAGAAATAATAGCGTACATCTCCACTATAAGGTATTTAAACTATTTACAAGAGGATTGTCAGCAAATTCACAGCGGTTTGGGAAACGTAAGTTAAATCTGAATTCTATCTAAGATCAATTCAACATTCGCTTTATCGTATGTAAGTTTTGAAATAGAACGTGTTTTATATCACAATAAATATAACAAATATCTAACTTAGATTGTCCACCAAAATTAATATATTTTTAAAGTCAATTTAAGTGCGAAATATTGTTGAAGTTGGACATTAAATTACCGTCGAGGAATTCAGTCAAAGACTACAATGCCTAACTAACGGAGGGTAAGTTTTCTTCTTCCTTTGCACAAAGAAAGAAGCTTTAAGCGAGGCTGTGACAATCGCCGTTCAATAAAGCTGATGTCTCACACCATGAAGATCGTTAAGAAGTTTCAGTTTCCCGCAGGGAAATCAACTGCAGATACAATATAAAGTGCAAAGATTATGATGGAAAAATATCGTGATTCCTTAAAGGATTTTTAAATGGTGTTGGTTAATTTAGAAAACTCCTTTGATAGACAACCAAGGGATCTTTTATGGGTGGCGGTTAGACAACGGGGAGGTACTGAAACTTACGTACCGATGATCATGGACATGTATGAAGGAGTAATGACAGGCGTAGTCATCCGAGGAGCTCGCAATCAAAGTTGGTGTATACCAGGGATGCGTCTTAAGTCCCTTGTTATTTATTAGTTCTTGATTATCAGCTTGAAAGAAAAGTGACGGACTCCAAAATGTATCAGCTATTCTTTGCTGACGATGGAGCCAAAATAAGCGAAAATCAAATGTATCTGCAAGGATCACTTGATGTATGGGTGAACGTTGTGAAGGGGAATGGGTATCGTATTAGTACGAAAAACATAATAATTGTGCTGTCCGGTCTCTGATCCACTCTAACGTATTTCAGATATTAATATGAATGGAAGAGTGATTCCCAAGTGCGAAAAGTTCAAATGTCTGGTATCTATTGTAAATAGCGAAGCAAGCTTTGATGACGACATTAAACATCGCGAAAGCGTATGGTGAATGAAGTTGCGGAAAAACTCAGCCATCTTCTGTGTCCGAAAACTGCCCCTAAGCTGAAAGGAATACGGTTCACAATGTTGGACAGCGTTCAAAAAGTATGAGGGCAAATTAATACCAGCTAAGATGAAGATGCTTCGCATGACAGTAAGAGTAACAGAGATTGATCGAATAAAAAGTTCCCAGATCCGAGGAAGCCTTCATGTGCCATGTTCAAATGAGAAATCCTCCAAATCCTATCAAACATGTGATATCAATTAACGTTCCCCAAGATTAATGAATTTTAAGTCGAGATCCACCATCTTTTCATCGACTTTGAAGCCGTTTAAAGTATTTATCGTCAGGAGCTCTACTTGGCGATGGCTGAATTCGCGATCCCAGCCATTGAACTTAATGCTCAGGTGTAAATATTTTTGAATTCCATTCAATGACTTAAAAAAAAAAAAACATTTTTATTGAAGAAATCATTGTAAATCAAAGTCATATTCTTCACAAAGTATGCAGGTAAAGTCATTTTGAACAATTCTTTATATAAAGTTTTCTGCCATGCCCTTTGTTTTTCGATAAAATCCGTTAAATGTTTTAACCCGCCAATGGTGACCTATTGGTCTGTGAGACTGGGTGTGTTAAAAAAATGATTAACTTTATTCTCCGTTAATGGTTTTTGTTGCAATTTCGAGTAGCTGCCACATTGCACGTCCCCCACCATCAGTTCACGTCGAACTTGCTTAATGAGCACACGTTGTGTATTTTTTTTTTTACTATCCGGTGCGTGAGACCGTATGTCACCGTTTATGTAAGTAAAATATTTTTTTATTATTCGCGTATTTTACATATAGATTATGTACCTGTGACATCGGGACCTTCAAGAATTGGTCGGTGCTATGAGTGTTGATGGAAAAAAAACAGATAAACCAAGTACTCTTGCCAAAAATGTCAAAAATATTTGTGTTTTGAACACGTATTGCCGTATTGCAGCAGCTGTTTACCTGTAGAAATTTAGTTTTTGAGATGTTTTTTTTTTTGTTTGGAAGGATACCAATTTTTGTTTATTTTGTAAAAGTTCCGAATGTCGAAAGACTAAAAAACGTTATTTTCCTTAATGGACATGTGATCTTTTATTTTTTTCTTAATTTTAAAAAATGTATTACTAAAAACTTTGTTATGTTTAATGCTCTAATAAAAAAAATTTGTTAATTTAATTATTGAAACAAAAGACGTTTCGAAAAATCTTCAGTTGAAAACACCGGTGCGTGAGACGGCGTCACCATTGATCAAAGTCAAATTTGCGTCACCATTGGCGGGTTAAAGCAAAATATGTAGATATAGTTCTTAACGATTCACTCAATTGTAGGTTTTTGCCACGCCCACCTTTCGGGTGATAGGAATAGGGTACCAACAGTTCGCCCAAGCAGCCTGAAGCCTTTCCGTATGTTTTCATATATTTTTCGGCCCATCTTTGTCTTTATGTGAAAATTGGTTGGCTGTTGATTTTCCAATTGGTTTTTTATTCACTACGCTTTGGGTGAAATGTGGGGATACTCAAATGGTTTGATTGATTTGACAAACTTCCAGATGCAGAGACGAAATTCAGCATTTCGAAATTGTGAATTCATCTGAAATGATAAGTTTCGTGCCTGGTGTAAACGTACTAACTTAAAATGGGTAATTGATTTCGTAGTTTTCCAGCTTGGACTACGTCCAAATGATAAACCTCATTAGATATTTTAATTAGCACTATATCTTGTGGTCCTTGGAAAACCAGCTGTCTTTAATATAACAAAACTCCATAGATTGCACGGGTTTTACAGACCAGGAGGGAGGAAATAAGTTGATTTTTCACTCTGAAATAAGAAGTATGTATTGTATGGATGATGGGCCACGAGAATCTGTAATGAAGCTATTACATCTCTGCGAGAGTATCGCTGTTCTTAAGGAGTATTTGGCTGCACTGGTTATACCTTTTGCAAGAGCTGTGAAAAACAGGAAGATTATTGATTGATTGATTTGACTACGCACTATCTCTACAATAAGTAGGATTCTTTTCACCTGCCCCTGTCTGATGTTTTTAAATTTTAAGTAAAAATATCAAAAATATTATTATTACATAGACAAGTACTTTGTTCCCAGTTAAATTTTAAAGCGAGTCACCTATTATGTTTTACAAATTGTATGCATCTAGATTTAAATACTCTGAAATTTGTTTCGTTTTTTATTTCATTTGGCAAGTTGTTAAATGAAAGTATTCCCTTGTACATAAGCGTGTTGCCAGCGGCTGCAGAAATCTGGCGATTTACCCTGATGTCATTGAAGTTTCTCAATTGATACGGTTGTGCTTCTCGAACCCTTGTCATTCCACTTGTTAGGTAGCTTGGTGCAGCACCCTGCTTCATTTTAAAAACAGCTATTAGTGTGTCTAGTTCCAACCTTTCTCTTACGTCTAACCACTTGAGCGCATCCAGCATGTATCTTATAGAAGTGAATCTATTGCATCTAAGAATACTTCTCATTGCTTTATTTTGGAGTTTTTGGAGTCTCTCTACCTGACTTTGATTCCAGCATGAATATGTTATTTTAGAACAATTTTCGAAATGCGGCTTTATAACGGTGTTATATATTGTTATCGCAGTTAGGCAATCCAACTTTTTTCGTATCCTCTTGAAAAAACCGATCTTTTTACCAATCTTTTTGCACATGTAATCGATGTGTTCAGCAAATTTCATTTCCTTATCGATAATTATTCCCAGGTATTTTATCCGACTCACATTTTCTATTTCTTTAGTATTTATTTCTATTGCTGTTTCGTTGTTAGTGTTTATCTCCATTAATTTCGTTTTGTTCTCGTTAAGTTTCAACTTGTTCATTTTCAGCCATTCAAGTATTTATTGGATGTCACATAGTAGCTTTTCTCTACATTCTTCTGCATTTTCTCCTTCGGAATATACCAATGTGTCATCTGCATATAGTACCATCTTACATTCACGTATTATGTTCGGCATATCATTGATGTAAATTATAAACAGCAGCGCTCCGAGAATCGATCCCTGTGGAACTCCTATGCTAGCTGCTATTACATTGGACACACACACATTGACCTTTGTCTTCTGGGTTCTATTTGATAAGAATGATTTAAACCATTTTAGCTCTTTATTTCGTATACCATACATTGACAGTTTTTCTAATAGAATATTTCGATCTATTGTTTCGAATGCTCTTTTGAAGTCCAAAAACAGTGCCAATATTTTTTTCTTACGCCCCATGTTTTTCCATTCATTTATAACGTAGTTTACCGCAGCTTCGCATGAGTAATTTTTTCTAAATCCTGATTGGTATATAGATAAAAAGTGGTTGGTTTCTAAATATTCCACAAGTTGCTTTTTAACAATACTTTCCAAAATTTTCTCGCATGTCCGCAACGTATTTATTGGACGGAACTCCTCTTGCTGGGTTTTACTGCTTTTTTGTTTTTCCTTCGGTTTCACTATAAGAGGTACCTTTTTTGTAGCTCTGGCAACACTTTTTCTTTCGTTTCATCAATTCCTTTTTTGACAATTTGTGCGAGTGACATTTGGTTTCCCGCCAATGCTTGCTTGCAACTGACAATTTTTTTAACCTCATTGCATACACTTATGTTGTTGTTTCTTAATTCGGCGCGTATTTTTTCATTTTCTTCCTTGAATTTATCTGTAATGCTGCACAGATTTTTCATTTCTAATACACTTCTCTCGCATACTTCTTGAGCTGTTTTCATTGCGCGCATTCTTTCCATGTATCGTTTCTCTATTGCCTCGAGTAAATTCTTGATTTCGCTTTCGTTGTTCTTAAGTGATTGTTCAAATTCATACTTATATAGCCTCAAATTGTTGGTGTTTTTATCTACGCTTTCCTGGATATCATTTACAACCATGTCCACATTCTGAATGTAGAGAATACAATCGTCGCAAATAAATCTTACCATATTACCTGTTCTTATTTTCCCGCTGCTGTATTCGTCCAATCCGGAACATTTTGTGGTCGAGTGGAAGACTTTTTTGCAAACGCCTTCGCAGCTGACCCCTGTTTCGCTTCGTATCGCCAACTTGCATTTAAAGTACTTCGACATACTCTATTGACCTTTTTTTCGATTTTGTGCTCATACACCGTTTAAAAATACACTTTATTTCCAATTTAAATATTAATTGTAAATTTAAAATGATTTTAAATTGATTTTATTCGCACTTCTTAAATTTTGACTTCCTATGATTTCAACTGTCAAAGCTTTTATTAGAGTGTGCGTCTGAAAAAAGAGCAGATTGATACCCCTTTCGATCCATCCAAGTGGCTTCTTTAACTTCCTATCTACCGATCAACAAAGATTAGAACACCCAAAGATGAACGTGCCAGATTTGACAAGAATGCTTATTCACTTTTCAATTTCTTCCTATTCGATGTGGTTTATTTTTCAAACATGTATTTGCAAAAAAAAAATCATGCTTACTCCCAAACTCTCAAACTTCTTAGCAAGTCAATGTGAAATTTTATACGGTAAAAGAGAATTGAAAATTATTAGATACGTGTTTTATGCTACTTTGGTTTTGGGCCAATAGCCCTATGGTGGCATATAAAAATCAAACGAGTTCTCTTTTATGGTTAGAAACAAAAGTTGACTTTAATGCCCGAGTTGAGTGGTGATCTAGAAGTTTGTGTCCTTCATAAGCAGCATGTCAACTTCAGGTCTCCGTCTTTATGCGAACCGCCACGCAGTGCAATTATTATTAGCAAACTTCAATTGTTGTAGTGTTGCCACAAGCACGTTTAACCTTCCTTTACCCACGCCAAAAGAGTGTTTTTTCATGTTTTTTACAAAAGCCATGGTCAAAATATTTGTATTAATACTTCTAGATGTGTTTAAGGTAATAAATCAATTTTGGGAAAATATGTGTTTTGATTAGTGACTAAAAGCCTTATATTATAGTCTCTGAAAATAGTTACTTTTTCTGATGAGTGATGCAAATTTGAAAAAAAAATCTATAGTTTTTAAAGCAAACTAAGAAACTATTAAAAATTGTAAAGATAATAATATTACACAAAAAGTTACATTAACTAATAATACACACACCTCTCATAATAGCAATCGGAGCAAATTGTTATTACGGGAGTCGCAGAGAATTCAGAAAACCGGGATTCCGAAAACCCAAAATCCCGAAAATCGTAAATATCTAAAAATAAGTTCCGATAACGCGATCCCGAAAAATTATATAAAATAAAAAATTTTCCGTTTAAACTGACATATATCCAACCCGCACTATCTCCAAATCCAAGATTGACCCCAAGCAAGGGGTTGCAGATGGGCCCCATGTCCGCCCATACCGATTACTGCGTTAAGGGGTCTACTTGTGATACTTTGAGATTTCGGCTTTTCGGAATTTCAGTTTTTGAGATTGATTGTGACTACAACTCCTAGTTACATGATCCGAACAGAAACGACCGATTGTTTTTTTTTTTTTTTTTTTTTATAATATAAGCGCGAACTACAGGGATTTGTTGGGACCCTTATCATGTATTAGCTACACAGCGCGGGCGTTAAGGAAATTAGGGTGAGAAGAAAAGGAGAGATGCCGATGCACGTTGGTTTTGAATGTTTGTAGGTTATAATGTGCAGGAAAAATTGAGCGGGGAAGAGCATTCCACATTCGTGTTGTACGGCTGAGGAAAGATTCTTTGAATTTCACTGTACGTCCGAACACAGGCTTGAGGGTGAACTGATGAGCATTCCTTGCATGGCGGGTATTGCGGTTGAAATGTTCAAGGTGAGGAATGCAACTGGCTATTTCGTTTGAGCACTTATGGTGGAAATAACGATAAAATAACGAAAGGCAGGAGACATTACGACGATGACTAATAGACTCAATCGATCTCGCGATGTCTCAGTCGCCAATGAATTTTTTCGCGCGTTTTTAGATCCTATCAAGTAGCACCGGACCAGAGCGTTGTACTCGAGTTTCCGGCGAATAAACGCCTTATAAATTGTAGCCATATCAGAAGGGGTGAAATATTTCTTACAACGCTTAAGGAAGCCTAGACATTTCGCGGCGTTCTTGGCGACATCGAATATCTGGTCATTCCAACGAAGGTTGTCATTAACACACATACCGAGAATGGAAAGTCTTTCGGTTTCAGCGATGCAAGATGCCATTCATAGATAATGGCAGTGTGTATGTAGAAAAACGTGTGTTTTTAGAGGAATATAATTGAATGTTAGTAAAGGTAAGCTACAATACTAATACTAAATTTGGTATTGTAACATCTCCTAAGACTAAACTACTATGGGGAACCAAATGTTTGGAAACCCGCTCTGTCTGACTGACACTCACTCCCTAACCGCACAATAAGATGTAAAATTGTATACACGCTTTAGAGTCGTAGTTTAGGATATCTTGATATTTTTGCCCTGTTCCTGGACAGCTTTAAGATTTAAAGGCTTGCAATTTCAATAACAGCATAATTTTCAAGCCCCTCATGAAATTGTATTTGGACTTCGTATTTGTACCGATAATAACTAAACGTATAAGTTTAGAGAAAAAACAATTATTATTTTCTTATAAAAAATAATTTTGTGTGTTCGTCTTCTATGCGATCGCGCATCGGTCTTCAGATAGAGTTCAAACTCTGTACAGTTGTTGATGGCACTTCCGAAAAAGTTTCTGTCATAATACCATCAACGTACACTAGGTGGCAGGCGAGTCTTATCGGATAATTGGTCGTCTTCTATGCGTTCGCAAATCGTTCATCCGATTGAGTTGAAAATTTGACCTGTTTCTGATATAGCAGCATCAAGGTATTATATTCTATGAACCTGCAACAGGGGGCGCACGAGTATGAGGAAGACTTTAAAGGCAAATTGAAAAGTTCCACTCTAGCAAGAAATTAACAAAGAAAATAGAAAAAATAAATGTGTCTGCTTTGTATAGCTATGTGTCTCTTTTTCAAATCAAATATAAAAACTTTGTAAGAGGCACTGCAACCCGTGCCGGGCTTTAGCTAGTATGATATGCATATTAGAATTTTTTGATATGGGCTCCTTTACGGAATTACAAAATATCGACATGAAATGATTAAAAGGGTTAACTGTGGGACAGAAATATTTGGAAAAATTTGCAAGTTGACACAAAGGAAAAAAAGTACTTTAAAGCAACCTGGTGACACTGAAACAATTGGCCCCGTTAAGCGAAGGGATAAGGCAGGGTACATTTTGTATATTTTATAAATCTACTGAGAAAATCTCCTTGTTTCTCTTTAACGATGGGGTTATGATCTGCACTAAAGGGATGATCTACCTCCCACATCACTTCATCCGCATTCATAAGCCTGTGGAGTTCGCCGATTTGTCCCCAAAAAAATGGGCAGACTTTCTGATCTCGAGAACCTTCATCACTGAGGTCAATCAAATGCTGGTGTTGCTGCATTTTTATGATCAAGGAGTTTACAGGCGTGCCTCTCTTTTACGGTTTTTAGGGACCGTTGATTAATATTATCATTTAATGTGCTTCGTAAGAACTCACATTTGAACATGACATCAACAACTGAGCCGGTCAAGCTACATATTCCTGATGTTCTTTGACATGAAACTACTAAGAGTATAAACTGATTAAATACGATATGATGAAGGAAGGAAACCGGCAAACACACAACGCGTGGTAACTATACAATTCTGAAATACAATCAGAAGTTGCTGCTGTTTCAATAGAAATCGAAAATAAACTAGCACGAGCATTCGCTATCTTCAAACCTTTACAACTTGTACTTTTCGTTCGTTTGATAACTTTTACATTCTACATCAAAACTTTGAAAATATTGTGCTACCACTGTATGATACCTGAAAGCTGCTTAATGTGCCATTAAATTGTTGATATACATATTTTTGTTTCATTTATAAGCATACGATTCAAAAAATATATTTTAACAAAACATTTCAATTGCCCTCCTCCAATATCCATGACATCATCTATGCGATTGCAACTCGCCAAATTCCCAAACTACAAACCCATGACTCTCTTTATATGTAAATTACCACCAGAATGCTATTCATAAAACTTATTGCGTGCAAAACTGTGTCATAATTGTGGGGAGGTTCATTGACATAACTGGGACTAAGTTCTTGGCACAGATTCTTCTCGCAATTATTCTCCCAACAAACAAAAAGAACACCACATTATTCAACACAGTTTCTATGTTCACGTAGGTATTGGAAAAAATCTCCGGATGTTTATCCGCTAATGGATACTACCGATTTTGGTCTCCTTTTTTTCATTCATAACTACGGAATTTCCTGAGAAAAAAATGATTTTCGTCCATCCCTCTATCAAAGTGAGACTGGATGATAGCCAATAAAATTGAAAATCAATTCCTCATCATATTCCGGATTGACGCTGTAAAGCATGATTCGCATAATGACGAAGTGGATTCGAGACTATACCTACAGTTGTTATGTGCGATCAAGTTTTCACTCAAAAAAAGGTATTCCTTCATGTTTTTTGTCAATCTTTTTTTGTCGCAGATTTTCAATCGGTTTTTGCACAAAGGAAAGTTAAACTTCACTTAATGTCACTTCGATGGAAGTTCATATAGTAGCCATAGATACTTCCGTGTATGTACAGCATTTTTCTTGGATATTCTATTAAGTTATCCATAAGGAAGACTTTTGCAGCAACCCTCCCGAAGACCGCTTTTGTCGCTGGTGTACTGAATATTATTCATACATAATATTAAGTGCCTTACAAAGTTCCCTAGAGATAGACAGCCCCCCGGTGGAGTTTTCTTTGGTTTCCCTTGGTAATGGAACCACTTTTCTTTGCCACGAATAAAAGATCAGGATAGGAATAATAAGCGAGACTCTTTACATTGATGGCGTACACAGACGAACAGCAGCACCCACATCGCGCAGTGACTGGTGTCATCAGAAAGTTCCAAAAAGATTATCATCATCATTAAACTGAAAAAGAGGAACCGGAAAGAACAAAAGGATTTTTTTCGATAGCAGCAGAGTAAGGCGCAAAATATGTGATGTGCGTTTGCCTATACTATCCATATCCTTCGTTGTCGATTGAAATAAGAACTAAAATCTCTACACTCTCCCCACAAACAATGTTACATGCGAACTTACAGTATGCATGAATTGACTTTCACTTCGTTCCGCAATGCTGAGTATCAACGAGTATAATAAGAATAACGCCGCTTGCAGGGAGACGTGTTCTTTTATCAATTTCACTTATTCCGTTATATCGCCGCTCTAATAAAAGTGCACGAATTTCCTTAAAGGATGTA
This sequence comes from Portevinia maculata, assembly GCA_949715645.1. NCBI lineage: Eukaryota > Metazoa > Arthropoda > Insecta > Diptera > Syrphidae > Portevinia > Portevinia maculata. Next base: position 67,190,057 of record OX454525.1, on the reverse strand, counting down.
ATAAATCTCGCTTCTACCCACAGACAGTTACATCCCTAATTCATAGATACTATTTTTCTCACCTCATGTCAGTGTAAAAAAGGGAAATCTTATCATTTTCCGCTCCTCTTCAAAGATTCTCTTTTTGCAACTGTATTATTTATGTAGCTTTTTCTTTTATTGTCAGAAAGAAGCTGGCCTAGAGATATCCTGTTAAATAAAAATGTTTATGGGGATGGCTTTGGAGCAGGATTGCTTTTTTATGGCTGAAGGCGGCGATTTCAGCAAAAACGGTAAGGAAGTTGTAAAATCGTTGAGATATCCTCATTTGACGTTGTGTGGATTATTTTCTCTCTTACATAGTTCTGAAGGATAATTATTGGTTAAGAAGAAATTTGTTAAATCAAAGTCAATAGTGTTGTTAGTTGCTACGACTTATCTGAAGTGCTATAGTTTCTGCTTATTATTAAAATTAATAAAGTAGGCATACTTGTTATCTTATTCATAATTATCCAGCAATCTGCCAGAGCTTAATCCAAGGACATGCGACTTAGCCTCGCATTTCAGTTTTAATTAAATTTCATTTTATTATAGTGGCGTGTTAATGCACGGATATATAATGACATACTGTAGCTTGAATTTAAGATGTAATTATTTTGATAGTTTCAAACGGAGAAATTTTCACTTTTCCACACAGTGCAGACATAATTTTTTTTTTTAATTTTTTTATTACTGTTTTGCTATTAGGGAATTACGTTCTACATTCAAGCAGGATATTACTTTTTAGTGTCTGATTTGTCAATGGCACCGAATGAAACTTAAAAGATAAAAGTATTTAAATGAATTCTGAATAAGACTCAACTTAGAATTTTGTAAAAGTACCAAAAGAAAAGGTAAATCTAGATAATGTTATTGTCAATTATTGTGAAACAAATATTAAGTTGATTCTTCGGAAGGTCTTAGCCAATTACACACTTAAGTTCACTTCTGCCGAATCTCAGCAGATGTTATTATTATCTATTATATCTATACTTCAATATGATTTTATTTTTAAAGCTTATTTATCGTGGGGAAATAATCACGCAAGAAGTAATTTTTATACAAAACACAGGTTTTCATTTTTTTTTATTTCTGTATTGATTCATACAGTTTACGGAATCGGATTATCTATCGGATAAATGGGCTCCACGGTGTTGCTGACACATACGCACTCTTTTGTAGGAATATAACATGATCGTGTTGCATAAATGTGGCTGAATTTCAATGATACAGTGGCAAATTTAATCCATCAAGGCGTGAATGATCGTGGGCTTGTTGGCATAAACCACAGACTTAAAAATAACTCAAAAGAAAAAAGTCCAATGTCGTTAAATCGCATTGTCTGGGCGGAAAATGACTCTTGCAGTAATTCCACTGTCGTAAATGGCGAATAAGGCGAGATATATAACTTCTTGACAATTTTAAAAATAAGGTGAGCCTAGCGACTCCCTTAACATCTTGAAACTATCCTCCGAATGTGAATGCAAATCCGTGGGTTGACATGACTGGAGATGTCCAGTGTCGTAATAGGATGGTCAAACAATAAACAATAACAGTAGAATGCATGTATCAAAATCATAAAAAAGGCAGGCCTAGAAACACCTAGACCACATAAATGCAATAACAATAGCATTTGATTGGCCTCAGTTGAAAAGTGGTCCGAAACCGAGAAGCTTGCCGATGTTTTTTGAACTAAAACCGGCGAAACACACAGGCGGACCAGCAGGGAAACTGAGGTGGGAGGGTTCTGGCCCGTTAATAACTTCACTGTTAAGGAAGAAGAACAAGAATGAAAAGTAGTTCCCTAGTGCGAAAAGTTCAAATATCTGTGATTTATGATAAATAGTGCAGCAACTTCTGATGACAACATCAATCATAGCATAAGCATGGGGATGGGGAGGGTGAAATAGTGTTAAAATGCATCTTCTGTGACGGCGATAGCTGACAGGAAGGCTCTGCAACGCCTTTGTACGCCCGGCGCTCCCATGGGGTTCAAGATATTGGACAGTGTACAACAAAGATTTAGGCAAATTAGCCGCAGCTGAGATGAAGATACTTCGCATGACATTGGAGTAATACAGCTTGATCAAATGGGAAGTTCCAAGGTCCAACGAAGCCTTCACGTCTTAGAATAATTATATCGAAGGAAACGGAGCCCAACCGGGTCATTTACCATGTTGAAAAGAGGGATCCTTTGAAAACCCTTAAAAACGCAATATCGATCCACTTTTCTTTACTATCGCGGAAGAGAGGCAGACCTTAAAGCCGGAGGATCACATACATTCAAAAAAAAAAACACGAGCATTTGATTGGCTGTGGATGACTTTTACGATGAAACTGGCCGGCGGAACAGTAGTGACTATGCAGTGAAGTGGGAGAGTTATGATCTCCTTCGTCTATAGAGCATAACCTCGTTCTTAAAAATGAAAAAGAAGAAGCTGTTAACTAAATACCCTAATATACTCTCAGGATAGCCTATAGACATATCGGCCTTGAATATAAAACGCACGCTGCATAATTAGCATAAGGGGAACTCGGTACCTTTGTGCACCGTATAATTACTTCGAAAATGCATTAGTGGGCGCCCGGCAATCGCAAACAACAACCCATCGTTAGCTGACCCATTAAGAAAAGCGATAATAAATCTTTCGGAGAAACGCGGCCGTTCCTTGAAAGTCCACTTGCTTAACCTCGTTGTCTTAAGAAAACTAAGAACAATGACAATGTTATGAATCGTCACACTGACCGTCTTAGTAGAGCTGATTTCCTGCGCCTGAAGCTAATACATACCGAAAAAGGGCTACCACCTTTTTCACCAACAACAATGAATTGCTCTCACGTATCGACTAGTCAAATGCACTAAACGCTGAGCCACTGCCGATTATAATTTAAATGACCTCTTTTAAAATCGATTGACTGTACATGGTTTGCAACGAGCGGTTTGAGTTCAAAAACAATTGGAGCTGTTAAAATACGCGCTAGTTGTACCAAACAAACACCCATTCCATTTGCTTCCACTACAAAAAAAAGTCGTTTAGTTCCTTAAGACTTTCTTTCATTGTCGGCCGCCTTCGCTCTCGTGTGCAAAGGACGAAAAGCTAAACTTATGCCATAAGGATCTGCTTCTGACAATGCTCCTAAAGATAGACTATGAACTTTTGTTTTTCTTGGATATTCTACTAAGTTCCTGTCACAGGCATACCTAAAATGGATAAGGCTAAGAAGACAGCAGGAGTCCTTTTTCGTTCTTCTAACGTCATTTTGGTAGAGATATGTTACATTTTGGGCAGATGTCATTCGCATGCGAATTAACGTGTGTGAGGGTGTTTTTGCGCACTAAACGTGTTCATGTTTATTTATATCCAGCATGACTTCTTTCGCCTTTCATACAGCAAAGGCTGAGTGCTTGAGCCTTTAAAACCTCCTTAAATTCAGCTCTTTGGCGGCGAAAAATATTTTAATTTTATTTTTATTTTTTTTGTATTTATTTTGCCATGCTCATGTGGCATCAGGACAGCCACCACCCTTACCCGAACACCTCATATATAATATCATGCATTTATGTGAAAACATTTAAAATGTATAGATATGAATACTACGGACGAGCAAAAGAGTTTTTATTATACTTTATCTCTATGTTTTGAGAAGCTAGATTCTGTAAGAAGCATCATGCATTATTCACAACTAATATCCTGTATGGCTTAAAGGATACCTCTTTTCTATATAGCGGATTTCACTAGGTTTTAGATACTACTTGGAGAATATGACGCTGTGTCAAGATTGGTAATGTTGTCTGTTTAGTGTGTCTGTATCACTTTGGTTATTATTATTCAGGAATTGAAAAATACTCTCACAAGCACTCGAATCCTCTCAGACATTCATAATAACGTCGCCTTTTGTGGCTGCTGATATGGTGATGTTTGAGGCCAAGATTAATTCACTCAATGTTGCAACATCATGTAACGACAATTTTAAACATTCACATCTGACGTGAATAATGTTCCTTTTCCAAGCAGAATGGTGGTTTCATGAAAAAATAAAAATTCTTCTATCTGTGCAGAGAGTTTCTTTTCGAAAGTTTATTCATATTTCATATTGGAACGACAGACAACTGCAAGACACCAATGGGACGAGCATTAAATAAAATGAATCGAAATTTGAATACGATGACAAACGGTGTCACAAGTGTAACCGATAAGGGCAAGTGGGAGTTATTTTTGAACATGTGCTTTGCCTGCTGTACGCTTTGGAGGGAAACTTTGCACTTTTAAACTCGTATCTGTATCTGAAATAGAACAAGCTATTTTGTAACATGTGCTTTCATGTTTCAGAAAAATGACGAACGATTTAGTCGTGTCAGTGGTCAAGGATTATTTCATCAACATCGTGTATTAAAGCAGGCGGCAGCTGATTTTTGTTTTTGACACATAAACACCAACCATTAATAATATTTTTGACTCCAATTTCAGGTTGTTGCTTCTAAGGATTCAAATGGCTTCCGACAAAATATGACACAAATTACAGCAAAATTTTTCAGCTCAGTCCGTAACACGTACTTGGCTCTGGAAACAAATTGAACATCATTAATCACTGATGTAGATGGCTAATCACTCTGATGGACATAGCAGCAGAATTTATAACATCCCTAGTTCAACTTATATTATCTATATTGTGTATCTTCTTTTTTGTATCATTCCACTTCTAAAACTGTCGAAAACAGCAACCAGCAAGCTATAAAAATTTTTGCAATCGATTTGACTTAGATAAGTACTACATTTATTTACAAAAACAAACTATTCAATAGTTTTATATATAAGATATGTTAATTTTGGTAACAAAAAATTAAGAATCGATTTTAAGCCCCTCCCACCCATATGTGTAATTAATATTATTTTGTTTATAAAAATAATTTAAAACATAGAGGCGGGCTACAGTCCGCTTGGGCGAACTGTTGGATACCCTATTTTTATTCCTATCCCTCATAAGTGGGAGTGACAAAAGTCTAAGTATGGTTGAATTGTTAAGAACGCTGTACATATACTGTTATATAACATTTAAAAGATTTTATCAAACAAAAACGGAGCTTTTGTAAAAAAACGTTCCCTAGCTCAAACTTTGATTTTTCAATAAAATTATTTTATTTAATTATGGGCGTGCCAGTAAGCGGATTTCAAAAAAAATTAACACATGAGCATTGAGGACCCCTAGAGAGTATATATTATAAATTTCAGCTCCCTAGCTAAAAAAAAAAAGGTTTTTTTGTAAATTGTGGGCGTCAGTAGGCGGATTTTGAAAATATTTACACTTGAGCATAAAGGGCCCCCTAGAGAGTATATATTATAAATTTCAGCTCCCTAGCTCAAACTTTGGATTTTCAAAAAAAAGTTTTTTTTTAAATTGTGGGCGTGTCAGTAGGCGGATTTTGAAAATATTTACACATGAGCTTAAAGGGCCCCTAGAGAGCATATATTATAAATTTCAGCTCCCTAGCTCGAATTTTGGTTTTTCAATAAAATTGTTTTATTTTTTTGTGGGCGTGTCAGTGGGCGGATTTTGAAAAATGTTTATCCCGAGCAGTTTTAGGAGTCATAGATCATATATAAAAAATCTCAGCTTTCTAGCTCAAAATTTGATTTTTTCCAAAATTTTGTTTTTTTTGAGTTTGTGGGCGTGTCTGTGGGCGGATTTCAAAAATTCGTAAACTTGATTATTTCGGGACCCTAGAGAGTATATGGTTAAAATTTCAGCGCTCTAGGCCCAGTTTAAAGGCCTAATTTTTGCCGACGGACGGACGGACGGATGGACGGACATGGCTAGATCGACATTACTATCGATGCTGATCATAAATATACTCGTAGTAACTTTTAGGGGTTTACGGGCAATATTAAGGTATGTTACAAACTATGCGTCAAAATTAATATACCCTTAGAATAGGGTATAAAAATGAATGATAAGCTTTATTGTAAACATTTCAAATTATTGAAACCACAAACAAATCTGTGATCATTCCCAAGACTTTAACTGCAGATAACGTTAAACATCGCTGTTCGCTAGCTTGAACACTTGCTGCTATTCGACTTCCTTTTTTTTTGTCAGCGTATGCCGACGGCATACAGATCAGGTCCTTAAATCGAGGTCATAAACATTCTTTTGACGGAAACAATCTTGTTCGGAATTACAATGGGTGCGGGCCTCTAGGGATACCAGAAAAAGATGAAAGAAACTCGTCATTATTGGACAAAGTGGGCAGCCATTCTCGGTGAGAAGCGTAGTTAAATATCTGTATATGTGGCTCGATAATTGTAGCTTAATATAGCGCCTAGTTATGTATGTATATCGAAAAGATTCGGGTTTTGGGGATACGATGTCTTAGGCTGAAAACACATCGGATAAAGAAAAACGTTTTTGATTCGATAGTCAAAAAAACATTTTTTGTTTCAACACACACCAAGCGAAACAGAATGTAACAAAACAAAATATTTTGTTTTCTTGCTTCATTTGGTGTGCGTTGAAATAAAACAAAATTGAATTCGCGACTTGCTTTTAGTGTTGTTCAACATGTGCTCGGACTCAGACGATGAAGTTGTGCCAATCTTGTATAGAATTGTTTAAGCAATTGAGGAAAAGGACGCAAATAGCAGAGAGTGGTTTGTGCATCCATATAATCTAAAACGAAATGCTGAGGATGTGATAATAAACTTAAAAGCTGAGCTAAGAACTTATCCTGAACATTTAAATAATTTCACCAGAATGCGGATGCATAATATGATTAGGGAACGCAAAGGGTTGCTTCAGGAAATATATATTGAGCCTGAAGCCAAGGAATACGTACCTCAAGGAGAAACACATGAAAATATTGGAAGAGCAAGACCTTCAAATGCTGCACGAAACATACGCAATAAGTATGTACAATACTTTAACTCCTCTACTGGAGCAGTTCCTTGGCAATACAAGTATGCCATCTAATTTTGGTAACATGATTTTTAAATACAGTATGTCAAGTATTTAAAGTAATACTGTATATATATTCATACACATTATGTACATTAATAAACATCTATAAAATTAAAATTCAATAAAACTTACTTTGGCAATTCATTTCAGTTGCTATTTCTATCCACAGGTTATCACTAGTAACTTTATTAGCCTGTTCCTTATCTTTGAAATTATAGATAGGGCTTCTTACCTCAATTAAAAAAAAATTATTTTTCTCCATCTACGTTCATATTTGTTAAAAATTTGCGCACAGAGTAAACCAGAGTATAAACATATAATGAGTAGGGGCACTCTCATATTTTTGACTGAAGGGTAATTGTAGAGGTTCATAATTATTTGTAATCATTAAAAAAAATAATCAGAAAAACCAGCCATAAAACATTTTAAAAAGTAAATCAGGTACCACTGCACGTATTGAAAAGTTATACACAACGAGGATCAAGTCGATGCGTCTTTAAAAAAGTATTAAGAATTATCGTCAACGACGCTGGCTGGGTCGAAACAGTTTTATTGCATTCGGTGTGTGTTGCTCGTATACAATGGCATGTATTTTCGACAACCACCACCGAAACACTTCGAAACAAAAACCGGTTTTTTGTTTAACAAGTTTAAAGTTTCTTTGCCGACAATGGGTTAATAAATCGTTTAATATCTGTAAGAGGTATCCTTCGCTTAGTCGCTAAAACTGTCAAACAACTGTGCTTTCATGCAGAATAAGCATCCCAGAACTGGGCAGTGGCACAGGAGATATTCCGCAGATTTCAATTCCTAATTGTCTCTGCAACTTCTCCAGCATAAGTCATTTGTGAAAATTCCTAGCCTTATTGCCATGTTTCCAATGATGCAGTGTCCGGAAAGCATTCCGACGAGCACACGGATTGGGTTTCTGTCAAAGGATAACATGGACTACGTTTTCTTTTCCTCAATGATGGACAATAGACAATGAGTTGTGATACAAGAACTGAGAACTGGATATGTCCCATTGCATCATAGCCAGTCTTGTCGCCAATGAAGCTCTAATCTGTATTCAACCCTGTAAAGCGTTTGACGCTCGATTGTCTTGAAATTTTCGAAATTTTATCATGTTAGGCATTGAAGTTGGCCTGCAAAATTTCAACCTTTTCGTTTTTGGAATAACAGAGCTATGAAAAATTTATTGATGGGAACAACCGGCCGGTTAAAACCGGAAACGGTTATTTTGATTGGTTAAACCAGATTAGTTCGGTTGTTTTTTATCTCAGTTAAAACATTTTTTTTAATCCAAAAACCGTGTGAAAATAACTGATAATTTTTTTTATTTTTTTTTTAAATTCTGGCTCGCCAAGGCGATTTATAAGGGGGACACTTCGACCTGAAAAGATCTTTTGTGCCGTATGGGCCAGAAAAATTTAATGTATTAGAATTTCCAATTTCCGTGTAAAGCGGACAATTTTACCAGTAGAAGAATTCTTTATGTCCTCGGGGCTCATTTGTTCCCTGAAAAAGATCTTATTTCTAATTCCATTAAGGGCTGGACATTCACATAAAATGTGTTCAGCTGACTCGTCCTCTTCAAGACAGAGTCGGCACTCAGGAGAGTCTGCTATTCTCATTTTGTGTAGATGATATCTTAAGCCATGGTGACCAGTAAGGTAACCTACTAAGTTTTTGATATCATGCCTGCTTAGGTTTAGACATTTGCTGGCATTTTGATTGAAGGGCCGCTGGCAAAATGCCACGGGCCCCCGACCCAAGAGGCCGCGAGCTCAGAAATAACCTAACATTTTTAACAGAATTTTGTACCTTAAAATTTTTGAAAATTTTTTTAAGTACTTAAAATCAATCAAAGTAGGGCATAGCTAAAGAGCATATTATACAAATTCAAACTAATCATTAAAATTTAAACACATTCATAACAAAAAGATGTCAATTTTCAGAACGCATCCATTGGTTGCTTCATTTTTTGTCAAGGTATCTACATTTGTGACACGGATGACGGCCGGTCATTTTGTTAACCAAATAGGCTAGGAGCCGATGACACTGAAAGTCCCGTCATCGCGGATTTGAAAAATTTATATGTAAATCGATAGTTAACAATTATACGAATAAAATCAACTTGGTACCCGTTGACTTAGTAAGCTGAAAATATGTTAAATACAAATTATTCGATAGGAAATTTCGCAATTTAACCGACCATTTTGCTAACAAACTTCATTTGGCCGGAAGGGTATAACGTACCTATTTGAATGGTGTGATAGGGGGTAACAAAATGTTTCTCTTAAATCCCACTATTTACTTGCAAATGGTTACTTTTGGAAAATACTTTTAAATTCCTCTTGTCCTCTTGTTCTTTTTATATCCTATTCTAGGGGTATATTAATTTTGACGCATAGTTTGTAACATACCTTAATATTGCCCGTAGACCCCTAAAAGTTACTATATTTATGATCAGCATCGATAGTAATGTCGATCTAGCCATGTCCGTCCGTCCTTCCGTCCGTCCGTCCGTCCGTCGGCAAAAATTAGGCCTTTAAACTGGACCTAGAGAGCTGAAATTTTAACCATATACTCTCTAGGGTCCCGAAATAATCAAGTTTACGAATTTTTGAAATCCGCCCACAGACACGCCCACAAACTCAAAAAAACAAAATTTTGGAAAAAATCGAATTTTGAGCTAGAGAGCTGAAATTTTTTATATATGATCTATGGCCCATAAAACTGATTGGGACATAAAATTTTCAAAATCCGCCCACTGACACGCCCACAATTAAATAAAACAAATTTTGGGAAAAATTGAATTTTGAGCTAGAAAGCTGAAATTTTTTATATATGATCTTTGGCCCATAAAACTGCTTGGGACATAAAATTTTCAAAATCCGCCCACTGACACGCCCACAATTAAATAAAATATTTTTTTTGAAAAACCAAAATTTGAGCTAGGGAGCTGAAATTTTTAATATATACTCTCTAGGGGCCCTTTCTGCTCATGTGTAAATATTTTCAAAATCCGCCTACTGACACGCCCACAATTTTTTTTTTTTTTTTTTTTGAAAGTCCAAAGTTTGAGCTAGGGAGCTGAAATTTATAGTATATACTCTCTAGGTGATCTTTATGCTCATTCTTAAATTTTTTTTAAATCCGCCTACTGAGACGCCCACAATTAAATAAAACAATTTTATTGAAAAACCAAAGTTTGAGCTAGGGAGCGTTTTTATTTACAAAAGCTTAGTTTTTTCGATAAAATCCTTTAAATTTTTGTCACGCCCAGTTATGAGATATAGGAATAAGAATAGGGTATCCAACAGTTCGCCCAAGCGGACTGTAGCCCGCCCCTGTGTTTTTTAACTTCTTTTTCATTGTTTTCATCTCGCTGTTGTTTTCGTTTTCGACGTTGGCTGAGTTAAGTTGATACATCTTTTAAATTAAAATTAGTAAGTAGTCGAAGTATGGCACATCTGAAATATTGAAATATTTCACAAAGTAAGGTACAAATGAGATGCGGTTTAAATATGCTTTAAGTTTTATAAAAGGGATTATACATAAACTAAACGGATTTTTTTAGTACACGTATAATGTTATAGCTACACAGCGCGAGTGTTAAGGAAATTAGGATTAGGAGATATTGAGATATACCGATGTACATTGGTTTTGAATGTTGTTAGATTATAATATGAAGGAAAAATATATAAAAAAGAGAGGGTGGAAGAGTGATAATCGTATTGAACGACTAATAAAAGATTCTTTGAACTTTGTACGTCTTCGTGAGGGTGAACTGATGTGCATCCATAGCGGGTATTGCGGTTGAAATATTCTTAATGTGAAATGCAGCTGGCTATTTTATTTGAGCACTTCTGGTGGAAATATCGATAAAACAGCGATAGACACGAGACTTTACGACGGCGACTAAGAGAGACAAACGGTCCGGCGATATCCCGATCGCCAATAAGTTTTATCGCACGTGTTTGTATTCTGTTAAGTAGCTCCAAATGTGTGATTTTGGCCGGCCCAGGTATGAGCGTTATAAATTGTAGCCAGTTTAGATGATACAAAATATTTCTTGCACAGTCTGAGGAAAGCTAGATATTTCGCAGCGTTCTTGGAGACATCGAATTTGGGGTCATTCCAACGGAGGTTGTCATTAACACATAACATAACACCGAGAATGGCAAGCCGTTCGGTTTCATCGATGCAAGTGCCATTCATGGCCAACGGCGGGGTGTTTGGGTTCTGCTTTAATGACAGAAGACAGCATTGCGTTTTGGAAGCATTGAATTCCACTTTATTAGTTACACTCCGCTGAGTTAAGCTGTCAATATCGGAATTTAATGAGCTTAGCATACTTTGCCGTTCCAGTTTCACACCAAAGATGAGTGGCATGAACCAAGAAACGAAAATGAGAAGCTGACGGTACTGTCATCAGCGAAGGAGTGGATTGGATTAGAGGTAGCAGACACGAGATCATTTATAAAAATGAGAAATTGAAGTCGGAAAAAAAACAGAGCCGTGGCGAAACGCAAACGACATTACTTTCACCACCATGGTGAAGAGATTGGTCCCACTTTTTGGTTAGATAAGGCATCACCAATAGACCTGTTGCTGCGAAAACCGTACTGCCGGTCATTAAGAAGATTTTGGGATTCAAGATATTTCATGAGCTGACGGTTTAACAGCGATTACATGACCCTGGACGTTAGTGCAATTGGTCGGTAGGAGAAGGGAGAAAAAGATTCACCTTTTTAAGGGACGGGCTGGACGGGAGAGCTCTGAAGAAAAGGTAAGATAGAAAAGCTTACGCAATGGTTCTGCCATCGTTGATCTCCACCTCTTCAGAACGATATTAAAAATACCATCTGGACCAGCGGATTTGTGAACGTCAAGATCTTGAAGTACTCTAGCCACAGTACGACCGCGGAAGTCGATTGGTCTCATGGAGTAATCTACGCAGTCGAGTGCAGGGGGCATAAAGCACAATCTGGATGGTTTGACCTAGCTAAAAAGTGGGCAGCAAGCAGATTGGCTTTATCTATAGAGTTGACAGCTAGTACTCGTATATCATTGTAAATAAGTGTGGGGGTACATTACGAGGAATGTTTTTAACAAACGTCCAAAAGTTATGCTACCCGTGGTGGTTTGATCGGTTTGTCCTGTATTCGTGTTGGCTCATTTACAAGCAGAGTCAGATTATTTGCCTCAGGAAAGATCTCGGGTATTGTCTTAATCAGAATGTCGAACCCAAATTTAATTGAAATCGTCCGCTGTGACAATTTGGGATAATGATGTTATGTCTGTATGGTAATTTCATATGGAGAATGATAGATAAAGCAATGATTTAGATGGCATTGTGAGATATGTAAATCTTCAACAGCTCTGACATTCTTTTGTTTATTACTTATCTTGTTTTATCAGCGTTCGCATCTTTTTTCCTGAATCGAACACCGAAAACTTATTTTTTCACCAGGAATCGGTAATTTTAATAAATTACCTTAGCGGAGTAACGAAGTTGCGAGAAAAAGGTGCAGTGGCTTTAGCACCGAACTGGTTGAGCTCAAATCAGGCAATCTTTGGTATTGGCCTGAGGGTGTTTCTGTGAAGTTATGTCAAAATTGGTCAACCTAGTTTGCCTTGGAATTATGTTTGTTACTAAAACAATATGCACTTCTTTTTGTAAGACGCAGCAACGTACACCGTGTAGCCTGTAGCCGCTATAGAAATTAATTAGTATTCAACTGGATATGGCTTCACTGTAACCACAGTTAGCCCTATGAAAGAGTACAAGAAATAAATGACGAAATTACGCTAATTATTTAGTCTACTCAAACATATTGGCCAACACAATTCGTGGCAAGGGCGAAGCCAGGCGGGTGCAGCTAGTAAACCGACAAATATTAGTTTCTGAAAGAAAAAACGTTTGTTTGGCTCCAAAATTGGATTTAAAATATTTGCTGTAAATTGTTCGATGAAAAATGTTGGTGCAAGCCCTTCTACCAATTTTATTTTCTGGCTTCAAAAAATTACATTATTTCACTTGGGTTATAGGTTCAGATTTGTGTATCTAGCAGTTTTTCAACAGCATGCCCCTTAGGGCAAATTGGAGAATCGCATGCCCAAATAAAAATTCCAAATGTTCATTGAAAAATATATTTAATGCATCGTGAATTTTAAATATTCTTGCTTGTATAGGTACATGTTTGTTTATAAATTTTTTGTAAATTGATTGTGAAAAACGTATTTTTATTTGTTAGTAATGTAAGATGTTCAATGCAACTTCTGGGGTTGAATTTTCTTCACCAGCTCTGAGATCCTGGGTGCAAATAAATATTGAAATCTTCAATATTGTATTCTTTGCAGCAAAAATGTACAATTCAAATTGTGTCCACGCCTCCCTTTTACAATCCCCACGCCCTCGCTGGGAGCCGTGCCCCACCGGTTGGGAACCACTGATCTAGATGGACGTCGATTACACTTGCGGTTTTATTTTACCAATAGTTTCGGAATCATATTCTGCATTCCTCGTCAACTGACGAAAATATCAATCACATCTGCTTCACGTGATTCGTAGCAATTCTGATGCATAGTTTGTGCTAATTTTTTTTGTTTGAAATGAAATCCATAACAATTGCGAAACTAAAATGTTCCACATATGGCACAGAGAACGCAGTTCCCAACTATAATTCCATAAGCCGGATTCACTCCATCACACCGACACAGATGAAATCGTAATAAATAGGTGGATGATTTAGGATGCAAATGTCCGGACCGGGATTTATTACTCGGGCTGAAGTTATTTATTACAATTTATTTATTTGTCTGTTATCTCGGAATGGCCACTAGGGCATTAAGACTCAGAGACACCTAACAGCAGAGAGCAACATTTCCCAGTGCTAGACAAAAGGGTTAACGTCCACTTTAAAACTGAAAAGTTGACGATTGGACTCGGCAACAAACCCCTACATCCGAATTAAAGTTTCTTCAGTCAATGTCAGCTTTTTTAGTCAAATGCCTCGCATCCTCTGAGTTTTCTTTGTTTTGTTTTTTAAATACATCTACTCATACAGATTTCGTTTCCCCGTAACTGATATTAATTTTAAAGAGAACTCACTCAGTAAAAGAAAGGCCTGCACACGAGGCCTCAATTTGTTTGGCTTTATTCTGCACCCAGATAAAAAATAATGAACAAAAAAAAATTGCCCATGAAGTTTGAGTGTGTGGGTCGTGAGGATCCGATAAAAAGTGTAAAAAAATCCAAATTACAACGATATTTCATTTTCTTGAATTCGAATCGATTCACAAAACCCGGACAGAGAAAAAGTGAGTAACAGAACAGAAAAAGGTCGTATATTTATTCATTTGGAAAATTATGCAGGATAGCGTTGTAGATAAATGCTAAATGCTTTGGGGTAGATGATGGTGGAAAATGGAAAAGTTTTTAAAGAATTAATTGATGCTCGAGCGAAAGAGAGGGTTTGACGTTCGTTTAATAAGCATATGGAATTGTATTCGTGTTTTTTATTGTCCTCCCGCCTCCGGCCGGCTGCTAATTCGAAGCGTTTTTAATAGAGTGAGGTTTTTGGGCCTTTTCCAATTTGTTGCAAGTTATGAAGTTCGTCGATGGGTAGAGGAAGCAAAAAGAACATTTGAATTAGAGCCAAAATGAATTTTCAGTTTTATAAATTTTTTTTGGGAATAATTAAGATTTAGGATTATGAGAAGGATATTTTGGGACTTCACTGGAAGTTTAAATGGCCAATGGCACAGAATTTGCTGCTAATTCAGTGCGATGTAACGAAATCGTATTTTTCTAAAAAAAAATCTGTGAATATAATCCGCTTTCTTAATGAAGCAAGAATAATCATGTTATCTGAAGGGGTAAGTTCCAAGTAATTACTAAATATACTTTTGGATTCAATTACAATTAGAATATACCGTTCTTTTTACCAATAATTGCATTCATTCTCATAAAACTGGATTGCAAACGACAATGGGACCTTACAAAAATTAGGTACTATTTGTTGTATTGGCATTATGTAGCTTTTGAAAAGCGATAATATTGGCATTTGCATTTTATGACACAGAAAGATCCACTCTATCGTTCTGGAAGTGAATATACAATTTGCATCAATTTAATGGAAAAGCAAATCGTATCTGAATGTTTCTCTAAGCGCTAGCTTACCATTTTCGTTTCGACTTTGCTAAGCGAAAAAAAATTTAATTAAATATGTATGTATTAAATGAATCAGTGGCTTGATGTATTCTTAGATAAGTTTTCCAACAGACATACTTACGATGTAGATACAATGCGATAATGACAAGATTCGGTCTTTTTAGTGCACCGTTGCTTCATAGGTATGAATATTCCAAGTTACCCGAGCAAAAATCTAAAAAAAAACAACTATAAAAAAAAAGCGCAGTGCCCATGTTCAAAAAATAAATCATTGGAAAAGAAAGTCTAATCTTCGCGAAACATTTTTAACAATTCCTCCATACAAAGTTATCATGGTACCACTTTTTAGGGGACGTTTTTTTGAAAAACATTGCTTTTTCGATATAATCCTCAAAAAAACATACATTAAAGTTATGCGCAACAAAACATGAAGACCATTACCTTCGTAGCAATTAACCCATACTTAGATTTTTGCCATACCCACTTTTTGGGAGATCGGAATAGCAATAAGGTATCCAACAATTTGCCCAAGCGAATTTTAGCCTTTCCTTGTGTTTTTCTAACAAAAGAACCAAAAGTTGAAAATTTGGTTAAACCAACAACCCCAAGCAGTTGGGGTAACAAGATACCTCGCTTCGCCGAATTGTTAAGAATAACAATGGGTGATAGGAATAAAACAGATTATGAGCTCAAAACTCAGCTTTTCGAAGCAGATGATCCATTTGATATGAATAAGATACGTGAGGAGGTGCTCGATAAAAGAGCATTTTCTAGTTCGATGAGCAGCTGCTCATGGTGAGTACCCACTCCGTTGTTTAGTATGAATGAAACGAAGCACCTGTTCTAGTATTTGGAGCTCCTGCTACTTATTTCTGAGTTTCCTCAGTTGGTTGCTGACCATAAAAAAAAATTTCAATTTATGATCAAATATTGAATTCTCGCAAACGGGACGGGAAACATTTGAAATTCAGTAGATTAGATTTAGATTATATTAGATTCTTTATTTCATGAAATATATGTACAATAGTTTGTGTTTGAGAACACGTGCATGGCAAAAATAGCCGTCTGCCGAAATTCAGTAAAGCGTCAACAATTTCATTCAACCATTCAATATCTTAATTGAAGGAGTGTAAGCTTGGCATACTAACTGCATATATTAAGACTGTTTCTAGTCTTATACCGATTCAGAAAAGTAAAACTCGGATTCATAACTACTTGGTTTAAATCCCATTTTATAACTAGCAAACTGCGAAATGTAAAACAAGAAATTGTGCAAATGATGCTTAATTTACCGTGGTATAATTCAACGTTGGATATTCACGATAAAGCGAATGTGGAAATTATCTTAGATAGAATTCAAAGACTTAACTAACGTTTCCTAGACCACCATGAATTTGCTGACAATCCTCTTTTAAATAATTTAAATAGCTAATAGTGGAGATGTATACGTTATTATTTCTTCCTTTTTGCATTTTTCATTGCTTATATAACTATTTACCTTTTTGTATATTAAATCATTAATTATTGATTTATTTATTTGTTTCGCTATTTATTTATTTATTAACATATTTATTTATTTATTTATTATTTTTTCTTATTATTTATTTATAATATTGATTTACTTATTTATTCATTTATTTTAATTTATTTATATCTGTGATAATTTTCTTCTTTATTTATTAATTTAATCGATTATTTATTTACTTATTTATTTACATTATTTTTCATTTATTAGTATATTGATTTACTTATTTATTTATTTATCTATTTTAATTTATTTATATCTGTGACAATTTTGTTGGAACATGTAAGTTTTGTTAAATCTTCATGTTGTTAACTCGTTAGAAAGTTTGTGCCTGATTTGGCATCTTTGCTATATTAAAAAATACATTGCTTCATAAATTTATTAAATTTCAATATCTAGGTACTATGTATAACAATTTTTTTTCTTCATTTCTTTTTTAATTGGAGGTTTTTACCACTTTCGGTCAGTAAAAGGCGCAATTGACTGCACTAACTTGCCCATTATCCAACTGCTCCTCATAGAGATAAATTTGCCCAAACACATGCGCAACATTTTTCATGAAGAGAAAATAGAACACGGACGTTGGAATGCAAATTCACAATTGTTATTCTTTTCATAGTCCATTTAATTGCTTCCTTCACTTTGACAATTTACAAATGAAACTATTTGGTATTATGAATTGGCAACGATTGGCAGTTTTTTTATTAATTTTTAAAGAAATTTCAAAAACTATTGAGGTTAGTATGATATATGAGAGCACCATTCGAAAATTCAACACATGCTTTTTCATTGAGCACCTGCCCAGTTTTCATATAAAGGGTGATTTTTTAAGAGCTTGAGAACTTTTTTAAAAAAAAAAACGCATAAAATTTGCAAAATCTCATCGATTCTTTATTTGAAACGTTAGATTGGTCCATGACATTTACTTTTTGAAGATAATTTCATTTAAATGTTGACCGCGGCTGCGTCTTAGGTGGTCCATTCGGAAAGTCCAATTTTGGGTAACTTTTTCGAGCATTTCGGCCGGAATAGCCCGAATTTCTTCGGAAATGTTGTCTTCCAAAGCTGGAATAGTTGCTGGCTTATTTGTGTAGACTTTAGACTTGACGTAGCCCCACAAAAAATAGTCTAAAGGCGTCAAATCGCATGATCTTGGTGGCCAACTTACCGGTCCATTCCTTGAGATGAATTGTTCTCCGAAGTTTTCCCTCAAAATGGCCATAGAATCGCGAGCTGTGTGGCATGTAGCGCCATCTTGTTGAAACCACATGTCAACCAAGTTCAGTTCTTCCATTTTTGGCAACAAAAAGTTTGTTAGCATTGAACGATAGCGATCGCCATTCACCGTAACGTTGCGTCCAACAGCATCTTTGAAAAAATACGGTCCAATGATTCCACCAGCGTACAAACCACACCAAACAGTGCATTTTTTGGGATGCATGGGCAGTTCTTGAATGGCTTCTGGTTGCTCTTCACTCCAAATGCCGCAATTGTGCTTATTTACGTAGCCATTCAACCAGAAATGAGCCTCATCGCTGAACAAAATTTGTCGATAAAAAAGCGGATTTTCTGCCAACTTTTCTAGGGCCCATTCACTGAAAATTCAAGCGTTGCTCGTTAGTAAGTCTATTCATGATGAAATGTCAAAGCATACTGAGCATCTTTCTCTTTGACACCATGTCTGAAATCCCGCGTGATCTGTCAAATACTAATGCATGAAAATCCTAACCTTAAAAAAATCACCCTTTACATACTAACCATTGCTTATATTCTACTTTGTAAAAAATTCAACTTTTATATCGATTTTTTGATAAAACTGCTTTTTTCCGTAGCCAAATGGCGAAAAACGGAACCCTTATAGATTCGTCATGTCTGTCTGTCTGTCTGTCTGTCTGTCTGTCTGTCTGTCTGTCTGTCTGTCTGTCCGGGAATGTCACAGCCACTTTTCTCCGAAACTATAAGAGCTATACTTTTGAGACTTGGTAAGTAGATATATTCTGTGAACCGCATTAAGATGTTCACATAAAAATAGAAAAAAAAACAATAAATTTTGGGGGTTCCCTATACTTAGAACTGAAACTCAAAATTTTTTTTTTCATCAAACCCATAAGCGTGGGGTATCTATGGATAATGATATCGAGGTTTCTAATATCATTTTTTTCTAAACTGAATAGTATGCGCGAGAGACACTTCCAAAGTGGTAAAATGTGCCCCCCCCCCCCTCTAACTTCTAAAATGAGGGAATGATAAAACTAAAAAAAATATATGATGTACATTACCATGCAAACTTCCAACGAAAATTGGTTTGAACGAGATTCAGCAAGTGGTTTTTTTTTAATACGTCATAAATCGTAAACCGCAATTTACCTTTCATTAAATCAACTCAAATATAAAAAAAAAAAACATTTAATTTTATAAACATAAACCTTATGCGTAAACCGTGAACCATTATTTTCTAATAATAAATCTATAATAGGTGCCTAAGTAAATAATAATTATAAAACCCTTTATGAGCGAGTCCGACTCGCACTTGGTCGCTTTTTTAAATAGTGGGACCATCAGTGATCGGTCGTATTTGAGCATTTCGGGCCCCTTGAAAGTGTACTATTCAAATTTCATCTTTCTAGCCTCAAAGTTATTGACGGATAGAAATGGGTACATATTTATATATGTAAAATTGTTAGCGCCTGCGACCAATTTAACATTTTTTTTTTTCGGGGTGCGAGACTTTTTACACTGGAGCACTCAGACTCAATACTGGCCCATTGTACTACCGGGAAAACACACCACATTTTACTGTGAGAATTTACTCATTTTCCTAAGTAAAACGAAAAGGCGCTTCAATGAAAAGGAGCTTAGGTTTACAGCACTCACCATATCCGCACCAAATACCTGCCACCTGATACGAGCAAAAGCAGGACAATCAGAGAGGAAATGTTCCGCAGTGTCATCGCTTTCTCCACAGGCTTCGCAGTTGGTGGTATCGCTTAGGCCTATCACAGCGTCGGGGAGAATTAGCTTAGTCTGTCTGCACTCTGGAGACTCATGCCAACGGCGATTGCGTTCATAAGAAAAACAACCTTCAATGGAAGCCCTGACCGAGGACGCAGGCAGACAAATCGCTCACGATTACGGGAAATGAGATCTCCGATGAACTTGCTAGACCAATTTAACATAATGTATGATACAAACTTTGAATTTATTACTTAGGATATGGTTTAATTAAAAACTAGACATAAATATACCATTCACAAATCTACACCTTCATTTTGTATAAACATTATGATAATTTGACTCAAGGTTGTAAATTCGTGGCTTATTCAGATGTATTTTCCTACAATTCGTATTCTTCGTATGATCGATTTTATTCCGTAAATCTGTTCAGCTTTGTTCACAACAATCAATACATTTCCACCTTGATCTACCTTTCAACTTTCGAAACGACTTAGACACCCATCATAACAATTGACACACATACAATGTAATGTCGAAAAATCCTCGACATAAGTACATACTCGTACCGCATACGAATATCTAGGAAATTGGTATTTTCGAAAGGTAAAGAAATGAAAAGAAAATAATTTCTTATGTGGTCTGATGTGTCGATATAGATTTATGACACGAGACGTGTATCCATTTGAACACAGAAATGATGTCATAAGAAATCTAAGGAAATAATTTTTGAAGTACTCGTATCTGACCTTCAAAAGTAAAATGATTTTCAAACACATAGGCAAGGATTTGGCCAATCACAGGACCATGACCGTTTGTCTCATTTTCTTTAAGGTTAGCAAAACTTCATTGTTCCACACACGTGCTTGCCATCGGCACTGCAATCAATTTATTTCGAAGGAAAATAATGAAGAAAAGAAAGCCAGAATGAAAAATTAGAGCAGAACAACACATTACGTAGCTTCACGTAGGTGTTTGAGTTCACGTCTTCATATGTGGCAGCCGGAATCCTATCACTCTTAATGGCTCCTCGAGCGGATGGGGCAGCGACACACATTTATTATCTTCCCGAAGGACATTAATCATAATGCGACATTTCGTTATAGTCATAATTCATGTTTAATAAACTGAAAATGTATTGGTAATGGTTTTTCATTGCCCACAGTAACAGTCATAGTCCTTGGATTGTTTACAATTTTCTTAGTTTGGTGATTATACCTACTCGTATTTGTGGTGTAATTTCTGTTAACGTTGTTCTGACCTTTGATCCGGAAATGCAATTAATCATAATCGCTCTCAAATACAGGCGTAGCCCTTGTTAAATACATATTATTCTTTAACAAGATTTCAGCTTTTTTTTTGCTTATGTAGATAGATACACTGGCGATCACAAGGATCAGGCCATACATTTTGCAATCGATTTTCAGTCCTGTTGGAAATTTTATTTTTTTTATATTTAAAAAAGCGTTAAAAAGAACTGTTTTTATTTAGTTAAAAAAATGGGTTCCGGAAGGCTTTGACAGCGACAGAAAGAGGAAAAATAGATGCTTTCAAGAAGTTAGCACTCTCAGGCCGAGAAATTGCAAGGAGGCTAAGTCGAAGTAAGGCTGTTGTTAACAGTTATCTTGTGGATTTACAACACTATGGGAAAAAATTAAAGAGGACGCACGGCAGAAGCAACAACATTGCGAGAAAAGCGGCTTGCCTCAAACTCTACTCTACCAGTGACTAAAATAAGGGCCAACAGCGGAGTATCAGCCAGTATAGCAACAGTCGGGCGGATAATTCGAAAAAGTGGTACTATACAGAGAAGAAAACTTAAAAAGAAACCTGTTTTGAAGCAAGTACATAAGGAGCATCGAATGAATTTTGCAAGAGAACGAGTCGCTTACAGCAGTGAATGGAAACGCGTTCTCTTTTCGGAATAAAAAAAAATTAACCTTGACGGCCCCGATGGTTACAACATTTATTTCCATGATTTAAGAAAGGATGAGCTTATTTTGGCAAGACATCAAAGCCGTACATCAGGTGTAATGGTGTGGGAAGCTATTTTCCACTATGACACAATCGAGTTGGAGTTTTGGTCCACAACAATGAACGGAAACAAATACAAATGTTTCCTGGAACGGTCATTTCCAAAAGTGAAAAACATTTTCGGACCCCTTTCTTGGATATTGCGACAAGACCATGCACCTATCCACACTTTCAGGGTTGTTAGAAGTTGGATTCAATCAGAAGACGTGGAACTTTTGCCAGTAGTAAAAGTTTCTGGGTATAAAATTTCCAACAGGTATAAAGGCTGAAAATCGATTGCAAAATCATGGCCTCATCCTTGTGATCGCCAGTGTATATGTATGTACTATGTACATGTATATTAATCTGATGTTCTTCGGAAGGGCTCCTTTTTTGTTTTAAAAAAATCCATACCGATGCGTTCACCTGCCAGATGCGTACATCTTGATGAGAGTTTTGCGTGTTGGGAAGTTAATTTCATTGTTAAGCTTGTACTTTTCAATTTTGCAATATAGAATACAATACTTTGTGCATGAGAAAAGTTGATGCAAGGGCCCATAAAGTGCTTGCACTTAGTAGTTAAATGCAATGAAGGTTACGCGGAAATGAAGTGCTTTTCATCAACTCGAATGGTTGCTGTAATAATAGTTTTAAAACCAGGTGTTGTTTTAGTTGACGGAACATTCAATTTTACTATTTTTTGATAGCAGGTTTATTTTTGTAGATCTGTAGATAGGGGAGGGTGTTGATCCATTTGTACCTTGGTCCGACCGTCACTTCTCAGCAAAATACTAATCTTGCAAAAAACGGTTCTTTTATGAAAAGTTCCTCTTTGGTTTATTTCTCTTTTCTTTTGTTTTGATATGTAACTTTGTACCTACGCTGCCAAAAATATTCCGAAAACGTGTTTCTGAACTACGAAAAGTATTTTTTTTTTTTTTTTGTAAACTGTCTAGTACCTATATTACGGTTTATTTTTCTTACCGTTTCTATTGTCGAATAGGGTAAAAATATTTATGATCTTTTAGTGGGAACAAATTGTCCTATGTATACGTCTCAAATACAACTCTAAAAAGGAACTTTGTTTGCATAAGTGGTGTTCGTGTACTTTGGAAGTAGTGATTGTTACTTGGTCCGCCCCAAGAAACACGTTATTAACTTAGTTTTAACAAAATTTGTTTGTTCTGTTTCCAAAAATATGCCAAGAAATAAAACAGTTTATCTCGAAAAAACTGTATTAAAAAAAATTCTAAAGTTATTTTTTTAATTATATAGAGACTTATATAGAACATGGTTTTTTTTGTTTTTTTGCTACTGTTTTGAAATAAAAATAAAAATGTTATTTTTCTTTTTATTACCAAAATGAACGTATTCATCTTTTCGCTATGAAAAAACTTTAAATAGACAACCCGGTCTTGTACCTACTTAAAGCGTTTGAGGTTGCCAACGAAAAGTTACATTTTCTAAGGCAGGAAAAATACTTTTGGATTTTTTACCGCATTACAGGCAAAAAGTCAGGTACTTACGTAAAAAGCGAAACATTTAAATGAAGTTATTCAAAAAACTGAAATTAGGACAATTAGGACACATTGCCCTACTTACTTCAATTTGGCTACGAAGATGTCAAGTTTGAAGCGTTCGTGAATTCTTAAACTTATATTTCGTATTTTTTTGTTATTTCTTCTAAAAGACGAACCTTTAAAGCGAAGCTAACGCATGATGTCTTCAGAAAAGTGCTGCTTCTACTCGTCAAATGTTTTAAATTATATTGTGATGGAAATATGTCACTCGGAAGCGACTTTCAAAGTTTGATTGATCGATTTAAAAAATTATTTTTGATATACAGGCGTCCTGGCATTTAACCAGTACACCCTAAGTTGACGAGCATTAGCTGCCTGCCTTGTAGGACAAACAAATGCAGCATTTAGTATGGTAGTATCTTAAGAACAGACAAAGGTCAGAGACAAGTCTTCAAAGTTGAAGTTAATTTTTTGAGTTATATACTTATAGAAGAAAGCTTCAGCTCCGCAGCTCAATATACTCACTTTTTGTACTTGGGCTCAGTATTCATTGAGTTGAACTAAATGAGCGAATTGTTCAAAGTTTGTTAAGTGCCGTATCCTGCAAAAGTTCCTTCCTAATTATTGTAAATCATAAGCACGCAACGAATGCTTGGGGGAGCAAAATTTTGTTCAATTCACTTAGTTTATATTCAACAGGATTCTTACAAAAGAAATAAATTTGAAATTTCTAAATTTTGTGTTCCCAATTTTACATTCGCATCAACTTCTTGTTCATTTGGTGGAATTGCGGTCTTTGAAGGAGTAATAATGTGTATATTAAAACCCATTCTTAAAAGTGCTGAATAAATTGTTTAAAATATTAATTTTGCATTTAAACACCATTAGTGCTTTTGTGAAGGAATTCTCCAGGCTTTTGGATTCTCAAAAATCCAAAAACCAACTAATTTTAGATGATTCATCTTTTGTCCAATTCACTTGATGATGATGATGAATTTTTTGTACAATAAAAAAATAAATAAATACATACATTGATTAAAAAAAAGTTGTTTGAATTTCTTATTGTAGCACAATTAGTGCGCCACCCAGTACTTCACTGAGGCCAACGAAATTCTCACGGAGTTTTTGGGCCTGCTTCTTTTTTAAATTCGACAGCTACTCTCATTACTGACAATTTCAAGACTAAAGTGTCGAATAGACTCAGATAAATGGTAAAATTGTTTAGATGTGAAATCCCTTGTACCCGCGGAGCAGACCACTCGAACACAGCTTGCTTCGAAAAAGTAATTGATTTTCTGAGAAAAAATATATTTTTGTATTTATATATGAGATATTTATATTGCATCACGTTGCCATGTCATACTCAAAGTTTCATAAAAATGGTATCAGCGAAAGAAAGCTTAATTTATAATATCTGGCAGAAAATAAAAGCAAAGATAATATCATTGGCGAAAGCGTTCTTAAAGAGTGAACGTAAGAGAGATTGTAAGACTCTGACAAAAACCGACTGTAAGGCAGCGATTTAAGCCCTTAGATCGCCAACAAATAAACGTCGAGAATCCCTTCATTAGATCGCCGACAAATGCAGCATGTGCTGGTTTTGTGTTCACAGCGACCGAGCAGTATCTATATGGCAGTAAAAAGATTCGATTAAGGTTTTCAACAGTATTTGAAATGGCTCATAAAAGAATCAAATATTTGAGAATACACCAAACAACAGATAAGGATATACAAATCATGGATTTTTAGATCATTCTCAGATTCATCGAAGAAACTAGACTGGAGGCTATGCTCAAAGATGAGAGATCTTGACGAGGATTAGTCAGAGCAGTACTATCAAAAAAAATTCATTAAATCATTGTATTTCGATGCGGCTCTGGTAGAGGGAACAAACATCTTACTTACTTAACAGGCACCCGACCCGTGGAGAATCTCTGCTTGAGAAACTGCAGCCCTCTATCCTCCGCGATCCCTGGCATGCTGCTTCCAGTTATCCAGACCAAGCGCTCTGGCATTCACGATAGCTCGGGCTTTAAAACGGAGGTCCGGTCTTCCCTGCCTTCTTGAGTCTCGGAGTTGTGAGTCGAAGATCCTCTTGGCTGGAGCATTATTATATATTCGTCAATGTGGCCGATCCAATTTATTCGACGTGATTAAGCTTTTTGAACTACATCCACATCTTGGTACAGCTGATAGATTTTGCGGTTGTATCTTCTCCTCCATTCGCCCTCCTCGCACATAGGACCAAATATCCGATGGAGTAAGTAAGTAAGTAAGTAAGAAATTCATTTATTTAATATTTTCTTATTACATAAGTTACAAGTTAGAATGAATTTTAAAGCTATGGCTTAGCCGTCAGCTTGGTTAGCAAAATGCTTATACATGTACCTACATTTGTTACTTTAACAATATAGTTATTTTTTTAATAAACTTAATCAATCATAATACTCTGTTATTAATAGCGACCTGTATTTGTAGATGGATTTAATATAATAAAATAACTTTTTCCAATCACACTCGTTCAGAATTTGTATTGTCTCCTGCATGGTAAGGAATTTTTTTCCGAAGTAAGCTAGTCTCTGTGGTTTGTAGATTGGACAAACACTAATAATGTGAAAGCAGTCTTCTTTCGCTTTTAAGTTGCAAATATTACAAAACTGGTTGAAGCTTCCATTATATGGGCTGCCATTTAAACCAATCAACTCACACCTTGTTTTGAAAATAAGAGATATTTCACTATAGTTGAGTGAGTCATTGAAATAGTTCTTATCCTTTAGATTGAAGTTCAGGTGAGAATACAATACTCTGCTATCTGATTCACGAGCTTTCTCTATAAATCGCACACGAATAGCATCTTCATTTTTATTTATTATTCGATAAAGTTGGTTCTTTAAGTTGTCCAGGTTGTTTAGATCGAATGAAATAGTTTCTCCACACGCGTTTCCAATTCTTAACCATCTTAACGCCCACCAGTCCTTGTTCCTTAATTCATAAGATAGCATTTTTTTGGTTATTCGGGAGTCTGGATACGAACCTATTTTAATGATGTAATCCGCTTGCGATTTGAGAGTGCTTGTAAAAAGCATTGGAAGACCCGTTTCCAAATAGATTGTGTAGTTCGGCGATTTCATTGGTAAGTTGAATACTCCGATGGAGTATTTTTCTTTCAAAAGAACCCATTATTTGCTCCCATTTCCTACTTATCGTCCAGTACTTGGCAGCATTAAGCAGGACTGGCAGGATTAGGGTTCGATAAAGCATGCATTTTGTTCTTCGAGCAAGGAGTTTTGAACCTATTTATTCGGCCAAACCGAAGTAGCAGCGGTTTTCTATGGTATTTCTCCGTCGGATCTCCACTAAGGTGTCTATTGTGGAGTTGATGTTTATTCCAAGGAAGATGAGAAGTTCCTCTACTCGACTAATAGATGCCACTGGTTTTCTAAAGAGAGAATAATTATAATATCATATCCTCATGCAAAGTACCCCATTCGCAGTACTTTACGAGCACATGCAAAGCCGTAATAAACTCCTCGGAGTTTCCAATGGCATTGAGAAGAAAGTCAAGAGCTGCCTCGTAGGTATACAGTATACAACTAATAAACATGAACCGCTAGTAGTCTCTAATTTACAAGACTACCCATGGAAAAGGTTTCGATGGACTTGTTCAAATTTGACAATAAGGGGTACATTGTTAAACGGATTGTTATTCATGATTCCTCGAAATTTGGGAACTGAAACACAACACGGATGAAAGACATAGTGCACATTTCGATGTTAGCATATAGTCGCTATGGAATACCGCAGAGTATTTACAACGGTACTGGAACATAATTCCAAAACTAGGATTTATCGAAGTTTCGGCAGTTTTCAAATGAAGGGCAATAGAATTCTAAGATAAAATTATAGACATTTTGCACTAGCCTTACTGGCATTTCGCAACACACCCATTGCAAACGAATAGACCCCAGTTGCAGACGTACTCTTATGCTTATATGGATATAACTTCTAAGAGGGAAGTTGGAGAGTCCAGAGTAGAAGCAGTAGGCACACGATTCCAATACCACTGGAGAGGAGCAGAGTGAAGTGACTGTTTCATTCCAACCCCAGTTGTAGTCCCATTTTTCTTCTCGGCGGGAAGATAAAATATCGACCGTGACTGCTTCAATCTAATCCCTTGTATCTTATCTGGCCCTAAGTGTGTAGTGCTCAATGAAGTGACTGTTGTAGTCGAGCCTCATGCAGTCCTCTTTCTTTGGCAGGAGTACAGTTTGGGATGACTGATTTCAGTCGAATCAAAGCCTGTTACTCGAAATCCCTGGTGAGGGACCGGTGTGTGGCTACTATGGCTGCATATCATAAGAAGTGACGAGTGCGGTCGCGCACAACCCGATTCCAGAGACCATGTGTGGATTCGAGTGGGGTGAATGTTGTCAGTGCAAACCAAAGACTAATCCCGATTCTTTGAGGGCTACCTGGGGTGAGTTTTTCAGTACGAACCCCTCTTGCTTTCTTATCCACGGAAAGGAGAGTGCTTTGAGGTGACTCCTTCAGTCGAACCCCAAAGACTACCCTCTATGAAAACGTTATTCAAATCCATGTAGAGGATGTCGGGATGGGATGGCTGCGCAGTCGAATTTTGGTTTTTGAGGATAGTGGCTGAGGCACCCGAACCAGTACGTGTCACGCACATCGCGGACGATAGTGCTATGCCATAAATTATAAGTATTTGCTTCAAAGCTTACGTGCGTGAATAAATTTTACCTTTCATTGCTCACAATTCATGATTCAACGCAGTAAAGGTACTCCAATAACACATTAAATTAGATTAAACTAATTTGATTTTTTACTTTTTCATTTGTGTCATTACCCATAAAATTCAGTCATTCAATTAATTCAATTCATTCGTAAAACCCTTCACAAGTAATTCTCAAATAAATTAATTTTATTTTGTTGATCCAATCAATTTGTAATTCAATTTTAAATATAACGTCGCTGCATACGCAATTTCATCCACCTTACATCCCTACTCACAAACACGCATAACTTAAACCGATATCAGGATCTACTTTATATTACAAATCAAATTATCCATGTCATTCCGTGACAGTTGGCAATGTTAATGCTTTCACCTTTGAAACCACAAAATACCGCCAATAATTATAATGGAAGAAAAGCTAAACCCGAAAGGAATAAATCTCAATACTTGACTCTTCACCATTAATCCGATTTACCCTTTTATTACAATTTTAACAATGCCACGATAGTTTCGTTCTACTTGGCATAGACCATTCAAAAACCATAATAAATATCGTTGTAACCCTTGTTCAAGATGATAGATGTAGGTAGGTGGCACACATAAATAGGGTTTTGATCCCAAAATCGGAAACCTTTCCTTTTCTAAAATACGATTCGCTCTTACTGCCTGTTTTGATACAACGGCTTCCTTTTTCTATGGAAAAGATGATAATTTATCCCAACTTCCGTATACGCAGCATGCAGAGAGACAATTAATCCTATGTGCCTTGGCTCAAATGTCCCTTTTGCATCACAAATGGAGCTACTTTCCGGTCGACGAATATTATATGTGACCCTAATCTGTCATAAAAGTGTCAACTTAAGGTCCTAGATGGAGCGGAAAATGCGTACATATTTAGCAATAAAAATGTTTGTGCTTTAATTTAAAGTGTATCTGACAGATGTGTGATAAGCATTTCAACTCAAGTATTCATAGCTCTAGATACAATTTGTATAACACGCTCGGACTATATACTTACGTGCATACTAAGGTTTGGCATTTACCCTTTCCAGGACCGTCGGTCTCATGACCCGTGGCACAAAGAAATTTACATATGTGGATTCATTGGAATAGTTATTAGGTAGTATGAAGAGGGTTGTCGGGTTTTATTTTGCAGCTAATTTTATATCCGAGTGATATACAGAACTATTACATAGTCTATATAGTAACTCGGCGTGGAGTAGTGGAGTGTAAGGAAATGTTCACTGCATATAAGATTATTCTAATTTCAAAGACCTTTCCAATAGAATATGTTAATTTCAAATGTATCAGACCTATAACCTATGTTAGGGTTACACAATTCCTTAACCGTCTGCAAATGCCCTAAATATCATCGTTTAACATTTTACTGGGGCTAGTTGAAGCAGATAAAGCAAACAAAACCCCAATATTTATATTTTAGAGATAGGTACTTGTGCAAAATTAAATTCAAATATTTATCCAGTTGTTCACATTCGGTCAGTTCCAAAGTATTGGTTTTTGAGTTTTGATCATTGCACTCGACTTCCCAAGAAAATCGGACTTTTAATCAAGATTTAAATATGGTTATGTAGGTACCTACATAAAAATATTCAACATGCATTTCTATGAAGTTGAAATGCAGTGTATGGAGGACATATTTTATTTGCTTTCTTGCGAAACCTGCCATCGTTGAACTTTATGTATGTATATAATTTTTTTAATAAGTCTGAAATTTCACAGACAAATGGTTTTATTTCACTGAAGAACTGTCTCCTTTTTGGTTTATTACATTTAAAGTATGAACCTTAGGCATAGCACACTTGAAAGAGTCCATGATTTGTCCATCTCTTGTTACATGTTGCAATATGCCTGTTCTAGGATTTTATTGATGATTCTTCTTTTGATAGCTATGAGCCTAAGTACAACACATTTTAAAAATTCAAAGATATAAAATTGTTTTTAATAAATTTATAAACATACATTTTTTTTTTGGAAAATATACTTAAATGTATCCCGAACCGCTACCCCCTTTCTAAACAAACAACGAATTTCAAATTGAAATTTAACGAGTTGATTACTATATAAGTCAACCGCAAAAGAAAACATAAGACACTAACTGCTCTAACATAGCCTAGCCATAGCTTCTCAAACCACAGTAAAAAAATGATCCAAATTGTGATGTGGTAGTTGACCTACATAAGTCTCATCGCAGCGTTAGGCACACTTGCGGATGCGCGACGTCGGCGGTGGGGTGGGAACTTGCTGTCTTACTATACATTATGTTATCGCGCCTGATGAAGTTTCTTTGGTGGTGATAAGGTTAATAGAAGAGAAAAGAAAGTGATTCAAGGGAGAATCAAGATAAAAAAAATACTGGAAGAAAAGAAGCGTTAAAAACGAATTAAGCTCGGGATGTTTCAGGTGTTGCGGACTTGCCCTGCCCCTATGCATCTGGTGAGAGACGAGATGCACCATGATTATCCTGCGTCTATATCTTATTTGAATAGTCTCACAACATACCCTCACACGTAACTACACAATCGCAACCTTAATAGCGGATAATTTAAACGGGAATCGAAATCATTTTTATGTTTTACACAAATGTATGTATTTATGTATGATTATTTAAGAAGCAAAGAAAAAAAAATGTTTTAAAACATAGGGACGGGCTACAGTCCGCTAAGGCGAACTGTTGGATACCCTATTCTTATTCCTATCCCTCATAAGTGGGCGTGACAAAAGTCTAAGTATGGTTGAATTGTTAAGAACGCTCTACATATTTTGTTATACAACATTTAAAGGATTTTATAAAAAAAAACGCTCCCTAGCTCAAACTTGGGTGTTTCAATAAAATTGTTTTATTTAATTGTGGGCGTGTCGGTAGGCGGATTTAAAAAAAATTAACACATAAGCATAAAGGGCCTCTAGAGAGTATATATTATAAATTTCAGCTCCCTAGCTCACTTTGAATTTTCAAAAAAAAAAAATAATAATAATTGTGGGCGTGCCAGTGGGCGGATTTTGAAAATATTTACACATGAGCATAAAGGGCCCGTAGAGAGCATATATTATAAATTTCAGCTCCCTAGCTCAAACTTTGGATTTTCAAAAAAGTTGTTTTATTTATTTGTGGGCGTGTCAGTGGGCGGATTTTGAAAATATTTATACATGAGCTTAAAGCGCCCCTAGAGAGTATATATTAAAAATTTCAGCTCCCTAGCTCAAATTTTGGTTTTTCAATAAAATTGTTTTATTTTTTTGTGGGCGTGGTAGTGGGCGGATTTTGAAAATTTTATATCCCGAGCAGTTTTAGGGGTCATAGATCATATATAAAAAAATTCAGCTTCCTAGCTCAAAATTCGATTTTTTCCAAAATTTCGTTTTTTTGAGTTTGTGGGCGTGTCTGTGGGCGGATTTCAAAAATTCTTAAACTTGATTATTTCGGGACCCTAGAGAGTATATGGTTAAAATTTCAGCTCTATAGGTCCAGTTTAAAGGACATTACTATCGATGCTGATCATAAATATAGTAACTTTTAGGGGTCTACGGGCAATATTAAGGTATGTTACAAACTATGCGTCAAAATTAATATACCCCTAGAATAGGGTATAAAAAACTAGCTAGGTATGTTTACGAGTATGATACTTCAGGTACCTAAATACTTAAATATTTACAGAATACCAAACGTAGTATTAAAAAGCATAATTAGAACAAATGGAAACATTTTTGAGGAATGGCAGAAAGTAGCAGCCGAATGCGGAATGAATCTGACAGTTGAGGTGAACGAGCAACCGCATCTCTTAAGAGAAAAATTTAACTCAATTTTGGAGAATCTTGGCAGACATACGTATGACCAATATGTTGAAGGAGCCGAATCGTCACTATTTAGGAACTATTACAGCAAACTTAACCATTTTTTAAATGAAAAAACGTATTTCCTTAACTGTTATTCAGCTGAAAAAATAAGTACTGTCTTTAAAATGAGAGG
Source organism: Portevinia maculata (assembly GCA_949715645.1). Lineage (NCBI taxonomy): Eukaryota > Metazoa > Arthropoda > Insecta > Diptera > Syrphidae > Portevinia > Portevinia maculata. Next base: position 67,158,149 of record OX454525.1, on the reverse strand, counting down.
TGAACTTGTCTATTTAAATTTCATGCCACATCGTTCAGATTTACCAACACTTTGCGACCTCTGCAATATGAAACATAGGGACGGGCTACAGTCCGCTTGGGCGAGCTGTTGGATACCCTATTCTTATTCCTATCCCTCATAAGTGGGCGTGACAAAAGTCTAAGTATGGTTGAATTGTTATGAACGCTCTACATATTGTGTGCGCTCTAAGGATTTTATAAAAAAAAAACGCTCCCTAGCTCAAACTTGGGTGTTTCAATAAAATTGTTTTATTTAATTGTGGGCGTGTCAATAGGCGGATTTAAAGAAAATTAACACATGAGCATAAAGGGCCCCTAGAGAGTATATATTATAAATTTCAGCTCCCTAGCTCACTTTGAATTTTCAAAAAAAAAAAAAATAATAATTGTGGGCACGCCCATAGTGGGCAGATTTTGAAAATATTTACACATGAGCATAAAGTGCCCATAGAGAGTATATATTATAAATTTCAGCTCCCTAGCTCAAACTTTGGATTTTCAAAAAAATTGTTTTATTTATTTGTGGGCGTGTCAGTGGGCGGATTTTGAAAATTTATCCCGAGCAGTTTTAGGAGTCATAGATCATATATAAAAAATTTCAGCTTTATAGCTCAAAATTCGATTTTTTCCAAAATTTTGTTTTTTTGAGTTTGTGGGCGTGTCTGTGGGCGGATTTCAAAAATTCGTAAACTTGATTATTTCGGGACCCTAGAGAGTATATGGTTAAAATTTCAGTCTCTAGGTCCAGTTTAAAGGCCTAATTTTTGCCGACGGAGGACGGACGGACGGACATGGCTATATCGACATTACTATCGATGCTGATCATAAATATAGTAACTTTTAGGGGTCTACGGGCAATATTAAGGTATGTTACAAACTATGCGTCAAAATTAATATACCCCTAGAATAGGGTATAAAAAGAGAGAAGATGTCTTGCACTTTCTTGGTGTTTGTCCAATTCTAAAAGAATTTCTATTATCAATGTTTGGAAAACATGTCTTAGAGGAAGATGAAGCAATAAACATTTTAAATGGAGAAAAAGGATGGGATGTCCTATATAACTACACAGTTGCAGCACTTCGTTATAGAGAACAAATTATAAAAGGAGATTTTTAATAAAAGAACTTAAGTTTATATTTTTGTCAACCTGGTAGACGGCCATAGGCCAAACCTATTATGACTTAGGCAAAACTTCAATTGTAACATATTTATAGAAATAAAAGTCAATTTAACTAACTAACTACTTAAATATTTATTAAGACAAAGCAATAATGCACTAAATAATAATAAATTTCAAGTTTAAAGTAGATGTTTTAGGTATTAGGTTTGTAAAGGGTCTTTCATTAAGGACTTGACAATTTCTTTTTTAAATAAAGAGCAAACTATTTGAGAAATTTCAAAAAAATGTATTGTCTTGAATTGCTGATATATGAATGGAATTTGACTTCGTTCATAGGTCCACCACGGTATGCAGCGGTCGATATGTTGAACCCAATTTTCGATGACTCGGCCGCACATTTCGACCGATACGGCCGCTATTTCTCGTTCAATATTGCCTCTGAGCTCCTCTAACGTCGTCGGGTTGTTAGCATAAAAAATGATTTAATGTAGCAATGCGGGTCCGTTTCTCGACACAACACGTTTACCGAACTGTGACTTCAATAACTCGATTGTTGCACCAGCTGTGTGGCTTGTGGCAGCATCTTGTTTTAACCACATATCACTGATGTCCAATTCATGCAATTGCTCAAAGAAATAACGTTCCAACATATCTCTGTAACGAATACCATTTACCGTGACGGTAATTTTCATTCACAAAAAAAAAAACGGTCCAATGAAGCCACCGGCATGAAAACCGTACCAAACCGTGACTTTTGCTGTTTTATGAAGCACATGAGGGTTCTCACCTGTCCAGTGTTGCATATTGACGAAGCCATTTAACCAAAAATGCGCTTCAACGCTGAAGATGATTTTGCGATGAAATTCTTCATTTTCTTCCATCATGTCCAGAGCCCAATTCGAGAACGAACGTCGCTTCATATGATCAATTGGTTTTAGGTCTTGAGTCAGCTTGATCTTACGCAAAATTCGCCATAATGTGGTCTGGGAGAGGCCCAATTCTTGAGAAAGCCGTGAAATTGACTGATTTGACTGGTTTGCGACGGGCGCCTCTACGGCAGCAATATTCAATTTTTTTTTTTTTTATATATAATAAGCGCGCACTAAAGGGATTTGTTATGACCCTTATAATGTATTAGCTACACAGCGCGGGCGTTAAGGAAATTAGGGTGAGAGGAGAAGGAGAGATGCCGATGCACGTTGGTTTTGAATGTCTGTAGGTTATAATGTGTAGGAAAAATGGAGCGGGGAAGAGCCTTCCACATTCGTGTTGTACGGCTGAGGAAAGATTCTTTGAACTTCACTGTACGTCCGAACACAGGCTTGAGGGTGAACTGATGAGCATTCCTTGCATGGCGGGTATTGCGGTTGAAATGTTCAAGGGGAGGAATGCAACTGGCTATTTCGTTTGAGCACTTATGGTGGAAATAACGATAAAATAATGACAGGCAGGAGACATTACGACGATGACTAAGAGACTCAATCGATCTCGCGATGTCTCGGTCGCCAATGAGTTTTATCGCGCGTTTTTGGATCCTGTCAAGTAGCTCCAAATAAGTTATTGGTGCACCGGACCAGATATGAGCGTTGTACTCGAGTTTCGGGCGAATAAACGCCTTATAAATTGTAGCCAGATCAGAAGGGGTGAAATATTTCTTACAACGCTTAAGGAAGCCTAGACATTTCGCGGCGTTCTTGGCGACATCAAATATGTGGTCATTCCAACGAAGGTTGTCATTAACACACATACCGAGAATGGAAAGTCTTTCGGTTTCAGCGATGCAAGTGCCATTCATAGATAATGGCAGTGTGTGTGGGTTTTGCTTTAATGACAGGAGACAGCATTGAGTTTTGGAAGCATTAAATTCCACTCTATTGGTTTTACCCCACTGAGTTATGCTGTTAAGATCGGAATTTAATGAGCTTAACATACGTTGTCGTTCCAGTTCCACACCCGAAGATGAGGGGCGTGACCCAAGAAACGAATATGAGAAGCTGAGGGTACTGTCATCAGCAAAGGAATGGATTGGATTAGAAGTAACAGACAGGAGATCATTTATAAAAATGAGAAAGAGAGTCGGGGACAGAACAGAGCCTTGGGGGACACCAGCATTTATTTGGTGAGTTGCAGACTTGAAACCGTCCAAAACAACTTGAATTAAACGGTCCGAAAGGTAATTTCTAATCCATTGAAGGAGAGTATCATCGATTCCAAATGCACGCATTTTCGACAAGAGAGCTTGATGCCAAACTCTGTCAAATGCCTTTGAAATATCAAGCGCAACGATCTTACTTTCACCACCTTGATGAAGAGATTGGTTCCACTTTTCGGTTAGATATGTCATCAAATTACCAGTGGACCTGTTGCTACGAAAACCATACTGCCGGTCATTAAGAAGTTTTCGCGATTCAAGATATTTCATTAGCTGACGGTTTATCAGCGTTTCCATGACCTTAGAAAGAAGGGACTTAAGTGCAATTGGTCGGTAGGAGGAGGGAGTAGAAGATTCGCCTTTTTTTGGTACAGCCTGGACAAATGCTGTTTTCCATCTTCCCGGAAAGAGTCCTGAAGAATAGGACAGCGAAGAAGAACACCTCTTCAGAACGATAGGGGAAATACCATCTGGACCAGCGGATTTATGAACGTCAAGTTCTTGAAGTACTCTAGCCACTGTACGAGTGCGAAAGTGGATTGGTCCCATGGAGAATTCTACGCGCTCGAGTACAGGGGGAGACAAAGCACAATCTGGGAGCGTTGAGCTGACTGCAAAGTGAGCAGCAAGCAGATTGGCCTTATCTATAGAGCTGACAGCTGTAATGTCATTGTAAATGAGTGTCGGGACAGATGATGAGGTCGAATTCTTGATGTTTTTAACAAATGACCAAAAGTTTTTACTACCCGTGGGACTTTGTAGTATTTTTTGCCTCAACTTTTGGTCATAGGAGAATTTGACACGATTATTGTGGGCATTGCAGTCATTTCTGGCTCGTTTAAACTTTTTACGGCTTTCCTCAGATGGGTTGGCTTTGAATAGCCGAAAACTTACCTCTTTTAACCTGATAGCCTCTTTGCAGCTCGAGTCACACCACGCGTTAACCTTGGGTTTGATACTTTTAATCCTGTTAGGGATAAAAGATTTCATGCCCAGGTGAATTATGTTTGTGATCATATCAGCAGCAGCATCCACGTCGCTGTCGAGGAAGAACAGCGACCAGTTAAAACTCTTAAAGAAACCGTTTAGTTGATATGATACAATGGTCTGACGAACCTAGAGGCGATAATACGTTCAAAGCGCATTTATCGGGGTGAGAGAAACAAGTCCAAAGTGTTGGCAGTTTGGCTGCTAATGTCCGGTATTCGTGTCGGCTCATTTACAAGCTGAGTCAGGTTATTTACCTCAGCAAAGATCTCGACGTACCTTCCTTCGGGTGTTGTCTGACCAGAATGTCGAAGCCAGCCTGAATTGTGTATATTGAAATCGCCCGCAAAAATGATTTCAGAACGAGGATGAAGGGTCACAATTCTTGTAATGGAATCGGACAGGGCATCAAACTCATTATAAGTTGAATGTCTGTTCAAGTTGGGCCTTCTGTTAATAAAACAGTAGTGGATTAATTGCCTACGGACATGAAATTTGAACCAAATGAAATTAAATTCCGGATTGGAACACTGACCATACTGGGGCTGAAGTTGGTAGGCTACGTCACTACGTATATAAACGGCGATACCGCGATGGGGAAAGAATAATGGCACTAAGTTGTACCCAGGTAGACTAAACTCTGTTAAATCAGAGCCAACGCTAACCTGGGTTTCACTAAGTGCCAAAACAGCTGGTTTGCTATGAAAAACATGGGCGTATAATGAAAAAAAATGTTTCCTCAACCCACGAATGTTGCTGACATCCACAACGAAATTCCTACACATTAGAAAATACAAACATAAAAGAAAACACAACTCCGACGCTAACTAAGCATAAGCCGTGAATTGAAAACATACGTTAGATTTCCAAAACAATCTACCGCAGGTGTTATGCCCGTAGGGTAATTTGTTTTGGTCCACCAACAAAATCAACAACTCACGACCCCGCTATTCGCCCGATGCTGCCTTTACGCAAGCATTGCAAGTGCCCAAACGATAATCGAACGACACATGCAATAGTCAAGAAAGTGCAACAGAGATGAAGTGGGATGGGGGACGGAGGGATACCCTACGCTGTTGCTTTTTTTCGCTTTTGTTTTAGATTTTTTTGTTTCAGCACTGCCACCGGCACTGGCTCTATATGGATTTATTTTTTTTGCTTGTTCACACACTGCGCGATTTTGTTGTTGTTTTTTTTCGCGAACTGTATTGGCCGGTGTGCATATGTTTGACGATGTACTGGCACCGAAATTGCGATAGAAAAAGTAACACGTCCGCACGCGACGGGGGGCAATCATCAGTATGATTTACACTATATTCCCTTGCGTGGCCGGGATTTGAGTGGCATGAACGTCAGGTGGCTGCGACAAATTAGTCACAAATATTATCTAGAAGTCGATAATATTTGTGCCTAATTTGACGCAACATTGTAAGGCTCTTTTAAAATCAAGATAAAACGCAAAGAGCGGTAGTTTCCAATCTCACCTGTGAATTTATATATGTTCTATATAAGAACTTATTTTCCCGCTGTATGATGGATGGAATTTAGGGCTTAAGAGAACTTGTCCGCGCACTGACTGGATTGAAAAGAATGATTCGAGCAAGTGTGTAGCTTGGGTTTTGCAAAAATTGATGGTTCCCGTTGGTGAGCGCAACAGTTCAGTGTAAATCGCAGCTGATTGGTGGAGATTGTTGGGTGTGTTAAAATGAACGCCAGGTTCTTCGGGAGCAGCAGTTAAATAGAAAACTTAAACAAGTGTCGATACAGTTAGGCCAATATAAGGTCCATTAGTCCATTGTGCCATCATGTTGATTGGAAATATTTTGTTCACCATTCATAAAATTAGAACTTCTAGGGAAGCGAAGAAGACTTTTGATGTCAGTGTTAGTGAAATCATTTAGATTGTCATAAAAGAAAGCACCTTAATGGAGTTTTCTTTAATGGGATAGTCTCCCTCTCTTCCTCGTCCTTGCAACCACTACAAAATTACTTTAAATATGCATGTTAAGCCTTGTCGCATGCTTACCTATGAGGCAGTGCCCAGTAATTTCACCTATTGTGGCGCTAATATTCAGTCTGTTACACGCGGGCTCCACGTGCTATAAATTGATAGCATACACTAATGCATGCTGCCATTATCGCATGTGGAGACCGTTCTCGCATTTATATTTCGGTGGTTTGCAAGAGAAATTATGTTAAGGTTGGAAGCTCTGCGACGTTGAACAGCTCAGTGCTGTGTTTATTAACAAACTCAAACTAATTCTATGAAATTACAATTTTTATATCGTTAAATTGATGATTAGGCATTTTAAGTTATTTTATAATGGACAAAGAGTTGTGGAATTGAAATTTGAAATTGAAATTGAAATAAGATCTTTAAATGGTTTAATAATTAAATGTGGGAAAATTCTGATGGCTGCTATATTGTTCGTTTTTACCCCAAACCACTTATCATAATGCCGCATGATATTGATATATGAACCTATCTCAAGCTGCGAAAAACAAATAGTTTCCATTCGATATTATTGGAAATTATTGCACGAACTGCGCAGTCAATTAAATTCTTGAAAGCACGGATAGAGTCAATCTGTTCGAGTTAAGCATGCCCCACTATCTGTTAAACGCTGACTTTACATACCATAATAATGACGAATGTAATATAATATCTAATGTAAATCAACCAACTGAAACAAAATACCGAACTTTCTGACGTATGCAATCGGGACATACGTTCGGGTTTATTACTTTATAACAGCATCACCCCACACAGCCCACCACCTTCAATCACGCAAGGGTTGTGCTTAACTAAACAAGCTGTTGATTGATTGAATACTTAGCTCTTACGTGCACAAATATTTGTACGATATATAATTTGTATTTAGTCGTTGCTTCGTTATCCACTTTAATATTTCGTTATCAAGCGTAAGCATCTTTGTCCTTCAGGGTTTTCTTCGAGTAGGGTTAACTGTGGTGTAGTGACAACCGAACAATTGTGTATTCGTGTTAAATTGAATTCCCAGAGTGAGAACATGATTAATGAATATCTTACACCCTTTTTAACTATTCTCTGCGGATTATCAATATCTATCTATGATGTTAACATATGACAACAAGAAAAGCTTCAGACTAAGGAAAAATGTTTCATGGAATATTTTTTGGTTTGCCATCCAATGTTATGAAAGGGAGCTGACATATAACGAACAGAGACCAGTTTTCCTTGTAAGTAATAAAAAATTGCCTAGTTGGGACACAGATGGCTTAATTCTTATGAGCGGGCATTAAGATGTCCTGCACTTACTGATGTTTGGATATAGTTTTGTAAGCAAATAATGCTTGCCAACAAGAAGACAGAAATCAGTTCAGTATGAGATGTTGGATTTTCATTGTACATGATTACCATTTTGAATTTTTGGCCTTAAATTGACTTGCAGCCGTTAAGTTAAAAACAAAATAAAAGTAGGGTAAGGTCGGGATGATTTGACAGGGAGGAGGAATTGACATTAGTACTTTTCTTGAAAACTATTGATTTGGCAGCACTTTAAATGATAAGCAAATGGAGTTAGATATGATGGGTGTGAGTGGTAAATAACTGATCAGTGTGTCTTTGAAGCTCTGTAAAATGTTTTTTTTTATTTTTTTTAGCCGGTTCATGTAATTTTTGATGGTAAGTAATTCAAGTGTAATTTCTGTAATTCTAAGCTTTTGATACTCTTAAATTGCAATATTTGGGTGCAGCTGCATTTGACTAAAACTTATAGGTAGAAAAACAATTTTTCTGAGCGCTTTTACAAGCGTTTTTTGGAATTTTTTCCAAAAGTAGATTAAATGGAGGTTTTGACAATTGTTTTGCAGGAGCAATTGACAGAATGTCAAATCCTCCTTCTTAAGTCAACAATATAATAATATCTTATAGTAAAACAACCATTTAGGTACTCTTTTTTTAGCTTTAACGCTATTTTTGTTGTTTAGTTTTAAAGCTTTTAAAATTCAATAGGTATAAATGAAAAAGATTTAACGAATTTAAAAAGACTGAGTTCCTTATAAGTTAGAAAACTAATAAAATAACTATTTACTGAAAAATAACCAAATTTTGTGTTTATTTAATAATTAAAAACTGTTGAACCGTGATCATTTGTCAAATGCTACTCTCTCTGTCAAAACCTCCTAACGCCAATGTGAAATCATCCTTCCCGAAGGAGGAATTAACAATTTGGAAGGGTAAACAAAATCTATAACCATGATACAAATATTTAAATCGATAATTAAACGATGTTTTTATGTTGCTAAAATGATATTTTAACACATGCAAATTTTTAAAACATAAAACTGTATTTGGATTTAGAGATATTTTGCAAAGTTTGCTAACGCGTCAAATCATCCTTACCGTACCCATTTTAGAGATCAACACTTTACTACTACTGACCTTCAAGCGTTTGATTTTCTTGTTGTTCAGTTAAAGAGTCAACTGCAGCAGGCACCCTTACTTAATTTTAGTTTATAACTACCTTTTATTACGCACTTATGCATCATAAGACGAGTTTTCAATTACATTAGCCATCAAACCTACCATGATTAAGACCCCTCAATTGAATAAATCCGATACAATTTGGTCGCACTCTCTTAAATATCAATCAAGTACCTACGCGTAATGAACGCCAATATTGCATGCCCGTACTTTGCAGTGTCAAATTATGCATGGAAACTCCATAACACAGTATTAATCATAATAAGTTCAAAAATATTCAAACGCCAAATGCACAGTACCAGAGGAAGCAATTTGAGAAACATTTACCTGTACGCCTATGATAAAATATAATCGGCTTATGTCCATGTCCAAAAACTCATCAGAAGTATCTGCTCTATGTCAATTATTCGAAACATATTGCCATACCTAACGACAATGGCAGCATTCAAAACTCATTACGCAACAATTGAGATTAAGCAAATTTGATTAATGCAATTTGGGAATGTACACGAAGTCACACACAGTCTTCCACATAGGCAGATAATGTTACTCCTTGTCCCTGCTGTTAACTAAACATCAACCCACACTAATATTCGGATGACGTTAGTCTTTGAGTTGAGTCTTTGTGAAAAAGTTCTACCCACAGGAGGCCGACTTTCATGTATTTAATGATGAAGAATCACCTGTATTTTTGGCTACGTAAGTATAGGTCCCATGACTTAATTATCAAGAGCCCGTGTAGATGATAACGGGATCATGGATCACTGTGAATTTTAGTGAAGTTTCAAAGTTCGATTGAAAGGTATTTTATTAGTTAGGATAATAAAAAGCTTGCAAAAGGAAGAAAGAAAAATTACTGATACCATTTTTTTTTTGATTAATGATATAAAAGCTTGTCGCTAGATTTACCTGTGTTCTATGAAAGAAAATGTTTCCTATAACATATGCAAATCTGATTTACCTGTGTACTAACTAGTCTTGCTTGACATACTTATGATAAGTAATTTTATTAAAAAAAATGTTTCCTTTAAAATATGCAAATCTCGCGATAAGTTTTTATATCATTTAATTAATAGTGTAATACTTGTACTAAATTGATTGGTTTGATTTAATTTAAAGTTTGTTTTCTTCTTTTTAGGGCAGTTAAATAAAAGCTTATTTTTAAAAAGTTTGTTTACCATTAATTTATTTTTTAGTTATGATTCGGAATGTTTCTAAGGCTGTGTATTTTATTTAATGCGTCGTTGCTACATGGTCGTTTGCCTGTTAATTTGGTACAGTCTAATTCTATGAAAGAAATTAAATCAAATTTTTAGCCGTTTTAACTTTTTTCTCTAGCCTTCTCTTCCTTTGCGTTGTTGTTTCGGTTTTTCCCACCTTGTTCCCAAGAGTACCGAAGAAATATTCGTCGACCCTCCCAGAGCTTCGTTACGAAGGGTAAGAGCTGATATACAACTGGGTTCGGCACGGTGCCATGAGGTGTTTTTTTTTTTTAGTAAAAAAAGGAAATCCAAATCCCAGAGCACTCAGACTCGGTAACGGTCCATTGTACTACTAGGCAGAAATCCTCCTTTTTGGTGTAGAGGCATGTGAATGGGTGGTGTATTTTGTTGTTCCCCATGGGGATTGAACCTGCACCGCACAGGTCACAAGCCAACACACTAACCTCTACACCATCGCCACCCTTGCCCTGAGGTGGTACTTTCACGACATCATCAACACCCTAATGCCACTCAGTCCTCGGCACAGCCTCACCTTGACTTTTGAATTTGGTAGTAGCGCCACTTATTTCAGCTTGAAGCTTATCTGTGCCTAACGAAAAACAGTTTTGGGTTTTATTTTGGAGTATCCTTCTCCTAGATAGATTGCAAACCAAAGCTGTTGACGCCTATCTCGCCAAACTACCCAAAATAAAGTATAAAGTCGACCATACTTTCATACTTTTGCTAAAACTCAGCTGTCAATGACTTCAGAAAACCAGTAAGGTCCCGCTATATTGGATTTATAGTACCTACCTATACATCTTGGATGGTCCCCCATATTTTGGATTTGATGTGACGTGTTTTTTTTTAATTTTCGTGTTCTCCTCAGCAAGCCCTTTCATTTGATTGATATCCATACCGTGGTAGTGCAGAAAAAATAACTAGTTCGCCATCTTGGATGATCCGCCATATTGGAATTAGAATGACGCAAGCATGCATTGTCATCCAACATAAGCGTGTATACCAAATTTTAGCTCAATCGGTTGAAGATAACTGATTTAAAATTCAGTTGCAAGATTCCACCCGGACAAATATAAATACATTGCAAGTTAAATAAAAGCTTGTAAAAAAATGGTCTGCTTGGTAAGTCCAACGAGAGCAGTAGACAAAGTCATCCGAATTCTAACTGCTGTTGATGTTTTCCCTCCGCTTGATTTAATTTTTGTTTTCTCAAAGTTGAAAATAATTATTCTACGATATGTGTCATTAAATCTCACGCGAATAAGGTGAAGATACATGTCATAAGTTGCTCCGCATGGTACATATTTTTGGTGACGGAAAATAAGGCCTGATTTCCACAATGAAAATATTACCCAGTGTCAGTTTTGCATCTTTAGTTTTTACAAAATTATGATGACCATTAAATAAATCGATGAAAAAGTTTGAAATAGGAAATATGCATGCATTTTTTTCAGTGGCTAGTCTGCTAGTAATAGTATAAATAAAATAATAATATTGGAGAGTAAGTGAAAACTCACTAAAATCATTATTACCTATTTGTTTCATTCCTTATTAATATTGATGAGCAGGTACTAGGAACTCTTAGATGAAGATATCCTAAGCATTTGCAAAGGGCACTATCAACACGGTGGAAAAAAAAACGGCATTCAAAACTTGGTCAAAGAGTCCCACTAATAATGGAGATAAAAAAGCTCGCCTCGAATTGGAAAACAGACTTTGCAAAAGGCTCGCGAAGAGAAAGTGCTCTCGAATTCAAGCAAACTGTTCGGAGGTCGTGTATCGGGAGTTAGAGGAAATGCTTTCTTCGGGTGCTGATAGAAACCAGGCTTTCCGCGAACTTTTCGACAAACCAGCTTGAACAGGTTCACAACCATTTTCAAAATTGCAGCTCAGAGATGAAGAAGTGCCAGAAAATCCATTCGAAAAATTTCATCAACAATCCTCTAGGTCTGATTTGCACTACCCTCTTAGTTCTGGGAAAAGATATGAGACATCGGGTCTAAATGGCTCATGATTCTCATCTCCAAGCTGATGAGAGGTGATCCAATGCAAAAGTCTTTTTTATTATGGTCTTATTCCAAACCAAATTTTAAAATAAGGGAAAAAATGTATTTGTGGCGCAGTTTTTATTTTAATTTTTGCCAATGTTTCCAAAAATTTAGCTCGTATTTGGGGGATTTTGTCCAAAATCATTTCGCAACCATTTTTTTATCATTTTTCAAATGTATGTTTGGCGTTTTTTCATCAGCAACATTCCAAGAGCCAAAAATGTCTAATTAACTTAATATGTAGGTACATTAGATATGTTTGATTTAAATTTGTTATTTTCACAGTTTAAACGTTATCCCACATTTATATTTTTCACACAGAATGCCGCCTACCATAGTCCACATCTTTAAATGATAACAAAAACTGCGGCATAAGAGGTTGATGGACAAAAGAGTGGGAGCACGAAGGGTATGCTCTAAACCCAACGGTCTCAGAGAACGCTCTTGTTTATGAAACACACTTGAACGATCAGCTGTCGTGTAATTCGGAATCATGTTTATTATACCCTATTCTAGACCCCTAAAAGTTACTATATTTATGATCAGCATCGATAGTAATGTCGATCTAGACATGTCCGTCCGTCCGTCCGTCCGTCCGTCCGTCCGTCCGTCCGTCCGTCTGTCGGCAAAAATGAGGCTTTTAAACTGGGCCTAGAGAGCTGAAATTTTAACCATATACTCTCTAGGGTCCCGAAATAATCAAGTTTACGAATTTTTGAAATCCGCCCACAGACACGCCCACAAACTCAAAAAAACAAAATTTTGGGAAAAATCGAATTTTGAGCTAGAAAGCTGAAATTTTTTATATATGATCTATGACTCCCAAAACTGCTCGGGATAAATTTTTGACACGCCCACAAATAAATAAAACAATTTTTTTGAAAATCCAAAGTTTGAGCTAGGGAGCTGAAATTTATAATATATACTCTCTATGGGCCCTTTATACTCATGTGTAAATATTTTCAAAATCCGCCCACTGACACGCCCACAATTATTTATTTTTTTTTTGAAAATTCAAAGTTTGAGCTAGGGACCTGAAATTTATAATATATATACTCTCTAGGGGCCCTTTATTCTCATGTGTTATTAAATCCGCCTACTGACACGGCCACAATTAAATAAAATAATTTTATTGAAACACCCAAGTTTGAGCTAGGGAGCGTTTTTTTTGATAAAATCCTTTAAATGTTATATAACAAAATATGTAGAGCGTTCTTAACAATTCAACCATACTTAGACTTTTGTCACGCCCACTTATGAGGGATAGGAATAAGAATAGGGTATCCAACAGTTCGCCCAAGCGGACTGTAGCCCGTCCCTATGTTTTTTTAAATACAAATCAAATCAAATTGTTAAACTTTCAACCCCAGAAAAATCACCGAGCGTCTTTTCAAGCTGTAAACGGAAAAATTAAATACAGTTTAAACACCCTGATGTGTCTGGGCTAAAAAAGCAAACATTTTTTTTACAACTCAGAGCTAAAAAGGAAAAAATTCTAATGACGGGATTCAGCAATTTCCTTAAATATCCCAACTCATGTATAAAGATATTTATATATACAAAGATGATGTACATTGAAATATGTACGAAAGGAGTACAACATGGATTCGAAATATTCCTGCAGTTATACGCGCCGAGCCGGAGAAAAAAGAAGAAAATCGAATTAATTTAAATCCCCACATTGTGTACCTCGTCGTACCTGCTCGAATGGCTTCTTGTCGCTGCCGTTGTCGCTGGCATAATCGTCATTATTGTCATCAACAAACGACAATGACAAGAGAATGGAATCCCTTTTCAATATTCAGGGCAAATTTTCATCCGTTTGGTTGTGAAAGTTTCATTTCCAATGCAGTTACGCGACAACGATATTCTTCCATGCAAAACCCTAGCGCACCTTGTGTGCGTAATTTCCATTGGATTACGTACGTTGAATACTTACTTAAGTACTTTTATATTGACAACAATACGAATTCTTACTCCCCAAAGTGGGGGTCGGATGACTGGTTTTCTGAAATTGTTGAGCAGAGAAAATATGTCACAATAATGTTCATAATGTTTTTATTTGTACAAATAGAAGGCTATTTATAGGAAATTTATACCTCAAGTGGGCGCTCTCCAAAAGAGTCCTCGAAGCCGAAACCAATTTTGGAACATGAAGCTTCTGGATACTAAGAGATAAGTACTCACCAGGGATATTCCAACGGATACCAAATGTGACAGTGGAATAGAATTTATGATCATTTTTCGTATGTTTTCAATTTAAAGATTTTTAATTAACACGTAAGCAACGTTATGGAGACGCACTGGCATATTAAATTTGATATTCGTGCTGCGACCCACATGTTATCAGATATTATGCTTCTAGGACTATTTGCTGCTGCAGCATGTTAGCTTCAGGATACAGGAATAGGATGTGTGTAGGCACTTGCCGTAAAATGTTTTTCTTTTCAACAAACACAAAGATAAATTTGGGCTTTTGCTTTCTTTTCTGGGTACAATTAATAATTAAAGTTCACGAAATCGGGGGAAAAAAAAATTCATCACAAACTTCCGAGAACAGAACAAACTACCAATTGCATCTTTTAAAAAGTCGGGTTGTTTGATAATGATGCTAAAAGAATGTCCCACAACTCGGTTGTCATAAGAATCCTGTTCTGAAACAAAAGAGGGTTGCCTACTGTTCTCGGAAGTTTGTGATGAATTTATTTTTTCCCCGATTTCGTGAACTTTCTCTAGCAACCTAAGGCTTGTTCCAGTAATTATCTTACACACGTGTATATCCATACCGACTGACGACACACGGCTAATTATTTTGTTCGAGTTGCATGGAAAATTGGTTTCAAAATTTTACGCTTTTAGTTAAATGGAGAATGGAAGGAAAATTCGAATAATTAGATTGATTGAATGGATATATATTCATCAAGGTCAATTATAATTGAGTGCATGATCGGAGTATTTTCACCCCCCATTTAGGTGCGACAGAGTTAATAAGGACTAATTATTGTAATTATTTTCAATTATCTTTAGAAAAGGGAACAACGCGTTGAGATTAAGATTGAGATGGTTAAGAGAAGGGATTTGAGATTGTAATTAAGCGGTGTAATTTTATTTGGGGAAAATAAAGGAATTTGTCGTCGCTTTCCATTTATAGGAAAATACGGAATTTCGTTGTTGTGAAAATGAGGAAATTCAATGAGCTCATGTCATTCTACAGTAATATTTATATGATGAAATTAAAAGGCTCATAACATTAAATTGCAAATGTCACAGTCTTCCAATTTTTCAGTGGCACGACTGTGACTGTCTCTCAAAATTGGTGCAAAATATTCCGCAATATCCTGAAAGTAAGGGAAACCAAAAATATGAAGAGATATCAGACAGTGTTGCCGATGATACTTTCCTAAATTCCCCAAAATTCGATGTTGTAACAGGTGAGAACGTGGTAACGCTGAAAATATCGAAGTGTTAAGCCAATGAAAAACGTCGTTTTTCTACCAAGGGAAACAAAACACTCTTTCAGGCTGCTCAGACGCTGAGGTAACTCTACCGTGCTGAACAGATGCCGATCAAGTGTGTCTTTTATTTTTCGGGAGCTTCTTTTATACAATATTTTCCATTTTCCTAGAAGAGCTTTTCTTTGCATTTGCTATAAGAGTTTTCTTTACATTTTTTGCTAGAAGAGATTTACTTTATATTTTGCTAGAAGACCTTTTCTTTATATGTATTTGCTGGAAGAGCTTTTTTTACATGTTGTGGCTGGAAATGGAATGTGGTGTGGGGTGCAGGGAAATAAGTCCACAGGAACTAAGTCCGCTGAGGGACTTAGTTCCCATTTAGTGGGAAATAAAACCACTTTCGCGAAGTGGACTTAGTTTCAATGTTAAGTGGGAACTAAGTCCATTTTTTATGGGAACTTAGTCCACATTCAAATATAAGAAGAGGGAACTAACATCCAACATTTAGAATTAAACAAAACACTGTAAAGTGCAGTTAGTTATCACACTCTTTAAGCAAAGTCTTAAGCTTATCATGGTGACATAAAGCCAAAGTTTCAAAACCGTACCTCGCACCTACTCCAAATCAAACAGTGACCCCAAGCAGGGGGGTTGCATTATACTATTTATGGAATCTACTTGCGATTTCGTAATTAATCTCATAAACAGTGCAATCCATATGGGGGGGGGGGCATGCTGCCCCCCTGCAACCCCCCTGCTTAGGGACACTGTTTGATTTGGAGTAGGTGCGAGGTCACGGTACCTTTATTACTCTGTCTCAGTTAGAAGTTAATTTCTACTTTGTTAATAAAAATTGCAGAGTAGGTACCTACTTGACTCTTTAATTTTATTTTGTTCTTTGTCGACAGTGAGAATTTACTTCACATTAAAAGGGAACTAAAACCACTCAGAGTTTTGGGAATTTATTTCCCACCTTACATAGCAACTAAGTCCATTTCGCGAAAGTGGTTTTATTTCCCACTTAATGGGAACTAAGTACCTCAGTGGACTTAGTTCCCGTGGACTTATTTCCCTGCACCGTGGTGTGGCGGCATTGCCAACGCTTTATTTAAAAATGAGACAATTATTTTTTTTATTATTTCTTGTTAATTTCATTTGATAATTTTTAATTCGAAATTTAGTAAGTAGGTTTGGTGTGAAGGTGCGTTACAATGTTAAATTACCCGAATTGGGGAAGAACAAGGATCCAATTCCCCACAAATTCCCCACACAATTATCTAGTAAAAAAACAGGTTTTAATAGAAAAATGATACATTTTATTTATTTATTTTTATTGGGTTATTGTTTTTTGGCATATCTTTGCTCCTAACATATTTTTTTGATGGATCAAGTTTCAAACTAACCCCTTTGTTTAATTCCTTCTCTGGTCATTAAAGATACTACAGTATCAGTATGTAGGCGATTTCTGTTTTCAGTTTTTATGTTTTTCCGTTTACTGAATTTTCTTTCAACTGGTCGGTTTGCAAAGGCAATACAAGTATGGAAATTTTTAAATTTGGAAACTGTTCATGTCCCGCATTGTTTTTAAGTCTAAACACCTTACCCCAGTAGTTTTCAGCACTATCTTCTTCATCAAGTCCATGTCGAACAAAATCCAACATAGCGTGAGATCGCCACTCATCATCCAGTTTTTGAAGTGTCACAAACCTTTCAAGCACTGCAAATCGCTTGAGCACAGGCATCATTGATTTTGTGTTAAACTGCTAAGTTCTTATAAACTAACAATAGAAATAATAGAAAATAATGTGTCCTTAAAATCAAATCTCAATATAAAAATCTTGTAATGTTTTATAGAAACTTGAAATAGCTGAACTGGGTACATTTTCGTCCCTTTTCAAATGTTCCATACTTTCCGTAGCCTTTACTCCAATCTATATTTACTCTAAAGCTACTCATATTTATACCCTATTCTAGGGGTATATTAATTTTGACGCATAGTTTGTATCAATCAAAAAATCAAAAATCAAATCTCAATATAAAAATCTTGTAATGTTTTATAGAAACTTGAAATAGCTGAACTGGGTACATTTTCGTCCCTTTTCAAATGTTCCATACTTTCCGTAGCCTTTACTCCAATCTATATTTACTCTAAAGCTACTCATATTTATACCCTATTCTAGGGGTATATTAATTTTGACGCATAGTTTGTAACATACCTTAATATTGCCCGTAGACCCCTAAAAGTTACTATATTTATGATCAGCATCGATAGTAATGTCGATCTAGCCATGTCCGTCCGTCCGTCCGTCCGTCCGTCGGCAAAAATTAGGCCTTTAAACTGGCCCTAGAGAGCTGAAATTTTAACCATATACTCTCTAGGGTCCCGAAATAATCAAGTTTACGAATTTTTGAAATCCGCCCACAGACACGCCCAAAAACTCAAAAAAACTAAATTTTGGAAAAAATCGAATTTTGAGCTAGAAAGCTGAAATTATATATATATGATCTATGACTCCTAAAACTGCTCGTGATAAAAAATTTTCAAAATCCGCCCACTGACACACCCACAAATAAATGAAACAATTTTTTTGAAAATCCAAAATTTGAGCTAGGGAGCTGAAATTTATAATATATACTCTCTATGGGCCCTTTATGCTCATGTGTAAATATTTTCAAAATCCGCCCTCTGGCACGCCCACAATTATTATACCCTATTCTAGGGGTATATTAATTTTGACGCATAGTTTGTAACATACCTTAATATTGCCCGTAGACCCGTAAAAGTTACTATATTTATGATTAGCATCGATAGTAATGTCGATCTAGCCATGTCCGTCCGTCCGTCCGTCCGTCGGCAAAAATTAGGCCTTTAAACTGGACCTAGAGAGCTGAAATTGTAACCATATACTCTCTAGGGTCCCGAAATAATCAAGTTTAAGAATTTTTGAAATCCGCCCACAGACACGCCCACAAACTCAAAAAAACAAAATTTTGGAAAAAATCGAATTTTGAGCTAGAGAGCTGAAATTTTTTATATATGATCTATGGCCCATAAAACTGATTGGGACATAAAATTTTCAAAATCCGCCCACTGACACGCCCACAATTAAATAAAACAAATTTTGGGAAAAATTGAATTTTGAGCTAGAAAGCTGAAATTTTTTATATATGATCTTTGGCCCATAAAACTGCTTGGGACATAAAATTTTCAAAATCCGCCCACTGACACGCCCACAATTAAATAAAATATTTTTTTTGAAAAACCAAAATTTGAGCTAGGGAGCTGAAATTTTTAATTTATACTCTCTAGGGGCCCTTTATGCTCATGTGTAAATATTTTCAAAATCCGCCTACTGACACGCCCACAATTTTTTTTTTTTTTTTTTTGAAAGTCCAAAGTTTGAGCTAGGGAGCTGAAATTTATAGTATATACTCTCTAGGTGCCCTTTATGCTCATACTTAAATTTTTTTTAAATCCGCCTACTGACACGCCCACAATTAAATAAAACAATTTTATTGAAAAACCAAAGTTTGAGCTAGGGAGCGTTTTTATTTACAAAAGCTTAGTTTTTTCGATAAAATCCTTTAAATTTTTGTCACGCCCACTTATGAGATATAGGAATAAGAATAGGGTATCCAACAGTTCGCCCAAGCGGACTGTAGCCCGCCCCTATGTTTTTTTTTTTTTTTGAAAATTCAAAGTGAGCTAGGGAGCTGAAATTTATAATATATACTCTCTAGGGGCTCTTTATGCTCATGTGTTAATTTTTTTTAAATTCGCCTACTGACACGCCCACAATTAAATAAAACAATTTTATTGAAACACCCAAGTTTGAGGTAGGGAGCGTTTTTTTTTGTTAAAATCCTTTAAATGTTATATAACAAAATATGTAGAGCGTTCTTAACAATTCAACCATACTTAGGCTTTTGTCACGCCCACTTATGAGGGATAGCAATAAGAATAGGGTATCCAACAGTTCGCCCAAGCGGACTGTAGCCCGTCCCTATGTGTAACATCCAACAGCCTGGCAATGCTGCCCCTAAAGGGAATATCGGAAAAGGACAGGAATATGAATATCGAAGTGGAACAGAGCAAGGGAACAGACCAGAGCGGATCGACGAATAAGGGGCATTCCAGTAGTAGCGACTAAGGTGAAAGGTATTCGAAGAAGCTTCGGTTAGCAACGCCATAAATCTTAAAATTAAAAAGAAGTATTAAATAAAGCTACAGTGCATATCCGAAGGATTGTGTTTGATTCCAAAGGGTTAAAGATCAGAAGTGGGATCAGGATCGTAAAAGTCAAGTGTTTTTGTTGTCGTGTTGTTTAGATCAGTTTTAAATATTCGTAGAAAATTATTGATATACCTAACGTATGGCTATGTTCGGGGCATTATGTGGTGTAGCATTAGTTGAGTTGAGAAGGAAATACGCACACTTAGTTTATTGTTGAAAACCCAATCAAAAATAATGAAAAGTCGATACGCAATATTGTGACCGCCAGACAGGCGACGGGTGAAAGATAGCCGCCAGACAGGCGACGAGCGATCAACCAGATAGCGGTGAACGACAGTACCGACGGCGCGTCCTCAGTTTATGGGGAAGTGTTGTTGCACTGTTTTGGCCCATAGCAGAAAATCTTGTGTGACGAAAAGAGAAAAGGAAATTAGAAGGCATGAGCAACATGCATTTTTGAATACAGAAAAGCTTCGTTGCGTTATGTGTATCTCATGACTGAATTTTGTGTAAAGTGAAGGATTAATGTTTAGTGGTACGAGGAACGATCGAAATGTCACGTCGTAATGTGCACAAGAAGTAGTTAAGGCAGGGACACCGTTTCGTTTTCGGTATACGAAAATGTAGCTGGCTGTTACTGTCCTCTAGTGCCGGCAAGAGAAGTACCGACATATAGTCGCATTGTAAATTATTTTGGTAATTAGATATTCTGTTGCGAATGGAGTTTGTAAGAAAGTAGAAACTCTTGGTTTTTTTTGTTGGAACGCTACAGATTTGCTTAAAAAAAGAATGTAGCGAACGGGAAGTTGGTTGGTATGCGTTGGGTTAGTAGTGTGCGACACATGTTATGCCCGAAGGAGTGACATACGTTTTAGAAACCAATTTGGTATTGGTTGAGATCAAGAGGGGTTGAATGGTCGCTATATTTTGACTCTGACAAGAATGTTGTTAGGCTGATAAACTTACTGTAAGTACTGAGTTATCTCACATAATTCTTTTTGGTCTTCCTGCATTAGATCGCCTGATGGAAAACCTGAGCGTGAAGCAGCTTCAGGCAGAACTGAAGACCAGGGGTCTTGCTGTGACCGGAACTAAGCGAATCTTGATCAGGAGGATTGAAGACTTCGATGCTGAGCAAACGAGCGCAGACATCACCACCCCAGTGGACTCACAGCCTAGACACAGCAGCGAGGCCTCCGTGACTTGCGAGGATGACGTAGAGGATGACGTAGTGCCGTCGGCAGAAATCCAAAACCTGACTTCAAGCTCTGCTGTAACGTCCGTGAACGATGAAGCTATTAGAGCCAGAGAATGGGACATCATTCGCCGTGAAAAGGACTTGATCGAGAAGGAACGTGTTATGATGTCAAAGGAGCGGGAGCTAATGGACAAGATCAGGGCTCTGGCAGAAAAAAGTGCACCGGACGTCGAGGAAAGGCGAAATCGTCGAATTAATTGCAGCATACGTGAAATCTCCGAAGTCTTGCCCACATTTTCACCGGGGAATATTTCGTCTATGACGGCCGAAGGTTGGGTAAACCGAGTTGTGGGACTGATGACGATATATGAATGGGACGAGCGAGCACTCCTGATGGCAGCTGCGTCGAAAATGGAAGGTCCTGCTAGATTCTGGTGGGATACGTCCAGTGCCATCTGCACCACCTGGGAACATTTTGCAACTGGATTGAAGGACAATTTTCCCCATGAACACAGCGAGGTGGAGATACACCAATAGTTGGTCCGGCGGACAAGAAAACCCAACGAGTCAGTTGAATCTTACTGTTTCGAAATGAATATGTTGGGGAAGAGAATCAACCTAGCTGATAGAACGATAATTCAGTACATTCTCACGGGCCTAAATGAACAGCAATTAGGCTCCAGTCTTGCAACAGGAAATTACAAAAGTATCGCCGACTTAAGCGAAAAAAATAAATGGTGCGAGACTATTCGCGGACAGCTACGGGGAACAGGCTTTGCAAACTCTGCTGAAGCTCCACCAAGGTTGGTTAGCTCAAGCAGGCCGCCTCTTGGGAGTGTGCACCCTAACGGACGATCACGACCACCGATGAGCAGGCCGATCGGGTGGCAAGGACAGCCTCGCCAACAATTTGCATCAACATCTTCAGCTACGTGCTACAACTGTCACCAGGTGGGGCATCTGTCCAGACAGTGCACAGAATCGCGGAAGAGGCCTCTGCCTAACTCTGGGGGACATCCTCGTGCCATAAAGACGGATAGGCAGACCAAGGAAGACTATCGAGTGGATATCGTCAGCAGCAAGCAGGAACAAGACTGTTACATGAAAGATGTTGTAGTGCATGGAAAGAAATACGCCGCTCTGCTAGACTCTGGGAGCGAGCAGACGATTATCTCCAACACAGTGGCGTCGGAAATAGCAACAAGCATGAACGAAAGCGATGCTACCCTGCATGGTTTCGGCGGCGGAAGATGTCGGGCCCTTGGTAAGGTACCATGCCTGGTTAAAGTAGACGAGGCCGAATTCTTGGTTCAGGCTGTGGTGGTAGAGGACGAATGGCTAACGAAACCTGTGCTCATCGGAAAGGACATCCTCATTTCACTTAATGCCACGGAATTGGGTCGAACGCAGCTGGCAGAAATGGAAATTGAACTGCTGAAGAAAGATCCAGTCTTGCATCCGCCATACAAAGTGCCATTCGCCAAACGACAGGTACTGACGTCGATGATTGCCGAATTGATTAAGTGTGGAGTGGTTGTAGAATCGAAATCCGAATGTGCGTGGATTATAGGAAATTGAACTCCGTCACGAAAAAACTTCCATGTTCCATGCCATTGATCGAAGAACTTTTTAACGATTTGGAAGGCAGTGAGTATTACATCGTTCTTGACCTAGCCTCTGGGTACTACCAAATCCCAATCAAAAAGGAGCACACACACTATACAGCTTTTATAACTCCGGACGGGTTATTTGAATTTAGGACGATGCCGTTCGGCTTAGTTAACGCGCCGGCCACCTTTCAGAAACTGATGAAGAAAATAGCTCAAAAGATGTTGCCAAAGAAAATTGTTAACTATGTCGATGATATCGTGATCCCATGCTCATCAGTCAAAGACGGAATGGAGAAGTTAAGAAGATTTTTGAATATATTGAGAGATGCCAAACTAACCCTCAATCTCAAAAAGTGTGATTTCTTTAAAAGAAAGATAGAATTCCTGGGACATGTGGTCGACAAGGGAACAATTCAACCCGGCAAGGCTAAGACACGGGCAGTGGAAAATTTTGAAACACCAAAAAATGAGCACGAAGTTCGCCAATTCATCGGACTCACAAGTTTCTTCCGGAAGTTTATAAGAAACTTCTCCCTTATCGCATTACCTCTTACCAACCTAACGAAGAAAGATTGTTCATTCGTGTGGGGACCAAAAGAGCAGGATGCCTTCGATAAACTAAAGAAATGCCTCTCGGACGCGCCAGTACTCGACTTATACAACCCAAGAAATTAGCATGAACTACACACGGATGCTAGCTCCCATGGAATAGCAGGGGTACTTTTGCAGTGCGTCGATAAGTCACTACGTCCGGTTGCGTACTATAGTCGCAAGACAACGAAGGAAGAGAGCATCTACCATAGTTATGAACTTGAGGCACTGGCTGTGGTAGAATCCACTCACCGGTTCCGACAGTATCTTCTGGGTAAGCACTTCAAAATATTTGCAGATTGCCAAGCTCTGAAAACGGCAATGACAAAAAAAGAACTCATGCCCAGAATCGCGCGATGGTGGCTAAAGCTATCAGAATACGACTACGAGATTAATCATCGACCGGGGAGGTTAATGACCCACGTAGACGCATTGTCTAGGAAGCCATGTGAGGAGGCGCATGAAACTGACGTGGTCGAAATGGGCATACTCAAAGTGAACATCGATGCGTCAGACTGGCTGTATTCGTTGCAGCTACAGGACAAAGAAATATCTGCTATCGCCCAGTGTCTCAGCAACAGTCCTAGTACTAACGCCGAAAAACAAATACATGCGGACTACGCGATAAAGGATGGTAGAGTGGTCAGGCGGATCGACAATGAGTTTAGACTGTATGTACCAAAGGGAGTGCGGAATCGTGTGTTGAGGAGTAGCCATGACCTCATGGGACACTTTTCTGAAAAGAAAACAATGGAACACTTAAGATGCCGGTACTGGTTCCCTCGAATGACTCAAGTGGTCAAGAAATATTTGCGAAGCTGTGTGGAGTGCGCTTATAATAAAAATGAGGTTCAACCTCGAGGAGAGCTGCATTTAATTGAGAAGATAAATGTTCCGTTTGACACAGTGCACATTGATCATCTTGGACCGTTTGTGAAATTCAGTAAGGGAAATATCCATTTAATCGTTCTGGTGGACGGATTTACAAAATACACCATCGTGAAGGCTCTTCCAAGCACAGGGACGAAACCAGTGCTTGGATTCTTAACTGACGTGTTCTACTCTTTTGGAGCACCTCGCCGGATCGTATCAGACAAGGGACCATCTTTCACATCAAAGGAATTCGACAACTTCACCAAGTCGTTCGGAATAATCCATGTGCAGAACGCTACCAGGACGCCTAGAGCCAATGGTCAAGTCGAGCGTTACAACCGCACCATATTACAACCTTTAATTGCAACGGTGGAAGATGAGCGCCATTGGGATAGAGCAATCAAACCGGTGCAATGGGCTGTGAACAACACCTTTAATGAGTCGATCGGCAAAACAGCTCACCAAATGATGATGGGCTACATACCGCGTGATCCCTGGCCGGATGTTCTGGGACAAGCTACGGATGCGAATCAACAAAGCCAACGCATTGACGAGATAAGATCGGATGGGCTGGAACAAATAACTAAAATCCAGTCACGACAGAAAGCTCGGCATGATGACAAGCACGGGCGTGCAAAGGTGTACGACGTGGGAGAACTGGTCATGTTGAAAAATGATGCTGTCAGCTCAACTGGAACTTCCCGCAAGTTGGAAGCCAAATATCGTTGGCCTTACGTTTGTGGTT
This sequence comes from Portevinia maculata, assembly GCA_949715645.1. Classification (NCBI taxonomy): domain Eukaryota; kingdom Metazoa; phylum Arthropoda; class Insecta; order Diptera; family Syrphidae; genus Portevinia; species Portevinia maculata. The sequence continues at coordinate 67,133,428 of OX454525.1, read as the reverse complement.
GCGGTTCTACCTCATGATCGTTACCAAGTGGCCGATATGCCGTTTGCTCAGCGCTGTCAAAAGCCCTACTCAGGAGTATGGTCGGCGGACAGAATGAAGCGTTGGATAGCATTCGATGAGGAGCTCGACGAGGGCGTCGATGAAGTCAGGACGGCCGAAACTGTAACATCCAACAGCCTGGCAATGCTGCCCCTAAAGGGAATATCGGAAAAGGACAGGAATATGAATATCGAAGTGGAACAGAGCAAGGGAACAGACCAGAGCGGATCGACGAATAAGGGGCATTCCAGTGGTAGCGACTAAGGTGAAAGGTATTCGAAGAAGCTTCGGTTAGCAACGCCATAAATCTTAAAATTAAAAAGAAGTATTAAATAAAGCTACAGTGCATATCCGAAGGATTGTGTTTGATTCCAAAGGGTTAAATATGTTTTTTTATTAAAATCATCCAACCGTTAATGTCTTTAGTTAAAGTACAAAATGCTAAAATGTTAAAATCCCCGCATTTTCCCCGCGTAGTGCCAATCCCCTCAAAATCCCCAAACGAGTTAAGGTTCCCAGAGTTTGGGGAATTTCCCATAAATCGGCAACCTTTTATCTCACTTCCAAACAGATGAAATCTACGAATTTCGGAATATAAATATTCTGCCGAAACATTTACGTGTAGGCGAGAGTGCGTATGTATGGAACACCGATGGAATGGGACACCAGTTATAGCAATACGTAAAAAGTAGAACAGTTAACACATTGACACAAACTCATCGTAGGAACGATTTGTATTATTTCTGTAAATTGACTAAGAAGTTGAACAGAAAAAGTTTTCCGTACGGAAAAATAAATGAAGAAGCCAATTTAATGTTCAATTTCTCAATTATTTGTGATATATTTGTTTAATAACTCAAAGGCATGTATTTTGTCTCTGTTAATCACAGAATAATTCGTAAGGCTGTATCCATAGGTCAAAAAAGCAGTTCGTATGCGCAGTGGAAGTCCCACGGTTGAGTGAATTTAATTGCTGTGTGGATTTATTGTTAAGCCTATTACAAAGTCTACTTTTGTTAAGTGTGTGAATAATTCAGGAGATACTTTTTATTAGCTTTTAAAAGAGCCTTACAGGATGGTTGGGATACTACCACGGAGGAGGGATGGGACACTGTTCCGATCCTTCTGCATCACTTGTTGTCGAATTAAGTTTTATCATTTCATTAAGTTTATTACATTCCCAGCTCAACTTGCATAAGAATCACCTTATGGGTTTCCTTTTTGTCCAACTTAACTTTTTTGTTATTTACCATTTTTTGTTAAAACTCAATTATTATTTTTTTTTTTTTTATATATGTATATAAAAAAAAAGGAAATCCAAATCCCAGAGCACTCAGACTCGTTAACGGTCCATTGTACTACCAGGCAGAAATCCTCCTTTTGGTGTAGAGGCATGTGAATGGGTGGCGTATGTTGTTGTTCCCCATGGGGATTGAACCTGCACAGCACGGGTCACAAGCCAATTATTATTGCTTTGTTTAATTAACCGAAATTAAAATTAACCTTTTGTTTTTTTTAATACGATATACGTGTCCCATTCTACTACATAGCTGTCCGATTCGACCTAGAAGCAGGAGGAATGAGACTTGGTGAGGTAGGTGAATACAAATAATTATAGTTCATATTCTGGTAAAGGCTTGGTTTATTTTGTTTCTTCAACAATAAGCTACCATGTTACCTTATGTTGTCGAAAAATGTTGTTCTGATATGGTTTATAAGTTGCGAGTAAACGTGGTTTTTCTGAAAAGTGTCCTATCCATACCCACTCTACCCTATGTACGTTTTGATAAGGCAAACAACTTCAACTCACCTGAAAATGAGTTAATGCTTTAACTTTACGCACGTTAAGGGATGTCATTTGCAATTGCAACTGTACACCAGTAAATTAATTAAATTCTCATTTTAGTGCTGGAGAAGTAAGGAAAAGCAGGCCTAGACTTTTGGCAGGATTATAAGGCAGATCTCGTTCTAAAGACATTTCGGGTTAGATGTATATTTTGCTGTCTATATCCAACTCTGATAATTTGTGCCTACTTTTGAGTTCTTAAATGTCCTCCTCAAAACCACACTGACATCAAATAAAATAATTCTTCAACCACTATTTCATCACAAAAAAAACTATCAGGAAGGAACTTTTTGTGGTTGTGGGTGGATTAGTTTGTCCTCCTTTAACAAAAATTGAATTCCTATGCCATTTCCATAGCAATTTTTTTTGCAAATATAGCATTAATCCTCGAAATAAGAATATTATGTTTATTCTAACTCATCGAAAAGGTTTTATGTACCATGTATATGATGGTTTTCTTGGGAAAAAACATCATGCTACATGGAAGCTCTTTCTTAGATGAATACAAGTTTTCTGAACATTCGATATGTGAAGATTGTACTAGGCTGAAGTAGTTGCTTCCCCGGGCTGAGTTTGACAATGCTCCATTATGAGTAGCGAAGCTGCGATATATTATAAGGTTTTAAGATGAGCGTACGTGAATCGAACTCAACTATGACGCTGATAATATAAAACACTGTGTAGAGTCTCTGGAATATAGAATATGTATGCATATTGTCGGCATATCACCCGTATATTCACACTTAAGACCTGAGTCTCTGTCTTCGAAACTACTAACTCTTGCCAACATTTATAGTTTCACCATCGTGATTTTAGCATTAAGACTTTTAACTTCAGAAATTAAGCTTTGTATTTATATTAAATTTTCTAATTCCTTTAATGTTGTTCTGTTTCTAGGAGTCTTTTTGGATAAGATGATCTCAGCAAAAAGGTATGTTATAATCGGTAAAGTTTGAAACGAAACTTAAGCTGAAAATATTGTTATCTAATGAACGTTTTAATGTACCCGTTGTTATTGTTTGTTAGGTTAGGTTAGGTTAGGTTGACTTCCCTCACTGCTCGTTGAACCAGTAGGAGCTTCTTATGAAGCGCGATAGATTTCTTACGCCAGTGTTGGCTTAGTCATTTATGTCATTGAACAAGAGGTCCCATAGATAGAGATTTCTTTTATGTAAGAGCGCAGGACATGTGCAGAGAAGGTGAAGTATAGTCTCCTCCTCCTCCTCGTCCATGCAACTTCTGCAGAAGTCGTTTGAGTACACGCCAAGTCTAGATGCGTGCCTGCTTATTAAGCAGTGCCCTGTAATGACACCTATAGTGGAGCTGATATGCAGTCGGTTTAATTGCTTGTTAAGAAATACTCGAAATCTTTAAGAAAAAAAATACTTGGGAAACGAAATAGCAAGAACTTTGTTAATAATCCGAAAATTATGTTGAAATGTCGATTAATAAAATAAATGCCTAAGTTGCCATTAGCGAAAGAGCAATGTCTTAAATTTTCCGTAAAATGAGATTTATATCTAAAACCTCAGACTCCAAAAATTAAACAAAAAACGTAGTTCTTGAGTTATAACTTGTTACCATTATGTTAACGCTAGCTTTTTTCAATTTGTATACCCTTACGATGTCTTGTTCCACATATACACTCCGTTCCACATATTTACGAACAAGTTTCTTGATTTATTTTTACGAAATTTTTTAAATCCTTCGATAATATGGAAAAAAAATGTAATATGAAAGAAGGCTATATTATGTTGTAAAACAAAATTGGGATTAGGTAGATAAATTCAATTTTTGTGATGCTTTTGCCAATAAGGTCATAAAATTAGTCGGTTTTTCGTGTCACCTGTTTACGAACAGTAACTTTATCTATCTCATACCTGCTTAAAAGGTAATAAAACAACACCATTTTTTGTTGTGATAAATTAATTTGGGTTTAATTAAGAAATGTGTAGTACCTCCCGATCACTGTATCACTTCAAGAAGCCTGCTATGAAGAGATTTATACAGTTCTTCCAAGTAATTTAGTGAAATTTCGGACAAGGCTTGTTTTATGGCTTCAATTATTTCTTTCGGGTTGGAGTATTGCTTTCCTCTTTCATAGACCCTTTATAAAAACCACACGTTCTCCATAATGTTCAGGTCCGGTGAATATGGCGGCCATGCCAGTAAATCTACATTTTGACTCTGAATCTAAGTTTTGGGTATTCTTGCGGTATGTATCGGTGCATTTTCGTGTTGGAAAAGCCACCATTGTTGACCAAACAATTCGGAAAATGAGGGAAAGCTCATTCCAGTATAGAATTGTACGTATTCGCTGTTATTATTGAGTTTTGAAAATCAAGGTTTGCAGTTCCGTAAAAGCTTACTGCTCCCCATACCATTACTCCACCTCCATTGCTGCGTCTTCTATCCAATGTTTTTTCATGCTTCCTCAAATCATGGAAATAATAACCCTATCCATATATATTCATATTACTTATTTGTATCTAAAAGACAAGAGTATGCCGAATCCACCTGATGTGACTTATTGCGAAATCAATCATTTTTCATTTTTGTGTGTCTAATATGTTTGGACGGCTGCATCACGCGATAAACAGTTGATCTACTAGCTTCAACTTCAGTTTCTGCCTTGATTTTACTTAGGGAAAGTCTTGAATTTAAAGCAGATCGAAGTATCGCCCGTCGACCCTCACTTGTTGTTGCTCTGATTATTCCTCTTTTCCACTTTTTCCATACTTCTCCGGGTCCTTACGATAGCTGTGAACAATAGCTGGTCCTCTTCCAATCTTTTTCTAGGTCGACATATAACGTTTAGCTACATTATAAGTAACTAACCTTATTTTTTACTTATCAAATAATTTGTGCATCACTATAAAAAATCACAATTAACTTGGCAAACAGATTTTATTTTGTGAAGAGATTGATTTTAGGGAATCAAAATTTCAAAGCAAGAGATACACAATACAAAATTACATTTTTTGCATCCTGTTCTACAACCTGACTTGAAATTTTCGCAAATCGTCGCCTATTCTCGATAGGTTTCACAGAATAACAATATTATGTTATTAAAACGAACAGATTCATTGGGCTTGCCTCCAGATTTTGATGTCAATGGGCGACTTCAGCTTTTTGGCGGATTTTCACACTGCTTAACCCTTTGTTGCCCGAATTATTGTTTCTTCTTATTTTTGAAAACAAAACAATAAAAATAGATTTATTTAACATTATTTAATTTGTTTTAACCAAAGAATAAATTTATGTTATCTTATTTTGTACTATTGTTAACATTTTGCTGGTGGTTAATCGGAGAAACCACTAGGCATTACCTGAAATTTTTCCGAAAAAATAAAACAAAGAAATTGTTTAAAAGAAAGTATATAAGACACATTTATTTAGTGTGAAATTTGGCAAAACATTTTTTCTCCGCTGACAAGCATAATGCTACTTGGCAGACTGAGCAGCACCATTTGGAACGATGGGGTTCACTATTTTTACTACAGTATGCACATCGTCTGGAAGTAGCGTATGTTGGCAAGTGGGCGCACTGGTCATATCTTCTCTCAATTGAAACGTTCGGTTTCAAGTGGTTAATGTTTGTTTGTTCTGATGTTGAAGGACGACCTCTGCGGGTGTCATTTATAATAGGTTAGGTTAGGTTAGGTTTATGTGGCTGTCGGAAGAAGCCGACACACTTAGACCAATTTAAGTTCATTGTGATACCACGTACATATAATTATCTACCTCAACTCTGTAGATGGGACTGGCCAACGACACGCGGTTGTTCTCAAACGGTCCCCCATCTAAGTACTAACCGCGCCCAACGTCGTTTAATTACGGTGATCTGATGAGAACCGATTAACTCGACGTGGTATGGTCGTTGGTTCCTTCATTTATAATCACTCCAACTAGTCCTGATACCTGCAATTCGAAATTCTTTCAATGACAAAGATCGTTTTCGGTTGAGCTGGCCTTAAAAAGAATAAAAGCATTTACGATGGAAACATCTAGGAAGTGCCACATTATCCGATGCCACCACTTTTTGGATTTCCGATCAATTTCATAGAAGGACTTCAGCATATCGGCTTTATCGACAAAACCCATATTTTTGTTATATTCAACTATTATTTCCGCGCAAGGGATAATAGATAATGTTCCATCTTTTTGTTTTCGCGAAGCTGTTGAGTTTTTCGAAGGATCGAGGAAGTTTCCAAGAACATGAACAGCTTTAGTGTCGTTCCACTTCAAAAACGCCAGACCGTCCTTGCTGACACGCCAGTCCGATTTGCCTATTTCCATTTTTTTCGTCCAATAGGTCAGTTGGCAGATCTTTTCTATTGGCGCGTACTGTGCCACAGGCGTAGATGAATTCTTTTTTCAAATCCTTTTGCAATTGCACGGAATTGAAATAATTGTCAAAGTACATATGATGTCCCCTTCCCACTAAACTTCGAGTAAGGTCTTTGACTACTCGCGCTCCCAAATTTTTCTCAGCAGCATCAGAGATTTAGCGTATATTTGGAACTCTGATATGTATCCAGACTCATTGGCACGGACCCACACTTTATATCCACGCTTGATGGGCTTCATTGGCATGTACTGGAGCAAGCTGCCATGCCCCTTGAACTTGATCATTGACTCATCCACCGATTGTGTTTTTGACTGCTTATAGGATGATACTCGTATATAAGTTCTGGACTGTATTTCTATCATCGGGCGAATTTTATAAAGCTTGTCAAAGTTTGCGCTACCCCTCAAAAGTTGTTGGTTATTGTCGTTCAAATGAATGTTCCCCAAAAGCCATATAAATCTGTTCCTGCCCATCAAGGAACTCAAATATTGGTCGCGTAATTTGGGCTTGGTTGACCATCACGATAACTTGGTAGTTTTTTAACTCCCATCATCAGATTTATGGCCAGAAACGCTTTGATCTCTTGACTGTTGACCGCCAGCTTTTTGAATTGCATATAAATTTGTTTGAAAAACAATCATGTCGATTAACTCTTGCGGATATATAGACAAAAATATATCGGTTGGTGTCTCCAAATCATCAGGAATGGTTGGTCCAGTCTCCTCAACATACTTTTGTATGTGCACCTCACAAAAGGCATTATCTCGTGTCCAAATTGTAAAGCACTCCAGTTGTCTAGCTCTTATAAGGTATAGTGGAATTTCGTCTTCAGACTCCCAATCAGATTGATTAGAGTGAACACCATCAGAAGGAACTGCTACAAGATCTACCACATTTTGTAGCAATATTGCCTCATCTGGATCATTTTCCTCGTCAGCATCACCAATATCAGACTCCGGATCCGATGGGATATCGTCCAAAATACCAATAATGTCATCATTCGTCAATTTGCGTGAATAACCTGCCCGCGTTCCAGCTAAAAAACAATAATAACGGTCGGTTAGGTCCCGGTGGTTTTTTAGAGTAACCACACATTTATAGTATACGACATCCAAAACAAAATGCAATTTTAATACATAACAGTCAAAAAAACACTACAGAATATCCAAATAAATTTGATTATTATCAAACTTACCAAACATTTTATTTCGAAGCACAAAATAAAAAAAAAATCTTATAAGACACTTAAAACATCTTTCACAGTTGATGACTAACTAACAATGACCCCCAGTCATCACAAAATGCAAACTTGTTGCGCATGCAAAAATTTTCTTGTTGTTCTACGAATTAACAGGAACAGACGTGATATGGTGGTTTCCCATTAACACCACTAGGAAAGCAGAAACAATTTATTGATTCGGTGGTTTCATACTAAAACCAACAGGCAACAACACCAGGTATGTCTGGGCTATTTTGGGAAGAAAGTCTGGCTGATGTATTGTACAACCTGTTCCATTCTTCAGAATTCATGCAGTATTGACTGAAATGTCGATAAAGCAAATTAAAATCGGCCACCATCATTTCCTCGCCGTACTCATATTCGGTAGTTATTTGAGAGCGCATCCATCAGGCCAGTTCTAGTATTTATTATAAGCAGCACTCAGGGATAGTATCCTTTATTTTTTGTTTCTGGTTCTTGACACAACGATCGACGTTTCCAATTGGAAACATTTTATGATCTGAAGATGTCACAGTAACACTGAGTTATTTATCCAACGCGTAACAACTACCACACCATCATTACAGGTACATACAGAAACTGAATTTTAGTTCTGCGATCATTGATAGCAAGGGAGCAGTTGCGTTCCCAATCTAGTTCTCATCTTCCATGTTGTTCCCGGAGATAGGTACAGCCATCTCGAAATTGGCTAAATATCTACAGCTAAAATTCAAATACCAACTCTTATATCTAAACAAAATTGGGTTTTCACCTATGCACATTCATTCCTTATTCAGTTGTTGCTCCATTAGAATATGTTGAAGAAATGTAGTTTTGTAGTTAGGTCATCTTGTCATTGGTATCCATACTGTTGTTATCGAATGCATATACAAAGCGCATTTTTTGAATTAACCTATCAGTCTCATAGATCTATGCACCAAAAATGTTCCTCACCAAAATCCTAATATGACTTTTTACTTGTTTGTAACCAGACACAATCAAAACTTCAGAAAAACAGTTTGGGTCGTTTTATTAATTCGAAGTTGGAAACAACATGGAAATATTTATTGCCAACTAGAGAAATTGCGTTTATTCACTCGAAGTTGACTCCCTCAACTTTCGATTCAAAAGGTGTGAAAATCCGAAGTTGGTGAACCAATCGTCCAGGGCTATCCTTTCAATAGCGATTGCTTTCATCTGACCAGCAGCTGAAGCTTTTACAATGCAGACTTGTTGGCTGTCGAATGGATGCTATAGCCGGATATTGCAGCCAGACCCAAGACAAGTAGTACAATTACCAATCGGTGAGAGGAGTTCTAATGGTGGCAAAATATCCAAATTCAGCATAATGCTAAAAGTTTATAGATATTGAAGAATTTAAAGACACGAAAAGAAATAAAAGTGTAAGTGCCTAGCAAAAACGTGATTTATTAAAATGAGAAAATCTGCGAAATAAAATGCGTTCTTATGAGTCATATACAAGTGCACCTATACGCTTTGAAAATGGTGGTGGCATTGGAACACATAAAATGGTATTCAATGAGATTCTCTAGAAGAGTATAGAGGCTTGTTTTCTTTGAGAAGAAGTTATGTGGTGGTGAGGCTTACACACAGCTTGAAACATTGCACACCACCACATTTTTCTATTCCATGCAAATTTGAATCGAATTCCAAGAGACATTACAATATTTGGAATGGAGGTTCAGTGTAAAGTACACATTGACCATTAAAATAATCTTTTTTTCTCAACGACTTTATGAATACGCTTTGAACGTATTATCGCCCCTAGGTTCGTCAGGCCATTGCATCATATCAGCTACTTTGTCGTACTCCAACCACATTGTTAAAGAACAAACTCCTAAAAGAACCGTATGGCAATACGAGCAGTAGCGACGCCTGCCAAAAATGTGTAGTCGTTCAGTGAAGTTTTAATTGCTATAGCTGTTAAGATCATTTTTACCAGTAAAAAGAAATTTTGAAATTAAATAAAAAATAACGTTTACATCGTTTTTAGCAAGTTTATTTAACAATTCGAATTTTTCACACTTAAGGAACAAAATGTGTTTTTACATTTAGATTTTATTTATGAAACAAAAACCAATTCTTCATCACTTAAAAAAAATATATAAATTACGTTTTAATAAACAAGCAATTGATAAGTACCTTCATCATTTTACTTAAATTCTGTGACACTGACTTACTTGCTGATAAGAACTGATAAAGAAAACGTCAAGAGTGTCCCTACTCATTATATGGATATACTTTGCACGCGACAGACTTCAAGCACAAAAAAACCCTTCTCGTTCAAAAGGGAACGAAGTGGTCGATACAAAACAGGATTTTTTTGCTTGTGCGTTCCTAACTTTCAATTGTATCATTTCGTTGCACAATCGTTTGCACGAGTACATACACAAGATCAGATTGTTTGAACGAAATAATTGTTACAGCGCTCGATCTTTGTTTTGTCTTGTTTCTGTATACGTTTCACACATCATACCAAGATCGCCTCGTTCAAAAGCGCCTTGAACGAAATGGCCCATACAACACGTGAAATTCCTTTTTTCTTTGTGCCTATACTTTCCATTGCATCCTTTCGTTGCCGAATCGTTTGAACGAGTTGGATTAAGAGTTGGAAAAAAGCTACGGTGGTTGGTAGGTGGTTCACTTCTGTATGGAATTGTTCAAATGCGAAAAGCACGAATTGGTATATGAAAAATTACTGCAATGGGAATAAGAGTATAAATATGTTGTATATAGTTTAGAGAATGCAAAAATTAATATAACTTCTAACTAACAGGATAAAAAGTATCAATCCCAAAGTAAATGCGTGTTTTGACTCGATCTGCAAAGAGGCTATCAGGTTAAGAGAGGTACGCTTTCAGTCATTCAAAGCCAAGCCATCTGAGGAAAGACGAAACAAGTTTAAACGAGCCAGAAATGACTGCAATACCCACATTAATCGTGTCAAATTCTCCTATGACCAAAAGTTGAGGCAAAAAATACTACAAAGCCCCACGGGTAGTAAAAACTTTTGGTCATTTATTAAAAACATCAAGAATTCGGCCTCACTATCTATCCCGATATTCATTTACAATGACATTCCAGCTGTCAGCTCAATAGATAAGGCCAATCTGCTTGCCGCTCACGCGTAGAATACTCCATGGAACCAATCCACTTAAGCACTCGTACAGAGTACTTCAAGATCTTGACGTTCACAAATCCGCTGGTCCAGATGGTATTTCTCCTATCATTCTGAAGAGGTGTTCTTCCTCGCTGGCAAAACCATTGCGCAAGTTTTTCTATCTATCCTTTTCTATAGGGCTCTTCCCGAGAAGATGGAAAACACTATTTGTCCAGCCTGTCCCCAAAAAAAGGCGAATCTTCATCTCCCTCCTCCTACCGACCAATTGCAATAACTTCCCTGCCTTTCAAGGCCATAGAAACGCTGATAAACCGTCAAGTCATGAAATATCTTGAATCCCGAAAACTTCTTAATGATAATATGGTTTTCCAGCAACAGGTCCACCGGTGATGCGAAAAGCCTGGACTTCTTTAGGCGCTACAAGAAATATTTCACTCCCTCTCCCACTTGAGTACAATGCGCATATCTGGTCTGGTGCATCAATTACTTATTTAGAGCTACTTGACAGGATTCAAAAACGTGCGATAAAACTCATTGGTGGCTGTAACATCGCGAGATCGATTGACTCTCTTATTCATCGCCGCAATGTCTCCTGACTTTTGATCGATATTTCCAACATAAGTGCTCAAATGAAATAGCCAGTTGCATTCCACCCTTAATACATTTCAACCGCAATACCCGCTGTGCAAGGAATGCTCATCAGTTTACTTTTAAGCCTGTATTCGGGCGTATAGTGAATGCAAGCAATCTTTTCTTAACAGTACAATACGAATGTGGAATGCTCTTCCCGCTCCCTTTTTATTTTTCTCCATATTACAATCTACAAACATTTAAAACCGACGTGAATCGGCATCTCGCCCTATCTTCCAACCCTAATTTCCTTAACACCCCCGCTGTGTAGCTATTATATTATAAGGGTATCCAAATATTCACTTCAGTGCGAGTACAATATAAAAAGAAACGATCTGGACTAAAGGGACTTATTTACGCACGCTTGACTTGCGGAGTAAGCTTGTGAATGCGAAACGGAAATGTAGGCAAACGGAAGTGTAGGCAAACGGAGGTTGAAAGGGAAATATAAGTTAGTTCTCAATAGAGGGCAATACTAAGCTCTTATCATCTATCCAAACCGATCCAAAGCTATATCTAAAACAGGTGCCGACAGATGGAATTTACCGGAAGTGAGTAAAGTCGTTGTGTCCATGAATCGCAGTTCATTAGTTCGTCTTTTTTCGTACAGATGGCCCTCGAATTAAAATACGAAAAATACATAAACTCCCATTTGAAATCAGCGCCACGGAAATCCAATACTGTAAAACTTCTTCACTCATGCTTGATTTGGGGAGCAAGATGGTGAATGCGTTATGGAAGTGTAATCGGTTGAGGCAAACGGAAGTTGAGAGGGAAATATAGGTTAGTGAAGATAGAAAGAGAGAGAGTTACGTTTCGTATATTGCTGTAGGGGCAAGAAAGAGAGGTGCGAGCACAGATTTTCTCTCTCTTTCTCTCATAGCCATTATAAAGTTTTCATATAAAAGACTTATGATTTACGGTCGAGTAGGCTCTGAAGAATTAGGAGAAAACTATCATACGTTGCCATGCCAACGACCTTGCCACGTCGAATAAATCGGTTCTCATTCGATCACCGCAGTTAAACGACGTAGGGCGTATTGTCCATCTAAGTACTAACCACGCCCTACGTCGTTTAATTGCGGTGATCGAACAAGAACCGATTGATTCGAAGTGGCAAGGTCGTACCCAACCTCGCACCTACTCTAAATTCAAAAGTGACCATAAGAAGGGATGTTCAGTGATGCAGCATGGCCCCCCATACCTACCTCACGGTTTATCTGTGTATATGTATGTATATGGGACCCTATATATATAGTAAGAAATAAAAACAGGAAACTATAATGAAAGTTAAAACTGAAATAAATTCCTTCATTAGTTCACATTCGAATGGGAATTAACACCATATGGCGTTTGTTCACATTTTAGTGATGGGTTTAGTTCTCGTTGCTCATAACGTACCTTCAAAACAATTTCTGATATGTTTGCATTACATTAACCTCAATGAATGCGCTCACTTCATGCTGAAACTGACCTAGAAGCAGGGGAATCTAAAGTAATTGCCGGTGGCACAATTTTTCTATGCTTTTTTGTCTTTCTTCTTTCCTTATACATTATGTTAACCACCATAACTGACTGATCAAAAATTACAAAAGAATAACAACAAAAGGGGAGCGCAACCTGCCATTGTAACAGCAGCAACAACATGTGGAGCATATTAACGTAAGCGCAATACAAAAACTAGTTCGTCGGAACCAGATATATGCGGGTAGTTCGCAAACTTGCTCACCCAACCATTATTGTGACAAGAAATCCGTACTGTGCATAGGTAAAGGGTTCAACCGATAAAAAACGAATACGAATAATATGCTCTTCTTCACCAGATGCTTGCACTCAGACAAACACACACACACACACACAAATCTTTACAAGAAACGCAGATCCCGTCCTAATTACTCGCTGCACCCAATCCTCTCCAACTTCGCTTCTATACAACGTATAGTTAGATATCCGGCGTAATAGTTGACTTATCCTAGATACGAGATAATAAGAATAATGCGGCTCTCCCTTTCGCTATTTCTCTGTCTCCCTCCCCATCTTATGGGAGGTTAAGGTCTACTAAAGGTACTCATGGTACAGTTAGGGATGCACATATCCGTGTACCACATATGCTAATAGAATGCTTGTATGTAGATAAACTGGGGCAAGGGGCAACTTGTAATAGACCATATCTTTCCTGATGCACTCAAAGGAAGGAAACAGAGTAAACGGGGGCAAAACGCCAAATGATGAGGAAAAAGAATAATAAACTGCAATATAACCTTATTTTATAAGCTCAACCTGGTGCTATTCCAAAAGACGGAAGTATGATGTCGAAGAATGACTCCAGCGAATGTATTGTCATCAAATCCTGCCAGTTGTGAGCCAGGATGAAGAATATATTAAAAGGCTTACCTATGTGGATTAAATTAAATTAAATTAAACCCAGATAGTCCTTGAGATGAAATAGGATTCTCTTTCGAAGGGATCGTGTATGTCCTTTAGCGTATCATGGATTTTTTAACTGCCTAGCTGGTTTATATTCACTTCTTGGAATACAATTCAATTACTCCCACACAATAGAATCCGCAGATGGATATAGAATACACAAAGTGCACCATAATTTGTATGTGACGCACACGACTGAGGACGTTGGTAAACTCTTTTCGAATTTAAGACGGAAACAATTTGTGGCATGTATGCGTTTTCAGCAGCTCTCGAATTAATTCACTCTAACAACAGATACGCTGAAAAAAAATAATATCAATAAATTACGTCCTAATATTAGCTATATGATGAACAAATGGATCATTCTCAATTTATAAGCATATTTCAATACAAATTACTTGTGCGGTGAATTTAATAGTGTTTATCCATTCAGCGAACGGTGCGTTGGCTTAACTAACTCGTCCCTTATTTTACGCTATCTCTCCCGTCCTACAAATTCACCGATTTAATCATACAAAAAGTTAGACTAAGCGAACTGTAGCCTTTCCTTATGTTTCTTCATTTCTTTTGTATTGTCTTACAATTAGAGAAGGTGTACCCGGGCATAAAAATGCCACAATATTGGTTTTGAATCCATGAAAGTTCCTAATGGCATTAAAATTTGGTCAAAAAAAGCCTAAAATAATCGAGTGCAAATTAAGTGTAAATATGTTTTAAATCCGCTGTCCACTATTTTATAAAAATGGTTCCGTAAAAAAAAAATCCAAACGAAGGCCTTGATCCTTCCGGATCATTCTGGGATGACGCTGTATTTGCGGAAGATAAACCGATCCACTTCTACACCGATGGATCAAAACTAGTGATGGGGTTGGTGGAGGCGTTTTCTCCGAAAGTCTAAATCTTAGTCTGTCTTTCCTTCTTCCTAATCATTGTAGCGTATTCCAGGCTGAAATTATGGCGAAAAAAAAGCCCTGATGTGGCTGAAGAGAAATGTGATATACACAAAGGACATCCGTATCTTCTCAGACAGTCAAACCGCGATTAAGTCCGTAGATTCAGTTTCTTTAAATTCCATCGCAGCCCCTTGACTGCCGTTCATCTCCTAGGGAGATGGCGGAGCATTCTAGGAAACTGTAGGGCAGATGAACTCTCCAAAAAGGGAACCAAACTACCATTTTTCTTGAAAACGGTTTTCTGGGTGTACCAATCGCTACTTGCAAACTTTAATTCAAGCTATACGCAATAGAGGGAACGAACTTTAGGTGGAAAAGTAGGAATACATGTCTAGCGACTAAGCATTTCTGGCCAAAGGTGGACCTGCGAAGCTCTAAGAGTCTAATCTCAATAAACCGACTGCATATTAGCTCCACTATAGGTGTCATTACAGGGCACTCTCTGATAGGCAGACACGCATCGAGGGTTGGCGTTTATTTAAACGACTTCTGCAGAAGCCGCACTGAAGAGGAGGAGGAGGAAACTAAAGAAATCTCCATCTGCGAGATTTCTTGCTTAATGATCTAAGTGACTTGGCTAAGACTGGCGTTAGAGGTATATCGCGCTTCATAAGTAGCTCCAAATGGTTTAGATCAGTGTGCTATCAGAATGGACCTAACATTGGTCTGAGTATGTTGGCCTTAGGCTGGCAGCCACCCCAACCTAACCTGACCTAACCTTCTTCGCGAAGTATGGAGATGCAGTCTTTGCTTATAGTTTGACCATACAAAGTTGTTTCCCACACGAATTTTTGGGGCCGCTTAAACCGTTCAATTTGAGTTAATCCCAAGAAAAACATAGGGACGGGCTACAGTCCGCTTGGATACCCTATTCTTATTCCTATCCCTCATAAGTGGGCGTAACAAAAGTCTAAGTATGGTTGAATTGTTAAGAACGCTCTACATATTTTGTTATATAACATTTAAAGGATTTTATCAAAAAAAAACGCTCCCTAGCTCAAACTTGGGTGTTTCAATAAAATTGTTTTATTTAATTGTGGGCGTGTCAGTAGGCGGATTTAAAAAAATTAACACATGAGCATAAAGGGCCCCTAGAGAGTATATACTCGTATTATAAATTTCCGCTCCCTAGCTCAAACTTTGAATTTTCAAAAAAAGTTTTTTTTTTAAATTGTGGGTGTGTCAGTGGGCGGATTTTGAAAATATTTACACATGAGCATAAAGGGCCCCCTAGAGAGTATATATTATAAATTTCAGCTCCCTAGCTCAAATTTTATTTTTTCAATAAAATTATTTTATTTATTTGTGGGCGTCAGTGGGCGGATTTTGAAAATTTTATATCCCGAGCAGTTTTGGGAGTCATAGATCATAAAAAAAAAATTTCAGCTTTCACGCTCAATTTCAGATTTCTAGTTTTTTTGAGTTTGTGGGCGTGTCTGTGGCGGATTTCAAAAATTCATAAACTTGATTATTTCGGGACCCTGGAGAGTATATGGTTAAAATTTCAGCTCCTAGGCCCAGTTTAAAGGCCTAATTTTTGCCGACGGACGGACGGACGGACGGACATGGCTAGATCGACATTACTATCGATGCTGATCATAAATATAGTAACTTTTAGGGGTCTACGGGCAATATTAAGGTATGTTACAAACTATGCGTCAAAATTAATATACCCTTAGAATAGGGTATACAAAAATCCAAAATGGACGCAGGCTCTCAACCCAATGTCACACCCATGGGAATAAGAATATGAATATGGTATGCAACCGTTCGCCCAAGCTTTTCATTATCTTTTTCTCACTTATGCCTCTTCATGTTCAATTCAACAACAATGCGCAAGCCAATCTTATAAGCGACCCTAAATCGTTTTTCCGATTCGTTAACTGCACGAAAAAATCCGACTGCTACCCCACCTCCCTCTCTTACGAAAACATATCTTCAAGTAATCCACAAACCTTTGCTAATTTCTTTGCCTCCTTTTTTAAAAAAAATTTTGCCGACAACTCCTTTATACCAGATCATTGTTATTTCAACTACCTACTCGAGTACTCCACTGGTCCCTTTCTCTCTCAAACTTTTGAACCTTCTGTAATTGAAAATAAGTTGCAAAAACTTAATGATGAATATTCACATGGCAAAGATGGTATTCCCGCTATTTTTCTTAAGAAGTGTTCCCTAGTGCTCTCCTACCCCCTTTCGCACCTCTTTAAGCTCTCACTATCTCAAGGCGACTTTCCTCAGATATGGAAGTCCTCCTTCATAACGCCGATTCATAAAAAGGGATTAAAAAGTGAAGTTACTAACTATCGCCCAATAGCCAAACTTTCGCATATACCCAAACTCCTAGAAAGCATTTTGTACGAATCCTTATGCTTTCAATGCAAGTCTATGATTTCCCAAAACCAACATGGCTTTCTAAAAGGTATATCAACCACCACTAACCTCGTTGAATTCGCATTCTCTGCGTTAACGGCATTAGAAATTGGTAAAGAAGTCGATGTTATTGCGACTGATTTTAGTAAAGCTTTTGATAAGATATCCCATAAATTAATTCATTTCAAATTGTCCACCCTTGGTCTCGAACCAATACTGCTGAAATGGATATCATCTTATCTGGAAAACCGTTTATATAATGTTCGCTTCAGGTCCGTCCTATCTGCCCCATTCCTGGCGACCTCTGGTGTACCACAAGGCAGTCACCTAGGTCCACTTCTCTTCATCTTAACTATAAAGGATCTGGAAAGGGTTATTAAACACTCCTCTATCTCTCTCTATGCCGATGACACCAAATTTTTCAAACACATAACTTCATCACAAGACTCCTGCTTGCTACAACAAGATCTAAATAGTTTTTCTATTTGGTGTCTCAAAAACTGCCTAGAGCTCAATGTTGCGAAATGCCAATCCATAACCTTATCACGTAAATACAACAAGTCTCCTCCCCGTCTTTACCTTCTTAATGATCAACCTATACCTATCGTGCAGTCTCTTCGTGACCTTGGCATATTGTACGACCGCGAGCTTAATTTCCGTTCGCACATTGACGAGATAATTCGTAAAGCCAATTCATCCCTTGGGTTCATTAAACGGTGGTCAAAGGAATTCTCTGATCATACAATGACGTTTTCTTCAATTCGCCCTCCGCGGACTCTCTTGGAACCATCCCCTAATTATACCTCCCTATCTAGACCGCCTCAAACTTATTAACTTGAATAGCCTTGAAGACCGCAGGGATACAGCAGACATTCTCTTCATTCATCGCCTCCTCTCCGGGTCTATCGATTGCCCGTCCCTTTACAACTCCATCTCCTTTAATACTAATCCTCGTAATTTAAGACATCCCCGTCTCTTCTATCTACCAACCCACCGCACGTTCTATGGCTCCAACGAACCAATTTCCAGTATGCTACGGAAGGTAAATTCAAACATTTCCGTTTTTGATTTCAACCGCTCCCTCCATTAAACTTAGCCTCCTTCTTCATAAACCCTAACTTCATCTCTATCTTGTAAGTATTAGTTTTTAAGTCTAGCTATAAGTCTTAGTTTTGTTTTAAGATAGCTTGTATTAAGCCGAATAATTGGGGGCGCATGCCCCCACCAAATTAAATTAACATTAAATTCAAGTTTTTTTTAAGGAATTCATTCATGCGTTAAAATTAAAGCGTGTTCAATGTTCATCTATATATTAATACGGAGTTGTCTATAACGTGTTTCCACCCATTTTTGCTATTATACGTCACATATATATTTGGGTAGGGGTTAAGGGACAATACATAGATGTGCACAATACAAAAATTATCCACACATATAACACACATTATGAATTACAGCAGGTAAAATGAAGCGAATTGAATGAAATTATAACAACAACAACATTGCTGTGTGAGGCAATAATCTGTCAATCTTAACGGAAAACTTGTATATCATGAAGTTACTTGAAAATGCTTGAAGTTACTTGAAAATGCTTGAAGCTACTTGGAAATGCTTGAAGTTACTTGAAAATGGTTGAAAACACTTGAAGTTACTTGAAGTTACTTGGACATGCTTGATGATATCTTGTTGCCGCAATGAACTTGTAAAGCCTGTAACACAACGATATAAGGGTACAAGTCAACAGTCAATTGTAGGATTATATACGTCTGACAAGTTTAGATTATTTCTGTAACACAGAAGAAGAATTGTAAGAAATGTAATGTAAATGTAAGAATTACAAATTTCCTTCGACTTGTAGACTCAGCTTACAAGTCGTCATTTCAAAAGAGATAATTCGTCTTAATACATGCGGGATTTACTTTTTCTTCACTTGTAGCTCTTAGTTACAGAAAGAGGACAATAACACAATTTTCCACTTGTTACATTGGCCCTTAGCACTTGTTGTGCTGCCAGTCGACTTGTTGTGTTATAGAAATGAATTCACATTTATTATATAAGTACTTGTAGCCTTATATTACAGGCCCCAGATGGTGTTGATGTTGCTTGTCATTAAGTGGAAATTAAGGAGTTCATCATTTCTGATCTGTATTTTTTTTTTATATAAAAGGAATTCCAAATTCTAGAGCACTCAGACTCGGTAACGGTCCATTGTACTACCAGGCAGAAATCCTCCTTTTGGTGTAGAGGCATGTGAATGGGTGGCGTATGTTGTTGTTCCCCATGGGGATTGAACCTGCACCGCACGGGTAACAAGCCAACACACTAACCTCTACACCGTCGCCACCCATAAATCTGTATAACAATGTCAAATAAAAAATAAATTTTAGTTATGGAGCCATGCTGCCCCCCTGCAACCCCCCTGCTACGGGTCACTGTTTGATTTGGAGTAGGTGCGAGGTTTTATTTTAGCACTTAGCCTTATTGCACTTTGGGTAAATGAATTCGTATGGCCTTATTTCACTTTAAGAAAGCCATAGTGAGTCATAACACCTTGAACACTTGAAATCCATTTTGGGGAATTATTTCATACTTATTTGGGGACTTATTTCATACCATTTTGGGGACTTATTTCATCTTTGATTTGGGGAGTTATTTCATTTTTCATTTGGGTGGTTATTTCCCTGAGCCAATAATCGAATATATATTTTGCTGTTGGCGAATTAATATGAACAAAAAAACACGATTTACTGAACTAAACTAGAAATTTGATTTATTTATTTATTTATCATTAAACATTTTTATGGTCAACCATCGTGGCCCCAACAGCTATATGACCATTCTAGCTGCTTCATCATAGAATAAAACCTTTCCAGACATGGCCCACTCATTGTTTGTTTTCCAACGACACCGTCTGACTATCAAGTTAGATTCATGGCTGCACAAGCAATAGCAACGACTTAAGAAATTTTCTTTACATGGAGTTTCTGGAAGCCTGCTGGCATTTGTGATGTTCGGACTAAGGTTTTCTCTGCAAGGATCCGCAAAGGCATTTCAATTGAAAGTTCATTACAGCAATTGAAAGAAATATATTTTCGAGAACTCAATTTGGAATTCGACTGAGTGGAATTGTTTTCTATTCAATGGCGATGGAGGTGAATGTCAATATTTTAACGGAAACTGAATGCTGTTCATTTATTCCTAAGGAATAGGCGAGCTATTGCAGTTAATGGAACATTCATTAGTTTATTGATGCAGTGTCAGTGAAAGGATTTTGTTTGAGTCATTCGTGGGCGATCGGAAATGTGCATTCCTTTCGGGATTGACTTTTTGTAAGACTTGAATGGGAGACACCAAGCAAGTTCAGCAATCTACCATTCATTGCCTCAAAATTATAAGATGCATTTCTAAATTTTTGGAAATTACATAGACATCCGGCTTCTTACATAAAAGCAAATACGAGAGCTTCAAAAAAGGACAGATATTTATTATAATGATTATTTTAAATTCATACGACTTTGACGCTGTTCAGAAAAGATCCTTTGGGAAAAGAGTTAAACTGCTTATATAGGTATACCTTTTATCTTTATCGGTTCTGTTTTTCGAGACACATTTCATCACGTGTAGGTTTCACATTTTTCGAAGCAATATCTCGTTGTATAGCTCAGCTCTTATATCCTCCTTCTCCACGGTGGAATGAGAAAAAAATATGCAAATTCTATTCCTATAATAAATGGCCAAGAATGCATTCAGTGATGCGTACCTCCATAATACATCTCTCACTCTGAGCTTCTGCAAAATGTGGTCATTTATTTAGATGTTGTGCACGCTCAGTATTATCATCCATCATCAGACTATGACATCCGACCTCCTGCACCGTAGTCGGCTTCCTCGTCCCCACCATCATGAACAACGTGATCATAATTTTCATTTACGTTCTCGTCAACGATATTGTCATCTGCATTCACTGTCTCCATACCACGCATTTCTCAGGACCCAAAGCACCAAATAAATACTTTAACAGATAGCAGTCTATTATTTTCTCTTGCATTTTTATAGATCCAAGGAAAATCCTTTCAAGAATTGTCATGACAAAACGTTGAAAGTGGTTGCGGTTATTGTGGATTCAAAGATTCTTGGCCACGTATCTGTGCAGCGAAGAATATCATTTGCAAAATTGCATTTGCATCTAATTTCCTCCTACAATGCATTTCAAAATAAAAGTCCTTCCTTACTCGCCCACGCACCGACTTTATTTCTTAATCAACAAAAGTTATGCAAATTTCTGCTAAACCAACGCAAAAGAGGATGCAAAACTCCTTGGCTTTCCATATTCCAATACAAACCTAAGTCTAAGCAATCTTCACAAGATCCAGCACGCTATTCATATGCAAAGCCGCACTGTCTCTTCTGTTTTTCGAGTGTCAACATAAACTCAACCTGTCCTTCAGGTAAGGAATTATTCTAACACCTCTTCACATATCCAGGAAGTATGAAATTTTGATTTGTGTCGCTGAATATTGTGTAAACATCGTGACGACGACAACAACGGCGCGGTGTGGCGGCGGCGTCTCCTGGATGCATACATGTACTCAAGAACAGAATTGAAGAAAAAATTAGTTCGTCGATGGTGCATTAGGGTAGGAGTGGGATTGCGGCTGACTGCGAGCACAAGTGCATTTCCAGAATTCAACACCCGGTAATGCTACTCGTAACATGAATTGTGTTAAAGAGAAATATTGTATATCCTTGTTACTGCATGATCTACTGCTGTTGTGGAGCTGGAATGAATGCAAGCATTTGTCAAGTATGAGGGCTCCGTATGTTGTGTGTGTTTGGGTGGTATGTGGTTGCGGAAAGTATCTTAGTCCTTCAACAGCTTTCAAGCGAACAAACAAACAATGCAAAAGGCAATTAACTCATTATACGAAACAGAATTACTGAACAAGAGGATTGAAGTGCAACTGTTGATGGTAGTGTGGGGTGCTATCGCAGACCTGTTTTATAGACTTTTAAACGAATTACAATTTTTACAAGGAACTGGGTTACAGTGTTGGCGATAATGGCTACATAATATATGAGGTAAACATACTCGTTATGCTTTGCCCAAAGGGAAATTACTGCTTTTTTTACAACACATTTGTTGACACATATTTTGCAGGATAGTTATGTCCTTCTACATGACGAAGAGTTAACATTATTAGTATGATTTCAGAAAACATTTCACAAGCAAATGTTTTATGGTTTTCCATAATATTCATCTGGAATTCTTTGGACATTGTTTTCCCAAATGAATTCAATGCTGAAAGATGTCATCCAGATTAAATAAGATGGCATGTATGATATGGCTAACAAGGATGACGATTATGATACAAAATAAACACCTTTAGAGAAACCGTTCGTATGGACTGATTTAAAGTCGCTTAGCGTAATTTGCAATTTTGTCATCCATGTTGATATATGTATTATTAACCAGAAGTTTTTTTGGTTTTTTATTCGATAGGTTATTTATCTACAAACGTAGATATACTTACATACTTCTTGCTTTTATGCAATGGGCGGTGTACTCTGTGGTGCACCTAATTTAATTTAAACTTAGAATATGGCGTTTAAGGTTTAAATTTTAATTAAAATAATTAAATGTATTTTTGTTTATTGATAGAATTATTTTGTAGAATTGATTTTAAGAGCAGATGGCTTCGTGGAAATAGAGTTGAAAAGGATTTTTCAAAAAAAAAATAAACTTGGCTAAAGGGAAGCTTTGATATTCCAAATAAATCCAGACCTGGTCGACCCTCTAAATCGTTTGATGATCTTTGCGTTCGTAGTAAATACAGACGAACTGAAGAACTTCGTGGATTTCATCAAACGGAAAACTAACATTTGCAGCTCAAATAAAATTCGGGAGTCTGGTAAGGCAGTATCTGCAAACGTCCTTAACGAAATAGCACATTCTCCAGGAAAAGCAAAACTGTTTAAAAAAGCATTGAAGAATAATACTAGTCCCAAGCGCGAAAAAATGTCAACTTTTAAGGCCCTTTCAATTTTTGTAAAAGCCGGTTTATCCCAAAAACAATATGAAATTGTAACAACGAGTGATAAAAAACTGTTTCCGAGTTATAGTACACTTAAAAAAGATAAAAGTGATTGCTATCCTGACTCAGAGTCTTTCACAGTCACGGAAAATTTGACTGAGGTAAACTTGCAAAGCTTATTAGATCACACTATTAAGTGCTTACTGATGTATTTGGATATTCGACTAACTTTAACTGAGGACGAAATTAAATTTTTAGAGCTTATTTCAAAATGGGGTTATGATGGATCGCAACAAACCCAATATAAACAAAAGTTCGAAAACTATTCCGATTCAGATGCAAACATATTTTAAAGTTCATTTGTACCTTTACGATTGTTCTGCGCTTCAAATGGGAAAATCCGACACCATCATCACCAAGGAATTGTCGACCTATAAGAATCATTTTCACTAAAGAAACTAAGGATGTTACCCAAAGTAAAATAAATTATATAGAATCGCTGATCGATTGCCTACTGAAAACAAAGCTGGATGGTTTCGAGCCCATCGAAGTTAAACATACATTGGCATTTACTGCAACAGATACAAAATGCACTATGAAGTGCTATATATGTATATATATGTGTAAACTTCCTTTAAAAAAAAGGCAACTTCGAACACAGGAAGATAAAGATGTTGTCAAAGAAAAAAAGCGAGAATTGCAAGAAAAATTCAAAAACCAACTCGGTCTAATAGTGGATGTACCAAAGCCAGGTTTCGGTGCAATACAAGCCATAGGTTTTTTAATGATCCACAACTTTGTGACGAAATAACAGGTGTCGACACTCAGTTAATTTATAGGTAGGTAGGTAGAAGTGGCGGTTCGGGTTGAACCGAATTAGCACTTATTGTGCATTTTTGTTACCACGACTCGTTTGACCTATGTTGTAGTGGTTGTAGAAGATTTGATGTGTGGCTATATCCAACCTGTGGAGTTGAGAAAACGGATAAGATCTTGTATCCCTTTGCTCGATATAGCGCTAAGGTCGTCGAAGAATGGTTGATTCAGTGCCCGCACTCTAGCTCTTGCTAGTGCCGGACATTCGCAGAGGAAATGGAAGAGAGTTTCTCTTTCGTTTACATTCCCGCAGCTTCGGCAGTGGGTGTTTAATGGGATACCCAGTTTGGCCGCATGGTCCCCAATTGGCCAGTGCCCGGTGATTATCGCCGTAATTCTATAGACTTCGGGGCGGGTTCTGTTTACAAGATCCCCTGTTCTTCCTTTGTCATAAATAGGCCATATCTTCCTCGATATGATGCAGTTAGTTAACCTTCTCCATTGAAGATTGGCTTTCTGCAGGAAGTGTGAGTGTATTTGTGTCTTGACCGCACCTAGCGGAATGTGAACCCTTGCAGCGAGTGAGCCGTCCAGAGCTGAGCCCTGCCTGGCCAGCTCATCTGCACGCTCGTTTCCTGTTATGTTACTATGCCCTGGAAACCAGAGTAGTGTAACACTGAAACGTTCGCCCAGTCGCGCAAGTTCGGCACTCCTGCACCAGTTTGGAGGATATGGTAGCCGAGTCAATAGCTTGGATTGCAGCTTGGCTATCTATGAGAATAGCAATGTTTTGTTTGTACGCTGTGTCACGCCTTAGTTGCGTGCAGGCCTCTCGGATAGGAAAACGCTGGCAAAATCCGGCAGGCGAAGGGATATTGATATTTTTAGTGATTCCGCGTAGACACCGGCCCCCACACCACAGTTCATCTTAGAACCGTCGGTGTATATGACGGTGTCGAAATCTTTCACTACTTTGTCCTTCTTCCAACAAGCTCTGGAAGGGAAGCTTACTTGGAAGCCTTCTTTGGAGTTTTGTTTGGGTGTGATGTAGTCGGTTGGAAACGTGACCATGCCTTCTGATAACGAGTCCAGAATGCTGCTATGGCCGTATGGCCTTTGCAGTCCAGCACCCCGATTCCCTGAGTCTTACCGCACTATATAGTGCGGTATCTTTTGTGTGTAGGTCAAGAGGCAAAAGGTGCAAGAGCACTGTGAGGGCGTCCGTTGGGGCCGACCTCAGTGCACCCGTAGTGCCGATACAGGCTGTCCTCTGCAATCTTTTCAGTTTTGTGAGTTTGTAACATTTACTCAACGCGGGAAACCATTTTTTTTTTTTTTTATTTTTTTTTTTTTAAAAAAAGGAAATCCAAATCCCAGAGCACTGAGACTCAGTAACGGTCCATTGCACTACCAGGCAGAAATCCTCCTTTTTGGTGTAGAGGCATATGATTGGGTGGCGTATGTTGTTGCTCCCCATGGGGATTGAACCTGCACCGCACGGGTCACAAGCCAACACACTAACCTCTACACCGTCGCCACCCACCGGGGGCCACCCACCGCGGGCCACCATACTAGTGACCCATAGGTGAGGATTGGACGCACTACTGCTGTGTACATCCACAAGGTCATCTTTGGTTGAAGTCCCCACTTCTTTCCAAAGGTTCTGCTACAGGCATAGAAGGCAATACACGCCTTCCTCACTCTGTGTTCAATGTTATGTTTCCAGTTAAGTTTAGTATCGAGCGCGATACCCAGATACTTAGCGCTGGAGGATAGTGTAAGTGGTTGACCGTTTAGGCGGGGTAGGGTAAAATCGGGTATTTTGGTTTTGGTGGTGAACAGCATCAGTTCGGTTTTGCTCGGGTTAACGCCGAGGCCACAACTTGTAGCCCAGGTGCTTACCTTGTCTAGAGCATTCCCCATGATATCACTTATCACGGAGGGAAACTTCCCTGACACTAGTATAACTACGTCATCCGCATACGCGACAGCTTTGTCCCTTTCCCTGTCTAGTTTTACTAGAATTTTGTTCATAACCATTAGCCGTAGTAGCGGAGAAATGACGCCATCCTGTGGCGTTCCTCTATGGGCAAATTTGGTTAAGTGGCTGTTGCGTGGTGTTGCCTAAATAACTCTTGTTCCGAGCATGGAAGCTATCCATTTGCTAATAGATTCCTCTATGCCCAGTTCGACCAAAGATTCGAGAATAGCTTCAGAGTGTACGTTGTTGAAGGCTCCCTCTATATCCAAGAAGGAGGCTAGGGTGTATTCCTTGTAGTGTATGGATTTTTCGATTGTTCGCACTACCTCATGGAGAGCCGTTTCCGTGGATCTGCCTTTGTGATAGGCGTGCCGTGATTTGGAAAGCGATGTTTCTGGCAGAGAACTTCGCATATATTTAGATGTCTAGGACACGCTCCAGGGTTTTGAGTATAAATGAGGTTAGACTGATAGGTCTGAAGTCCTTTGTGGATACGTGCCCGCGCAGTTAATTTATAGGCTGAAGACTGAAGGTAGAAGTTCTATCCAGTGGATATAAAATCGATGTTTCCAATTTTGGCAAATATGCATTCGATGTATCGAAAACTTTAAAAACTTTATGTAGACTTATATTCTTGGCATCCGATGACACCAACAATTCACAAAAAATTAATCCACGGATCAACCGTGATTGAAAATGCAATTTTACCAATTGGACAACTTTCCGAAGAAGCAGCAGACGCTCGAAATAAACATTTCAGACTGTACCGCCTTAATTACTCAAGACAACAATTCCAGGAAAAATTGTAATTTAGACATTCTTATTCGCTT
The DNA here is from genome assembly GCA_949715645.1 of Portevinia maculata. Lineage (NCBI taxonomy): Eukaryota > Metazoa > Arthropoda > Insecta > Diptera > Syrphidae > Portevinia > Portevinia maculata. The sequence continues at coordinate 67,106,789 of OX454525.1, read as the reverse complement.
ATTGTTAACATCTGACCCTCTTATAACTAGCCTCAGGCATCTTCCTGTTAAAAAAACAAAAAAAATTCGAAAGAAGCAATGGAATTGCTGATATTTGAGCATCCGCTTCCTTCTCCATCAGATGACTCTGAAGAAGAAGATAATAATAATTCTGATGAAAAGAGTGAGTCTTGTTCAGAGTCCCTTGCAGAATAACAATTTATTTTAAAAAAAAATCTAAAAATTGTCGAATAAACGTTATTTTAAATGTCTTATTATTTAAAAAAAAAAGACGAAATGCATTTTAAATGTCATACGATAACGTTTTAGATGGATATCTCGTAATTGAAGCCAAAAAATAAATTTGTCTCGTTTTTTCATGCATTTACTCCATAGTGCGGTATACTTGGTATATTTTCTATTTTTTGTAACCTTTTGGGGGAGTTTTCTGCCTCTATTTCTGCATCTATAAAATGGTGTAAGCAAATTGCTACAAAATGTCGAAGTATTTATATCAAGGATTGGGTGACACGTCGTCAGCAGTATGGATTTTATGCAAAATTGCTCGTCGAACTGCGAGCTGAGGAGCCGATTCTTAACAATTCGATAATCTTCTAGCTTTGGTGATTCCACGTATCCAAAAGCAAGAAACGAATATGCGTGCTAGCAATCCAGCGGGTGATCGGCTTGTGTTGATACCTACGAAACCTAGCTACTGATGCGGAATATAAAGCGCTATACTTCGGCGTCGGCCGCAATGGGCGATTTTTCGATGGTGGTGTGTTCCACCGATACACATTTAGACAAGCGCTATATACTTGTCGACTGTTTTTCCCAGCACATAAAGCACTATAGTTGAGAATTGCCTGTTCCGTATGTAATTTTTGCAGACTATGCGTTCGCTTTACAGTCGAACATAATGAAACCATACAGCCAACGCGATCTCTCAATGGTGCAGCGAGTTTTCAATTATCGATCTAATCGCGCCCGCCGTATTTTCAACCATGTTTCGGTAATATGTCGGCACATTTCCGAGTTCTGCAGCATTAAAAAGCTGGGAACGTACTAAATGAATCTCTTATTGGGACAATATCGCAGTTCTTAGACAGGCCAAAAGAGCCGTTCAGCCCTTCAATAACAATGCCAACAGATGTCTAAATCTAAGTAGGTTATCTTACTATTCACCACGGTATACGACACCACCTACATAGAATGAAAATAGTCGACCCTCCAGAGAAGAAGACGAAACAGATGAACACATATTATGTGAATGTCCATCCCTCAGTGGAACTAGAAAGGAACTCTTCTTGAGGGAACCCAGGTATAAATAAGTCATCTGTCCTAAATGTCAGGCAAACGCATTCGCGTACTGAAAAAATTCTAAACAGATGAACTATCTACAGAAAAATTTACTTTCGTTAATTTTTTTTCACAAAGAATTTCTGCTAATAACAAAATGAAAACCGTCAGATAAAAATATTTTTCAAATGAAAATATTTGTCACATGAAAATATAAATATCTAATCAAATTCATCTTCACTCTCACTTAACCCTTAATTCACTAGGTGAGTCCCTGGGACTCACCCATCTTTTTCTTTCGCACATAGATCGTGCATTTCTACACACACACATATAAGATCTACAGTACCTTCATGTAGTGTGGTGACAAACGCGATACTGGTCGTGTTCTAGCTAAGTTTCTATAGCCGCGTGCGTCGAATAAAACAATTATTCCTCTGTTAAGCGTGGCTTAAAAATTCTGTAATTTATTCCAAATTATAATAATTCAATGTTACAAATTTTAATATTACCTTAGTTTCTTTTCTTTCTCGTTTGTTCATTCTTTATTCTCTAATTTCAATTAATTTAAAATAGATATGACACCCTCCTTGTTAGCGAACAAAAGTCAATTACACAAATGAGAATGCTAGGAAGTGCATGCAAGGAAAGTTTCTTTTAATACTTAAAGGTGGAGTTACATGGTTTGTTTAGACAGTGCCTGTTGACGGTGTAACTTGAGACGGCAGTAACTTACCGCCCCCAGTAAGTTGACTGCATTCTGCATCGGTCTTACTCCCATCGCCGTAGCCAGTTACGTCCAAGACAGCTAGATTGGCTGCAGGTCGCACATACAAAGTGCTGGATGTTTGCACTGTAGCTCTACGGACTTGTCTGTCCTGGGCCGTTACAGTGTCCACAACTACCCCTCTGGGCCAGCAGCTCCTCGGCAAGGTGTTGTCGACAATAATGACTAGGTCGCCCTTACCGATAGGCTTTACCTTCTGAAACCACTTAGATCTCCTATTCAAGGTCGGCAGAAACGCCTTCACCCACCTCTTCCAAAACGCATCCGCCATCAGTTGCGACTGCCGCCAACTCTTCCTCATATGGATCACTTCTGGGTCGCACGGTGGGTTTGAACCATTCGAATGGCCGAGAAGGAAATGATTCGGCGTGAGTGCCTCATCGTCAGTGCATTCTAGGGATACAAAGGTCAGTGGTCTCGAATTGATGATATTCTCGACTTCAATAAGCGCGTTGCGTAACGTTTCATCGCCAAATTTATGAGAGGAAAGAATTTTGTATAAGACAGTTTTAATAGATCGTACAAGCCTCTCCCACGCTCCAGCCATATGGGGGGCTACTGGTGGGTTAAATTTCCACTTCAAACTTGCCGATGTGAACTCATTAGCAACCCTACCCAAGTCAACCCTCTTTAGCGTTCTCGAAGTTCTCTCTCTGCACCCCGAAAATTCGTTCCGTTATCGCTGTATATCTCCAAGGGAGTCCCGCGACGAGCTATAAAATTCCTGAGGCACATAATGCATGAATCCGTGGTTAAAGTGTGTGCTACCTCTACGTGAATCGATCGGATGGTGAGACAGGTGAAGAGAGCACCCCAGCGTTTTTCCGTCCTCCTTCCAACAGAGACCAAAATCGGGCCGAAGTAGTCCACACCAACAAATGAAAACGGTTTCATGAAGGCGCCAAGTCGAGCGCGGGGAAGGTTGACCTTCTCCGGAACTCTAGGTCGTGCGTTTTGGATCCTACAAGCCTGGCAGAGACGCCTCAAGGACTTCAACACGGCCCTCATGTTTGGAATGTAAAACTTTCGACGAACCTCGTTCACGACCGTCTCATGATTGCAATGATGGTATTTGCGATGGTAATAGTCGACGATCAAAAAAGTAATGCGGTTGGCAGAATAATAGGTGTTTTGCAATCCATGTCGACGAAATCCGCGAAAGCAATGCGGCCCTGCATTCTTAGGACACCCCTGTCATCTAGGAAAGGCGATAACTTTGCAAGAGGGCTTTTATTGGGGAGGGATACCGCTTTTCCTAGTGGACTCCCTCTCAAGCGACGGAGTACTTCTGTGTATTCTGCATCCTGAGCTTGCTTATAAAGTAGCACTTGTGCACGCTGCATGGCTGTCGATGTTATGATGAGACCAGTAGTGGGTTGCGGCACCGGTCTATACCTGCTCATGCTCAAGTGCGGATTCATATCCGTGAACATAATGACGCATGTTAAGTTGCGCAACAAAGCTTTCCAAGTCCCAAAACGCTCTATATCGAGTAAGTTGGTGTTAGCTGTAACTTCGCTGATGTGCAGAACATGTGGTCGGTATTCATACGTGTCGGTAGTTTGTATCGCGGGCATCTGCAGCCACTCCGATGAACTCTTCAGTAGAAATGGAGGCCCGTTAAACCACTCGCCCGTTGGGTGCAAATCAGGATCCGATTTCCAATTGGTCGCCTTGTCAGCAGGGTTGAGTTTGGTAGGTATCCATCTCCAGTCTGATATAGTTGACGGCTCTAAAATTTCCGCGGGTCAGCTCGAAGCCATGAGAGCACCGTCTTTGAATCGGACCATAATACCCGCTTCATAGCGAGCTGTGCGCCTCACAAACGGAACTCATCAACCGAACTCCCAGTACTGCAGCTTGCAGCTCGAGTCGCGGGATGGATAAAGGGCGTCGGGGGGCTACCTTGGTCTTGGCGCTAACTAAAGTGACGTTTACCTGTTTCTGATATTGAATCCGAAAATAACAGACAGCTGCGTATGCGTTTTCGCTGACGTCAACGAAAGTATGAAGTTGTACATTAACTTCTGGTTGGCTCAAACGCGTTGAATACCACATCGGAATTTTGACATCCGTCACTCTAGGTAACAGTGTTTGCCACCGTAGCCATCTATCAAATAAAGGAGGGGGCAGCTCTTCATCTCAGCCTATTTCGGTCCTCCAGATATCCTGTAGGAGTATCTTAACGAATACTTCACGCAATACATCATGATTAAGATGATTGAATCTCAAGGCGTACGTGAAAACATCAGTTAAGGTACACCAGTGCATTCCCAAGACCTTTTCCGTTGACGCGATGTCGGCGTCGTTTGTTCCTAACGCCCTACCAGCAGTTGGATCAGCAGCCTCCTCCAGCCCTTCCAATACTGTCGTTGAATTAGACATCCAATTTTTTATATGAAATCCAGCTACAGAAAAATTTACTTTCGTTAATTTTTTTTCACAAAGAATTTCTGCTAATAACAAAATGAAAACCGTCAGATAAAAATATTTTTCAAATGAAAATATTTGTCACATGAAAATATAAATATCTAATCAAATTCATCTTCACTCTCACTTAACCCTTAATTCACTAGGTGAGTCCCTGGGACTCACCCATCTTTTTCTTTCGCACATAGATCGTGCATTTCTACACACACACATATAAGATCTACAGTACCTTCATGTAGTGTGGTGACAAACGCGATACTGGTCGTGTTCTAGCTAAGTTTCTATAGCCGCGTGCGTCGAATAAAACAATTATTCCTCTGTTAAGCGTGGCTTAAAAATTCTGTAATTTATTCCAAATTATAATAATTCAATGTTACAAATTTTAATATTACCTTAGTTTCTTTTCTTTCTCGTTTGTTCATTCTTTATTCTCTAATTTCAATTAATTTAAAATAGATATGACACCCTCCTTGTTAGCGAACAAAAGTCAATTACACAAATGAGAATGCTAGGAAGTGCATGCAAGGAAAGTTTCTTTTAATACTTAAAGGTGGAGTTACATGGTTTGTTTAGACAGTGCCTGTTGACGGTGTAACTTGAGACGGCAGTAACTTACCGCCCCCAGTAAGTTGACTGCATTCTGCATCGGTCTTACTCCCATCGCCGTAGCCAGTTACGTCCAAGACAGCTTGATTGGCTGCAGGTCGCACATACAAAGTGCTGGATGTTTGCACTGTAGCTCTACGGACTTGTCTGTCCTGGGCCGTTACAGTGTCCACAACTACCCCTCTGGGCCAGCAGCTCCTCGGCAAGGTGTTGTCGACAATAATGACTAGGTCGCCCTTACCGATAGGCTTTACCTTCTGAAACCACTTAGATCTCCTATTCAAGGTCGGCAGAAACGCCTTCACCCACCTCTTCCAAAACGCATCCGCCATCAGTTGCGACTGCCGCCAACTCTTCCTCATATGGATCACTTCTGGGTCGCACGGTGGGTTTGAACCATTCGAATGGCCGAGAAGGAAATGATTCGGCGTGAGTGCCTCATCGTCAGTGCATTCTAGGGATACAAAGGTCAGTGGTCTCGAATTGATGATATTCTCGACTTCAATAAGCGCGTTGCGTAACGTTTCATCGCCAAATTTATGAGAGGAAAGAATTTTGTATAAGACAGTTTTAATAGATCGTACAAGCCTCTCCCACGCTCCAGCCATATGGGGGGCTACTGGTGGGTTAAATTTCCACTTCAAACTTGCCGATGTGAACTCATTAGCAACCCTACCCAAGTCAACCCTCTTTAGCGTTCTCGAAGTTCTCTCTCTGCACCCCGAAAATTCGTTCCGTTATCGCTGTATATCTCCAAGGGAGTCCCGCGACGAGCTATAAAATTCCTGAGGCACATAATGCATGAATCCGTGGTTAAAGTGTGTGCTACCTCTACGTGAATCGATCGGATGGTGAGACAGGTGAAGAGAGCACCCCAGCGTTTTTCCGTCTTCCTTCCAACAGAGACCAAAATCGGGCCGAAGTAGTCCACACCAACAAATGAAAACGGTTTCATGAAGGCGCCAAGTCGAGCGCGGGGAAGGTTGACCTTCTCCGGAACTCTAGGTCGTGCGTTTTGGACCCTACAAGCCTGGCAGAGACGCCTCAAGGACTTCAACACGGCCCTCATGTTTGGAATGTAAAACTTTTGACGAACCTCGTTCACGACCGTCTCATGATTGCAATGATGGTATTTGCGATGGTAATAGTCGACGATCAAAAAAGTAATGCGGTTGGCAGAATAATAGGTGTTTTGCAATCCATGTCGACGAAATCCGCGAAAGCAATGCGGCCCTGCATTCTTAGGACACCCCTGTCATCTAGGAAAGGCGATAACTTTGCAAGAGGGCTTTTATTGGGGAGGGATACCGCTTTTCCTAGTGGACTCCCTCTCAAGCGACGGAGTACTTCTGTGTATTCTGCATCCTGAGCTTGCTTATAAAGTAGCACTTGTGCACGCTGCATGGCTGTCGATGTTATGATGAGACCAGTAGTGGGTTGCGGCACCGGTCTATACCTGCTCATGCTCAAGTGCGGATTCATATCCGTGAACATAATGACGCATGTTAAGTTGCGCAACAAAGCTTTCCAAGTCCCAAAACGCTCTATATCGAGTAAGTTGGTGTTAGCTGTAACTTCGCTGATGTGCAGAACATGTGGTCGGTATTCATACGTGTCGGTAGTTTGTATCGCGGGCATCTGCGGCCACTCCGATGAACTCTTCAGTAGAAATGGAGGCCCGTTAAACCACTCGCCCGTTGGGTGCAAATCAGGATCCGATTTCCAATTGGTCGCCTTGTCAGCAGGGTTGAGTTTGGTAGGTATCCATCTCCAGTCTGATATAGTTGACGGCTCTAAAATTTCCGCGGGTCAGCTCGAAGCCATGAGAGCACCGTCTTTGAATCGGACCATAATACCCGCTTCATAGCGAGCTGTGCCCATAGCTGGAGGAGATTGTATGTGGTGTCGCTTTACGCACCTGCTGCACCTCCACCAAACCAATTTATGACAGAGCTCGAGACACTTTTTCGTGGTCTGCAGCTGAACTCGGAAGAGAATTATTACTTCTTGGCCGGAGATATTAATGCCAAACATGCGGCATGGGGAAATGTTACTGCAAATCCCAGGGGCAACCAGTTTCACGACTGGTGGCGCCTCAATATGATTGAGTACAACCTCGAGTTGTACGCGACGGATATCCCTTCTTTCCCAAGAAGCGGTGCTTTCCTGGACTTGGCCTTAACGGACGCAAGACTTCAACTGACGAACATAGATCAAAACACGCGGAACTGTTTGCGTGCGTTTGAGTACGATAGTGACCACTACGGACTCGCCGCCGCAATACGGATCCCGAACGAGCAAACGCTGCTGGAGGAGTACGAAGCAGTGTGTTCATTCGATTATCGGAGGGCACAATGGTCGCGCTTCTCCAGATTTTTAAAGCGAGATATACGTTCGAGTGGGATCGACCCACCGACAAACAGTAACATGACAAATGATGACATTGATCGGCATTTATTGCAAATGGACGACGCCATCAAACGAACTATGGAACGAACTATTCCTCGGGTAGGACGTTCCGACGACGACCAGACAGAAAAGTACAGAAACCCTACAATCGACGCACTATACCGACAGAAAAGTAGACTGCTCTCGAGGCTTAAACGGCTGTACAGACAATTTGCTGACCCCAACGACCCGGAGGTTAGGATGCTGAAGTCAGAGATCCGAATCCTGAAACAGCTGATTAAAGAAAATTACAGAAAATCTGTAAGTCTGTATTGGGGCAATAAAATTCGGGCTATTAAAACCTGTAGTCCGAATATGTTCCCACAGATAAATAAGTTGTTCAGGAGGAAAGATCACAATGATATTGCTTGTGTTCGAATCTCCCAGACAGCAGAGAACAGACAGACAGTACTGACTGCTGGAATAAGTCCAGAAAGTGTCGCTTCAAACGACGATTTTTTCGTGGTCGAGGACCCACAGGAGAAAGTGGATTTGCTGGGCGCTTGTTTCGAGGCCGTGTATACGGTGAACAATCCTGTTCGCCGTAACCACGACATTGAGAATAGGGCTCTGGTGAGCCACTTATATCTGCGCACCGAACTTGAGAATTGGCGATCTGAGAATAACGGATTCACCGTGTTCACTGATGAAAACCATGCTAATGCAGTTGTCGCCAATGGCCGAGATGCATCGCACTTGTTCGTGTCGAAGGATGATCTTCTGTGCATCTTCGAGTCACTAAAGAATAAAAAGTCGGCGGGGATGGATGGTGTTCCAAACGTCGTATTGAGACACCTGCCTCTGGAGGCTGTAGATATTTTCACCACGCTGTTTAACAATGCGCTGAATAATGCATATTATCCGGCGCATTGGAAGGTAGCTGTGATACACCCTATCCCGAAAAAATGTAAAGATAGGGCGAACCCTGCCAATCTCCGGTCAATTAGCTTGCTTCCGAATATTAGCAAGGTCTTTGAAAAGGTTGTCAATAGAGCCCTGTTAAAGTGGGTCGAGGACAATAACATAATTCCGGACAACCAGTTTGGTTTCAGGGCGAGGCATGACACTATTCATGCCGCGTCGAAACTGGTTTCCGACATTCAGTGGAATAAATGCAAGAACCAATGCACGGGTGCTTGTCTGGTTGATTTTGAGAAGGCTTTCGACACCGTATGGTTAGAGGGACTTTTCTACAAGTTGACCAGGCGGAGGATGCACAAACCTTTGCTATATGTAATTTATAATATGCTTATGGGAAAGAAGTTCGTTGTCAAATGTGGCAACGTGACTTCGAGCAGAGTCTTTGAAATTAAAAACGGTTTACAGCAGGGGGCGGTCAATTCTCCGATCCTGTTTAACATTTACACGAGTGATCTGGTGGGTTCACTCAGCCATGCTATAGCGTATGCCGACGATTTGGTGGCATACAGATCAGGTCCTAAAGTCGAGGTCATTAATATCCTTTTGCAGCGTGACTTCGATCAAATTAAGCGATATTGCGACGACTGGAAGTTGAAAATCAACTTTCAGAAGACGGAAACAATCTTGTTCAGAACTCCATTGGCTGGGGCCTCTAGGGATACCAGAAAAAACTGGAAGAAATTGGCCATTATTGGACAGGATGGGCAGCCATTGGCGGTGAGAAGCGTAGTTAGATATCTAGGTATCTGGCTTGACCAGTATCTATATTTCGATAGACATATAGTTGCTTGTCTTGCTGGGGCCAAGAGGGCTTATGCTCTGACAAGGAGACTGTTTCATAGCAGTCAACTTAACTCCAGAGTGAAGGTCATTTGCTACGTGGCCCTTATAAGGCCGATCATCGCTTATGGTTGTCCATTATGGTTTAATATAGCGCCTAGCTATATGGAAAAGATTCGGGTTTTGGAGAGACAATGTCTTAGGACCTGTCTCCGGTTGTTCCGAACGCCTGAATCCAACTATATAAAATACTATCCCAACAAGGTCCTATACGATGGGGCTCAGTTGAATAGGATTGACAATTTCCTCATTAAGGTCACTCGAAGGCACGTTGCAAGGGCGATGGCCAGCGACAATAGTCTGATATTTGGGGCTTACTACCCCAATGAAATGTACATAGAGAGTACGCTCCGGTCTGGTTTTATCCCGCCAGAGGCATTTATCCATATTGATTCAAAAGGGCTGGTACAGACGAGGGATGGTATCCCGGTCTTATACCATCGCTACCGCAGCGCGAGAGATAAGCGGCTCCTCCATGACGGGGACGTCGCCAATGCTCATGAGCTCCTCCGTTTTAGTACCGCAATATCGGAGAAGGATAGATTCGACACGGAAAAGCAATTCGCCGAATTTTGGTGGCTTGTTGAGGGGGGAGGGGTCAATATGCCCTCCCAGGACGGTGCGTTACTCTAGGTAACATCCTCTTAGCTTATAAGTTAGATTAAGTCAGCTAGGGCGTTTTTGGGAGAGGCCGGGCTCGCCAACGTGTGGTGGTGCTTCCGGGAGTTGACTGACGCTGTAAGGCTTCAGTCGGCTCACGGCGGCGCGTGTGCACGTTGACGACTGCCAGGCGCTCGGAAAGCAATTGAGATTTTGACCACTTATTGCGCCAGGCAACGAGTGCTCAGAATCCTAATTATAGTTAGAATACGTTAAGTAGTTTAAGTAAGTAGAATAGGTAGTTTGTAATTTGTTTTATATAAAATCTCAATAATGAAACCGAGTTTTAGTAAATTTTCTCGAGGAATATATATGTAAGATTAGTTCGTAAAATAGTTCGTAAGCCGAAAGGCAATAATTCTAAGATATAGTTAAGTTTAGAGCGTTCGCATAAGGACCAATAAATAAGAATAAGTATCCTGTTAATTTTAAGTTAGGTTTAATCATTTTTGTCTAGTATGTAAGTAGATATTTATCAATGAATAAAAAAATGAATTTCAAAGTCAAAAAAGTCAAGTCAATAGCGAGCTGTGCGCCTCACAAACGGAACTCATCAACCGAACTCCCAGTACTGCAGCTTGCAGCTCGAGTCGCGGGATGGATAAAGGGCGTCGGGGAGCTACCTTGGTCTTGGCGCTAACTAAAGTGACGTTTACCTGTTTCTGATATTGAATCCGAAAATAACAGACAGCTGCGTATGCGTTTTTGCTGACGTCAACGAAAGTATGAAGTTGTACATTAACTTCTGGTTGGCTCAAACGCGTTGAATACCACATCGGAATTTTGACATCCGTCACTCTAGGTAACAGTGTTTGCCACCGTAGCCATCTATCAAATAAAGGAGGGGGCAGCTCTTCATCTCAGCCTATTTCGGTCCTCCAGATATCCTGTAGGAGTATCTTAACGAATACTTCACGCAATACATCATGATTAAGATGATTGGATCTCAAGGCGTACGTGAAAACATCAGTTAAGGTACACCAGTGCATTCCCAAGACCTTTTCCGTTGACGCGATGTCGGCGTCGTTTGTTCCTAACGCCCTACCAGCAGTTGGATCAGCAGCCTCCTCCAGCCCTTCCAATACTGTCGTTGAATTAGACATCCAATTTTTTATATGAAATCCAGCGCTCGAATGAATTTGCCTCACATCCATCGCAAGTTGGAGGGCCTCCTCCACGGTGTCCACACTATCAATAAAGTCATCGACATAGTGATGCCTCAGTCGGCTCTGGGTTTGCTACTGGCGAAACTCATTGCATTGCGATTCTTAATGTAATGAGCAATGCATGGTGAGCACTTTGCCCCAAACGTCATGACCCGCATTTCGAAAACATTGGGCTCCCCAGAATCTCTTTGGTATTTCCACAAGAATCGCTGCACACCTCTGTCTTCTTTCCTTACCAGAACTTGGTGGAACATCTCCGCAATGTCTCCACAAACAGCCGCTCTTCTGCGACGAAAACTGTACAAAATTGTTGTTATTGGCACAAACTGGTCAGGCTAGTAGCTGCTGAGGGGGAATTCGCCCCTATATCCTCGATTGAGAAGAAGTTTTCCACAAGTTGATGGAGCTGCCTGTCGTTGTAATTCTCGCCGATAGAGAGACTGAAGTTCCTTGATTCATTTTCATTATTGCCGAATTTGTCTGGTCCATGAACGGACCACCCCAAGCGCGTCTTAGTAACCATCGGTTGTGACCAGCTTCCTTCCACTACCTTTAACGGCTCGCCTAGCTTCCAATGGTCCATGCCAATGAGGATCCTTGGTCTCGCATGTTCGTACGATGGAAGTGGTATGTCGGCTAAATACGAGTATCGATCCTTAAGGAGCCTACTGCAGACCGTTTGCGTTGGCAGCTCCAAGCTCTGTACCGTACGAACATTTCGCAGTCGGTATTTCTGGCATCCGTCATATTAGCCTGCGATCGATAAAGAAACGACTCTGGAATCGCTTTCAACTCGCGTCGTATCGGCAGTCCATCGTAAACAAAGCTCATCGGGTCGACCAGGCAGTTCCAGTGCACGTGCTAGCTCATCGTCTAGTAATGTAAGGGAAGATCCACCGTCTAAGAAAGCGAAAGTACATATCGACGTTGACCTTCCATAAAGAGTTACAGGGATAATCCTAAATAGCACACTCGGAAAATCATTAAATGGTGGATTATAATGGCAACCTCCAAAACCTGGGTTATGTTGAGCAGACTGGTCAGACGAAAAACCCGCCATATCTGGAGCGCCGCCCCCATCAACTGGATTGTTACTGTGGTTGCCCCGAGGTACCGAAGTTGATGTCGACTAGAACCTATGCAAAAGAGGGTTATGCCTGAGTCTGCATCCTTCAGCACCACACACCCTTGACACCCCACATCGAGAGGGTGGGTGCTTACCCAAACAGGTGTGGCATAAATTTAATTGGCGGACCATACTCCACCTTACGGAGCGTCCAACCCCCCTGAACTCGTCGCAATCATCAACTGAATGACTGCCTTGGCATACAAAACATACTTCGGCAGGATCGCTTTCAGGACCTACTGCTCTTGAATGATTGTACAGATGACCCCCGCGTTTATTGGAGCGTTTCTCCGACGAATTTGTGACCGATAGAGTGGTTACGGTGCATGCCGCTTCTGCAATTTCGTAGAGCCAACTGGAAAAGTCGCTCAAAGTCGCAGATCTCAAGCCTTTTGAAAATATGGCCCAGTTCAACAGGAGGTGGGGTGTGAGCTTGTCGACGAATTCCTTTAGGAGCGTTGGGGTATTCAAATAGGCCGTCATATGGAAGCCTCCATGGTGGCGCAGACGTTTCTGATTGCTAAGGCATACTCGATAAGCGTTTCCATTTTGTCAGCTCTTGGAGGTGCTTGGGTTTTGGCCTTGACAATCATCGCGTGCAGAATATGCTCCGGTCGTCCGAACAACATTCGAAGTGTCCTAATGACCTCTGGAACCATCGTGGGCAGCAAAAGGCGGTTTTGGACTGCATCCAATGCTCTCCCGCGAAGACATCTCTGTAACCGTAATAGGTATTCAGCGTTCGAGAAACCTGCTAAATGTTTGCTTTGTTCGAACGAGCTAATAAACACAGGCCACTCTTCCGGGCTGCCGTTCAACAGGGGTAACTCCTTAGGGATCGCGTGTCTAGTTGCTAATTGAGTTGGCGAGAGGGTATGTACTCTATTTTCAACGGAGCTATGTCTATCTCCGATAGGTTCGTCGCAAACAGAGGGTGCCTTGTTATTTTGGCCTAATACACTATGGGTGGGTTGCTCATGAGTCTCTTCGGTAATCAAAGGTGGCCGTTGAGGTCCCTGGCTCGGCTGCATGGGTTCATGAGGACCGCGGAATTTATTTTATTTACCCATCTTTGGGTTATAAGGCTACGATCTACTAATACTGACTTACCTGATTCTCTTTCTTCTTCATCCTCTGATTCAGCTGTTTCCACTAGTATCTTGTACTTCTTTTCTAAGTATATGGCGTTGCTTCTCTCACGTAGCTGCTTTTCTTCCTCGAGTTGTTGCATCAAGATCTGTTGCTTCTTCAGTCTGCTCCGGGATGAAACCTTTGATTCCGCTACTGATTTCGCCCGTCCACCTTGGTCGACGTGAGCCGGAATGGGTGAAATGGGCTGGGCACTTTCACGGCACTTTACGCAATGCCAGCTGACCTCCTCGACGCGAGAATCCACTTGTGCGCAGTCAAAGTGGTACCATCTGGTGCAGTCATCACATGCCACCAATGCAGATGTATCCGGCCGTTTGCACAACTCGCAACTCACCTTATCCACAGGTGTTGATGTGCCTGCTTGTGCATTTTTGAGGGCATGGCCGACGTATCCAATACGAATATTATTAGAATAAGAATTTTTAAGAAATTGTTGTAGCTAAGTTTCTGTAGTCGCGTGCGTCGAATAAAACAATTATTCCTCTGTAAAGCGTGGCTTAAAAATTCTGTAATTTATTCCACAATTATAATAATTCAATGTTACAAATTTTAATATTAACTTAGTTTCTTTTCTCTCTCGTTTGTTCATTCTTTATTCTCTAATTTCAATTAATTTAAAATAGATATGACACCCTCTTTGTCAGCGAACAAAAGTCAATTACACAAATGAGAATGCTATGAAGTGCATGCAAGGAAAGTTTCTTTTAATACTTAAAGGTGGAGTTACATAGTTTGTTTAGACAGTGCCTGTTGACGGTGTAACTTGAGACGGCAGTAACAGGTCGCATGTGTTTTTACAATAAGTGGAAGGGTGACTTTTTGGTGATCAGTGAGTCCCAGGGACTCAGGTAGGTATTTATGTTACAATTTGCATATGTGCTTGCTTTATTATTTTTTGTTTTTTTTTTTGCAAGAAATTCAGTGATAAGTATGGATTTAAGTAAACCAGGCCAAGCAGGTGAAGAGCTTAACAGAAGTAACCTGATTTCGCGTTTATATTTTACCATTTGAGCTACGTCTATCAATTTCATCGATTACCAAAAGAGAAAAACCTGACGCGCCCGAGGCTGCAGAAGAAAAACATCCCAGCGGTGATCGAAAATACTGCCATGTTTGCATCTCCAAAAAGAGGACTAAGACTGCATAACTTTGTAGCGCATGCAAGAAGCCAGTTTGCCTGGGATGCTCCCGCAAAATATGCAAAAAGTGTAAAAACTTCTAAAATCAAGTCTGCATTTGAGTACCTGTACGTTTTTTTCTTCATATGGAGACAGTTACTTTTTGCATCAAATATGAATTAAGCGTTATTTTTTTGTTTTGAAAAGTGAATTGCTAGTTTTTTATTTATTTTTTTTATATATTTTTTTTAATTCTAAAAAATGTGATTTTTCAAAAAAAAAAAAAAAAAAAAAAAAAGATTTCGAAACTTCCATGAATAAATCTTAATTATAGAGCATTTTTATAAATATTTTTGTTTTATTTTATCAGGAAGAAGTTGAAGTTCAAAGAACAAAAGTCATTTTTTTTCAGTTGCATATCCTAAATAAAGAAAAGAAAGCAGTATTACACAAATTGAGTCCCTGGGACTCACCTAGGTATTTAAGCGAGTTTTTTTCACCTAGTGAATTAAGGTTTAAGAGTTCATTTACCCTTTCGATGCGGATGTATACGGAGACCAATATAACTTATTTCTAAGGTTGTCCCTTTCCAGAAAAATTATATAGAACCATTTGCATTCTAAAATTGAAAATTATTTATCTGGGGTTGGTGGGAGTTCATGGAACATGCTCATTTTTGGACACATTATGTATTTCCCTATCAGTAATTTGTCCTGAAGAAATCTTAATAACAAAGGTGCAAGGAAACTGGGACACATAGATCCCAATAAAGAATATTGATGCGATATAATATGTCCCGAACATATATAAATGTGTTCACAATTATTGTTTAAAGTATAAACTACGTGATAGGACTTATAAAACCCATTCAAAGTACACTTTTTCATAATACGTAAGTGTCCGACCCGGATCGAAAGGGTTAACATTAATGGTTTTCACACGATTTAAGATAAAAATAATTGCATATCCGAGATTAAAGCAACGCAAAAATCGAGTATTTAGTTTTGAATACTTCAAACTTTGAAGTTTTTCATCTGCTTACGCAAAAGCGTTTGCGTACTTTTCTTTGAAATGATAGGTTTCTTTCTCGATTTCGGAGATTTGACAGTTTTCATTTTTCTACACATAAAGTACGCAAACGGACCTTATGTTACAATTATGTGTTCAGACGATTACCAAACACATGACAATTTCACGGTCAGAGGGCGATCTGAGAATGTGTTTTCTGCAAATATTGTCAGGCGAAATGAATTGTACATAAATCACACGGTTGTTACACATTTGGGACATTTTTTTTTTACTAACAGATCTGACAATATTGTCGATATATAGCAATCGACTAAACATACCTAGACAAAATTTACACACCGATTTAAACTACTAATTGGAACAAATTGGTGTATAAAAATGTTTGAAATAACTCAAAAACGGGTGACGTAATTTCAAAGAATCTTAATATACTCCTAGATAGATACAAACATGTAGAAAAAATCTGTGTATTCAGATCTTTTTTTATAAATTTTTTATTTATTTATTTTTTTATAACATCACTTTTCGGAACAAATAATACTTGAAGTAAATATAAGAACATGGACTGCTCAGATTTTCGGAAAAGACTCGAATAACGACTAATCTCAAAAACCGGTGTAGTGGTTTCAAAAAAAAAATTGACAATCAAAACATATTCTATTATTTTGAACAAATTTGCATATTCTGATTCTCAAAAGAAAAATTTATAAAGTATTTATTCATAACAGATTTTAAAAATTTCACTTTTCTCAAAAACGGTACGATCAGTATTGATGTTTTAAATACCTGGAGTGAAGATTAACAAAATTTGAATACTCAGTTCTTACCAAAAGACTTAAATAACGGTACTTTCGAAACAAGAAAGCCATGATGACAAATCAAAAACCGTTTATA
Organism: Portevinia maculata; assembly: GCA_949715645.1. Taxonomy (NCBI): domain Eukaryota; kingdom Metazoa; phylum Arthropoda; class Insecta; order Diptera; family Syrphidae; genus Portevinia; species Portevinia maculata. The sequence continues at coordinate 67,090,334 of OX454525.1, read as the reverse complement.
AGTCTGCTTCAATCGTTGACATCTATTTCGTGCAAGATATATTTGAAACAAGAATTCCATCTGGTTTATTTCGCAGTCATAATTTCAGTCATCATTTGATTCAGTATCGAGCACATGTCTTTCATAAAATTATTTGCATATATAGCTATTAAACATCATTGTGCATGCATCTGCTGAAAGGAATAAAATTTAATTTAAAGATACCCATTTTCAAAGGCAATCAAGACAAATCAAATATAGCTATCTAAATACGATCTACATAGTTACGCTTCTTTTTTCCTGATATCACGAGTAAAGAAAATGGCTAATTGAAAAAGTGATTCGAGAACAATTCTTCTAAAAGCGCGAAAGTTATCGTACGACTGCGCGTGCACTTAATTATATTTCTGATTCTAGTTTTACTATGCCTTGTAGTAACTCGGGTGTAAAGCATTTTTGTGTACCTCAGAATAATAGAACTGCATTCATTCATTAAATTCTTGAAAGAGCAATAAGGACATACAAATTCCACGCTCCAGGTTGATGATCAGGAAATATGGTTAGGAGTAAGCATTGATTTTATGCAAAACGGTCCGAGGCACTCTATTTTCCCCTACCTAGTTTGAAAACTCAAGTCATTTGTTAGCCAGGCCTTACATCTTGGAAGTGTGTGCTCCATAGTTAAGGTTTTGTTGATTTTAAAGCTGCATTCGATAAAGTCAATAGACAAGCTTTAATATACAAACTTTCCTGCATTGGTTTGTAAAGAAAGTTTCTCGTAGTGTATACAAGTCTTATTTCGTCAACAAATGCAAGGGTATGGGACGGTTTCACATTTTCAAATCGATTTGATACAATTACAGGTGTTCCTCAGGGTTGTATCCTCAGCCCATTATTATTTGCCCTGTTCATAGATGATGTCTGCGAGCTTCTTCCGGGTGGAGTTAATTTTGCTAACATTATAATCAAAGTCCTGTTGTACGCGGACGATCTAGTTATGCTTGCTGATAATCCTTTCACGCTTCAATTGCAAATAAACCGTCTAAGTTCATTTTGCGAGTCTTGGGGCTTGCAAATTAATACCCAAAAAACTAAGATTGTTATATTTGAAAAGAGACAATCAAGAAGGCGAGCGGAAGAAAAATGGTCTCTAAACAATACACACATTGAGGTTTTACAAGAGTTTAAATATTTGGGTGTCCTCTTGACCTACAATTTAAGCTATCTAAAGCACTCCAAAGAAAAAAGCAACGAAGCTAAATTGGCTCTTAATATAATGTGGCCAAAGTTTTTTTCGAACCAAAATGTTGATTTAACGTCCAAGTACAAAGTTTTCAACGCGACAGTAAATGCATGCATGGCATATGGCGTCCAACCCGTCGGATACACACACTTCGAAGCTTTTGAAACTGTACAAAGGAACTTTTTTAAGAGGATTTTTCGTTTGCCTAACTCAACACCCAACTACGCCATATATGTAGAGTCAGGCATAGTCCCTATATATATACAAAATTTGAAGGCAAATGCGAACTTCATTACTAGAGTGATGAAATGAAGTGAAACTTGTCTTCACAAAATCATCTTAAGAAAATTACTTCGAGTGAATGCTTCCCCGTTTAAAAACTGGAACGAACTAGCTTTATCTTACGAAACAAGTTTAAACTTAACAGAAACTAATGTGACCGATTGGCAGGCTCAGTTTTCTGATGTGATTGCTAAGGTGGATCACAAAATGTTTCTGGATAACCTTTCCAGAGCATCTTCATCTACTTCAAGAGCTATTTATAGTCATTTAAACCATGAACTGCCCTCGGAAGTCTCTTACTTTAGTAATGAATTTTCAGCCTCGGTTATAAGTATTATTTTTAGAGCAAGAGTTGAAATTTTAAATTTGAACTTTATACCTCATCGATCAGACTTGCCCCAGCTATGTGATCTATGTACCGGAAGAGTGAATGAAGATATATACCATTTCGTTGCTGCTTGTCCTATTCTACAAGAAATTCGCCGGTTGCATTTTCGGGAAAGTTTTATATCTTTGGACAAACTTTTTGAAATTTTAAATGGAGCAATGGGCTGGCTCAGCCTCTTTAAATATTGCCAACATGCTCTTTCTTACCGTAACAGTTTCACATATTAAACTTAGTCGATTACCCACTTATTGCAGTTTAGACCAAATTTTATACCTAACTATTTATTGTTTTGTTGCTGATCATACTAAATTTGATAATATCTCTTTTGTGTTTCAAATCACGTTAAAATTGATAATAATGTATAAACAGCTATTTCTAACCAAATTGTGTATTATCTTGGGTTTCAAATCATGTTAAAATTGATAAAATTTTGTATAAACAGCTAATCAAATTAACCAAATTGTATAATATTTTGTGTTTCAAATCACGTTAAAATTGATAGCATTGTTTTATATAATAATATTTTTTCATATCTTTTGTTAAACATTTTTTTTTCTTTTTTTTTCTCCTTTTCTTTATATTTTAAAATTTTTGCTTTTTATTATTTCTTTTATTTTTAAATCATATTATGAAATGTCATCTCAGGCAGAGGGCAGTATTGCCATGTCCTTATTCTTAAGTATACCAATTTGTTAACTTTATGATGAAAAAATAAAGAATCTATCTATCTCTATCTATCTCTAGTTAAGGTTTTGCGCTGCAAATACCGCTCAAGGCAGCTATGTATCTAACTATCTTAGCGCATGAATGTAATTATTTGTGTTACTAATTAAAACAGTGTCAATAAGACAATTGGAATATAGCTTCATAGCGTTAACATAATTTGATGAAAAGTCCAACCAATTAGGTCTCTCCCTATGTTATATACATCATACCTCAGCGATATCGCATAGTGCGTCGTATTTATTATTCCTTTTTCATTACTGTCTTATGGCCCCTGACATGGTGCATTTTCCTTTTAAAAGCTATCACATTCTAAACATTAATTGATCCATTTAACATTAATTACATTTTCCTTGGAAAACCATTAGTACTAATAATAATAAAATTTGAAGGACTCAATTCAAGACCAAAGCTAAAAATGCCAACCCTCGTTGCTTTTTCACTCCGCAACAAAAAAAAAACAATGTTTTGAATTGTGCCTCTGTATTTGGTAATTGTATGTTAATACTTTTATGATCATATTTTAAGAACTTTATTTTGTGGCAAAACTTTAATATTTTTACTTTACAAAGTCACAATGAATTAAAAGTGAACATAAAAGCGGCACCAACACTCCCTTTTCATGTCCTAGTTCTCTCTTTATTTCTTTTTTTTCTGCGCTGCTGTTTCGTTGATGCCTTGGATTCTGTTTTCCTCAGCTGTACTTGTATATTCTTCTTGGAATAACCATCCTGATGACGATGGTATCTATAAACTATCTAAGTCAAAATCGACAATAGACGGTTGGGTGGGCGTGTTTCAATCTCACTAGACCTTCTATTCCGCGTGACTGATTTCCGTCTCCGATTTAATTCATGAATCCTTTTTTATTATCTCCTTTTTCTTGTTTCTTCTCTCTTAACTATTCGTCCCTTTTGTTGATTTGTTCTACGTGTAGGTATACTTAAAGTGAGAGAGAGTGTGTTTGTGTCAAGTCGTGTTTTTTCCGAGCTCCAATTTAAGTTTAAATATAACCACTCATTTAGAATAAAAATTAAGATACTTCGTTAGAAGTGCTTCCGATCTCTATGCTAGCATCTAACAAAATTAAAGGTGAGTTGTTTTTTTGCAGGGAAGTTAAGAAAATGGGTATAGAATATAACGCAATACTGAAGAAGAATGCTAATACAACGGTCTCCAAGTAAAAACACTGAAAACAACAACACAACTTTACTGAATTCTCAAATCAAACGAAGGTTAGTGGAAATTTCCATCAATTTTTCCCTCACAAAATCGCATTGAACAAGGAAAAATGTCTTTGGGTAGCATGTCCATCGCAGATCTTGAGACGCTAATTGTAAATTCTATGGGATCACTGCTCGATGATAAACTAAAGGATATGCCTACAAAATCGGCCTTTCGAGGTCAGCTGGAAATGGAGTCCCCCTGTGTTTTGTTGGAGCGTCCGATAGAGTGGCTGTCAAAGAGGGCAAATGAAAAAAATCGAATTATTCATTTCCCAGCTCAGATTGAAGTGTCTGCAAAAGAGAAGGCAAAATCAGTCTGCTTGGATTTGTTACAACAACCTCAGAACTCGTCAGCAGTTTCATCAGTAAGAGAAATTCGATCTAATAATCCAAATGTCCAAAATGTTATTGTTGAAGTCCAGAACAAAGACTATGTACATCGCATTCTTAAAGCTGCAAGTAAACTCAGGGGCACCGGCATATCAACACATACCTAGAGATTTAACCGCAGCGGCACTTTAGAAAAAATGGCACATTAGGAAACTTAAAAATTATATTACTGCAAAAAGTCGATATGAAAAAGTTGAATTTCGCGGAGAAACGCTAAAAATAGAAGAATTTACTCTTTGTTTTAATGCCATTCACCCTGGTATGTAACAAGGACGATAGAATGACGTTTCTGAAGCAGCTGTATTTTTGTTTCTTATAATAATTGACAGGTTTTGTTCTTCATTTTTAAAACTGTCATTTTTAAAACTGTCCTTTAAATCATAGAGAAAAATTTGCAGCTCAGAAAGTTTTTCCAATGACGAATAGTGTTTGGACCAGACAAGGTTACCAATTTATTTTTTCTTTTATAATGTACGAACTAAAGTGATTTTCTAATACCCTTATAGTGTAGCTGCAGAGCGCGGGCGTTAAGAAAATAAGGGTTAGCAGATAGGGAGAGATGCCGATGCACGTTGGTTTTAAATGTTTGTAGATTATAATGTGTAGGAAAAATGGAGCGGAGAAGAGCATTCCACATTCGTGTTGCACGGAATTTTGCGTAAGGATCTTGGCCTACTCCCTTATAACATCAAGCTGACTCAGAACTAAAGCCACTTGATCATATGAAGCGACGTACGTTCTATAGGGCTCTGGACATGATGGATGAAAATGAAGAATTTCATCGCAAAATCATCTTCAGCGATGAAGCGCATTTTTGGTTAAACGGCTTCGTCAATAAGCTAAATATACGTTACGGCGCCGAGATCGTGTGATTTAACGCCTCTAAACTTTTTTTTATGGGGCTATATTAAATCATTGGTCTATGCCAACAATCGAGAAAAAGCGGCCGTATCGGTCGAAATGTGCGGCCGAGTCAAAACAACAAAAATCGGGTTCAACGTATCGACCGCTGCATACGTTCCAGTGGTGGACATATGAACAAAGTCGAATTCCATTCATACATGTTTTGATAGTTATTCAAGCCAATCAATTTTTTTGAGATATCTCAAGTAGTTTGCATTTTATTTAAAAAATAAGTTGTCAAGTAATTAATGAAAGACCCTTTATTTCGCTGTACGCCCGAATACAGGCTTAAGGGTACACTAATCAGCATTTCTTGCACAACAAGTACTGCGGTTGAAATGTTCTAGGGGTGGAATGCAACTGGCTCTTTCGTTTGAGCATTTATGGTTGAAATAACTACAAAATAACGAGAGGCAAGAGACATTGGGACGATGACTATGAGAGTCAAGCGATCTCGCGAAATTACGGTCACCAATGAGTTTTAACGCGCGTTTTTGGATCCTGTCAACTAGCTCCAAATTAGTTATATAAGCATTGAACTCAAGTTTTGGACGGATAAACGCCTCGTTAATAGTAGCCAGATCAGAGGGGGTGAGATATTTCTTGTAGCGCTTAAGGAAGCCTAGGCATTTCGCAGCGTTCTTGGCTACATCGAATATGTGGTCATTCCATCGAAAGTTGTCATTAACACACATACCGAGAATGGAATGTCGTTCAGTTTCAGCGATGCAAGTGCCATTCATGGACAATGGCATGGTATTTGGGTTTTGCTTTAATGACAGAAGACAACATTGCATTTTGGAAGCATTAAATTCCACTCTATTACCCCACTGAGTTACGCTGTCGAAATCGAAATTTAATGAGCTTTACATCGTCGCCGTTCCAGTTCCTCAACCGAAGATGAGGGGCGTGAACCATGAAAGGAATATGAGAAAGTGAGAGTACTGTCATCAGCAAAGGAGTGGATTGGATTATAGTTACAAGACAGGAGATCATTTATAACAATGAGTGAGTCGGAGACAAAACAAAGCCTTGGGAACACTAGCATTTATTTGGTGAGTTGCAAACTTGAAATCGTCCAAACCAACTTGCATTGAACGGTCCGAAAGGTAATATCAAATATATTGAAGAAAGGTATCATCGATTCCAAATGCACGCATTTTCGGCAAGAGAGCTTGGTGCCAAACTCTGTCAAATGCCTTTGAAGTATCAAGCGCAACGATCTTACTTTCACCACCTTGGTAAAGAGATTGGTTCAATTTTTCGGTTAAATAAGTTACCAAATCACCAGTGAACCTGTTGCTGCGTACACCGTACTGCCGGTCATTAAGAAGTTTTCGGGATTCAATATATTTCATGTACTGACGGTTTATCAGCGTTTCCGTGAACTTGGAAAGAAGGGACGTTATTCCAATTGGACATTAAGAGGGGGGAGATGAAGATTCACCTTTTTTGGGGACTGGCTGGACAAATGCTATTTTCCACCTTCTCGGGAAGAGCCCTGAAGAAAAGGATAGATAGAAAAGCTTGCGCAATGGGTTTGCTCACGGGGAAGAACACCTCTTCAGAATGATAGGGGAAGAAATACCATCTGGACCGGCGGAGTTGCGGACGTCAAGATCTTGAAGTACTCTTGCCACTGTACGAGTGCGGAAGTGAATTGGTTCCATGGAGTATTCTACGCGCTCGAGTACAGGGGGAGACAAAGTACAATCTGGAGGTGTTGAGCTGACTGCAAAGTGAGCAGCAAGCAGAGAGCTGGAATGTTATTGTAAATGAGTGTCGGGATAGATGAAGAGGCCCAATTCTTGCTGTTTTTAACAAATGACCAAAAGTTTTTACTACCGTGAGACTTTGTAGTTTTTTTGCCTCAACTTTTGATCATAGGAGAATTTGACACGATTAATGTGAGCATTGCAGTCATTTCTGGCTCTTTTAAACTTTTTACTGCTTTCCTCAGATGGGTTGACTTTGGATGACCGAAAGCTTACCTTTTTTAACCTGATAGCGTCTTTGCAGCTCGAGTCATTTACCTTGGCGGAGGAGGGATGTAACCAATGAAAAAGTGGCCTGGGTGCGACCCGCAAGGCCACACGACTAACTTCCCAGTGGGATCAATATGATTTATGCGATTAGTGCAAAATTTTGAAATGTGGTTAACCATAAGATATGGTAAAGAATTATTTAATATTAAAAAATGCTCTTTAATATTGTTCATGGAAATTAAATGTTTTTAATAACAGCGAAGTGCGATATTGATATATATTAATGCAAACATTGTTATGAACACGGAGACCTGTAAATTTATCGTACATACAAAATAACGGAGCACAATGTAAAAATGATTTACTCAATGACAAATGACAATAAATAGTAGGTACAAATAAAGGCAAATTATTTTAGTTATTTATTTACTAACAAAATAGGCTGGACCGATTTCGCTGGAAACTTAATCAGTTCTGAGTTAAATCATAATTACGCTTCGAATAAACCCGGTCCAATGTCAATATTATCTTGGGCTCTCGAGATAATCGTGGCGAAAGATAATTCCAAACGCACATACGTACATACGCACGCACGTACATACACACACACAGACATCTCTATAAATACGTCGGATTTGGATTCTGGCGACCTTGAAATGTGGAGATATGTCAAAACCCGCGATTCACAAAATCGGCCCTATTACAAGAACTTCCACTGGGAAGTACTCTAATTTATGTTTTTGTTTTCTTTTTGTTATCTTAGGACGATATTTACCATCCATCGATTTTAAAACTTATAAAAACTCTAGTTTAAGTTTTTGCTGCGTTTTCACCAAGCACAAATAGGATTGTGTTTGAGTTTCGCTAGCTAAAATATCCGAAGAAATTAATTTATTCTCCCTCTTTTTCCAATTCAATGACTCCAACACAATAGCAGCAGTGTTGTAAACAAATGTATGGCCGCTGGATTCGTTCTTTTCTGAAACGGTGGATACACTTCACTAAACAACAGGTCATTACGGTTTACATTAACTGCAACAAATGGATGAATTATTTTTCGAGTTTGACCGATTTCTTACTGCAGCTCAGGAGAGAAGATGTAATGGTTTTTAGCGACTGTAGTGCAAGAATATGAAGCACACAACTACTTAAAGTGGAGTCGGAAAATGTACTTAAAAGAATAAAGGAAGAAGGTGTGCAATGGAAGGAAAACCGTGCAAATGTTTATTAACAAGCCTTAACATTAAACTAACCCTGGATAACTAAACATTCGTCTTACAGACTACCATACCCATGCATATTCGCTAGTTCGATACGACGGGGTTGCAGCAGCGTGTTTTCTCTCTTAGTACCTGTCTTATTAGTTACGTCAGTTACTCGTAGGCGGTCTTCGTGGTAGTGCGGTCGGTAGTTGTGGAGAGTTTGCGCGAACGTAGTCAAACAGTCGAGTGTTTAGTACTTAGCTACTTATTTTTGTCAAGGTTTGTATTAATTCATTTTGATCTTATTTATATTTTTCAGTTATTTTATTTATTATTTATGCGTGAAATAATTAAATATTTTATAAATATGAATAACAAATAACAGTATTTATAATATATTACATTTTTTGTATGTATTCTTGCATATTTACGGGTGTTGGCATCTTAAATTATTGGAAACAGATGGATTTGAGGGGAGATGAAGCAAAAATGATGATGTCGATGATCCAGCCCCAGAATCGTCTTGTTCCGAACATGAAGAAGATTTCGAACTGGAAGGAATAGGCGAAAGTGAGGAAGATATGTCAGAATCCTCTGATGAAAACTTCAACGTTGTACAGGAAAACCGGTAACCGAAGATTCAATGTAGACTCGGACAGCGTCTCTGAGCATTCTGATATTCAACTTCCTTCTCATGGGCAGCAGAAATTAGTTCTACTATGGACAAGCCAGAAATCGTTGAATTTTATAACAGCACAAAAGGAGCGGTAGATACTGTGGACCAAGTGTGCTCAATAATGAGTAGGTCTAGGTACCAGTCGTAAAACCAATAGATGGCCACTATGCTTGTTCTATGGCATTCTAAATATAACCATAACTTACTCGGCAAAAACCAATGAACCGGAGGGGTTTCGCATTTGCAGAAGCGGATGGTCTGGTGGAGCCTTGGTTACAGGAGCGTTACAACAACTTTGAAGCGTGATATCAAATCAAGTATACAAGATATTATAAATATTGAAGATATTCAACAAAGTTCGTCTCAAGTAGAGAGTAATGCACGAAAAATTTGCTCTTTTTGCCCATCGAGGATACGCAGGATGACAAAGAACAAATGCCGGTACTGCAACAAGGGCATTTGTGGAGAACACAATACACATTTGTAATAAATGATCAAATTAATTTTTACCAACTTTTTTACTTTTGCTTAATCGTCGTCAACTCGGTGCAGTGTATACTTTTACAAGAGAGCTTCAAATTGAAGATGCTCAACAGTTCAAGGATTTTTGCCGTTTGACAACAAGTGAAATAGAATATATAATTTAATCCGTTGGGCCTACTACTCGTATTTTGAAAATGGATACCATATTAAGGGAAGCCATACCAGTACGTGAGCGTGTACTGGTTACACTTAGATTTCTGGCATCTGGTAATTCAGTTGATTTGTATATCATATTAAAAGGTGAACTAAAAGCTATGTTTAAAACTGTCTGTAGGATTGGAAGAATTGTGAGAGAAATCTGTTCAGCAATTTTCAACGGATTAAAATTTAAATATTTGAAGTTAAAAACAAAAACAAAAAAAAACTTGATTTTTAAACGTAAATTAAAAAATACTTCAAGGAACATAAATTAAGTTAATTTTTAAAAATTATCGAATTTATTTTGGTTTATTTAGAATTTATTTAGTTTACCATAAAATTTCAATCCGACTCATATTTCTCTATGAGTCAATTAATTTCCTCCGATGTCCATTGTCTGTGTCCACTTGCGAGTGACTTTAAAAATGCTCAAATCTCGAGAGTAAAAAGTTAACTCTCCGCGAACTACTCTCAAGACTATGTCCACTTGCGAGTTGCTCTCGAGAGTTGCATGAGAGCTGCTCTCAGCATTTTTACTCTCAAATGGACAGGCACCTTTAAGGTGCTTAACTTTTTACTCTCGAGATTTGTGCCTTTTGAAAGTCACTCGCAAGTGGACACATGTTCTGATCACTATCGGAGATTAGCTTGCAAAATTCCAACATGCTTCGTATTTTGCGAGCAGCTGTCTGAGAGTCGACATGGCAAAACAATGGACATCGGAGGAAATTAATCGACTCATAGAGAAATATGAGTCGGATACGATGAAGTCGAACAGCTGCTGAGATACTTTATCAAAAAAGCTTCAGGTTACCAGAAAATGCACCTAACAACAATGCTACACCTCGAAACAGAACTCCCGCCTTTTTTCACGTACACACACACACAGTGAAGCTACATTTCCAGTACATTTTAAAAGTCATGACACTTCCCGGCGAATGAATTCTGTAGAAAATGTCTAAGCTCCTAATGCAGCAAAAAGTCCAATTTTTTAGTAAATGGCACAGATAAAGCGACAACCGATGATGACCATATTTATCATCAGTTGGTTATCCTCTCGTAACGCTTTCAAAGATAAGGCACACCAAAGTCAAATGGTATACATATCGCGTGCTTCAATCCGACCATTGACAAATTATTGTAACGACCGGAATAGTAGGAACACAATATCTACGATTTTCAAAGCAAGAGGCGAACTTCTGCAGTTCAAATACATGCCGTATACAACCGACCAAAATAAAGAGTGCACACTGTGCAATCTACGAGCCAAAGAAGATGTACTGCACTTTATCGGGATGTATCTATTACTCAATGCAATAAAAAGAAACCGTTGGGGGAAAATTGAGATATTAAATATGCGAAACTGCAGGTTGTTATAAAGCTATCTTAAGTGCGCTTCAAAATATCAACAGCAAATCATAGATGAAGCTTTTTATATACACATACTTATTGAATTATTCTATCTTAATTTTAAATTATTATGTTATCGTTGTGTTAATTCTCTAGTTCCAAGGTGACGGCAAAAATATCAATGCAACTTATAATTTGTGAAGTTTTGCAACTGGAACATAACGAAGAAAAATAAAATAAAATATTCTATTCCAGTTAAAGCTCCCGTTAACTAGATTTTTTTGTGTCTTGTTTTTAATTTATTTTTCCAAACGATGATACCTACCACCCGCTATCAAGGAAAGGAAAAGAAATTCAAACAAAAAAAGAAAGACGTTCTTCCGCAAAAATAAAATGGGATCTTTCAACTCATTCCAAGGAGAAATGACATCTTTCTCAAGTGTACAATGAGAACGCAAAACAAGCCACCTGGTAATGTTTGCCGTATGCAGATGCAGAATTTAAAAGAGAAATTCTACCAAGATTTGAGTTGGATCGTGAAAAAATTAAATCTGCATCTGTAGCTATAAAGCCAACTGCCAACTCTGAATCCAGAACGCCCGCATGTCATTACCATGCATATAACCGGGAAATGGGCTTCTTATGCAAAAATGCTTCCAAGTAATATAAGTTTCTCTTTTGTTGGCTGCTGTAGTCGATTCTAAAATATAATATGCACTCTACCACTTTGTGCGTAGGTATATGTATCCTTATTATATTATCTTTTCTATTTTAAAGCTTGATTTATCTTACCACCTTCGAGTTGAAAGAGGGCGAGGGGCTGTGGAGGCAGGGACCTCATTCGTGAGAATGCTTGTTTACGCTTGTTCCCAAGATGATGAGGATTTTTAAATTCTGTCCTCGTTCTAGGATGTAAATTTATTTTCGCAATAATTTCGTCCTAAAAGTTTCATTGCCTCCATTTCAGCTTCTTATTTTTTTTGTGGAACACATTTCATTTGAGGACTTAATTTAATCACCTCAATCCGATGGTATTAGGTCCTCAGAATGGTATAACGTGCGCAAGCTCCAATGTCACGTCTTAGGCACTACTCTGAGGAATCGAATGCGTATATTTGAATCCTTCTTGCAAGGATAAGGAAAAACAGAACAATTCGGGTCAGTGTATCCATTATCCAAGTGTCAACAAAGGGATGGGATTTGAATTGATAAAGTATTTACCGACTTTAAAACGATACACACCATATCAGCGAATTTTTTTTTAGAGCTTAGGTTTAAAAGTTAAATATTTGATTCACAACGTAAACTCATGCGGTAAGGCGGTTTTTTATTATTTGGATATACATATAATGTATATAGGTACATAACATACTACCCGTTATATTATCCTATTAGATGCAGAGCTGCACTAAAGTACGAGAAACCGACCTTTAATGTTAAGTGTTGTGAATTTATGTTCCGATTTATGAGTGAGCACCATGCTTTCATCGTGGCGTCAGCTTATCTCCCCTATGATTCGGTAGTGCCTCCACCACCGAGGGCAATTGCTGAACTCATTGACTATTGCGACACCAGGAAGATGGGCCTAGTTATATGCTGTGATGCCAATGCTCAAAACACTGTTTGGGGCAGCAGCAAATGCAACATGCGAGGAAACCATCTCCTGGATTTCATTCTATCATCTGATCTTACTATCAACAATGTTGGCTCGCAACCAACTTTTGTGACGTCAAGAAGACAGGAAGTGATCGACCTAACTTTATCAAATAGATACTTTAAGGCGGTTACTAACTGGAGGGTCTCTTCGGAGGTGTCCCTCTCAGACCATAGATATATCGAATTCCAAATCGAATGCGAAGCCATAACTTTGCAGGAGAGGAGGAATCCGAGAAAAACCAACTGGATACGCTTCAGGGAGGAATTAGGGAAAACTCTCAAAACTCCAACCAAACTCAGGACGAGACAAAAGGTAGAGGAAGCTGTTCAAGACCTGAATAGTGCCATTACTAGCTGTTTTGAACTGACGTGCCCAGTAAGCAAACCCCCTGGCAGAACACCGGTTTCCTGGTGGAGCTCGGAACTGCAAAGAATTCGTAGAGAAGCTAGAAAGCTTCTAAATAGGTTACTCAAGACTGATTTGGAGACAGACTGGAATCTCTACCGATCGAAGCAGAAGGAATATAAGAGGCTAATTCGGGTATCGAAAAGTGCTTCTTATAAGAATTTCTGCGAAAAGATTGAAAAGCTGGGTGAAACTAGTAGGTTGGTTAAAGTTCTGAAAAAGGGCAAACCAGCCAAACTGGACTCACTTAGAAAACTTGATGGCACCTTCACTGAGACGAAAGCGGAAACTCTTAGTTATCTGCTGGAGTCTCACTTTCCGGGTAACCAGATTACAATTGGTTCACAACCAGGCCCGATTACCGAGACTATGAGTGAGCCAAGACAAACAACTCGGCGTAGCTGGTATATTGCGAAGGCCGTGGTGACGGACGAGGCCATTAAATACGCATTTGCGTCTTTTGACGGCTTCAAGTCGCCTGGTACGGACGGAATATACCCAGCCATGCTGCAACAATGTACAAACCAGCTGCTACCGACTATGAAGAAAATCTTCACCGCTGTCCTAGCACTGGCATACATTCCAACACCCTGGCGTACAGTTAGAGTGGCATTCATACCAAAAATTGGCAGAAGTGACTACTCGCTCGCCAAGAGCTTCAGACCAATCAGTCTGACTTCTTTCTTGCTGAAAAGCTTGGAAAGGCTGGTCGAGCTTCACGTGCGCAAAGGTGCTTTGCGATTGCACCCACTATCTCCGATGCAACATGCCTATCAACGCGGAAAATCCTGCGAGACTGCGCTCCAAAATCTAGTTGGTAGAATTGAAGGCGCGCTTGACAGAAAAGAATACGCGATGGGCATTTTCATCGATATTGAGGGTGCTTTTGACAATGCGACTTTTGATAGCATGTGCAGCTCCGCCAGACAACACGGAGTAGACGAACCATTGGTGTTGTGGATTAAAGCAATGCTAATGAATAGAACGTTGGTTGCGGATGCGGATTGTGGCCGCTATGTTATGGCGGGGGTAAACAGAGGCTGCCCGCAAGGCGGCGTCATGTCTCCACTGCTGTGGTGTATGCTGGTCGACTCTCTGTTGAACGCACTCAACAGTTCTAATATTTACGCTCAGGCGTACGCGGATGATGTTGCCGTGCTTTCTGTTGGATCATGCCTAGCGACTGTATGCGCCAAGGCGCAGGCGGCCCTTGACGTGATCGACGAATGGTGCACTAGGAATGGGCTCTCGGTCAATCCTCTTAAAACTGAGGTTGTTCTCTTTACGAGAAGGAGGAAGCTGGTCGGGTTGACTCAGCCAGTGCTAAAAGGCGTCACAATCCAACTCTCCAATGAAGCAAAGTATCTGGGAGTCATCCTGGATAGCAAACTTCTTTGGTCCAAACATGTTGAGCTGAAGACTGCCAAGGCGCTGTCTATTTTCTGGCAGTGCAAAGGCATTTTCGGCAAGACATGGGGCTTATCACCGAAAAGAGTCCTATGGATTTATACGGCTATGATAAGACCATTTATAGCATACGCATCGGTTGTTTGGTGGAATAAGCTTTCACGTAAATACGTCACTGCTGCTTTTGCCAAACTCCAAAGGCAGGTATGTCTCGGCTGCACGGGGGCCTTCCCCAGCACGCCTGGCTCCGGCCTAGATGCACTATTGAACCTTCCGCCCCTTGATGTTTACATCATGGGCTGTACAATCAAGGCTATCTCACGTCTTACAAGAGGTGGCTTTTGGTATAACTCGCACTGGAGTTTTGATGAACTTGCGCAACGGTTGTCCTTCGACTCCTGTCTTATGGATATGCCGTCTGATGCGATGACACCGGAACTTCGGCTAAAGCGCAAATACGAGGTCGACTTTCCTCGCGTCCAGGACTGGCTCTGGCCGGACTCTGAACCTGGAAGGGAATGCAGTCGAATCTTTACGGATGGCTCCAAAACCGATCAAGGATCTGGTGCTGGTGTCTTCGTGGAGAGCGATAGCGTTAGACTTTTCTTTCCGTTAGGCAAACATGCGTCAGTCTTCCAAACAGAGACTTATGCTATCCTAATGGCCATGGACTATGTTACGAGGAACAGGTGGAGGGGGCGAAGTATCTGCGTCTGTAGCGACAGTCAGGCTGCGCTTAAGGCCTTACTCAAACCCTTAACTACCTCCAAAATAGTACGAGAATGCAAGATATCTCTGAATTCGGTCGGAAGGCTGAATTCACTTAAACTTGTCTGGGTCCCGGGTCATAACGGGATCACGGGAAATGAGATCTCCGATGAACTTGCTAGACAAGGCTCAGAGGGGGACCTCTCAGGACCTGAACCAGCGATCTGTCTGCCTGCGTCCTCGGTCAGGGCTTCCATTGACGGTTGGGTTTCCTATGAACACAATCGCCGTTGGCATGACTCTCCAGGGTGCAGACAGACTAAGCAAATGCTCCCCGACGTCTGTGGGAAATCCGCGGCATTCTTGTTGTCTCTCAACAGAAAAGACTGCAGACAGACTACTGGCGTTCTTACGGGACACTACGCTTTTGCCAAACACCTTAAGGTGCTAGGCCTAAGCGACACCACCAACTGCGAAGCCTGTGGAGAAAGCGACGACACTGCGGAACATTTCGTCTGTGATTGTCCTGCTTTTGCTCGTATCAGGTGGCAGGTATTTGGTGCGGATATGGTGAGTGCTGTAAACCTAAGCTCCTTATCATTGAAGCGCCTTCTCGTTTTTCTCAGAAAAACGAGTAAATTCCCACAGTAAAATGTGGTGTGTCTGCCTGGCAGTACAATGGACCAGTATTGAGTCTGAGTGCTCCAGTGCAGAAAGTTTCACACATCCCGACAAAAAAAAAAAAAAAAAAAAAATGCTTTCTCGATCCGTCCGCTCTTAATGGTCAGTACCTAACAGTTTTCAGAAAATGTCACCAATCAAAGCTAATGACATAAGCTGTACCGATTTGAAACACATTTTTACGATCTATTAAAAATTAAAGCAAATTTATAAGGCAAACAAACAAACAAGGGTTTATACGAGAATCAATTGGTACAACCAGGTCCATTTATTGGAAACAGGACACGAATCTGGATTAATAATATACAGCACAAGATATATGTAGTATTCCCAAATCTAGCTTAGAATGATTCAACAGTGTCCAGAACTATAAAAGGACACTATCAAGATAAAAAAAAACATAAAATAGTGATAAGCAAATAGAAAATGATCATTCAAAGCTTGGTCAAAGTGTCCCTATAATAATAAATGAAATAAATATTAGGCATTTAGGGCACATAAGGTTCTAAAACCTAGAATGCGATGTTACTACAAGAACTACCCAATCGATTGTAAGGGGTTGTTCAAGTAGAGCAATATTGATGTGTTAAATAAAACACAGAATAATTGAGACGCGCTGAAATTTATTCAAGGTGAGTCGGGTGCAGTGGATCAGTGTTTAGTGTATCGGATTACTAATCGAAAGGTCCCCGGTTCAATTCCCGCCGGGGCCAAGTAGCATCTATAGTTCTTTCCACTGCCTTACCTCTTGCGAATGTCTGACAAATGTCCAAGAGTATCAATTGTCACGAGAAGCTTCTCAAATTTGCCTTTTGGATTCGGCCTTAAATTGTAGGTCCCTTCCACTTCGAACAAGAAAGTGGTTGGACAAGCTGGGTTTTAGGCCCTATATGGTCCGTTAATGCCTTACATTTATTTAATTTTTTTGGTACACAATACACATGTTAAACTTAAGTATGGAATACGATCATGATTAAAATGTAAACCTTGAATAACGTCAACAACTAACAGGTGGCGAGAATATTGTGGATGACTTTAAAATGAAAAGTTACTCTGTCTATACTTTTCCAGACTCATGACTTACTATAAAGAAGAACTTAATATTACGGATCAAATGCCAAAAAAAAGTGTTTGGTCGAAATGGCATATCCTTTCGAGTTCTCAGAAAAATGAAAGACATCGAACTCAGAAATCGGCTCCTCATCTCCAAACTTATGACAGGTAGTCCAAAGCCTAATCAGAGGAAACAAAAACTTTCTTCGTCCTTTGCACAAAGGCAAAACTGAGATAATTAACAAGCTAATGTTACACTCCATGAAGCCCACTGAACGGGTATAAGGCGACCAACTGGTATAATATAATAATAATACCATACCAGTGACCGCGCGGGTTTGTCGTGGGAAAATCACTATAAATGCAAGCTAAAGTATGAAAATGAAGTTGTTAATGAAAAAACATGGTGAGTCCTTTAGAAACTAGCATAAGTTGTTGGTTGATTTTGCAATGGTCACCAAGAGATCTATTATGGGTGATGCTTGGAATACGAGAAATTGTTGAAGATCGGATTCGCCGAACACCTCTAAATTGAAGTCAGTGTACACGAGGGATGCGCTCTTAGTCCTAAGATATTTTTTTGAAGCTGTTTGTAATCTGCTAAGAAGGACGGACTCGAAAGTGCACGACTCATTCTCTGCTGACGAAGTAAGTAGGTAACTAGGATAATATATTATTTAAATTTTTTTGTGAATGCTTTTCAAATATTTCCGTATGGATACGCCGTTAAACTGAAGGTCCCTTTTATCCGGGCTAAAAATATAACACCGCGCACACGAATGTGTCGAAAAGCTAGGCGTTGGTTTCTTTGTGCACTCTTGCCAGAATTGTGGTAGATTTTGTTGTTAAGCAACATAAAAAAGGCAAATACGTTATTGAATGACACCCGGAAGTTATTACATTATTACTCGGATCCGCTTGCCAAAATAATTGTCAAAAAATTGCTATTTCACCTCACTTTTCCAATTTTTCTTCGACGTTTTCTTAGCTCCGATCATTTTGTATTTTTAGTTAAAATTCTGTATTTAGTGCAAGGATCTAATTATATCTTTTGCTGTACAAATAACCTTTAAAGAATGACACATTGAGGGAATGAATGCTTACGAAACATGATAAAATGTTTCATTTCCTTGATTCTTTTTGTAATCCCTTTTTAACCGCTAACGTGCACTCATTTAAGATTGAATGTTATCTTACAAACAAACTCCGAAGAAGACTGCTTATTACCTTTCCAGCTTGCTTCATTTTGGTTTTAGCCCTGTCACCAATTTACTTTTTGTTATTTTACTAAATGTGTGGTCGCACTGTCTCCTTAAGTCCAAAAGTTATTGTATTTCAGCCGCTATTGCGGCGCTGAACGGCCGTTTAAGCGAAAATATGAACTCAAACACTCGGCCATAAAACGCTCCTCTGAATAAATGTATGTGTTCTCGGGGTGTTATATGGCTGGCATATGATGTTGTCGGTTTGTGTAGTTCAGAAAGGGACTTTATCGCCTTAGAAATTAAATTTGTTTCCTTCCTTTTTCTTATTCTTATCCTTAACTCAATTTCATCACACAAACATGAAGAGCATACTCACACAAAAGAGAACCAAAAGCTCCACAAACTGAAAAGCAAAAAAAAACATAAAAAAACATCAAAATGGAATGAAGAAACAGGATGTAAAATGGAGCATATTCACCACAGTTCAGAATAGAACACAATACACCCACGGTTGCCACTTTTCTTATTTTAAAAAAAAACTGTAATTTCTCTTGGTGCGGTAATTTATATCTCATTGTGATAAATTATCTGAGACATCAAAATTTTGATTGTGACATTGTCAAATCGATTAACATTGGCTTTCTATTATTCAAACAAGTGGTAAACAGGCTCCTTTCCTAGACAATAATAAAATGTTTACCCTACAATTTTAAGCTGAGTGGCCATGACTATGTGTTTAATGTTCTTCTTAGATACTGGTATTGTATTGTAGCGCTGAATTACCAAGTGTCTGGATAACTAGATTTGGGATAAGCGCTGGGATTCTCCATTTGAAGATATGTGCACATATTCGCCATATTGAAACTTCCAACGGCAGGATCTATGTATTATCATTCATATTCAGCAAGGGATTTCCAATTTAAATTAAGACTAGTTTTATGATGCGATGGCAGAAATATTTTGCAATTGCAGATAGTGATACCTTATCTGTTTTCAAATAAATTCGTTATGCATGAAACATCAGCATTTTGAGTGTCGCTTTGGATAAGGAGGGTAGTGACCAATGGATTTACTGAGCTGAGGCTATTAAGCCAACTAGGCTGAGTGGCAGAAGATGTCCATGGTGAACCAAAATGATTTATAAGCTTTCGAGTGGGTGGTGTTGACGATAGATTGCCTGTAGAATTTGTAGATTGATTCGTCCGCCGGAGAGGAGGAGGTGTAAGTGAGAGTGAACTAGCTTCGGATTGCATTATTTCAGCCGCCCATTAGTGATGTCCCAACCACAAGTTCACTATTATGTACTCAAATAAGTGATGTGGTATAATAGACATCACGGTGATGCCGAGATCTTTTTCGTGATCGAATCTTGGTAAGATCCGTCGTAGTCACTGATTTACTTTATCGCTAAGAGCATGTGTGAGGGGTAGCTGTTTATACACTCATCACAAAAGAAAAGAAGATTGTCCGAAAACTCTCTAATAAGCACAAAGTTCCTTTTGTTTAAACCGACACAACTTGCATGGAAAGATTTGCCACAGACGGCCGTACAAGTAACCCAGTCAGCTATGCTAAGATAGTTACATATAGTATAAGGATGGCAATTGAAATAGTGACACGACACCAAGTACCCGTCAGTAGCACCCGAAGCGGGTATATGTGCACATACCTACTTACTTAAAGAGCTCCCGACCCGTGAAGAGTCTCTGCCTGAGATACTGCAGCCTTCCATCCTCCGCGATCCCCGGCACGCTGCTTCCAGTTCTCTAGACCAAGCGCATTGGCATCCGCGATGCCTTGGTGTTTTAAACGGATCGGTCTTCGTTGCCTTCTAGGAGGCTGGGAGTCGAAGATCCTCTTGCCTGTAACATAATTTTCCATTCGCTCAAAGTGGCCGAGCCAATGTAGTCGACGTGATTTAGCTTTATGGAGTACATCCACATTTTAGTACAGCTCATAGCGTTCACGGTTGTACATATCTTCCCCTCCTTTCCCCCTTCTCGGACATAGGACCAAATATACAACAGAGTATTTTTCTTTCAAAAGAACCCAATATTAGCTCCCCTTTTCTACTTATCGTAAAGCACTCGGCACCATAAAGGAGTACTGGTAGGAATAAGATTCGATAGAGCATACATTTTATTATTCGACTGAGGAGTTTTGAACTCATTTGTTTCGGTAAACCATGGTTAGGTTAGGTTAGGTTTATGTGGCTGTCGGCAGAACCCGACACACTTAGACCAATTTAGGTCCATTGTGATACCCCGTATGTATTATCTACCTCAACTCTGTAGATGGGACTGGCCAACAACACGCGGTTGTTCTCAAACGGTCCCCCATCTACGTACTAACCGCGACCAACGTCGTTTAATTATGGTGATCTGACGAGAACCGACTAACTCGACGTGGTATGGTCGTTGGTTATCGGTAAACCATAGTATCAGCGGTTTCAAAAGGTAATTCTCCGCGGGACCTCCACTTAGGTGTCATTCGTGGAAATGATGTTTACTCTCAGGTAGATGAACTCGTTTACTACCTCGAAGTTATTGCTATCAGCAGTGAAGTTTTGACCTAGATGGTGGACAGATGTTTGTTTGTTTGTCGATAGCATGTGCTTAGTCATGTCCTTATTTACTTCAAGATCAACAAATTTTGCCTGTTCTTCAATCACCGTGAACGCCTCTAACACGGCACGCTGGAAACGGCCGATGATGTCGATATCGTCCGCATATCCCAGTAGCTGGACGGATCTATTGAAGATAGTGCCTTCCGTGTTGACACCTGCCCAGTTGCGAAATCGGCCATCGCCACGTAGAGCTCCTGACGATGAATGCTAGGATGCTCATCATATGCGGCTTTAAAGTCGATAAAAAAGGTGGTGGGCTTCGACTTAATATGACATATGCCCATACCCAAAACTGAACTGAACTTGTTGCTTCCATTGGTACCTATAACCCTGTTTACCACTTATTCCTGGGCAAACAAAATTAAACTAAATTAAAAATAAAAATCTGGAAAGCCAAAATCGACATCATTTTTATTTTAACGCAGTTAAAAGGAGTATTATTTTTTTTAAATAAAAGCCCTAAATGAAGTTTCTGTCGTAAGTATTAGCGGAGATATTTATGCTAGTATGAGTCAAGTTACACCAAAGTACCTAAGTCTTTTTTTAAATTCTCGGTAAATGATGTTCACATTGGAGATAGAACCTGCTGCAGAACCAATTTTTCTTAAATTATATAAAAGAATCGTTTCCCAACCATTACCGATTTTTTTTATTTGTTGACATATGATTAAAGCCCATGGATATATGGCAAAATAATACTTCAAAAAAAATCAATGCGAAACGCATGGAAAATTTGACGTAATTTTGGTGAATATACGTTTAAAAAGAGATAAGATATCTCACAATCGCATAGAGACATTACCAAACATGCCATTTTTGGAAGAGCACATGTGAAAACATAATACTGCACTAACAACAGTTCAATACGCCAAACCAATTGTCCGACGACAAAATGTGCAGATAGAAACGTAATTACGGCTGAAAGCCTCCTGCAATGAAATGGCTAGCGGCAATATCATGGGAAACAATGATTAGTGGCAGTGGGTACTAGTTATAGTTGATGTTGCAAGCTCCGGGTTTCGATGCTTTGAACCTTTTTTTGCAAAAAAAAAAAATAACACGGTGGTCATCAACAATGACATTTCTCGAAGTGCAATACATTCTTTAGACACAAATGATTGAGATAGCAGCTACATTGAATTCTTTTAAAAATTATTTGAATTCAAAATCTAAAACATATGGCAACCGTGAGTACGCCAATCTTCCTGTACATTCTTTGTCATTCCCTTTAGAGATAAATAGTCTTGAGAATGAGAAAAAGATGAGAGCGACCCTTAATATAAATGGAATTCTAGATATTTCTTTTTTCGGTTTGGTTTTTCTTTCATCTTATTCGTCTCTCTAAAGAAAGATGAAGAAGACATGTTGGGTCCATAATGTCGGATGAGGAAATATCTGTGATCCCTTCCATTTGGGTTTATCTGCATAAACATTCTTCTTTCAAAGGTATTAACTCATATGAGTTGGTAGCATTACCGCATGTAGCATGCCTTAAATGGATGCCCAGGGATATTATTGGGCCCGGGTGGGTGTCTGCCATGTGCATAAGAATGGTTAATTTGGGTGTTACCAGATTGGCTCTGAAATATTAATTCGATTTATTTCGGGACTACTGATATTGATTTCGGCGCTTTTCGTGTGCAAATGTGCCGGTTATCCAGGCGAAACAAAAAAAAAAAGGGATGAACAAGAAGAGGCTACGGAAAAAATCGTTTTTGGCAAATAGAAAATCTTTATTATCTTTAAATGACGAAACGTGATTTTGTTTATAGAAAGAACAACAAAAGCAGATAGGAATATCAAGAAATTTCAAATAAAACGCAATCCAATTTCAGGTTCCATTGAAGTGTTGGAAATGTTAGGGGCAGCTAATGCAAATACCTTCGTTAGCCGTGTTCAATGCTGTGAAAAGAACATGTCTGACATTTGGAATTCGGCTGTCAGGAATGCAATCGAAAATTTTTTAAATGGTATTTCATCTTATTTCGTCATCCAAGGTTGTAGTAGAATGTTGACATCACGCAGCCAATGCCTTAATTGCGTGTCCTAAAGCCATTTCTGATGATTTATGGGGAAAGAGATGTTTTAAAGTTGAGATCTTGTAGTTGGATAATTCCACCAATTGGGGGTTAACAAAATTTCTTAAAAATTAATGCCTTCCTTGGTTCATTGTAAACGTTCGTGAATAACACAACCAAAAAAGGAGTTATTAATCAAGGAATGAAAATGCCATTATCATCAAAAGCACCAACAAAAAACCCACTTGACAGATGATGATGATAGATATATGCCTTTTTTTACATAACAACCATGTACAAAAAGTTGTCGTCTACTTGTTTCTGTTCGTCACTTTGGTCCTATATAAAATCTAAACAATAAATACAAAAGTTGAAAAAAATAAAAAACATATAATTTGCAAACAGAAAATAACATTTGAAAAAGAAAAGAACTTCTCCATTAATTGCAAAATGGAAAAAACAATAAAACAAAAAAAAACGAATTAGCCACAACTTCATTCATTTTTGAAAAGTGTAAAAAGTGCAAGTTTATACATCTGATCAGGAAGCCAAGCCGATATCAAGATATCAAAGCCTGTTCGGCTGGTATACTCACCTCGAAAATTGTTGAGACAATCAAAGCTCCGCTTTACAGGTTGGGAAGGTGTAACTCTGTGACACTTACCTGCGTTCGTGGGCACAAAGGTATCTAGGGTAATCAGCGGATATTCTGGCAAGAAAAGCCTGATCGTCAGCCTTCATTGGCACACTACCATCCATAGGATGCTGCTTGTCTCTTCACAGACGTGAAATGAATGAGGCTCTATGTGCACCATATATCGAGTTCTGGCACGATCTTACCTCATGCAGAAGCTAACCTGTAGATGCTTAATTGGTTTCATAACTGCTTTCAGTTTTCTAAACGAGCATCTAAAAAAAATATAAAGAGCTCATATTTAATCTGCGAATGTCCAGCTTTCGCCAGATGCGTGATCAATATTATGGGTAAACCTTTCGCCCAAGAAGATGAGTTAAGTGAGATAGACCACGGTAGTATCATTCGCTTTGCTTAGATCCCAGCTTGTCGTAAAAGGCGACTAAGGGAGCAAAATCACATCTTGGCAATTTTAACAGCCACGTGAGTCCAGCGATACATTAAACATATAAAAGTTGTCCCCCAAGTGTGCATGGAAATGCGTGGGTTGACACGGCTGGTTGTTAAAGGTCGATCAAACAATAATCAAAATGGAAGCATGCAGTTGTCGAAATCATCGAAAAGAGTCAGCTCTAAAAACACCCGGATCACATCAATGCAACAATACCAGCATTTGATTGGCCCTATTGATAACGTGATCCGAAACCAGGAAGCCTGCCGATGTTTATTGAGTTTGAACCGGTGAACCCCACAGGCTCACCAGTATCGGGAAAAAGTAAAGTGAGAGGGTTATGACCCCTTAAGCCTGATCTTAACCTCGCCGTAAGGGAAAGAAGCAGAAGAGAAGAAGCCTTTAATGCTAATCGTTGGTAAGCAGCGAACATGTAGCTATGCTGCAGAACAATGAACCATTAGGTCTAAGTGCTTCTTGCCTACTTCTAATTCAATAAAATACAATATCATTTAATGGAAATATTGGACAAGAATATAGAGAAACAATTCAATTCAATAAACACCCTTTTTGCAATATACATAAATATAACTGAGTACATACTAACAATACGTAAATATATAATATATAAAAAATCAATAATTGTGTGTTCATCGTCTATGGGTTCACAGATCGTTCATCCGATTGAGTTCAAACTAAGTATAGTTGTGCTATCAACAACACATTCAATAAGTGTTCAGTTAACAATATATTCATAAAAAAAACACATAAAAACTTAACTAAACAAATAAAATCAGTTAGTGAAACTTTTTCGTTTAATCTAAATCGCATCACCTGAGAACGGCTGGACCGCTTTAGCCCTATGGCGCAATGTCGCACATTTTCGTGCAACACCTAATAATTCACCTGGTGCCATGTCGTAATGGAGCGGGGAAGGGGGGACATCGCATACAATCATCACATCTTAAAGCTGTCCTGCAAGTGTGTATGCATGCAAATCCGTGGGTTGAATCACCGGTGTAATGAAAGAAAGATCAAAGCACGTGTCGAAATCGTTTAACCCTCTGTTTTTGACTTCTTTCATAAATTTGTTTTTGTGAGGTTGTGGACCAGTTTGCGGACTTTAAAATTTTTTAAACTTGATTATTTCGTGCCCCTAGAGAGAGAGAGAGAGAGTACCTATGTCATGTAAATTTCAGCTTTCTAGCTGGAGTATTAGAGCCTAATTTTTGTCGACGGACGGACGGACATGACTAGATCGACATTACTGTCGATGCCGGCGACCGAAATATTTGTAGTAACATTTAGTGGTCTACGGGCAATATTAAGGTAAGTTACAAACTATGAGCCAAAATTCATATACCCTTAGAAAAGAGTATAAAGATGCAATATTGCTAGATTTTCACAACCTCATCAAGCACACCAAAAGGAAAAGCTTTTATTTGTTCTCTACAATTGTTCTCTCTTCTTCCTTAATGACGGTTATTCTATGATCAGGTTTAATGGAATCATAACCATCCCACTTAACAGCATCCCTACTGGTCCGCCTGTGGAGTTCGCCGGTTCGACCCCGAAAATCAGGGCAAGCAATCATTTCGTCACTGAGGGTATTCAAATGCTGGTTTTGCTGCATTTGTGTAATCCAGGAGATTTAAGGGCTGCCTCTCTTAGGCTTTTTAATGAAAACGTTGATTGATATTGCCTTTTTGACAGAGATAGTAGGATCACTCCTTTAAACAGGACAGTATCAACTCTGACCGCTACAATTGTTAAAAATGCAAATTAGCTTTTATTGTACAATTCAGTTACGTGACTTGTCGTCTAAGACAATGAGGCCACAAACAGGCGCAGGGGGTAAGGAAACGATTAGAGTGAAAATCCATGAGAAATTGTTCCGAATATAAATAATTGAACATTATTTAGACGCATTTTGGCAAAACTGTCGAGAATCAACATTGTTAAGAATTATTCTAGAAAGTTGAATTCTTCAATAAAAACAGAAGTTTTAGGCGAAAATTCAAAGAGAAGTGGCATTGGTGGTGGTGGTGAAAACAGTTGAATGCTTGCGATGCAATTATTCTCAACATCATCGGTCATCGGAAGCATATTTTATATAATGTTTGCGGTGCCGATCAACAAATGCTGTCGAATTTGTTGTGGGAGCTCAATACATATATATAAGACTTTCGTCGATTGCACCGCAAACTTATTAAAATAATTGCTGGATAACGTCGCTCACAGTTTTACGCCAGCGTACTTGTGCTTCAAATGCTACTTCATTTATAGCAGATATGACTTCAGCTACAGAACGACGAATTGCATTCTTACCAAGGCCATGCAGTGTGATATTGAGCTCAAAAGCCAAGCCAATGCACAGCTTTTAAAATGGTTTGTCTTACGCTAAGAGTATTGTTGCATAAAATTATAACCAATTGTAAATATAAATTTATTGTAGAAAAATCACTACATTATTTGAAACACGAAAAATGTTCGCCAAATATATGCAACTCTACACACGCAATGTTGTTCTTCATATTTATCACTTTCAGCCGAATCCAAAAAAATAACAACTCGCATGCAACCTCCCTGTGTATATATTGCACTCGGAGCAAACGAACCTGTATAACGAACAACTACTGTTTAAAGTCAAAATTAAATGGTTGCTGCACTTATGCAGTTTAGTCGTCCAAAGTTATGGATATTTTTGTTTCTCTAGCTCTTGATGGGATTTTCGCTCAATGAATCGAAGTTGTACAATAAATTTCTCCATCGGGATCGGATTTTCAAGTGAAAATTGAAATTTATTTTCAATATTTGAACCTCAGTAAAGCCAAATTAACTTAGTTACTTATATAAAGGCAAACCATTCAAGTTCATACTTAGAATATTTTAAAACTCGACTTGACAATTTTCGATTTGCACGTTAAGTTTTTCAAATAATTACACTGATTTGTTTTATATTTTCTACACTTGTAGCTTTGTGGTACCTACAGAATGTACTGCAATTCCCAAATTCCCAATTATTAAAGGTTTCATGCACAATTGGTAATTAAGTGTGGTCTTTACTTGTAACTGATTATTTGTTAGAAACCGCCTCTTGTACACTTGTTTTTTTTTTTACTTCCTTCATGAAATAAAAGTACGTTGTCGCCCAATTTACATCATAATGTAATTGCAGAGATTTAACATCTTTTGTTTTTTGTCTTTCAACTGAATCATTATTAATTACTTTTTTAAAAAAACACAAATAAATATGAAAATTTTATTATTAATGAGGAAAATCATGAGAAAAACCTCAAATTAAAGAAGAAAAAAAAATAAAATAAAATAAATAAATAATAATAATAATGATATTAAAAAGAATAAATAAACAAATAAATAAATAAATAAATAAAATAAATAATAAAATAAATAAACAAATAGGTAAATATATCATAATTAATAAATAAACAAATAGTATGTATTATAACAAATAAAGTACACAACTTGTACTTTTCTAGTACAGTGCGTTGCACGTTTCATAAATCATTGAATTGAAGATTTCATTGTTTTATTCGGCGGTGATGCCGGAACGGCAACGCATGTTAAACTTATTAATCCAATGGGATGGACCGAATAGGGTAGTTTTGGATGTTTCCAAAACGCAATGCTGTTTCCTATCATTAGAACGTAACTCCAATAAGCCATTATCCATCAACGGCACATGCATCGATGAAACCGAAAGACTTTCCACTCTCGGTAAATGTGTTAATGACAAACTTCGCTGGAAGTCGCCAAGCACCTTTCGAAATGTCTATGTTTCCTCAATCGGTGCAAGAAATAATTTATCCCATCTGATTTAACAACAATTTAAAATAGATTTATTCGGCTTAACCTTGCACCTACTAGACTACATACAAAAACCTGCTGTAAAACTAATATCAATATATAGATTTTTTTTTTTTTTTTTTTTAAATAAACCCTTGCCCAAGGGCAGGCACTGCGACCTGAAAAGATCTTTTGTGACAAAAGGTTGTCTTTACGCCAAAAGGCGACTGACTTCCCTAATGAAACTCAGCACGTCTTTGGTGGTAGAGTTGCGAAGCTCTGCCAGTGATAACATCTCTCTGTGGAGAAGGCGTCGTCTCAACCAATGTAGAGCCGGGCATTCACAGAGTATGTGTTCTGAGGTCTCCTCGTCCTCCATGCAGAATCTACATTCTGGCGTTGGACATAGGTTCATCTTGTTGAGATGATATCTCAGACCGCAGTGGCCAGTGAGAAAGCCAACCAGCAGTCTAATGCTTTCCTTATTTAGAGTAAGGATTTCCTTATAGGAGTAGGGCTTAATCAAGCGTTTAGACTGTCTCAGACCAGGGGCGCTTACCCAATGTTCAAGGTGAGTCTGTTGCTCCCAATCTTTGACAAGCCCTAGAGCAGTAGTCCAGTTGACACTGCAGTACGGTTCTGGACCGACAAAAGCGGCTTCAGAGCCAGCTCTGGCAAGCTTATCTGCAGCTTCATTCCCTACAAAACCTCGGTGGCCAGGCACCCATCCGAGTTTAACTTTGTTGTATTTAGCTAGCTTTTGTAAGGCGCAGCAGCAGTTTTTTACAGTCAGAGAGTCTATTGTGTTGGACGACAGTGCCTGAAGTGCCGCCTGACTGTCTGAGAAGATATGTATCTTTGCGCCCTTAATTCCTTTGTTGGAGTTTAAGATAGCGCAGATCTCAATGGCATGGATTTCCGCCTGGAACACTGTGGGGCACATCCCCATAGGTATCGAGACCTTGGTGTTGGGTCCAAAGACACCAGCACCAACTCCAGACTCCATTTTTGATCCGTCGGTGTACCATACCAGACTTTTTGGGTCCACAGCTGGAACTCCCGAGACCCATTTAGAACGGTCTAGTATTTCTACCTCAAATAGTTTATCGAAACTATATTCCCTTACCATTAAGTCAGGGATGGTGTAAAACATATCCAAGTTTTGGATAGAGTTGAGTATCTTCAGGTGACCCACATGGTCATTTGAGTTATACTTATATTCAAGCTGAAGCTTAATAGCGCATCTGGCAGCCGTCTTCTGAATGAATGCTTGTAGTGGTGACAGTCCAATTATGGCTTCAAGTGCTACCGTAGGGCATGTGCGCATGGCACCAGTTATTTCCAGACAGGCAACACGTTGTAGCTTTTGGAGCCTGTTAGCCGTAGTACGTTCAAGTACTTTTGGCCACCACACGATGGAGGCGTACGTGATGATAGGTCTAACCATCATGGTGTACATCCAGTATATCATTCTGGGGTTTAGACCCCAAGTTCTGCCGTATAGGCGTCTGCAGGCCCACATGGCTCTTGTGGCACGCTCAGTGGCGGCCTTTACGTGTGAGTTCCAATTTAGTTTCCTGTCCAGGATGACTCCCAGATATTTGACCTCATTGGAATAGCTCAGGGGTGTACCATTTACGGTTGCGCTACGCTTACCATTAATAATTATCGCCAGGTCATCAGCATAACCAATGGCGTTAAAGCCTAGTCTGTGTAGACTGACCAGTAGATTGTCGATGACAAGTGACCACAAGAGGGGAGAGAGTACTCCTCCTTGGGGACAGCCTTTGGCTGCTGTCACAGACACCGAATTACCTCCAGAGGAGGAGGTAATTATACGACTTTCCAACATGGCTCTGATCCATTGGTTCGTCGATACTACGATACCTTTATTACTGATCGCCCTGGCAATCGAGTCGTATCCGGTATTATCGAAGGCACCCTCAACGTCCAAGAAGGCACAAAGTGCGGTTTCCTTAGACTTGAAAGTCTCCTCTACCTTTTTGACAAGGCAGTGAAGAGCACCTTCAGTGGATTTGCCCTTTCTGTACGCAAATTGACTTGAGTGCAGGGGGCTTGATGTTACTATCTGCTCCCTAATATGAACAACTATTAGTCTTTCCATGGTTTTTAGAAAGAAGGATGTTAGACTGATGGGTCTGTATGATTTAGGCAATTCACTTGGCCTATTGCCATTTTTGGGGATAAAAATCACGTTGACCTGTCTCCAGGAAAGTGGAATGTATCCCCAGTTGTAACTAGCCCTAAATAAAGCAATAGCCATCGGCAGTATGACATCACTAACCCTCTGGATAAGGGCCGGAAAAATGCCGTCACCACCTGGGGCTTTAAATGGTTTGAATGAGCCAATTGCCCATCTAACCTTATCTGGACTAAACATTTTTCCAGATAAGCTGTTTACTCTACTATCTACATGTACCTTGGGGTCCACATCGTTAGAGTTACCGCCTATGTCGCGAATAGACGAACCTGGGAAGTGAACCTGAAGAAGCGTTCTGATTGAATCTTCTCGGTCCGTCGTGTAGGTGCCATTTGGTTTCTTTAGTAAACCTACACCGTTATTATGATCTTTGCCTAGCGCTTTGTGGATGCGAGCTGCTACCGGCATATCTACTATGTCTTCGCAGCACTTCCTCCATGTAGCACGCTTTGATCTTCTCAGTTCTGAGTTGTATTCTGTGAGAGCGATCCTATAATCGTCCCACCTTTTGGTGTGTTTGGCTCGGTTAAAGAGTTTCCTAACCTTCCTCATATAATCAATATATAGATAAATGGTATATAGGTGATTCTATTCATCCACTGCGTCATGGTATAAACGCCTAATGTCATTATTTATTTTATGGCTACCTCAATCCGTGAGGTGCTAGCTAATTGCATTTCGCCCCTTCCAATCCAACCTCAACACTCCCCAGCTATTGAATGCCCATCAATTCACCCTTCAGTATTCCTTTGAACATAATGCAAGACTTATGTCTGAAACACATGTGCAGCAGGGACGCACGAAGTAATGAATGCATCAACGCACATGAAACACATACCACAATACAAGAAAAGCATATCACTGAATGACCAAACAGACAAAGATTTTAGGTATGGTCATAGTATTTTACAGTCAAGCCGGAAAAATTGTACCAAATTCTGCTGTTCTATTACAGTCGCTGCATCAAGACTAAAATTAGAGACAACTTGCATCACGAATTGGCATGCAGTAAGCAATGCGTCATTTTACATACAAAATCATCTTGCTGTATGGTTCTTGCTGCGCATGTGTTTCAGCC
Source organism: Portevinia maculata (assembly GCA_949715645.1). NCBI lineage: Eukaryota > Metazoa > Arthropoda > Insecta > Diptera > Syrphidae > Portevinia > Portevinia maculata. Next base: position 67,059,355 of record OX454525.1, on the reverse strand, counting down.
AATAGGAATTCCTTCTTAAGCCGACCAATACGCATGTGACATGTTTTGCCTCACTTTGTTTTCCCTCCTAATTGCGACCCAAAATTGTTTAAAACCAACTTGCAACTCTCTTTTCTTCTTCCACTCGTGCTTTGCATTCGCATCATATAGGTTTTCAAACTCTTGAAATGCATGCATCATAAAAAAAAGTGTACCGCACTATATACTTAAAAAACAGAATTATCGAAGAGATGAATGGAGATTAAAGTCCTGTTCTTCGCAAGGTATGAGATAATGATCGTTTTAAAAAATTGCCCATTCTAAGTCGTTTGCCACGTCCCCATTAGGGGGATAGAAATAGGTTATCGAACAGTTGGACAGAGCGGACTGAAGCCTTTCCTTGTGTATTGATTTGGCTTTCCTATTATTTAGTGGGCATTAGCATTTTCATCAGCACAACTCAAAACTAAGATTTTACACAGTAAATCTGTTGAGTATTATCAGATCTATCGCCTAAATGAAAAATAATACTGCGTAAAATTTCGCGCAGTGGACAAGCAATAATTTTCTTTTTAAGTTGTTTCCAAATTTTACTTATTCTTTTTCTTATACATACATATCTACTCGTATATGACTTAACATTTTGAATCTCGTAATTTTAAACGAGCAGTTAAATAATTAAATAATATTATCATTCCTTCCTAAGCACGGAGAGAGCAAAACAATTTAAATCGTCAACCATGAAATGCAATAGCAGGTGCATTGCACACATAAGGATTTCTCTTGTATACCCGTTTGGATGGTTCAACTAGCTATAGAAAGGCCTGGCAAAGAACTGTACAAAGAATACCACAGAATTGAGGAAGTTGCCAAGGAGAGGAAGTGAGTGTCTCAATTTCTATTCAATCATTCAGGCAACATCCTTACCAGCTTCTGAGTGAGATGAAGCGAAAGAAACATTTTCAAGTCCCCGCAAAGCTCTTTCATATCTCCAGAGTACTCGTACTTGCTTCCTGCTGCGCCGGGTATATACAAGCAACCCATACTCTGAAAAAGCAAGTTTGTTCGCCTTACATGGAGCGAATAGAGAAGCTGACGCAGGAAAATAGTGTGTTGAAATATAAAAGTATCAAATTCCCAGAATGTGAAATTCACTGATGCGATAAGCAAACGGAAATCATATTGACCGTACCGCCAAGACCCTCAGAGCGCAAGTGAAACATTTCCGAGAATTCAAAACCTTGTATCATTGCATCACATTAGATTGGACTCAACTTCAAATATGTGGGGTAAAAAATCGAAATCAGTTAAAATATTATCATCATTTAAATGGAATATAATTTCCAATCGTTTCGTACGACTCAAATGAACTTACCACAATTTATTTTTCATACACAAAAATATGATATGTACCTAAGGGTAGTCATAGCGATTTGTTTTTTTTTGCTTGTCACAGAAATTTCCTATATGGCAAAACGAATGATATGGACGTTTTTACGTATCCGGAGATGAGGAGCCTATTGAGAAAACACAGTCAGGAACTTGCACAACAGCAAAAAAGACAATCATAATAAATGGGACTTTCAACTAGGTTCCATTGGTACCTAGTCCTCTGCTGATAGGCATTTTGTAATTTTAAACGACCAAATTTAATAATTTGTTTGTATGATGAGCTGCATGAAATTCTCTTAAGTGTGTTATGATACCAGAAGTGATGGTAGCTCATAAGAGTAGTGATCGTTAGGTTAGGTTAGGTTTATGTGGCTGTCGGAAGAAACCGACACACTTAGATCAATTTAGGTCCATTGTGATACCACGTATAATTATCTACCTCAACTCTGTAGATGGGACTGGCCAACGACACGCGGTTGTTCTCAAACGGTCCCCCATCTACGTACTAACCGCGCCCAACGTCGTTTAATTGCGGTGATCTCACGAGAACCGATTACTTTACTTTACTTTTAAATTCATTTTTTAATTGTTACTGAATATCAACTTACGTACTAGACAAAAATGATTAAATCTAACTTAAAATTAACAGGATACTTATTCTTATTTATTGGTCCTTATGCGGACGCCCTAAACTTAACTATATCTTATAATTATTGCCTTTCGGCCTAAAAACTATTTACAAACTAATCTTACATATATGTATTCGTCGAGAAAATCAATTAAAACTCGGTATCATTATTAAGATTTTATATTTTTTATATAAAACAAACTACGAACTACCTATTCTACTTACTTAAACTACCTAACATATTCTAACTATAATTATGATTCTGAGCACTCGTTGCCTTGCGCAACAAGTGGTCAAAATCCCAATTGCTTTCCGAGCGCCTGGCAATCGTCAACGTGCACACGCGCTACCCTGAGCTAACTGAAGCCTTACAGCCTCAATCTTCTCCCGGAAGCACTACCACAAGTTGACGAGCCCGGCCTCTCCCAGAAACGCCCTAGCTAACTTAATCTAACTTATAAACTAAGAGGATGTTACCTAGAGTAACGCACCGTCTTGGGAGGGCATGTTGACCCCTCCCCCCTCAAAAAGCCACCAAAATTCGGCAAATTGTTTTTCTGTATCGAATTTATCCCTCTCCGCTATTGCGGTACTAAAACGGAGGAGCTCATGAGCATTGGCGACGTCCTCGCCGCGGATGAGCCGCTTATCTCTCGCGCTGCGAAAGCGGTGGTATAATACCGGGATACCATCCCTCGTCTGTACCAGCCCTTTTGCGTCAATATAGATAAATGCCTCTGGCGGGATAAAGCCAGACCGGAGCGTACTCTCTATGTACATTTCATTGGGGTAGTAAGCCCCAAATATCAGACTATTGTCGCTGGCCATCGCCCTTGCAACGTGCCTTCGAGTCACCTTAATGAGGAAATTGTCAATCCTATTCAACTGAGCCCCATCGTATAGGACCTTGTTGGGATAGTATTTAATATAATTGGATTCAGGCGTTCGGAACAACCGGAGACAAGTCCTAAGACATTGTCTCTCCAAAAACCCGAATCTTTTCCATATAGCTGGGCGCTATATTGAACCACAATGGACAACCATAAGCGATAATTGGCCTTATAAGGGCCACGTAGCAAATGACCTTCACTTTGGAGTCAAGTTGACTGCTATGAAACAGTCTCCTTGTCAAAGCATAAGCCTTCTTGGCCCCAGCAAGACAAGCAACTATATGTCTATCGAAATATAGATACTGGTCAAGCCAGATACCTAGATATCTAACTACGCTTCTCACCGCCAATGGCTGCCCATTTTGTCCAATAATGGCCAATTTTTTCCAGTTTTTTCTGGTATCCCTAGAGGCCCCAGCCAATGGAGTTCTGAACAAGATTGTTTCCGTCTTCTGAAAGTTGATTTTCAACTTCCAGTCGTCGCAATATCGCTTAATTTGATCGAAATCACGCTGCAAAAGGATATTAATGACCTCGATTTTAGGACCTGATCTGTATGCCACCAAATCATCGGCATACGCTATAGCATGTCTGAGTGAACCTACCAGATCACTCGTGTAAATGTTAAACAGGATCGGAGAATTGACCGCCCCCTGCTGTAAACCGTTTTTAATTTCAAAGACTCTGCTCGAAGTCACATTGCCACATTTGACAACGAACTTCTTTCCCATAAGCATATTATAAATTACATATAGCAAAGGTTTGTGCATCCCTCGCCTGGTCAACTTGTAGAAAAGTCCCTCTAACCATACGGTGTCGAAAGCCTTCTCAAAATCAACCAGACAAGCACCCGTGCATTGGTTCTTGCATTTATTCCACTGAATGTCGGAAACCAGTTTCGACGCGGCATGAATAGTGTCATGCCTCGCCCTGAAACCAAACTGGTTGTCCGGAATTATGTTATTGTCCTCGACCCACTTTAACAGGGCTCTATTGACAACCTTTTCAAAGACCTTGCTAATATTCGGAAGCAAGCTAATTGACCGTAGATTGGCAGGGTTCGTCCTATCTTTACCTTTTTTCGGGATAGGGTGTACCACAGCTACCTTCCAATGCGCCGGATAATGTGCATTATTCAGCGCATTGTTAAACAACGTGGTGAAAATATCTACAGCCTCCAGAGGCAGGTGTCTCAATACGACGTTTGGGACACCATCCATCCCCGCCGACTTTTTATTCTTTAGCGACTCGAAGATGCACAGAAGATCATCCTTCGACACGAACAAGTGCGATGCATCTCGGCCATTGGCGACAACTGCATTAGCATGGTTTTCATCAGTGAACACGGTGAATCCGTTATTCTCAGATCGCCAATTCTCAAGTTCGGTGCGCAGATAGAAGTGGCTCACTAGAGCTCTATTCTCAATGTCGTGGTTACGGCGAACAGGATTGTTCACCGTATACACGGCCTCGAAACAAGCGCCCAGCAAATCAACTTTCTCCTGTGGGTCCTCGACCACGAAAAAATCGTCGTTTGAAGCGACACTTTCTGGACTTATTCCAGCAGTCAGTACTGTCTGTCTGTTCTCTGCTGTCTGGGAGATTCGAACACAAGGAATATCATTGTGATCTTTCCTCCTGAACAACTTATTTATCTGTGGGAACATATTCGGACTACAGGTTTTAATAGCCCGAATTTTATTGCCCCAATACAGACTTACAGATTTTCTGTAATTTTCCTTTATCAGCTGTTTCAGGATTCGGATCTCTGAATTCAGCATCCTTACCTCCGGGTCGTTGCGATCAGTAAATTGCCTGTACAGCCGTTTAAGCCTCGAGAGCAGTCTACTTTTCTGTCGGTATAGTGCGTCGATTGTAGGGTTTCTGTACTTTTCTGTCTGGTCGTCGTCGGAACGTCCTACTCGAGGAATAGTTCGTTCCATAGTTCGTTTGATGGCGTCGTTCATTTGCAATAAATGCCGATCAATGTCATCATTTGTCATGTTACTGTTTGTCGGTGGGTCGATCCCACTCGAACGTATATCTCGCTTTAAAAATCTGGAGAAGCGCGACCATTGTGCCCTCCGATAATCGAATGAACACACTGCTTCGTACTCCTCCAGCAGCGTTTGTTCGTTCGGGATCCGTATTGCGGCGGCGAGTCCGTAGTGGTCACTATCGTGCTCAAACGCACGCAAACAGTTCCGCGTGTTTTGATCTATGTTCGTCAGTTGAAGTCTTGCGTCCGTTAAGGCCAAGTCCAGGAAAGCACCGCTTCTTGGGAAAGAAGGGATATCCGTCGCGTACAACTCGAGGTTGTACTCAATCATATTGAGGCGCCACCAGTCGTGAAACTGGTTGCCCCTGGGATTTGCAGTAACATTTCCCCACGCCGCATGTTTGGCATTAATATCTCCGGCCAAGAAGTAATAATTCTCCTCCGAGTTTAGCTGCAGACCACGAAAAAGTGTCTCGAGCTCTGTCATAAATTGGTTTGGTGGAGGTGCAGCAGGTGCGTAAAGCGACACCACATACATTCTCCTCCGGCTATGGAGAGGAATGCATATGATGCATGCCTCCAACAACTGGAACCTACGCACGTCCCCGCTATATATAACCCTATGGCGCAGGCCTTTTCGAATTAAGATTCCAACCCCACCTCCTTGAGTGGAGTGAGGCCGGTCTCTTCTTATTACATGATAGTCTTTGTATCCCAATTTGTGCTTCTGATTTAGCTTAGTTTCGCTAACCAAAAGCACATCCGGGTTTTCGGTTTTCAACAAATTGGCAAGTGACGTTCTTTTCTCGATCCTGACAAGTGAATTAACATTCACAGCAAGGATCTTTAAGTTTCCCTCATCCAGCGCAGCCATTAGATTTATGGCACACCAGACCCCACAAACAGCTCCGAATAGATAAAGTCAATTCGGGCCGCTTGTTCATTTAATTGTTTCTGGAACTTATCGATCTTTCCGTGCAGAGACAGAAGGATCGATTTTAAGTCCAGATCCACCTCTGGTGCATTTTGAGCTACCTTTGGTTGGTTTGATGTCATGTGGGCTTGACCCGGTCCAGCTGCCATTTGGGCAAAGGACACGTTGGGTGCCACAAAATTTGCGAACGAGCGACTCCTCTGACGCCTATCATCTTCAGACTGCTGTTTACGGGCCTGGACTCTTTTTTTCAACTCCTGGTACTTTGGACAACCCCTGAAGTTGGCGGGATGCCCAGAGTTCCTGCAGAGCACACAGGAGAGTACACTCCGGTCTTCGACTCTCTCCTTACCTAGAGAGCATTCGCCATGTATGTGGTCCCTATCGCACTTGACACATCTAAACTGCATGTTGCAGTTAGCTGCGGCGTGCCCGAACCTTTGGCAGCGCATACATTGAAGTATGCGATCTGACCGTTTTATTTTCTCCCATCTTACAGCATGATAGTACAGAAAGCGGATATTTCGCAGACTGTCAATTTTGCTGTCGGGAGTAAGCTGAACCAGGAAGAATGGTAAGTGACGGTTGCCACCCCTTGCCACAGCCGAGGAAAACGGCTTGACCCCCACGAACTTGAGGTCGTCGCTTTCGAAATGTTTGAGCTCTTTTTCTAGCTCCTCCGTTTTAATTGAGGGATCGATACCTTTCAACACAACGGTTTTAAGTTTTTGATCCCTTGGGTTGTACGTGAAGTACTCGGTTTTTACCTCTCCCAAGGCGGCGCGCACCCTCTGGTACTCCTCTATTTTTTCACATATAATTATGTGTTTGTTGGCAGAAAGCCTTTTCACATGGAAATTTTTCGTTATCAATTTACAGATTCTAATGCTATCTACAATATCGAAATTACTCACGTTGATGGGTGGTACTTTGTTCTTCCGTGGCTGTTTCGATTGCTGTTGATGCTGTTGCTGCGCCTCTATCTGATGCTTTGATTGCTGTTGTTGTTGTTGTTGTTGTTGTTGTTGTTGTTGTTGTTGTTGTTGTTGTTGTTGTTGCTGTTGTTGTTGGTGTTGTGGTTGTTGTTGCCGTTGTTGCTGCTTCACCTGCAGTTGTTGCTGAATTTGCTGCTTGAGCACAGCTTGTTGTTGCTGTTGCTGCAGCTTCTTTCTGCGCAACTGGTCCCGCTTCTCCAGCAGCTCTTTTATGAGCTCGTCCAGCTGCGCCTCCTCATCATCCTCTTTTTCTTCGTCCATTTGAACGACTTCCTCGTCATCGACCGGTAAGTCCTTGAAGGAGTTTCCCTCTCCGACGTACCGGCCCTCTCCTCCATCATACTCATAAGAGCTGGAGTGTGCTCCGTCATCATCGGATGCAGCCACCGATGATGCCAAACTATGGCCTGCCAAGTTTAACCTTCTTTTGGCTGAAAGGTTCGGCTTCGGATTTAACTTCCGCCGCCGTTTTTCCACTGTCCTATACTCCTCGCTTACAGTTACTGCTGGCGTTGTAGCGAGAGCTTTTATTGTTGGCGTTGTTGTTGTTGCTGTTGTTGTTGTTGATGTTTTTGTTGTTGGTGTTGCCTGCGAAGATCCCCGCCTGGGCAACGCGGAACACGCTGTTGGGCTTGGTGTCATGGCATTTAAAGCTGCCCTTGGCATACAAGCTGCCGCTGTTTTTGTGACTGCTGTTGCAGCTTTCGTTACTGCTGTTACTGTTGTTGTTACTGCTGTTGTTGCTGCTGTTGTTGCTGCTGCTGTTGTTGTTGCTGCTGTTGTTGCTGCTGCTGTTGTTGCTGCTGTTGTTGCTGCTGATTTTTTTGCCGGCTCACGTGTTCGCACCACACGTCGCAACGGCACACCCACACCCGTAAGCGGGACCACCGATTTTCCGGGGTCCATCGCCTGATAATGCGGCACTTTTTTTTTGTTTATTTTTGTGTCTCTATCACTATATTTCCGAAAAAAAAATGAAATTAAAAATTGAAGACTGGCCGAGAATCGAACCCGAGTCTCCGGCGTCAAAGTCGGACGCTTACCTTACTAAGCCAACCTTGGACTTAAAAACACTTGGCTAAATCGCTTTTATAATCGATACACTTTTCTTTTTTCCCGCTGAACACTAACTAGCCGACCTATCTCGATGAGAGCTGCGGAACGACTGACGAGAACCGATTAACTCGACGTGGTATGGTCGTTGGTTAGTAGTGATCGTTAATATTATAACATACTTGTGCATAAATGTTGTAGTTTTAAAATGGCTTCAAATGTATTGAGTATATATGTACTATATACACTCTTTTTCATTTGATTACGAATAGCTAGCTAGTTTTTTGGTTTAACGACATTTTTTAGAACCTTCGATAGTTTGGACAAAAACCAAATGCAATATGAAAGACGGTTAATTCAATCTCTTTTCACTTGATTATAAACAGTAACTAAATCTACCTGTTATCATATTAAAATGGCATTAAGAGTACCAGGGACCCTAGTTCAAAACATAATTTCATAGAAACAACAACTATGGGTAAAAAAGAAATTATTAACTAAGGACGAAATATGCTTAATTCGACCTTACCAGGACCAAATCAAATCTATCCATTTTATATCTGGTAAGATTGGAAGATGACCAACTGTTGTTCATAGCTATCTTAAGGACCCTGAGAACAAGGGAAAAAACTGGTAAGGAAGGGTAAGCAAAGCAACAGCAAGTCTGGATCGACGGGAGATACTGACAGGTGTTGCAAATTTAAAATCATCCGTAAGTAAAGTTCAGACAAAAACTAAAGTTGAAGCTAGTAGATCAACTGTTCATCACATATTAACATTCGTTGAGGTCAAAAGGGCAAAACTCTAAAGGCGACCAATTTCTTTTAAACGCTATATAGTCAGCCATATCCTGCGGTATACGATCGGAAGAACTTACGTTTGTAAAAAAGTTATTAAAGTAGCACTTATTTTGTTCATGGAATCCGTATGGTAGGGCAAATATAAAAGCGTACCATGTGTTCGTAGCGCTATGCTTCGATTGTGACGTTTTAACGAACGTCACACATTTGTTTTTGGGAGAAGCTTGCGATATCCAAATCGTAGCAAATTCTGTTACGATCAGATACCATTATGATTATACGGCCGAATGCATCTGTTGCAGTTTAGCGAATTCATAAATTGCTCCCCATTATTTCTCAAGCTAAATTTGTACATATTAAGCTAGGGACATAGCTTAATGGACCGACAGAAAAGTAGACTGCTCTCGAGGCTTAAACGGCTGTACAGACAATTTGCTGACCCCAACGACCCGGAGGTTAGGATGCTGAAGTCAGAGATCCGAATCCTGAAACAGCTGATTAAAGAAAATTACAGAAAATCTGTAAGTCTGTATTGGGGCAATAAAATTCGGGCTATTAAAACCTGTAGTCCGAATATGTTCCCACAGATAAATAAGTTGTTCAGGAGGAAAGATCACAATGATATTCCTTGTGTTCGAATCTCCCAGACAGCAGAGAACAGACAGACAGTACTGACTGCTGGAATAAGTCCAGAAAGTGTCGCTTCAAACGACGATTTTTTCGTGGTCGAGGACCCACAGGAGAAAGTGGATTTGCTGGGCGCTTGTTTCGAGGCCGTGTATACGGTGAACAATCCTGTTCGCCGTAACCACGACATTGAGAATAGGGCTCTGGTGAGCCACTTCTATCTGCGCACCGAACTTGAGAATTGGCGATCTGAGAATAACGGATTCACCGTGTTCACTGATGAAAACCATGCTAATGCAGTTGTCGCCAATGGCCGATATGCATCGCACTTGTTCGTGTCGAAGGATGATCTTCTGTGCATCTTCGAGTCACTAAAGAATAAAAAGTCGGCGGGGATGGATGGTGTTCCAAACGTCGTATTGAGACACCTGCCTCTGGAGGCTGTAGATATTTTCACCACGCTGTTTAACAATGCGCTGAATAATGCACATTATCCGGCGCATTGGAAGGTAGCTGTGGTACACCCTATCCCGAAAAAAGGTAAAGATAGGACGAACCCTGCCAATCTCCGGTCAATTAGCTTGCTTCCGAATATTAGCAAGGTCTTTGAAAAGGTTGTCAATAGAGCTCTGTTAAAGTGGGTCGAGGACAATAACATAATTCCGGACAACCAGTTTGGTTTCAGGGCGAGGCATGACACTATTCATGCCGCGTCGAAACTGGTTTCCGACATTCAGTGGAATAAATGCAAGAGCCAATGCACGGGTGCTTGTCTGGTTGATTTTGAGAAGGCTTTCGACACCGTATGGTTAGAGGGACTTTTCTACAAGTTGACCAGGCGGGGGATGCACAAACCTTTGCTATATGTAATTTATAATATGCTTATGGGAAAGAAGTTCGTTGTCAAATGTGGCAACGTGACTTCGAGCAGAGTCTTTGAAATTAAAAACGGTTTACAGCAGGGGGCGGTCAATTCTCCGATCCTGTTTAACATTTACACGAGTGATCTGGTGGGTTCACTCAGACATGCTATAGCGTATGCCGACGATTTGGTGGCATACAGATCAGGTCCTAAGATCGAGGTCATTAATATCCTTTTGCAGCGTGACTTTGATCAAATTAAGCGATATTGCGACGACTGGAAGTTGAAAATCAACTTTCAGAAGACGGAAACAATCTTGTTCAGAACTCCATTGGCTGGGGCCTCTAGGGATACCAGAAAAAACTGGAAAAAATTGGCCATTATTGGACAAAATGGGCAGCCATTGGCGGTGAGAAGCGCAGTTAGATATCTAGGTATCTGGCTTGACCAGTATCTATATTTCGATAGACATATAGTTGCTTGTCTTGCTGGGGCCAAGAAGGCTTATGCTCTGACAAGGAGACTGTTTCATAGCAGTCAACTTGACTCCAGAGTGAAGGTCATTTGCTACGTGGCCCTTATAAGGCCGATCATCGCTTATGGTTGTCCATTATGGTTTAATATAGCGCCTAGCTATATGGAAAAGATTCGGGTGTTGGAGAGACAATGTCTTAGGACCTGTCTCCGGTTGTTCCGAACGCCTGAATCCAACTATATAAAATACTATCCCAACAAGGTCCTATACGATGGGGCTCAGTTGAATAGGATTGACAATTTCCTCATTAAGGTGACTCGAAGGCACGTTGCAAGGGCGATGGCCAGCGACAATAGTCTGATCTTTGGGGCTTACTACCCCAATGAAATGTACATTGAGAGTACACTCCGGTCTGGCTTTATCCCGCCAGAGGCATTTATCCATATTGATGCAAAAGGGCTGGTACAGACGAGGGATGGTATCCCGGTATTATACCACCGCTACCGCAGTGCGAGAGATAAGCGGCTCATCCGCGGCGAGGACGTCGCCAATGCTCATGAGCTCCTCCGTTTTAGTACCGCAATAGCGGAGAGGGATAAATTCGATACAGAAAAGCAATTTGCCGAATTTTGGTGGCTTTTTGAGGGTGGAGGGTTCAACATGCCCTCCTAAGACGGTGCGTTACTCTAGGTAACATCCTCTTAGTTTGTAAGATAGATTAAGTTAGCTAGGGCGTTTCTGGGAGGGGCCGGGCTCGCCAACTTGTGGTGGTGCTTCCGGGAGGTGATTGATTCTGTAAGGCATCAGTCAGCTCACGGCGGCGCGTGTGCACGTTGACGACTGCCAGGCGCTCGGAAAGCAATTGGGAATTTGACCACTTGTTTCGTAATGCAACGAGTGCTCAGAATCCTAATTATAGTTAGAATATGTTAAGTAGTTTAAGTAAGTAGAGTAGGTAGTTTGTAATTTGTTTTTTTATATAAAAATATAAAATTTGATAAAGATGCCGAGTTTTCTTAAAAATTTTCTCGATGAAAACATAATATGTAAGATTAGTTCGTAAAATAGTTTTTAGGCCGAAAGGCAATAATTATAAGATAGAGTTAAGTTTAGGGCGTCCGCATAAGGATCAATAATCTAGAATAAGTATCCTGTTAATTTTAAGTTAGATTTACTCATTTTTGTCTAGTATATAAGTTGATATAAGCTAATAATTAATAAAAATGAATTTAAAAGTCAAAAAAAAAAGACATAGCTTAATGGAGAACCAGTTCCCTTTTGGCAGCACTTTCTATACAAAAATATACATAATTATTGGCTTCAGCTATATCTCCCTCTCAAATAGGTTTCTACTCCCTTTGGCCGTGCTATGCCGCTCTTATTTCAAAATTAACCTTAGATTTAAGGTAACGTGTAGAGAGAAAATATGGAGTTTTGCTTTAATTTAGTTTTCCTTGAGCCGCATGCGTAACTTAACGTAAGCTTAACGTGAGTAAGTGAGAACTCCTGAAGAACGCTTAATAATGGCCACGATAATTTTATTGAATAATTCGTCTGTGATTTTGGCGTAACTTCAGAGGCATCCACTCAAAGTCACTGAATGGTGTGCTGTTTATGCTGGAGGAGTCATTGCACGATTTTTTTTTTTGAGAGTGGCGATAAACAAACGGTCATTGTGGATGGGTAGAGGGGCAAGTTCAATGATTTTTTCATTTCATCAATTAGATGAATTGAGACTGGACGACATGTGGGTCCACCAGGACGGAGCAACGGCGCATACTGCACTAGCCACAGCCGATATTCTAAAACAGGCGTTCACCGGTACAAATATTCCAAAATCCATCTTTCTCGAGTCCTTATAACTTTTCCTACAACAATTTATACTCAGCTCTAACAGCGGAGACTCGATCATTAAAGAATTTGTAATGTAATGTTCGAATTCGCATAATCCGTAATAGGTTCTTAATTTTATAGCAAGCCCTAATAATCGAACATCGAATAGATCTCGAATCTTTGTCGAAAAGTTGATACTATCTTATTCTAAAGTGAATGTCAAAAGGCTTCGAATTCGGAATTATTGTCCTCATGCAAATGTGTTTGCAAGCTGGCGGTGTCTGTTAAGAATTAATTGAGTCATATCTATTAAATATTTCATAAAGCTGTTTCAATTCAATTCAATTTATTTATTTGGCAAGGTACAAATAAGAACAAAGGTCTTTTATAGTACATGAAAGCTCATAGCAAAATATTTTAGCACATTAATTGTATTTACAAAGAAAGGAGCACAATTAAAACATTAAGTGAAAGTGAAATTTAAAGGGGTTTAAACTAAATCTAAATGCTAATACACAGGAAAGGAAGCCAAGATGGAAAAGTTTGAAATGAGAGGGGCAAAAGAGAAAATATGAAATAGAAAGAGAGAAAAATGAATTACAATGATGAAAAATGCACAAATAGTGCAATTTTAAATTGATTAGCTCCTATTACTTTTTTAATGGTGGTAGGCAGTGAATTCCTAAGTCTGGTAACATGAACAAGAAAGAGGCGAGACGAGTTCAAATATTTTGAGGAGGGCGTGATTAAATTGAAAGTTCTCGGCGACTGAACAAATTATAATTTTTCAAATAAATATGGTGGTGATTGTGTATGTAATAATTTATGTATAAACACACAGCATCTAATTTCCCAAAAATTAAGAAATAAACACCCAAGGACATGCTTATGGTAATGAGCTTGGTTTGGATCCCCTACTATTGAATTGGTTTTCTTCTTACCTTGAGAACCGATCTTATAATGTTCGTATTCGCTCTGTTCTCTCTTTGCCTTTTAAAGCCACGTCTGGTGTAACCAAATGTAGCCACCTTGGACCTTTGATTTTTATTCTGGCTATAAATGATATTGACAACGTCATTAAGTTCTCCTCCATCTCCCTCTATGCCGATGACGCTTCATTCTTTAAAATCATTTCTTCTCCACACGACTCTGATCTTCTTCAACAAGACCTCAATAGTTCTTCGGTTTGGTGTCAAAAAAACTTTATGGAGCTAAATATTGCTGAATGTGAATTGCTTACTTTTTCACGTAAGCGGATTCAGTCTCCCCCCAGACGTTACTTTTTGAACAACCAACCCATTGTTACCGTTCTAACCATTCGCGACTTAGGTGTTCTGTGTGACAGAGAGCTTAAATTTCGGTCACATATTGACGATATAATCAATAAAGCTAACTCGGCCCTTGGTTTCGTCAAACGAAGGAAAGAATTTACCATTTCCTATGTGACAAAATTCCTTTATATTACCTACGTCCGCCTTCTTCTAGAGAACGCTAGCCAAGTGTGGGCGCCATATTAACGGGTCCACATTACAAGAATCGAAAGCATTCAACGTGGATTTCTCCGTTTTGCTCTTCGTGGGCTCCCGTGGAATAATCACCTTATCCTATCACCATATCACGAACGCCTTAATTTAATAACCTTCAGACCCTTGAAAAAAGAGCAGATGTCGCTGACAATCTGTTTATACATCGTCTTCTCACTGGCTCCATTGATTGTTCCTATCTTTTAAATTATATTGCCTTTAACACCAACCGCCGCAATTGAAGATCCCCTCCTCTTTTCTACCTTCCCACCCGTCGCACGTCGTACGGCTTGAACGAGCCGATGTGTTGCAGACGGTCAATTCTACCCACCTCCTCTTTGATTTTAATCGCTGCACCTCTTCCCTCAAATCTGCCCTCCTCCATCCCTCACCATCCACCTAATTAGTTTTAAGTATTAGTTTTTAAGACCTAAAGCTTGTATTAAGCTAAATAAATGGGGGCGTACGCCCCCACCAAAATATATGGTCATATCTTCTTACTCCAAAAGCATATGGAGCCATTTCGTTGAAAGCGACAAGTAATTTGTGCTGGGAGAGGGAATCTAATTTACAATAGATAAGTATAGCATAGTCAAAGATCGGCAAAAGAAGGCACTTTATCATCCTCAGTTTGGTGTTAGCAGGTGTAAAACTATAGGGCAGGCAGAGCTTTCTCTTTAAATATATTTTATGCTTAGGGAGTCATCTAAAAGTGCAACTAAAATGACATCTTAATTTGAAATTCTTGTCCAGTTCATGAAGAAGCATCTCAATTTATTCAAGGGATAATTACAAACCACGGGGGCCAGAAGAACTTTATGGACAAAATTTGAATGTAGAAAAATCCTTTATATATACATATTTCATTATTTATTTTAAGTTATAAATGTCTGTCCATGATTTTAAATATTATTACTTATAAACTAGCTCAATTCGTTTTACAAGAAATTATTGTTCATTGCTTCTTTTTTACTGGAACTGTCAATACAAATGCGAGACTCGTTCGAAATTCGGAAATTTCGTAGGTTAGATTTTGCCGTACTTACATTCGATTCTAATTTCGTGCATAGCTAGTACTGGGGGCCAACTATGTAATTTGATTCTACTTTAAATTCTATTCGGAAGTTGATTCCGATTCTACGATAGAATCGAATGTACGACCTTTTTTCCCAGAATTTCCGAATTTCGAACGAGTCTCGTTTTGTGTTTGACAGATAAAGGAAAAGAAAAGATAATCATTTATTTTGATTTCTGACTGAAAAGTTATACCCTATTCACAACGCATCGGAAACTGTGTTTTCGTCAAAAAGTTTAAGAAAACTCGTCGATGCATTCACACCGAAAACCAACCAGTTTTCGTTTGACGTTCCAAGCAGTGGCTGCTCGTTCCAAATAGTAATCCACAAAGAGAACAACGGGAATATATAAGCCGGATAAATGATCAAAGTAATACGGCAACTATCATAAGAAATGCCATCAGCACATATTTAGGTAAGAACAACTCACTAAACACGATTACCATTGAACAAAATAGAAAACAAAAAAATTAATTTCTTTAAATTATTTCTTTAAAAACTTTAGTATTCCTTTATGAAACTCTTCATGCATGTATTTTTGTATAGAGAGTCCACTCTGACGGAGAACCTCCTGAAGGTCCAATTATTTGCTTTTCTTTCCTGCAACAAAAAGAAAATAATTACGATTATTAAAGGATCAAAATGCAAGGATGAAAAAAAGTAATTACTTATATTTGGTGGTCAGGTTGTGCATCTTCATTTGAATTTCCGCTTGCGAATAAATTGACGATCTCCCTTCGAACGCCGCGCCGCCGACATTTCTTTAAAGACGTGGAGATTTTTTCAGTTTCCTCGCAGATCGCCAATTTTGTCTGCCCATATCTCCACCAACTACTCCTCATCTTCCGAGGTTCAGAACTTCTTTTTGTTGTATTTTTTTTCCATTTTCTAAAAGAAAAGTTTCTTTTATTTGATAATTATTAAATCCATCAAATTGTAGAGAACTTACCACAAACAAGGATCAATATCAAAACAACAAACAATAATTATGTTGTCAGTTGTCACTTTCATTCGGTCAGCTGTTCTGCTGAATTTGCTGAATATTGCAAAAGGTGTGTTTGTTTCAACAACCCAACGTCTGGAAGTCGTTTTCGTTGTGTTTGCGTGGAAAACGACTTTAAACAACTCGTTTTCAAAACTGAAAGATGTATGGGAAAACTTATGTTTTCGATTAAGTTTTCGAGTGTTTTCGCGAAAACCCAGTTTTCGGCTCGATGTGAATAGGGTATTAACAACAATAATAAATGGACACGGACAGTGTCGCAATTTGGGTTCTGATTGACGAAAATCAGGATCTCAACGAACAAATTGGACGAAGGCGAATTCCGGATAAATCCAATGTAATAGAGCTAACGGAAAAAAGGTTTATTAAGAAGGCAATTAAAACTTTTGTAATCAAATGATTTCATTTCAGTATTGTTCAAACCCATAACATTTAAATCCTTACACAAATTTGCCCATAAATGTGATTTTCGTTTGGGTTCCGGAGTTTTCAGATACCCTTTCGATGAATCTTGTCATATACTGAAAAATAATTTCGAATTGAGACGCCTTTGCGTTTGAGCATTTAGATGATTCCCTAATAATCCAGTCAAAATAGACAAAAAAAAGTCATAACCCACTGAAAATTCGCATAGAGCTGAAAATTGGTAGAGACGTTAAATACACCATTATAAATAAAATGTCAAAAGTCCCCATCGATCCGAATTCTGCAAAAAAAAATATTCAAGGTCAAAGGTACCAAATTAAGGTTTTTTCCATTTTTCTCGAAAACGGTAAGTTTTATCGTGAAAATATGTCAGACAAAAGTGTAGACCATACAATTCTCTACAAAAATGGTCTAGTCACTTTATCACTTACGACTCACCATTCATGAGATATCGCGGTTTTAATAATTAGAAAATTCATATTTTACATTTTTTATTTTTTTTTATATTAAGAAAGGAAATCTAAATCTCAGAGCACTCATACTCGGTAACGGTCCATTGTACTACCAGGCAGAAATCCTCCTTTTGGTGTAGAGGCGGCCTGTGAATGGCTGGTGTATGTTGTTGTTCCCCATGGGGATTGATTGAACCTGCACCGCACGGGTCACAAGCCAACACACTAACCTCTACACCGTCGCCACCCTTATTTGGCTTACTACAAGCTAAAACTAACATCTAATGAATAACTTAAAAACTAAAACTTAATAACAAGTCTTAAAAACTAAAGCTTAAGGATTAGGGGAATGGTGAAGGAGATCGACTTTAAGGCGGGCAGCATACGGGAGATTGGATCGTTGGAGCCATATGAGGTTCGATGGGTTGGATGGTAAAAGAGGCGAGGGCAGCGTAAATTACGAGGATTAGTGTTGAAGAAAATAGAGATATTAAGAGAGGGCGCAGTCGACGGAGTCCGAGAGAAGGCGATAAATGAAAAGAATGTCCGCAGCGTGGAGAAGGTAGTAACGGGGAGGGGATTTGTTGCGCTTGCGCGATAGGGTAATAGATTGGCATTTGGGAATGTTAAGCTCTAAGCAATTTTTGAGGCACCAGGTTGAAAACCGATCAAGGTCTTATTAAATGAGAGAGGAGTCATGAGGTAAGGCAACGAGTTTGAAGAGTTTGGTATCGTAGACGTATAGAGAAAGGGAGGAGTGATTAATGACCTTTTCAAGGTCGTTTATAGTGAGGATACAGAGAAGTTGACCCAAATGACTGCCTTGCGGGACACCAGAGGTTGCCAAGAAAGGGGTCGATAGGACGGATCTGAAGCGAACACTATAAAGCCGGTTTTCCAGGTAGGAAGATATCCATTTTAATAAAATGGGTTCAAACCCAAGGGCAGACAATTTAAAGTAAATTAATTGATGAGGTACTCGTATCTTATCAAAGGTCTTGCTAAAGTCAGTTGCAATAACGTCAATTTCGTTGCCGTTCTCTAATGCTGACAGGGCAAATGACATGAATTCGACAAGATTTGTAGTGGTTGATCTAGCTTTCAGAAAGCCATGTTGGTAATGGGAAATCAGAGACTTCCATCAAAAGCTTAAGGCTTCGTATATTATACTTTCGAAGATTTTGGGAATATGTGAGAGTGGCAATAAGGCGATAATTAGTGATATCACTTTTCAATCTTTTTTGTGTATCGGGGTTATGAAAGCGGTCTCTCAAATCTGGGGAAATGCTCCTTGGGAAAGAGATAGATGAAAGAGGAAAGAAAAAGGGACCGACAAATTGGAAGAACACTTCTTGAGAAAAATTGCGGAGAGGCCATCTGGGCCGGATGAAAATTCATCCATTAGCTTTTGTAACTTATTTTCGATGAGAGTATGGTCAATAGTTTGAGAGAGAAAGGGGCCAATAGAGAAGTTAGGTAGGTAGCTGAAGTACGTGGAGTCCGGTACAAATAAGTTGTCAGAGAAAGATTGCTTGAATGCGGAAAATGAGTTTGCAATGGTATGTGGGTCCGTGAATGATATGTTTTCATAAGAGAGAGAAGGAGGGTAGCCGTCTGATTTTTTTGTAGTTGACGAATCGGAAAAAGGACTTAAGGAAGTTTTATTGGAGTGTTTTCTAACTTCCCATTGGAAGTTCTTGTTTTATTTGCTACTTGGTTTACTGATAAATGATATTTTGACAAGTGTTATTTCTGATTGCACTACCATTGCGCTACCTAGGTATAACTGATTGGCAGGTCGTGCGTTCGAATCCCGGCCAGGGCCATGATTTTTAATTGAAGTCACATAAATAGAGATCTCCCTAATCTCCCTTCTTCACCGCAAAATAAACAATATCTTTTAAAATTAAAATCTGGCTCACTTACCCGTGCTCTATCTAGTATAAGGTGGACTTATCGTGGATGTACTACCTTGTTCTGTCTCGCGCTGTCTTTTAACTGCAACAATACTACTCTTTCGAGTGTACATTCTACGACACTCCACGTGGACTGTCACAGATTGCTTGTCTTTCAAGTATTCAAAAAACTTATCATTTCTTTTAACACTTGCATCAATCAAAGTCTTCATTCCACGATCAACAACAACAACTTCACTTTCTTATCACAAATGAAACAAACTTCTGACATTTTGTTAAAATTATTTAACAGCACAAATTAAATTTGAAAATATTACCAATAAGCACGTCTCGTCTGCTCACTGCAAAGGAATTTTCAAAACTAACAGTATATATTTCGTTTACTTCCTTCAAAAATAGGCAGGTGTGCCACCCTCCACACTCGAACAATGACGTAGCTAGCAGATGTTACTCAAGGTTACCGACGAAGGGAATTAGGAAGTGCATATG
The DNA here is from genome assembly GCA_949715645.1 of Portevinia maculata. Classification (NCBI taxonomy): domain Eukaryota; kingdom Metazoa; phylum Arthropoda; class Insecta; order Diptera; family Syrphidae; genus Portevinia; species Portevinia maculata. The sequence goes on along the minus strand of OX454525.1, from coordinate 67,040,003 downwards.
ATGTAAAATATGAATTTTCTAATTATTAAAACCGCGATATCTCACGAATGGTGAGTCGTAAGTGATAAAGTGGACCATTTTTGTAGAGAATTGTATGATCTACACTTTTGTCTGAAATATTTTCACAATAAAACTTACCGTTTTCGAGAAAAATGGAAAAAACCTCAATTTGGTACCTTTGACCTTGAATAAATTTTTTTCCAGAAGTCGGATCGATGGGGACTTTTGACATTTTATTTATAATGGTGTATTTAACTTCTCTACCAATTTTCAGCTCTATGCGAATTTTCAAAGTGTCAAATTTCTATTTTGACTGGACTATACGGCGATTAAATATGTCCTGAACATTTTATGTAAAAAGAAATTCGTTACACTTACATTTTTAAAGATACCCATCCAGACAGCTTGCTCGCAAACACATTTGTATTAGAATGATTATTTGCGAATTAGAATGATTTTGACATTTATTTTAGAATTAGGTGGTACCAAACTTTCAAAAAAAAAAAACAATAGAAAGGTTGGCAATTCGAGATCCGTTCGATTTCCGAACATTAGGGCTTGCTATAGAATTACAGAGTACATATTTTGCGAGTTCGAACAATTTCGTTGTAGAATCGAATTACATAGTAGGGCCCCTGTTTAAAAATATAATCGGAAACAACTTTCGAATAGAAGCGAAAGTAAAGTCGAATAAATTTACGTTGAGTGACGGTTGAGAGCGGTTTGAATGAATCTTGAAGAACGATGTCCAAACTTGTGAAGCAAACTCTATATTTGGACGAACAAAACAATTGTAGAATAATATAGTCAGCTGCTCTAAAAATTTCTCCAAATGACACTACTGCATATTTTCGTTCTTCGTGATTTTTCTTGCAGTCGAACGTGAAGATGAAAGGCTTGTCACAAACCAAGAGACGGACGAAGAACTCGCCCTTCTGAAGTGCTGCAAGTAGGAAGAACGTTACTTTTGAAATTTTTCAAGATTTCCTAGACATTATTTCTAATCCCATGTGGATTATGTTCAATAGTTCGACAGGATAGTATGCTGTCATATCGCTCAATAAATCTTGTTTCACAAATACTGATGAGCTTCTTTTTATACCCTACTCTAAGGGTATATTAATTTTGACGCATAGTTTGTAACATACCTTAATATTGCCCGTAGACCCCTAAAAGTTACTATATTTATGATCAGCATCGATAGTAATGTCGATCTAGCCATGTCCGTCCGTCCGTCCGTCGGCAAAAATTATGCCTTTAAACTGGGCGGCCTAGAGAGCTGAAATTTTAACCATATACTCTAGGGTCCCGAAATAATCAAGTTTACGAATTTTTGAAATCCGCCCACAGACACGCCCACAAACTCAAAAAAACCAAATTTTGGAATAAATAGAATTTTGAGCTTGAAAGCTGAAATTTTTTATATATGATCTATGACGCCTAAAACTGCTCGGGATATAAAATTTTCAAAATCCGCCCACTGACACACGCCCACAAAAAATTATTGAAAAACCAAAATTTGAGCTAGGGAGCTGAAATTTATAATATATACTCTCTAGGGGCCCTTTAAGCTCATGTGTAAATATTTTCAGAATCCGCCTACTGACACGCCCACAATTTAATTTTTTTTTTTGGAAATCCAAAGTTTGAGCTAGGGAGCTGAAATTTATAATATATACTCTCTAGGGGCCCTTTAAGCTCATGTATAAATATTTTCGAAATGCGCCTACTGACACACCCACAATTTAAAAAAAACTTTTTTTGAAAATTCAAAGTTTGAGCTAGGGAGCTGAAATTTATAATATATATTCTCTAGGGGGCCCTTTATGCTCATGTGTAAATATTTTCACAATCCGCCTACTGACACGCCCACAATTCACAAAAAAAAACTTTTTTTGAAAATCCAAAGTTTGAGCTAGTGAACTGAAATTTATAATATATATTCTCTAGGTGTCCTCTATGCTCATGTGTTAATTTTTTTAAATCCGCTTACTGACACGCCCACAATTAAATAAAATAATTTTATTGAAAAACCAAAGTTTGAGCTAGGGAACGTTTTTTTTACAAAAGCTTCGTGTTTGTTTGATAAAATCTTTTAAATGTTATATAACAGAATATGTAGAGTGTTCTTAACAATTCAACCATACTTAGACTTTTGTCACGCCCACTTATGAGGGATAGGAATAAGAATAGAGTATCCAACAGTTCGCCCAAGAGCACTGTAGCCCGCCCCTATGTTTCTTATTCCGGTGCATGCTCTTGGATGAGGTCTCAAAGAATTTTTGTTGAAGAAGTTCGTTGCTTGGTTTCTGAACAAGTTCGTCAGATCGTTTATAATCCTAAGACAATTCCGAACACGTCGGATTGACTTCACATTTGAGAGTGCAAGGTCTAAACTAAGGATTTAACAGTGAATGTACATAATCAATGGATACAGATTCTTCCTTCTCGACTGGATGCCACTGACATGACTAGACATGTTACGTGCGCTATCATAACCATCATTTCAAGATTCAGAAGAGCTCAGTTATTTTATCATCCCACAAAATCTTCACGAGCAATAAGATTGCGCAAGTCTTCGTGGAAGTCGACGTATCGTTGACATAATGGCATTTGTTCAGTGCCTGATATATCTATGGTTTCATCCCCGAGCAAGGTAAAGCATGGTACACTGTCAACTTTCTTGATAATTTTCCTGATAAAAATGCCAGAAGATATTTTATTTTGAATATCCGAACTCATGCACGTGACATTTTATGTCTTTTCAAGTTCACATCCCCAGAATCGATCCGAAATCGCAGAAGAGCTCGGAATTTTAAATCATTCAGTTGTGGTCGCGCCATCGACAAAGGTCTACTATCGTGGTCTCCTCTTAAAGGTTCTTCTTGCTGAGCACAGAACAGAATGATTTTTATTATCGGTATAATATCTGCTCTGTTTTCTTCTTTTTCTTTAGCTTGCTGCGTATCCAATATTGCTATTGGTTAACTTTTAGTGTGAGTTAACATTTAGCATATTACTGGTTCTCTGCAGTCAGTCGTATTATTAGTCTCAAACCGCTCACATCGCTCTCGAATATAATGCCTTGGTATTTAATGAATTATGTAATAAATACCATTTGTATAGTTAGTGGAACACTGTTTATTACTATCCATATCAGACGTTAACGGCTCAGTTTGGAAGTTTGGAAGCAGCTCTTCCGAAATATTGCAAACCTGCACCAGATTTCGGCAAGGAGATGCGCCGTCATATAACTTCTTCAATCTTGTTCTGGAGAGAATAGTGTGCGGGGCAGATGTCAACACGGAAAACACTATTTTCAATAGATCCGCCAAGCAACTACTGGGGTATGCGGACGATATCGACATCATAGGCCGTTACCTACCAGCGTGCCGTGTTGGAGGCTTTTTCGGCGGTCCTTCCAGAAGATCATGGGGAATTTGTTGGTTTTGAAGTTAATGAGGACAAGACTAAATACACGCTTTCAACAAACAAACAAACACCTGCCCACCGCCTAGGAAATAACGTCACTGTTGATAGCAATAACTTTGAGGTAGTAAATGAGTTCACCTATCTTGGAGTAAGCTCCTTATCATTGAAGCGCTTACTCGTCGAATGGAAAATAATGCTCCAGCCAAGGTTCGAGAAGGCAAGCAAGACCGAACCTCCGTTTTAAAGATCAAGCCAGGCTGCAGTGTCTCAGGCAGAGACTTCACGGGTAGGGAGAACGTTAAGTAAAAGTTTATTGATTGGATACATAACAAATATCTGGTTTTTCGACGAAATTTTTCGCAGGCTCGACACAAGTTTTGTGGTATTCCTTATTTGCATGCTTTGTCAAATATTCTTTTGCTTTTTTTTATTTCTATAATTTCTTTATCAGCTAGTCACTAGCTGTTCTAAGATTTCGCGGATTCTTTCGCCAACTCCTTCATAGAAAAAACATCTAGCATGGTTTGCAGTACCTACCCACAATCTTCTCGTTGAGAATTAGCCAGGAAAAGGAAATCTTTGATCCAAGTTTTTTGAAAACTTCTGCTGAACCCATGTATTTTAGAAGTGGGATTGCATCGATGAATTTAAAGCAATTACTTTGTAAATATTTAATTCGATTTCTGCCTTTTCATTTCATTCATCTCTGACACATCATACAAGTGGAAATTCCCTTAAGTCATAAAAGCCATTAACTAATTATTGATTACCAACTTGTGGTCAGTAAATAATCCTGTGGATTTACAATTTGCAACAGGTACAGAAGCCGAGCAACATATGAGCCGTTTATGAGCGCACGTGAGTGAGCATTTCATTACTCTGTGTGAATTCTTGTGAAATATGCTTATGTTTGTGTTAAAGATGGCATTGCCTTGAGGAAAATGTCATGTTGTCAATTAACATCTATTTAGACATGATTCACATCTGCAGAGAAATTGTAGAATTCACATAACGTTGAGCCCATGTTGTGCTTAGTGTTTTTATGGCAGCAGATGTCATGACCTTGCTGAACCTAACTGATTTGTCCTTTAAGTCGTCTTTTATGACAAGTGCTGTTTTTGGGAGCGCTCGTATCTTAAGCCCGTCTTCTCACGGACGTCCTAGACAGTATTTAAGTAAACTGAATTTGTGTAATTTATTTTATTTTTCCGGCGTGTATTTCGCTTGCTTTATTGATGTACAAGTTAAAATGTAAATTCTTTTCTATTCAAATACATTCACTTGAATAAATTTTTAGTTGCATTTTTCACGAATAAGCGAGAATAAACAGTTCGCTCGTATTCTACGACGCAGTGAAACTCATTCATTCGTTTTATTATATCCAAAATCCAACACTATTTGGTGAAAAGAGAATGTTTTCCGTAGAATAAAATATTTGGGTTTTTCCATTGACCAAACACTCACTTGCAACTCGCTTTTTTTTTTTTTTTTTTTTTTAAAGGAATTCCAAATCCTAGAGCACTCAGACTCGGTAACGTTCCATTGTACTACTAGGCAGAAATCCTCTTTTTGGTGTAGAGGCATGTGAATGGGTGGCGTATGTTGTTGTTCCCCATGGGGATAACAAGCCAACACACTAACCTCTACACCTCCCACAACTTAGAAAGACTATAAATAAAGGAAGGATTTCTCTTTTAACCTGCAAGTCTACTGGGTAAAAAATGGAGCCTTAACCCCAGAATGATACTGTGGATATACAGGTACGCATCTATTGTTACCTATGCCGCACATTGTGGGGGCAAAAAAACAAAAGAAAAGTCTACGAAGGCCAAGCTCCACTAATTGCAAATACTAGCCTATATGCGTACATAGGGTGCAATGCGAACAGCACCTACTGCAGCGTTTGAAGTTCTATTGAACATTCTCCCTCTTTATCCTACACGCTCATCTCAATAGATGAAAGCAACTCTAAACCAATTCACTCAGACCCGGTTCATGAACTCGGTAGGAATGAAATACTAAGAATAACAGACTGTCTGAAAAGGTACAACTTCAATCACATCTTTAAGATAACCCTCCCGGAACGAAAGAACTGGGAGAGTAATGAGCCTATATTTATATAGGTTGACGAATAGACCAAAACAGATGATGGACTTGAGGCAGGGGTATGCCATATGTACCATCTGGTTGGAGAGGACGCCCGTCTGTTCTAGATTACTTTATTTCTAACGTGCCCCATACTTTTTCGCAGCCGATAGCGTTGCAAGAGTTGAGCTCAGATCATTATCCTGTTTTTTGTAAGATCAATAAATCTGCCCAAACCTATGAACAATGGGTTCCAGTTTTTTAAAAAAACCAATTGGATTCGGTTAGGTTAGGTTTAGGTGGCTGTCGGCAGAAGCCGACACACTTAGACCAATTTAGGTCCATTTTGATACCACGTATAATTATCTACCTCAACTCTGTAGATGGGACTGGCCAACGGCACGCGGTTGTTCTCAAACGGTCCCCCATCTACATACTAACCGCGCCCAACGTCGTTTTTTAATTTCGGTGATCTGACGAGAACCGATTAACTCGACGTGGTATGGTCGTTGGTGAACCAATTGGGTCAGATTCCGATCTGAATTAAACCCAATATACAGAAACCTTTCAACAGTTATTGATGATGTTACGAGTAGTTCAAAAGAAGAAATCGATGTAATGGTAAAAGGATTTACAGACAATGTACTGGAAGTAATGAATTCATGTACTCCCAAAAAAAGAAAGCAACATCACTTCTTTAAAATGCCTGATTACATTTTAGAATATATCCGAAAACGAAATTCTATTAAGAGACATTAGCAGAGGTATAGGATACCAGTATTTAGATTATACCTAAAATATTACAATAAAATTATCTCCAAGGAAATAGAAAAGCAACGAAATATGGATTGGAACACAAAGCTATCTGCTCTAGACAAAAATTCCAAGCCTTTTTGGAATATTGTTAAAGTTGTTAAGAACAAGAACAGAAGAATCCCAACGCACCAAGATGCGGGAAATATAATATATACAGATGAGGATAAGGCGAATTTATTCGCCTCTATTTTTTTGAAAAATCATTTTGTGTCCCAACATCTAGGCGACGCCAATACCAACCAATTAGTCAGTGAGGCTACTCGAAATTTTATTGATCAAACTACTGATACGCCTCGAGAAGAGCTTATATCTCAACAGAGCGTTGAAGATTGTTTGAGTTGCTTGCCAGCAAGAAAAGCGGATGGTATGGATGGCATAAAAAATATGTGTCTAAAACAACTTCCCAAATCGGCTATTAGATACTTAACATTTATTTTAAATGTCTGTATTAAATTCCAATACTTTCCAAGGGCTTGAAAGATAGCTAAGGTGATACCTATTCCAAAACCAGGAAAGCCACCTGATAAACCAAACAGCTACAGACCAGATAGTCTGCTGAGTAGTGTTAGCAAAGTGTTTGAGAAGGTAATAAAAGAAAAACTTACGATACTTATCGAAGATAATAATATTCTTATATTATCTATAATAATTTGGTTTCAGAAGAAATCATAGTACATCCCATCAAGTACTTAGAGTCTGCTAGCATATCAAGCAAAATCGTTCCTTGGGAAAATCAACTGGCCTGGTGTTGCTGGATATTGAGAAAGCTTTTGATTATGTATGGCATTTGGGTCTCGTCTATAAGTTGTTGTTTTTTCGTTTTCCCACATACCTCATAAAGCTTGTCCTGAGCTTTCTTTCCGATCGGTTTTTCAAAGTTTTGAATATAAAAATATTGTGAATTAGCTATTTTTGCGGATGACAAGGCAATATATTCTTCGCACGAGTTTAGTCTCAAAGTGGAGACTACCTTGCGAATGCGATACAAATATTGCTAAGTTATTACAATTGCTGGAAAATCAAACTAAATGTTGAGAAGGTGCAAGCTATCTTTTTCAGCAGAAAACGAAAGACTTGTTTTCTTCCAAGCAATCGGCTAATTGTAAATAACACAAGTATTAACTGGATCCCATCCCTGAGATATTTAGGCATTCATCTGGATACAAAACTCACATTTAAAGAACATACTGCTAAAACAATACAAAAAGTGAATATAGCAATAAACATGTTGTACCCCTTCATAAACAGAAAATCCTTACTGAACAAAGCTAACAAGATCGTTATTTTTAAAGTAATTTTCCAGTCAATCCTTCTATATGGTTGCCAAGTATGGGGCAATTCAGCAAAATGCCATCTTAAAAAACTACAAGTTACTCAAAACAAACTCCTTAAAATGATACTTAAACTTCCCCCACATCACTCAACCGCTGATCTTCATACCAGAACAAATGTTGACTTGATTCAAGATCGAATTACAAAGCTAACCACCAAATTTCTCCGAAACTATGAGATCTCCGAAAATCCACTGATCAATCAACTAAATATTTAATCATTTCCTTGTTTTTAATACTGCTGGTGTATCAAAAATCATTATTTGTTATTAATTAAACCTGTAATTTATTATTGTTATTTATTATTTATTATATATTACCTATTTATTATTTTTTATGCATTATTTATTATGTGTTATATATTATTTATTATTTGTTATTTATTATTTCTTATACATTATTTATTATTTGTTATTTATTATTTATTATTTTTTATATATTATTTATTAATTTTTATTTATTATTTTGTATGCATTATATTTGTTATTTATTATTTATTATTTGTTATATAGATATTATTTATTATTCGTCATTTATTATTTTGTATGCATTATTTATTATTTTTTATTTCTTATTTATTATTTCTTATATAATATTTATTATTTGTTACTACAATGTACCTGCTACAGTTTTTAAAGTTCCCTTTCCCTTTTTTAATTCTATTTGTATTGAAGGTTAACGTATTTTTCCTTCAAATACTTTTGTAGTGAAAAAAAAACTTGGCCACGGCGGGAATTGAACCGGGGACTTTTTGACCACCTCTTGTGAAGGTCTGACAAACATCCAATCTTCTCGGAATTGCACTTCGGATTCGGCTTTAAATTGCAGGTTCCTTCCACAAGCAAATGATTAGAGAAGCTAGGTTTTAGCACTGTATGGGCCATTGACGCCTACTATATATTTTTTTTTTTTTTCATTTTTTCATTTTATTAAAGTTCTTTTATGAATTATAAAAAATAAGGTCCAATTTTATTCCTAATTAAGATGCATTTTGAAAACACACGCGTTCGCCCATGATTAAATTACTTTATTTAAATAAAAATTCTTACACCTAAAATGAGCTTTACTTCTGAGACAAAACGAGTGAGTAAATTTTCTACTAAAAACAAGAAACACATCGTAACTCGTACCCCACGTTTTTCAGTCAAATTAATGCAAACATGAAACCTCTTCAAATTTATTTATGTTTTATGCAATTTAAATTCTGGAAAATATTCACCTCGTCGCGTACGGCTTCCAGTTTGTGCAATCAATGAACTTCATCAGGGGGAAAACTTTTATCAGATTTGCATACCAATACATCACAAACAACCTGGAGGCAGCCCATAGAAACCATTTCATCTTCTCCGTTTTCCAGCTCCCCTTAAGGAGGATTTTTTCTTTCTAATGCATAAGGAGTGCTTTCTTATCAAAAGAATCTTTCGTTCATTCAATCAAGAACTCAAGGTACACTTTAATGATTTCGCATAATAATCAGTAAATAAGTCCCTGGTTGTGCAGGGAATCGAGGCGCGTTTGCGTTGTTTAGAAAAATAATTTCAATTATTAAATTGACAATGAATTTTACGACAAAAACAAATTGTTGAAACAACCAATGAGAAGTTGAGGAGGCTAGCGAATCAAAGGAAGAGAAATGCATCAATCATGTTTGAGCAGATCCAGCTTCATATGGGTTCTCAATTTTTCGTGAATTAAGAGAGACTGGATTTCTATATGGTAAGTCCTTTGGTCTCTGGTTTGTGAACCATAAATCACCTGCTGTAATTACTCATCAATTACAATGAATCTAACGTTTGGTTTTGTCAGATGCGGATGCTCAAGGTGGAATTCTGGAGGACGGGTTTCGCCAATTAAACTTGAGTCAACTGAGAAGTGGGAAAGAAAAAAAGCCAAAATAACTATCAATTTGATAAGAACTATGCACACTGTGGTATTGCATGTGTCATTGATAGATGTATGTTTTTTTCTCCAAGGTATACGATTTTTCAGCGAAGACACAGAACAATTTTCCAAAGAAATATTAAATCGAAACTGATGATTGTGACATGATGAATGTATTCTGCGAGTCTAAGACGAAATGTTGACTTGTAAGTTTGGAAGTTAACGATTTGATTAATGGTGGACCTAGCGAAAGGTAATTTATAGGCGGTCATTGAATCCCAAGTAAAATTTTGTGGGTGTATTCCGAAATTTTACCTTTCTCAATTTTACAAACCGACACATAAGTGACGGACGGACATGGCCCGATAGGTATTTGTTTTTGCTTATTTGTATGATCACTTTATTTTAAATGATCACTAACGAAACCCGTCAAACGTTCTTTCGTTGTCTACCAGGCGCCTATGTCAGCATACTTTTTCGAATCAAACAGTATTTCGGTGATTCGCTTCTCGGCTTTAAAGGCCCTTTTCTCTGCATAGTAAAGCTAGCTAACGCAACTACGTTGCTCCGCGAATGTTAGTTGCTAGTTGTGTGGCAGGTGCCTACGTCAGCTTACTTTTTTGAATTAAACAGCGGTTTGGTGGCCCGCGTTTTAAAGGGATTAGCAATTCAACTTAGAGTTGATTTTTTGATGCCTTTCAACTCTGTATCCAATCCTAACTTACATCCAAAACCCTTTGAACTTATAACTAAATGAAACAAACATTTAAAAAAAATAAACCTCTGCTCACTACGTTCGAGCACAGCAAGCAATTTATCTCGCTGTATAATCTGTTCTCGGCATTTTCCTGTCCAGGCATTTGTATGCAAAGCTGCTGCAAGGCTGCTGCAAGGGTGTCCATTGAAGAAAAACGGTCTGAATGTTCCCAAGTCGCACTTAAGCCATTTAAAGAATCCTGTAGGCAAGCAACAGTTTCTGCTACACATCTTTGAGTTCAACATTCAGACTACCACAGCCTTGATTAAGTACCGACAAAGGGTGGCGACGGCGTAGATGTTAGTGTTGGCTTGTTACCCGTGCGGTGCAGGTTCAATCCCCATGGGGAACAACAACATACGCCACCCATTCTCCTGCCTCTTTACCAAAAAGAGGATTTCTTCCTGGTAGTACAATGGACCATTACCGAGTCTGAGTGCTCTGGGATTTGGATTTCCTTTTTTAAAAAAATTAAAAAAAAAAAAAAGTACCGACAATTAACGTAAAAGTTAGGATGTTTTTTTCTGCAGCTCAGTCGGTACCCACTCTTTGGGATCAGAAAAAACGATTATTACTCACTCGATTTTGCTATCAACACGTTGTACAGGTTCTTGACAGTTTTTTTTCTTTGATTGACCAACGTTTATGGTGCCTAAGGTTTTAAAATATGTATACATATTTAATCTTCCTCTTCGTCCTTTAATGGCGGTGAGGCTATGATCAGGATTAAAGGGATCATAACCCTCCCACTTAACTGCATTCATACTGGTTTGTCTGTAGGGTTCGCCGGCTGGACCTCAGAAAATAGCGGCATCCCGATTTTGAATCACTTCGTCGCTGAGTCCAATCAAATGCTTGTGTTGCTGCCTTTGTATGGTCCAGGAGTTTTTAGGCCTGCCTCTCTTTCGAACGTTGATTGATATTGGTTTTTTGATAGGATTTGTAGGATCTCTCCTTTGAACACGACAGGTTCAACAGATCCGGTCGCACTTTAATTTTTTTGAGATCGGTTCTTTGATGGGAAGGCTTCCTCGGATCTTGGAACATCTTATTCGATCAGTTTTTGTTACTCCTGCTGTCATGCGAAGCATCTTCATAAGCTGCCGTTAATTTGCCCTCCTTCTCTTTGTACGCTGTCCAACATTGTGGACCGTATGTGAGCACCGGGCGCACAACTGCGGTGTAGAGCTTTCCTTTCAGCTTAAGGGTCATTTGTCGATCACAGAAGACGGCTGAGTTTTCCTCCTTCATTCACCCTACGCTTACGCGATGCTTAACGTCGTCATCACAACTTGCTTTGCTATTGATCATAGATCACAGATATTTGAACTTTTCGCACTTGGGAATCACTCCTGCATTCATAGAAATGCCTGGAATAGGTCGGAGTGGAACGGAGAACGAGCAGTACAAGTATTCTGTTTTCTTCGGACTAAAACGATACCCATTCCCCTCCAAAACTTCCACATATACATCAAGTGCTTTCTGCAGGGAAGCAAAAAATAGCCGATTCACTTTCGAGTCTGTCACTTTTCCTCCAAGCAGATAATCAAGAACTGCAATAAATACCACGGGACTTAAGACGCTTCCCTGAGGTACACCGACCTTAATTACGAGCTCCTCGATGACGCCAATGGTGCTCTTGTCTTTAAGTGTACGTAGTTTTCTGAAATTCATCGCTTTCTTAGCGCCACCCATAACAGATCCCTTGGTTGTCTATCAAATGCCTTTTCAAAATCATCCAATACCATATGCGCATCCTTTAAGTCATCACGATATTTTTCCATCGTGATCCTTATACTTTGAATTGCATCTGTGGTTGATTTGCCTACGACAAACCCGCACTGGTCTTCAGATAACCGTATTATTTTCCGCATTTGGCTATCTAATACCCGTTCAACTGTCTTTATGGTGTGTGACATCAGCTTGATTTTAACGGTAATTGTCACTGTCTCGCGTATCGCCTTTTTCTTTGTACAAAGGAAGAAGAAAACTTTCCCTCTACTGGTTAGGCATTGGATAATCGCACATCAGTTTGGAGATGAGAATCAAGAGCCATTTGGACCAGATGTCTCCCATTTATTATATAATTTAGATATAATTTAGATAATTTTGCATATTTGCAATAAATGCTTCGCCTTTCTGTTTGTCCAGCTTCTACCATTTTATTCTCGCAGCCACCCCATAAAATGTTCTCTCAGGAGGAGGCGGTTTTGCTGGGCGATTGCCTTTACTAGGATCACTTTGCACTCTTTAACCCGAGGCTTCATGAAACGTGTTACCATACGGTAATACTGGGTTTCATTTCCGCCACTGCTGTAAGTAACCAGGTGCCGGCTTTGTACGAGCATGGTATTTAGAAATATGAGACCGTATTACTTCCACATGCTTAGGAGAGTTCTTGGTTCCGTATCCCAGTATTAACATATTTAATAAAAATATTAAATTCAAATACTAACCTTATAGCCATGCTTTTCTGTTTTCAAGTTGAAATATAGCAAAAAACGTATCATATCAAAAAAGAAATGAACTTTGAATTGACGTTTAGGTACGAGTACATTGGGCAAACTCCTGTGCAGGGACGGGCCTAGAATATCACTGCAACGCACAGTGTGTAATTTCGCAAATCTAGCGGAATTTAATTGAAAATTCAATGTCGCCCGTTTGATAATGTTTTGATATGACACGACGGCTAGAACTCCAGGCAATAATATTCTAATAAAACAGATTGCATGCAACCGTTATTTTGGGTTGGGCAACATTAGAAACCGAGAACATTTCAAAGCAAAAAAATAAGGCAGGTCAGTTGCATATTAAGAGTCAAATTGATCGCGCGTGATTCAAGTAATAAGAGACGCTAACGGAATACATATATTATTTTTTTGTTTTTATATAGTCTGCTGATTCTCAAAGGTAAGGTAGAAATTTGTGGTCAAATAAAAAATGTAAGAAATGGTTGATTTGTTTGAAGGCTTTTGTCTTGTCTGTTTTTTTTACATCTTTGAACTTTGTGAAGCGCTTTATAATTGTACCCGCATATACCCGTCGTGAAATGTTGTTTATTACTTCCTCCTGTGTTTTGTCTATCAGAATCCATTAACTTTTTCTGCCCTTGAGCCCACCCCATAAAATTTTTTTTTTCGTTAGGAACTTATCAGGAAAGGTCGAATATAAATAGGGATGTACTGAACAGATTTCTACCTTCTTTGGGTCCGTATCTATCGAGCCGCAGTACTACAATCCATTGAAAAAGAAATCCACTTCCCCAGGAAAGTATCGCCCAATTGAAAGCTCCCGAAGCTACCGAAGCTCAATATAGCAGCAGCTCGGATGATGAGAGCGACTGATTTTTAATAAAAAAATAAATAAATAAATAAATAAATAAATAAATAAATATGTAAATAAATAATAATAGGTAAATAAGAAGTAAATACATTTTTTTTAGTTGCATACAAATTCTTTGGGATATTGTAAGTTACTAGGTTGGAGGAAGTAAGGTAAATGATCTACTATTTCTTGGTCAATGGATGGGGTGGGGTAGGTATATGCCTTATATCACGGAACCAACAAGAGTGTAAATACTTTAAAAACTTCCTGAAACTTAATATATTACTCCATTAAGCAAGTAAACAACTTCAAATATATTTAAACAAGAATAAAGTCCCGGGAAATTACACACTGTGCAACGCCCCTCCATACATCGCTTGTCGTAAAAGGTGAATAAGGGAAAAAACACACATCTAGGCAATTTTACCATATAGGTGAGCATAGCGACACATTTTACACCTTAAAGCTATCCCGCAAATGTCCATTTAAATCAAAATCTTTATATAGGTATAGGTACCCACAATTTTATTATCACAAATTCACCATATTCGTGTCAAAACCCGACATACCTTTTCTTTTTGAAATTTTAATCAAGCGTATTAATCTCTAACCTTTTCAATAGCCTGCAAGGCAGCAAATAAAATACCGCTTTGAAACTTGTAGGTACTTCGCTCATCTATTACATTAACCTAACCAGGAACAAAAAACACTCAACCAACTTTGATCGCTGTTAATACGATTAAAACAGAACAAAAACTCAACTCAAACCATGTTTACTTCCGACCACCAAAGAACTAAAACAAAACTTAATTCAACTGAGGTCTAATATCATAAACTTTTTTTTATTGCTCCTGCGTCCTGCCTTTCCTTCTGAAGCGTATGTCTGTGTGTTTATTTCCATAGAAAAAAAAAGGTAAAAGTTGAAAAGTTTTCTCATCAATTATTTAGCACATTCCCCCGACTTCGAAGAGGCAGTCAGACAGACGACGACTGGTCCGAACCCCAAATCGACGGGGGAAAGTAAAAATATACTTTTTACCAATGACGTGAGTTATAATATGCAATTTAGTCCATATCGCAAACGTATAACCGTATTCGTCCGGCTACCGCTATGAATCATTCCTCAAAGAGGTAGCCTTTTTTGCTTAGATGGTAATTTCCCTCTCTTGCGAGGACACCATGCTACCGCTTTTGGAGATGGAGCCCAAAAATCAACTTTCATTTCAGTCGCAGGTACGAAATACGAGAGCCACTCCATGTATATATATGATGAAGGACTTTGTTTTACTAACCCTTACCATTACCCTGGTAACTCTCATTCACTTGCACCGGTGACCCCGGTAAATTGAGTCACGATTTAATATTTCCATTTCTGGGCTCCCTGCAGCAGTAAATGTCAAAAGCTGAGAAAAGTTCACTGAACAGTTGAAGAGAAACTTTTGCCATTCATTCTGGATCAAATTATCTGATCCAGTCCTTCCGTCAGCCTCGTAATCTTTTAAACTTTTATTGTATCTAATTATTCCTAAGGATATTTAAGAAATTTTAAAAGCAACATTTCCTTGGTATATTTAAAAAAAAAACTTTTCATTAGTTAAACAGACCGGACTCTATTTTGCAGTATACTAACTACGACCAGTTTTTTTCCTGACTATTCTTCGTTACTTAAGTCTAAGGCAGCGTTCAAATTAAACCGCAACGAGTAGTCATCGTGCAAATATGAAAGTGTTTGTTAGGTAATCCAAGACTCAAACTCTCAAGAATGCCTTTGACTTTCAACAAAACGATGATGCAGCAGCAGTACGATGAAGTCTGAGAGTACCAATCTACTTCGTGTGAACTTCCGAATTGGTTGAATGCTATTCCTCTACACAGAGAGAAGCTGCACATAGAGGACGAATTAGCAAAATGGCACGTTCGATCCTTTGAAAGCATATTGATGGTGCTAAGTGAAGGCATCGGATGAGATGGAGCAACAGTAGGTGGAGGATGATGGGGCTCTATGGCTATGACAAAAGAAGTTAACTGCTGTAAAGTAGTTTACCATATTGACGTGCTATGAATTTTTCACATAACCACTGAGGTGCAGGATCAGGACTGGAAACTGGGGACTGAGGAGTTTCCAGTTTCCTTTTTTGGGAAACTACATAGATTGTTACGTTGACGGTGGATTAGTTTGGTAAATGTGCAAAGGGGAAATTATGTGGTTACAGGGAAAGTGTTGCATTTCTAATGAAGTAGAGGGAGAACTCCAATTTCCTAATAAGAGGCAAAATTTAGTGCCATCGTTAAATAGATTACGTGCAGCGGAGGTAATTGCATTTGACGTAAGCAGTGACTTGTGCTGTATTTCCTGCCCGAAAATTTACGAACTGTAATACAGAATATTTAAGTTAACAGTTTGTTTAGTGATGGATGTGATTTTGCGGCTTTAATGAAATTTAGGTGATACACTTTGATAAAGGGCCTCCAGCATTCAGGAAAATAGTTAATTACTCATTGATGAGACTGCATTTCCCTTATTTGGATTCTGAACTGAGAATTCATATACGAGTAGTAAGGTACATTTTGTGTTATTTAGTGTCAAGCTTGAAAGTAATTCACTAGGATCCACACTTGTGGGACAGTTTCAAGGACTTAAATGTTTTTGCTAGGCGCATCTACGTGGGGCGTTCAATATATTCTCGGTATCGATATGAAGGAAAATGCGAATTCAATTTAAATTGTCTTTATTTTTCAATATAATTTCCCCTAACATTAATGCATTTGTTACATCTTGAGATAAGCTTTTTTAAACCCTCAAAAAAATAAATTTCCTCTTTCTCTGCAAAATACCCATTTATTGCCGACTTGAGTTCTTCATCATCCGAAAATCTTTTTCCACGAAGACATTTTTTCAAATCCGGAAACAGGAAATAATCACTAGGGGCAAGGTCTCGACTACAGAGTGGGTGTTGGATTTCTTCGAAACCACAATCTCGCGCAGCAGCCTTGGAAAGCAACACACTCGCTGCGAGTTTACCCAGTCTTTTCTTTTTAATTTCCTCCCGCAAATTATGCAAAGTGGAAGCGTAGGATGTCGCGTTGATGGTTTCACCTTTTTTTTGTACTCAATGAGTAAGATTCCCTTTGAGTCCCAAAAAACTGTGGCCATGAGCTTCCCGGCAGATGGAGTGATTTTGAACTTCTTCGGGTGGTCTGTTCCTTTTTTATGCCACTGCATGGACTCTTGTTTGCTTTCAGGGTCATAGTGGTGGACCCATGTTTCGTCCCAAGTAGGTCATAGGTTAAAAAGGAGTATGCAATTCGCATACAGCACTAGGTACTAGAAGGGCCCATCGCGATCCCTAGGGAACCACTTGAAAAACTTCAATTGGAGAAAAACCTAAAAACCTAAAAAAAACTTTTCCTAGACAGAGCCCAATCTTCCTGCAGAACTTGACCAGCTTCCTATGGTCTATGCCGCTCAGCTCCCCTAGTTCCTCGAAGAAGTATTCCCCTAGAATCCTCCTTCCGTGCTATGCCCTCGCATTCACACAATATGTGTGTTATGTCTTCCTCGGCTTGTAGATCACCACAGAACCTGCACGTGTCCATATCCACCAGACCAAGTCGCCTAGCATGCTTTCTTAGAAGACAGTTCCCTGAAATAATCCCAATTACTGTTCTAAGCTGTTCCCTGCTCAATTTTAGAATTTCCTTAGATCCTTTCTTATCCAAATGGGGCCAAAGGGCTCTAGACACCCTATGTCCCTCTATGTTCTGCCATCTGAGGTCACCCATTTTTAAGATCTTTTCATTGATTTTTCCCTTAAAGACGCCCAGGGGTGGTTTAATGTTCACACCTCCGCTATTTTCCAGCTCCCCTCCCTTTCTTGCCAGCTCATCGGCTTGCTCATTTCCCTCTATACCGCTGTGTCCCGGTACCCAGCACAGTCTTACTCGATTCCGTCTACATACTGCTTTTAGCATTGTGCGACAGTTTCTGACTATCTCAGAGTTAATGTTAGCAGATTCAAGTGCCATAAGTGTCGCCTAACTGTCAATATATATGGCAATGTCTCTTCCCGACAATGATCTCATCTGCACTATCTCTGCCGCCCTTAGAACAGCCAGAACTTCCGATTGGAAGACACTGCTTGTGTCCGGGAGTCGTATAGACTCTCTCAGGTCTGGATCAGCAGAAAAAATGCCAGAACCCGTTCTCTCCCCCGTCTTAGAGCCGTCAGTGTAGATAGCAACCTCGTTTGCTATTATGACTGCATCTCTTTGCCACTCCTCCCTTCGCGGATATGACACCTTATAGGGGATGTCATGGTCGACCAAGGGGCAAATCTCATCAGTCCGTATAGGATTTCCGGGTAGCACATCAGTTAAGATCGTGCAGTGCCCAAAACTACAGTCCTTAAACTGGCCTAAATTTTTGAGGCGCAAAGCGCTGTTGCCAGCAAGTTGCTTTATTTTTAAATCTAGCGGGATAAAGTGCAGGAAGGCGTCCAGTGCTGCCGTATGAGTAGTACGGATTGCACCAGTGATGGCTATGCTTGCCGTTCTCTACACCGTTGCTAGTTTTCCAATTATGGTTCTTTTATTTGTTGCCCTCCACCACACAAGTGAGCCATATGTAAGTATGGGTATTACCACTACTGTATATATATATCCAGTGTACCATGGCGGGTTTCAGGCCCCATGTTTTGCCTATTGTTCTCTTACAAATAAAGAGGGCATTATACGCTTTCTTCATTCGTTCCCTTATGTTAAGATTCCAATTTAATTTTCTATCTAGGATTACGCCCAGATACTTCGCACTGTCCGTGAGGAACAGTTCCTCTCCGTCAAGTTTCGGGAGATTGAAGTGCGGTATTTTGTGTCTTCTCGTAAACAGGACTATCTCCGTTTTCGAGGGATTGACATTTAGTCCGCAGCCCTTGGCCCAATTACTAATTTTCTTTAAGGCGGTCTCTGTGATCTCACTTAAAGTATTCAAATATTTTCCCTGCACTACTATGACCACGTCGTCCGCATACGCTGTGGCACTTATTCCCAATGACTTAATTTCCTTTAGGACGTTGTCAATGACCAGTACCCACAGCACTGGCGATATGACTCCGCCCTGCGGGGTTCCTCTGGCTGCAGACATCCTTATGGAGCTTTGACCAAGGGAGCAGTCTATGTTCCTGTTGGCGAGCATGTTGCATACCCAATTTATGATTCCCTGTTGTATGTTAGCGCCTGTTAAGGCGCTTTTTATAGCTCTACACTCAACGTTATTGAAGGCTCCTTCTATATCGAGAAAAGAGGCCAAAGCAAATTCGCCGCAGTGTAGACTATTTTCAATTTTACCCACTACGTTGTGTAGAGCAGTTTCTACTGATCTACCCTTTAAGTATGCGTATTCGTCCCCAGTTACAATTCGATCCATAACACCGTCCGCGTTCTCACTACACATCTCCAAAAGCTCTCTACAGCATGCGATTCTCACTTTTTTCTGAGGCGGTGTGAGCATTCGTGGCACCCACCTTGTACTGTCCTTTGAAAGGTTAAGATGGTCATGAAGAATGGTGTGAATGGTACCAATTGAAAGCTTGGTGATCTCTGCCATCATTTTCACCTTTATTCGGGCATCCTCAAGAACAAGTTTTTCGACTTCGTTGATGCTTTATCCCGTACAATCAGCGCTGCCACTTTGCTACGATCGTAGCAAAACTGCTACGCGATTTCCAATTTGCTACGCTGCTACGCACTCTCCTTAAAAACGTCTATTTTGCTACTTTTTTTAAAGCACGAAATGTCAACATAAATCTTGGAATTTTTCCTGAAAAAAAAAATAAACGAAAGGATATTCAATTTGTACACACTTTCCCACACCAACTTATATTCTTTTCTACCATACTTAACAAGTACCCATTTCTTCGGATGTATTAGTGTTTGAATTTGACTGGAATCGGTCTGGAATTTTTTCAGATTTGAGCTTGACAAAGAACAAGAAGACGAACTCATTTAAAACAGAGACACTAGATAAAATAATGGCTGCAAAATGTTTGATTTCAAAAAGAAACAAAATATGGATGTCGAATCTTTAATTTTTTTTAAAAGGTACTTAAAAACTTAATTTTTGAACTTTGAAAAAAAACTGTATTAATCTAAAAGACTTGACGGAATTTCTATGAGATATTAATTCTGCTATTGGTACAAAGAAGCTACATTTATAATTTTGTGATAGCTATGAACTATTTTTTTTTTGCAAAATATATAGTTTACCAACTATAATTGTACTAGTCTTTAAAAACATATTCAGGGCTATCGTGAACAAAATTCCCCCCGGAATATTTCCCATTTTTCAAAAATAGGTATCGGAATAAATTTAGAAAATAGGAAAAAAATTCCCCCGGAATAAATTGATATCGTAGACGAAATTCCCCCGGATTTTCTCAAAATTCCCTCTGCAATATTTCCTTCGCAAGTATGCTGATGGAAATTCAAAATCTAAGCAGTTTGTATGTGGATAAGTAGTTGGTTGCTTTTAAGTTTGTATTTTAAATCAAAAAAGTGAAATATGAGTTGCATAGGTTTGTTGTGTTTCAAATAAAAAGAAACTGAAGCTTATTTAGAAAAGAGGAGATATTTTTCTTTTAAGTTTTATTTCGATAATTTTATATAAAAACAAACATATAGGTCTAACTCAACTAATCAAAGACAATTGGAGATGATGATAAATTTATGTGATTGAAGCCGCGACATTGCCAATGGCTTCACTACGAATAGAAGCAAAGATGGATGTGAAGAAATTTTTAAAGCTTTTAGAGAAGGAACAGAACAGCGTAGGACCTCCAATGAAATCGATATATGAGTGGAAAATTTTTTTATAGTTTTATAATTAAAGTCATTTTGAATATAGTTCATTAGGTATGGGGAGACAAAAAAAATATATAAAAAAGAAACTGTCCGAAAATAAAAATTGAATTAATTGCGATTGACAACTGTCAACGCCTTCGAACATAACTTCGAAAATTCAGGGGGAAATAATTCCGATGGAGATTCACTATACTAGGAATATTTTCCAAGGAACAAAAAAAATTCTTGGCAATTTTTTTCCCCTCGGAATCGCCGATAGCCTTGATTTACTTTGAATAAAGAATTAAGTGTTTTTTTGTGTTTTGGAAAAAAAATTATATTTTGGACTTTTGAGTTTTGCTACACAAAATTGCTACGCAAATTGTTTCCCTTGGGGCAGCACTGCGTACAAGCAGTAGCCGGGGCGCCGGAGCGGGGGTCTTCTTCAATGCTCTCTCTGCCTCTCTTGAACTCACTTGACCACTTTTGCACAGTTGATAATGAAGGTGCGGAACCCTGGTAAACAGCCACCATCCCTTCATGAATAGTTTTTTGACTTTTTCCTTGCTTAGTGAGCAATTTAATTACAGCGCGATGCTCAATTTTCACCATCATCGTCTCAGTTGAGATAAAACGCGAATTAATAATCACATTTATAAGAAATTGTACATGAATGCACTAATAATAGTATTACTTGATAAATAAGTCAATTTATATATACAACCACAGCTTCACCCCGATACCGAGAATATATTGAACGCCCTTCGTAAATGTTAAAATTTGCTAGATATGATTTTTCCTCTAAGTCGCTTTTTACGGCATGCAGGGATATTCTTAGCCCCCTCCTGCACCAGATAGGACTTTGAAATTTTATTCAACTATTTTCTTAAGGTTAACGTTAAGGAGTTTGAAGTGTTCTCACAACACACAGTTTGTCGTATAGCAAAACAAGCGTTGGGAAACGCGATGGCATTATCTGGAAAATTATTTGGTAAATTTCATATTTTCGTGCGAAACGAAACGTTCCCAAAACTATTAGGTATCTTATGACATGCATAAAAACAAATGCGTTTAATAAGCAGTTCAAAGAAGGACTGACAATCAATTGGGGTACTACATAAAAAAAATATGTGCAAATCTAAGACAGTTAGAGCTGAAAAAAATATTTTTTTAAATATTAATTTCACATTGAATCTCCTGCAGTTAGTATCAGGTATTACTCGTGTAATATGTTTTAAACAGTTATTCTAGGCAGAGATACATAACAACTTCATAACAATACATGTGGAGTAAGCGAAAGCGTATTTCCAGCAAAGCTCCATACCATTAAAAAATGAGCCAACCGCCTTAACAAATCTGGTATTAATCTTATTATACCCGCGCCAAAAAAAAACACATATACCAGCGCACGGTCCCTGGGACCGAAATTTCTAGAGTGTATTTGTCATATTTTTTTACGAAAGCCTTAGTCAAAATAAATTTGTATGAATACTAATGGATGTGGAAAGTATTAAATAAAATTTAGGGAAAATATTCGCTTTAATTAGTGACTAACAGCTTTTTATTACAGCCTATGAAATTAATCGGTTTTTCTGACAAGTAATGCAAATTTTATAAAATCCTAATTTTTCAAAACAAACTAAAAATTTATCAAAAACCTTAAGGATTACAACATTATACAAAAAGTTATATAAACTAATTTTCGACAGAGGTCTCACAAAAGCAGTCGGAGCATTTCGTAATTACATGTTCCAAAAGAAACGACCGATTGATGCCATGTACTGACCGACGCGATTTCGGCATAAGCGCTCGCGCCATACTAAACTGAAGTAAGGGACGAATCATGAAGCTACCAGTAAGCTCATTGCGATAGAATTTTCCTTTATTAAAAAAATTACGAACATTAAAATGAGTGGTCTGACAGGTATAGGAAGGTTAAAGGTGCTAATATCCATGTATTCACGGATAGCAAGAACATAGTTCGAAAAAAATCGACTCCAAATCAGTCATTCACTCCTTAATCCGAGTTTTTGAAGCTGGGAACATATGACATGTATCACTTATTGTACACAGGCCAAACGAGCTATTCGGCCCTTTAGAAGCAATCCTTCTTTTTCTTTGTCAGGGTGCGAGACTTTCTACACTGGAGCACTTAGATTCAATACTGTTCCATTGTACTAAGCAGCAATGCTAATAGATGTCTTAAACTAAGTCGGCATGATATAAATAACTGAGATGGTTACCTTACTGTGTTGGACTCTCCAGAGTGCCGGTTAAAGGAAAGAATATTATTTTTTTATAATAAAAAAAAATGCTTGCGTTAGTAAAAAGAAGAAGATCTATATTTAATCAAGCGTTAATAGTTTTCGTTGTAACAAAGATGTGTGTGCTCTGGTATCCGCGATGGTTGGTCCTTAAATGGAGGTTCGGTCTTCCTTGCCTTCTCGAACCTGTGAGCTGGGAGTCGAAAATCCTCTTGCCTGGAGTATTATTGTCTATTTATTCAACATGGCGGCGCCATGGTAATCGACGTGATTTAGCATTTTGGACTACACCATATCTCTGTAGAGCTTATCGAATTCGCAGTTGTATTCTTCTCTTCCATTCGTCCTCCTCACAAACAGGACCAAATATCCCACGGAGTGTTTTTCTTTCAAAAGAACCCAATATAAGCTCCTCTTTCCTACTTATCGTCCAGCTCTCGGCACCATAAAGCAGAACTGGCAGGATTAAGGTTTGATAGATCATGCATTTTGTCTTTCGAGTGAGGAGTTTCGAACCCATTTGTTTTGCCTTGCAGCAGTTCCCTAAGGTCATTCTTTGTCGGATCTCCACCAAGGCGTCGTTCGTGAAGTTGGATATCTGTTTGTTTGTTGATAGCATGTACTTGGTCTTGTCTTCATTAACTTCAAGACCTACCAGTTGCCTGTTCTTCAATCGACGTTAAAGCCGCATACCCCAGTAGCTGGACGGATCTACTGCAGATAGTGCCTCCCGTGCTGTTACCTTCAATGCTTACTATTTTCTGCAGAATAAGATTGAAGAATTGGCATGGAAGCGGATCTCCATGCTGAAATCTGCTACAAGTTTGGAATAATTCTTAAGAGCTGCTTCCAAACTGCACATTCATACTGAATATATCATATTTATTCGTATAGACTTATACAATAAGATACAATATTTTTACACCGCATGTTTTAAAGTGTCCCGCGACAGAGCTGGATCAGTTTTACCAGGATCGCATATTCTACCATCGCCATATAGAGCTCTTGACAATGAATGCTATCATTTACGGCTTTAAAGTCAATAAAAAGGTGTTGCGTATTGACTTGCACTTAGTTTGTGTTTTGCAGGGTTCGCCTCAGTATGAAAATGTCGTCTATCGCCGATGTGCAGGGCTTGAGCCACACTGGTTCGTGCGGATACGTGTTTTGCAGAACGGCTTGAAACATATACACAATACGTTGGATAGGATGTTATATGCGTTCCTGCAAGATATGGTATCGCCATCAGAGTGGTCTTAGGACGTTCTTTAGCTTTCTGACAGCTAAGCCAACCTCTTCTATACTGGAAGGTGAAATCTGTTCTTCATTGAAAGAACGTGGGTTCACCCAGGGTCATATGGAAAAATTGGTTTCAATTAGGGTTTTAGAAATTGTCATTAGCATGGTTTTTTGCAGTATATGAATTTAGTTGCATATCCCTGTGGAGAACTTTTTACGCACGACTGTGGTCCAAGCGATATCTAATACTGAACGAGATCGTCCTCCGCTTGCTTCTCGTAACGTAACACACATCGTGCCGTCTATCATCAATCGCTTGTGAAACCAATGAAGAAATCTGGTACGAATGTAAATGGAGTTATACAAAAACTCTTCTTAAGACGGCCTTGTTGGTTGGTTGGTTGAAAACGGCCCTCGGTGAGGATGCACTTAGACCAGAAGTAGGTCCATTGTGCTGCCGATGTGTAAGGTGGGTGGGTCACCCTCTTACTCAGGGAACCATTTGCTCCTCTGAATGAAGGACCTAATCCTTGCTGTGCAGGCGTTGTTAAGATCGTTTAGATCATTGAAAAGGTATTCACCCAATGTAGCCTTCCTAATGTTGGCGAGTGCAGGACACGTGCAAAGGAAGTGACTGATGGTCTCCTCTTCTTCCTCGTCCCTACAGCTTCTACAGAAGTCATTGTAGGGGATGCCCAGCCTTTGGGCATGTCTTCCTATAGCACAGTGCCCGGTGAGGGCATTTACTAATTTCGAAAGGGTTCCTCTCTTATGCCTCAGAAGTCCGATGGACCTGGATTTGTTAAATGTCGGCCAGAGTAGCCTTGCGGTGTTGCACTGGTCGAGTTGGTGCCAACGACGGTTGGCTTCGTTGACCGCATTGGTGTCTATGAGGTTTTTAGCATAAGACGTTGGCGCCTCGATGTCGGTAACGCTTATGCTGTTTAAACCAGAAGAGCCTAGTCGGGCTAGTTCGTCAGCTTCACAATTCCCCTGGTATGTCACAGTGACCTGGCACCCAGCAAAGGATGAGGCTATACTGACCGGCTATCTCGTTAAGAGATGCACGGCAGTCTTTCACTGCCTTGGATCTTGTAGTGCTGGATGCAAGGGATTTGATGGCCGCCTGCCTGTCGATGTATATTACAATATCTGATTTCGATATCGCATTAACCGACAGCCAGGCAGCGGCTTGGCGGACGGCGGTGACTTCGGCCTGAAAAACGCTGCAGTGTTCTGGAAGGTTAAAGGAGAGGTGAATGTCCAGGTCTTCAGAGAAGACTCCGGCACCGACTCCGTCCTCCGTTTTGGACCCATCCGTAAAAATTGACAGCGATTCGCCGTGTAGGACATGACGTTGTGTCCACTCGGTTCTGTCTGGGATTAGATGTTTGTAGCCCAGGTTGAAGTTGTATTCAGTGGGCAGGTGGTCGGTGACCTTAGGGAGATGTCGATACATCGATAGTACATTGGCATGTCCAGTGTGTTGCTCTTTCCATTGTTTGGAGCTTCTCAGTCTTATTGCTGAGCTGGCAGCCAACTGTTTGCCGACGATGTCGGTCGGGAGAAGGTGGAGCATGGCTTGGAGCGCCGCAGTGGGAGAGGTTCTCAGCGCACTGGTGATGCTGAGGCATGCAACTCGTTGAGTTTTGTCCAGCAAGGTTAGGTTGGACTTCTTCTCCAAGCGGGCCAACAGACCAGTACTCCATAGAAGAGAATCGGTTTAACTACCGACATGTATAACCAGTGCATAATTTTTGGTTGTAGGCCCCACGTGGAGCCTACCGCCTTTTTGCAAATGTAAAGAGCCACTAGGGATTTCCTGGCACGTTCGACTACATTTTCCCTCCAAAGTAGCTTGCGATCAAGCTTCAGGCCTAAATAGCTAGCGCTATTTGAGAGTGCCAGAGGAGTGCCTCTAATCTTCGGGGTGGTGAACTCAGGGAGTTTATGTCTTCGTGTGAACAGGACCAGCTCAGTCTTTGTTGGATTGACGGACAGGCCGCATCTTTCGGTCCAACCTGTCAGTATGTTGATAGCAGATTGCATGACATCGGCCAGCGTCTGCGGGTATTTGCCTGTTACAAGTATCGCGACATCGTCTGCATAGGCGATAACTTTACATCCAGTGTGTTCAATGTTCAGAAGGGCTTCGTTGAGCACTAGGTTCCACAGTAGCGGAGACAATACTCCTCCTTGGGGAGTGCAACTGTGTGCACGTCGTTTGACGGTGCTACTTCCGAAGGATGCGGTTATTACCCTGCTTTTGAGCATGTATTCCACAAAGCAGCAGATTGAGTCGTCGATGTTGAGCGTCAACTTTGTTGAAAGCTCCCTCTATGTCGAGAAATGTCACAAAGGCAAGTTCTTTGATAGATAGGGATTTTTCGACGTGGTAGACGATAGAGTGCACGGCCGTTTCAACAGATTTACCTTTTTGGTAAGCGTGTTGTGATGTGGATAGCAAGTTGCTATCAATGGTGGCCTTGATGTGAAGATCTAGAATTCTTTCTAGAATCTTGAGGAGGAAGGATGTTAGGCTTATGGGTCTAAGGTCCTTCGGGGAAGTGTGCGATGTTTTTCCTGCCTTGGCTATGAATACCACTCTTACTTCAATCCAGGCGGCCGGCATTGTTCCTAGCATCAAGCAGCCCCTCATAATACGGGACAGGTGCTGCCCCGTTATGCTGAGGCCCGCCTGAATTTGTGCCGGAAAAATGTCGTCTGGCCCCGGGGACTTGAATGGCTCAAAGCTGTTCACTGCCCATTTCAGTTTTTCCACGCTTATGAGGTCCGGAGGTGATGGTAGGCGTGCAGCGTTTACCAGGGCAGGGTTTTCGCTAGGTATAGGCGTGCAGCCGGGGAAGTGGGTGTCCATAAGCAGACCAAGCGATGCTTCATCTGATTCTGTCCATGATCCGTTGGGATTCATGAGGACACTTGGTATGGTTGGGTTTTTGGAAAGGACTTTGCGTAGCCTAGAGGATTGAGACGTATTGTCAATACTCTGACAGAAACTGCACCAGGATCTACGCCTGGCCTTACGAACTTCCGCTTTGAAGCTCTTAAGGCTTGCTTTGTAGATATCCCAGTCCAGAGGTAGCCTCGTTGTTTTGGCTTTGTTGAATTGCTTCCTGCTTGTGTGGCGACGCTTGTTAAGTGCTGCATTCCACCACGGTGGACGATTGTCTGCCTTCCTCGTAGTAATTGGACAGGATTCGTCGAATGCTACGTTTAAGGCGGAAGTTAGAACAGCGTTAAGCTCATCTAGTTCCAATTGTGTTTCTGGAGTCTTAGGCACACGATTGGACAGTTCAGCAGAGAGGATTTCATTGTGTTTACACCAGTCAGTTCTTCGACGATTGCGAAAAATTGCTGGTGAGGTGTTATGGCGTATTTCTAGTTCATATTCCAGATAGCGGTGATCGGAAAAGGAGTGGCTGTCAGATACAGTCCACTTATAAATCGCAGGGTACAAGTTAATAGAGGCGAAGGTAACATCTAGTACCTCTTGTCGGGTTCTGTTTATAAAGGTGGGACTATTTCCCCTATTGCACACTATTAGGTCGGTGCCTACTAAGAATTCAAATAGGGACTCACCTCGGGGGTTAGTGTCGGTACTACCCCATAGTTCGTGATGCGCATTTGTGTCGCATCCCAGCAAAATTTCTTCTCCTCTCTTTCTGGCTTCTTCTACCACTACTCTCACCCCCTCTGATGGAGCTGAGTTGGGGTCATCGTAGGGTAGGTATCCTCAAGCTAGCCAGATGCTGTGATGACAGTGTCATTTCTAATCCAAGGTTCTTGGATGAGGGCGATGTCGAAGCCTCCTTCATTGAGGCGGAGTAGTAGGTTAGCGGATGCTAAGGTGGAGTGATGGAGGTTAATCTGTATCAGTTTCAGCATCATTGCTAACTGCTACAGACCTCTCCACAACGGTAGCGTCCAGGTTCTCTGGCGATGATGGATCATCATCGTGGATCTGGTCGCGGGGGGAGGCGTGTGTCGCCGATTCAGAGGGGCCAGCAACGCTGTTGCGGTCCGAAGCAAAGAGTCTTACTTCCACCTCTTTAAGACCGCATCGGATCTTAAAGTCCTTAGCCCGGAGCAAGGGGAGATACTCAGTGGTGAGCGAAACTACCAGCGAACGGCCAGTTTTCTTCGCTTCTTCCGGTTTCTTGGAGCTCGGTGTCTCTTCGATAAACTTCCAGTCTTTGACTGGAAGATCCGGATTTTGGTACTTGACTAGACTATGTAGTTTGGCTGGCTCGCTGGGTTCGGTTGGAACCCAGATTCTAGCTCTTGGCCTGTGGGGGATTTTGCTCCGGTCCACCGCCTTAAGCTTAGCACCTGGCCAGATTTCACCAATACCTGCAATGGCGGTGGTGATGAAATCGACCGAAGTTTGGTCGTCACAGGCTAGCAGCTTCACGTAGCCCTGGTGCCATCCAGCGTCCTTAAAGGTGGGAGGTGAGTTGGGATGGGTGATGATACGCTCGCAAAGGCAGTTCATCACTCTGCCTTCAATGAGCCTCCATTTCTCGTATGAGATTCTCCCTTCATCGTCAGACAGATCCACTATCGCAACGACGAGGCTATCCTTGACAGTCTCAGAGAAGGGTTTGGAGCTCGTTGAGCTCTTGGTCTTCTTTGAGGCGTTGGACTCCTCGTCTTCGGATCTACGCCGTTTGGGCGCAGTTCCTGTCGCAACGACGGATCGGCTCCCAGCATGGTTCGTTGAACCATTGCGACTCGTTGAGTCTTTAGCTTGGGTGCTGCTCTTCCGATGAGAGGGATTCACTCTTTGAGTGGTGGGGTGATTAATGCCACGAATGGTGGGTTGGTGTGGGTCCCGGGTGGAGGGGTGGCGTTTGCCACTAGAGGGGGGGCGTCGTACGCCATGGGTACCTAGGCGCCCGGTTTTGAAATGCCGTAGAGGCTGCAGCTTAATCAGTTCGTTGAACTGATTAGCCGTGTCGGTTGCCCAGGTGTGGGATTCCCGCTCCTGCTGGCTCCAATCCTTTTCCGGCTTTTTGCCTAGTCGGTCTAGGATACGGAAAGCCGCTGAGGTCTCTCGACTTAGCGACTTCTTCTCATGGCCAGAGAGCTTGGGAAGAGTTGGTGGAGCCGAACTGCACGACGGTGTCGTGTCGTTCAGCTCGTCAGAGAGCATCGAACACTCGCTTGTAGCGTCGTCAATGCAGAGGTTCTGCAGGTGCTCCTCCACACGTGCAGTGCTTTTGGAGCTGCTGGCG
Organism: Portevinia maculata; assembly: GCA_949715645.1. Classification (NCBI taxonomy): domain Eukaryota; kingdom Metazoa; phylum Arthropoda; class Insecta; order Diptera; family Syrphidae; genus Portevinia; species Portevinia maculata. The sequence continues at coordinate 67,010,785 of OX454525.1, read as the reverse complement.
GTGCCAGCTGTATCCGGTTTTTGTTGAGGTCCGGCCTCAGAATTTTATTTTTTTTTTATTTTTTTTGTTTTTTGTGTTTTTTCCAAATCAATTCTCATTCTTACTTTTTATCTATACTTTGAGCGATAAGGGTGAATGGTTTCGGTGTAGAAAATGTATCCGAACCTCTCTTAATGTCCTAGCTAACCCAGTGACGACATCTTCATAAACTATAAATACACACCATGTAATTATACTGTATCGGAAAAGGTTTAAAACATCAAAAAAAAACACCGAAGAAAAAGCCTTGAAAAAATATGTTGCTGCAAACTTGCTTGCTGAAATTTGCTTTTAATTTTGGAGAAGCCAACAGCCGAACGCCAAACACATTCCGCAAAATTAGTTTCAGGAAAAGAGAGCAGGAATGGATGGGTGTTAAGGTGTTTCTTTTATTGCCATCAAAGCATTGCTTTGCAGAAGCCTGAGGCGACTATTTAGTCTCGGGATAACGGTGTTTAAAAAACTCTGAACTGATTTTTTTTTTAATTTGCATAAAGTACATTTTTTTAATTTCACACACAAAACGTAGTTTGTTGTTTTTTGCTACTATTTTTTTAATTTTAATTAAAAAAGTATATTCATTTTTTGACTATGAGAAAACTTTTAATGGAATTTTTGGTTTAAGACACTTCTGTGGACTAATCAGGTCTTGTACCTTGGACCGTTTGAGGTTGTTATCGAAAAGTTACATTTCCTAAAGAATGTGAACAAAATTATTCTTGGTATTTTCATTATATGTATTACAGAAAAAACTCATAGTTACATAAAACAATATTTTAAAAACACATAAAACTCAAGATATTCCATAAAAAAACTGAAATACGGACAAAGTTACAACACTGTATTAAAACTAAATAACAAAATTAATATTGATTCAAAACCAAAATAAATACGTACACTATTTGACGCCTGGATTCCCTTGATAAAGCTGCATTCTTTTCATAGTGCTAAATCATAATATCGATAATGATAAAAGCTTGGAGGCAAGCACTCATCTCGGATACATAATACCAGTTTCCTCCTCTTTGTTCGCAGCATTAGGAACACAATACAATAATTTACAATGGCAGGGATTACCCATTTATCTAATATTTAGATCTAACTTAAGCCAAACAAAATTACTTTTACCCACAGAATATAAGTAAAGTCAGGGACGGTTCTTCACAATTGTTTAAATCACTTCTCATTGTTTTATGTCTAAAAACCTATAAATTACCCCGCCAACAAATAGTCCATTAGATGGTATCTTCTGCGATTTGAATTCTTTTCATTTCCTATCAAGCTTCTCCAGTTTATTCGCCGAATAAATGGATATCTCTACTGCAAGGAATAGAGGGAGAAACGATCAGCTCGACCAATATACAAAGAAAACTGAATCCGAATAAATTTCCGCAGATGTCTATTAGCGATGAACTGTTAATCTGTCAGTTTGTCAGTGTGTTTCTGTCATCAAACAATGCTGCCGTCTAATGACCGGGGTATTATGAAAAACTTTTTCCCCAACTGACATTACTTAACTGTGCGGCGTGTAACGAGGTGGAGATTTTCTCTAACATCACTCTGCACAGTCATTTATCCAAGGATTTAATTTAAGAACCAAAAACAACAACAACGAAAAAGCAATCGTCACACTTACTAAATTGTTATGACTTTGTTTTTGTCATTCCATCAAGGAAAAATAGGACAAGCAACTCGCCGGGGTTATTTCTATTAAGTATGAGCCCCGGGGGAGATATTGTAGATTGTCAGTCAATTGATTTGTCAGCGGCCATTGCGACCCCATTGTTTGTCTGGTGAATATTTAGTAGCAGAAATAAACATTGTATTTGTATTTAAAAGTTGGGTTGACAAGTTCCGTTTTTGTTGACCTAGTACTTAGCTTTTGAATAAATTAAAAGAAAAAAAGAAAAACAAAGAACGTGGACCCACTTAACGTGGATAAATAACTTTTTGTTTCAATACTGTTTAGGTTATTGTTTACCCTGTGCTGTTTATTTTTTGTTGTTTGTCTGAATATTGAAGAGAATTGAGTGGGGTGCACGTGCAATTGGTTTTCGTATTTCTTTAAGATGGGGAAGCCTTTGAAGTACATTTCGGACTTGTCGTTTGCAAAAACTTGGTCATGACCCTCATTAAAAGAATAAAAGTTGCAGTTCTTTCAAGGCTCTACCTATTAATGTTTTTTTTTTTAAGTTGCTCCCAGAACCAATCAATTACGGAATCCTTACATTTTCAATTGGGAACTTTCGTCGCTTGTTGTTGATTGCTCTTGTAGCCTAGTCCTCATCTTCAATGTAAAAAACATTCTAGCCATTGAATACAGGAAATTTTCAAATCAGCAACTTTTGTAAATTAATAAAAAAGGTCTTTTCCTTGAACTAAATTCATAAACTTCTATTCCCTTGTCTTTATTTAAGGATTAGTTATTTGAGGAATACTTAAATGAAAAAAGTTAATGAAAATTAATGTTGGGGACGCTTTGACTAAAAAGCAAAATATCCTGCAGATGCAGATGACACACCATAGGAACAAGTCCCTCCTTCTATGTCACTAACAGTTTGGACGTTGGTTTTTTTTCCATCGGAAAACTTTGAGAAAAGGAAAACCACATACTGTAACTTACATTTGGAAAACACATACACCAAATCTCTGCACATAACATTGATTATCATACTTTTTCTGCTGCTTACCATACTTTTAATTAGTTTTCCTTTCTCACTCTATAGATTTACATGGCAAGCAAAAAGCGCCAGTGAAATGTACATACATGTCTCTCGAGACGCCAATGCCTCTCAAGTGGTTTACGCTCTTACCACCACTTATGTCCTTTTGTTCCAACTTTTTTTTTCTATAAAGGCCATTGAGATACATTAGACTTTGGCTAGTACATGATATGAACTTAATTGGTTTGGTTGGAACAGACACATTAGCCCACTTTGTTCACGCTGAAATAAGTTTATTAAACAAAAATTTACGAATACATACATGCACCCCAACTCAGCTCAACCCTTATTAGATTTGTTGGGAGAAACTAAATAGCGTTATCAAACAAAGTTTTGTTGACCATCTCTACCACTCCGTGTGTAGCAATAACTAGGAAGTACCATGCCAAGTTAATCTAGGTAATTGCAAACAAATTTATTTTAAAACCAAAGGGAGATAATTTATTAGATTCCCATTTACTGGGTAAGTTATTGTAATTTGTCCGATAATGAAAATCGTGATTTACAACATGTTTTCAAATTCGACGGTTCACAAGGATGAGGCCATACATTTTACAATCGATTTTATAGCTGTTGGAAATTTTATACCCATAAACATTTACTACCTGTGCACAGGTAAATATTTTCCCAACAGTATGTCATAAAATTAAATTAAAAGGTAATTAAGAAACGACCGCTGCAATTTCCCAAAATCAAACAATGAACTACTTGAAAAGCGTATAAAAAGATGCGCACTAGGATAAGGCCACATGCAAAATTTTCGAAAGAAAAAAAAAATAATAAAATTTCAAGTTTAAATTTTATGGTTTTAAAACATTATTTATTATGTTCTTTCTAGTAATGAGTATGCCCGCCATTCGATATGACCACTATAAGACATAAGACGGTTTGGAATAGAATCATACAGTTTTTTTTAAATAATTAAGAGAAATTTTGGCCCAAACATCACGAATAGTTTCGATTAAAGTGTCCTTGTCTTCAAATTGTCTGCCGCCTTCATACACTTCACGAAATAACCATGCCCAAACAGTTTCGATTATGTTTAAGTCGGGTGAATAGGGCGGCCATTGCAAGAATTTTGTATTTGTATTTTATTTTATTCAACAATAGCCTTGAGATGGGCATCTCATTTATGGCCATTAAAACTTACAATATTTCATTACAAATAATATATTTATGTACATGCCAAATTCAAAAGTACTATCTTAACATACAAGCATATTCAAAATAATTCAAATGTTATTTATAAGATAATATTTTAAACTATAAAAGGGAAATAAGAAAAAGAAAATAACAATACAAATTAATAATACAATAATACAAATTACAGGGTTCTGAGCGGACAAAGTCATTTAAATTGTTTATGATTTTAATTTGAGTCGGCAGTATATTCCAGATCCTGGCACTTAGAGGGAAGAAAGATCTACGTGTTTGTAATGTTGAAGTTCTAAATGTGTTTAAGTTTAACGTCCTCGATGATGCAGAAAATTGTATTTTCTTGTACAATTTCAAAATTCCACATCTTCTGATTGAATGCAACTTCTAAAAACCCTGGAATTGTGGATAGGGGCATTGTCTTGTTGGAATATCCAAGACAGGGGTCGACAAATGTTTTTCACTTTTGGAAATGACCGTTCCAGTAAACATTTATAGTTGTTTCCGTTCATTGTTGTGGACAAAACTCCAACTCGATTTCGCTATAGTGGGTGATAGCTCCCCACACCATTACACCTGATGTACAGCTGTGATGTCTTGCCAAAATAAGCTCCTCCTTTCTTAGATCATGGAAATAAAAGCTGTAAACATCGGGGCCGTCAAGGTTAAACTTTTTTTCATCCGAAAAGACAACGTGTTTCCATTCACTGCTCCAAGCGACATGTTCTCTTGCCAAATTTATTCGATGCTCCTTATGTACTTGCCTCAAAACAGGTTTCTTTTTGAGTTTTTTTCTCTGTATAGCACTACTTTTTCGTATTATAATTCCGACCGTTGGCTGACTGATACTCCGCTCTTGGCCCTTATTTTAGTCACTGGTAGAGTAGAGTTTGAGGCAAGTCGCTTTTCTCGCAATGTTGTTGCTTCTGCCGTGTGTCCTTTTTTTCCACTAGTGTTGTGAATCCATAAGATAACTGTTAACAACAGCCTTACTTCGACTTAGCCTCCTTGCAATTTCTCGGCCTGAGAGTAATAACTCCTTGAAAGCATCTATTTTTCCTCTTTCTGTCGCTGTCAAATTCTTTCCGGAACCCATTTTTTTTAATTAAATAAAAACAGTTCTTTCCAATGCTTTTTTTAAAATATTCTTAACAAAACTTTGAAAAAAAATCGTTGATGTGAACTGCTGCAACAAAATATTCGCAATGGCCTCATCCTAGTGGCGCATCTTATACGCTTTTCAAGTGTATGTTCATTGTTTGATCTTTTGAAATTCTAGTGGTCGTTTCTTATTTACCCTTTAATTTTATGACATGTGTGTACATGTGTGTACGTACATATGTAGGTGCGTTTGTGAACCATTTTACATTCAGGTTTTTTTTCGGGGTGCGAAGCTTTCAGAACTAGAGCACCCAGACTCAATACTGGTCAATTGCACGCCAGGAACACACGCCATTTTTAACGAAATTTTCTTGATTTTCTAAGAAAACTGAGTAGACGCTTCAATGATGACGAACACGTTTGCTCCCGTATTAAAAATGATATCGGCTTCGTTATGGACTGAAAGAAATTATACTGAAATCGATCCAGCCTTTTTACTGTTTTTATATTGCTAATATTCATCTTTTTCCTCTTAATTTTTGTTTCTTGATTATAATGTTGCTATCACGTTAAGGAGTTGTTCGTGTGGACCTCCTGGGTCGCCCAGAGCTGCCAACTAGAACATAATTATGCCTTTTGAGCAAAATTTTGAAGCCTTGGGCATCTGGGCAACTTAATCTGAAAATATTCTAAAATGGGCCAAATTTTAAAGCATTTTTTTTACGTTTATTTCATCTCACAACACATTCGTAATTCCAACCTACATACATAATTCACACATACAAAAAGGGATAATTGCAAAATATTTCACAGTTAGGAAAGTTTGTAACGAGCATGTTATGTCTCCCACATTGATCAGCTATGGTTGAGCGAATTTCTTCAGCAAAAATTCAAAGACAAAAGTAAGAAATCCGTTAAATGTTGAAACCTTAAGCGGCACATAACATGCACAAAGGCTTTTTAAAATGAAGTCTGACACGAAAGCGTTTAATGAAAGTCATTTCAATTTTTTTAGCAAAACTATGTAATTTCACGGCGTTCTCAAGAATTGGGCCTCTCCCAGACCATATTATGGCGAATTTCGCGTCAGGATCTTATCCTACACCCTAACAAGAGCAAGCTGACTCACGAGCTAAAGCCACTTGATCATATGAAGCGACGAAGCGCATTTTTGGTTAAACGGCTTCGTCAATAAGCAAAATATGGGTTACTGAACCGGTGAGAACCCTCATGTGCTTCATGAAACAGCACTTCATTCGTAAAAATTCACTGTTCTCACGGCCCAGTGAAGCCACCGGCATGCGTCACTGAGCGGTTTTTTTTTCGTTGATGGAAATGACCGTCACATTACGGTAAATGGTATTCGCTACATTCGTGTAATCAGTTACCAGCTCTACTCAACCCACTTGTTTAATTTGCGTTTGATTTCGCAAGTTGGCAATGATAATGTCGGAAATGTAACTAACTACTATTTTTTTAAACTTTTTCTTAAACGAGTGTTATATATGGTAGCCAAGTTTATATGGCGATGGAGACATTTTTAGTATTGTTTATACATCGTATCTGAACTTATCCGTCATCATATATACATAAATTCTGAACCATATAGAAATCTTTTCATTTTATATGGCATTTGTTTGTCATACGATACGTTTTGAAAGCTGTGATTTTATTTCCGCAAGTGATTTTTGGATTTATTTCAGTGCGTAGGTATTTAGGAATAGGGACATAAGTCCCGAACACTTAAATCACACCCCGTCAGGACACATGATTGAGGCCAATCAAATGCAGTTGTTTTCGCCTTTTTGTGCTCCTGATTATTAGGAATTCCTATTATTTTACGATTTCGACACCTGCATGCTCCAATTAATTGATTATTGTTTGATCTACCTTTTACGACACCGGTGATCTTAATTTATGTCAACCCACGGATTTGCATGCGCATTTGTGGGCAGTTTCAAGATTTTAAATGTTTCGCTAGGCGAACATGAATGCAAAATTTGCCTGGATGTTATTTCCCCTCTAAGTCGCCTTTTATGACAAGCACTGTTTTTGTTGGGGGCGCTGCATTTAAATGTCGTTGTGTAGGAATCGTGGCCTTATGTGAATATTCGAATTTTATAGTATGTAATGTGTTATCCTAACGTAACATAAAAAGATTTAAAAATATAATGCGGGTATTATAGGTGTTTACACATCAAAAAACAATGGAAAAGGGTTTATAGGTAGATTAACCAATAAAACGATGAACACATAATCGAGGTCCTCGCAATGTGACTGCCAAATCGTAGTGAGAATTCATAATCTATTTAGCTAAGTCTGTAGTTTTTCTCTTGCCCCGCCTCTTGCGAAAGTCTTAAAAGTATCAAAATTATACTGGTATTTGAGCTCGTCAGCAATTTTCTGATAGGAATCGGCATAAAGCTTTGCACACCCAAATGGTTGGAGATGTTAGGTTTTAGGCCCCATATTGGGAGTTAATATTATACATATTTATTTTTTTATTTATTTATTCAACCCAGGATTTACGTTAACAAATCCGCTGTTAATAGCTTACGTTAAATAGCAAAAACCTGTGAATAGGGAGGAGTACTTTTAAACTATTCATTTTCTACATATGCATCGGCATATGGTCCATTTAACTGTTATCCTTTGGATATTTTATTCTAGAAACAAAATTGAACCAAATATTATTGTATTATTTTTTTTTTTATTATTGTTCATTCCTACTAATAATTTTGTGTATTCTTGTTTTCGTTTCAGGTTGACTGATGTTTACAACAATGAAAAAAGGTTTGTAATTTTTTTAGAAAGTTAACAAATTTATCACTTGAACCGAGTTTGAAGTAGGTTTAGATCATAAATTTTTCACAATGTTCTTCTCTTTTACAAAACCCGCTTAGCCATGAAAAGAAGTGAAATTTTAAGGAATGCTAAGTTTTTAGTTTCCGTGAGAACTTCCGGAGAACTTGGCTTTTACTTATGCATATATGTTTTGCTGTGATATCATTACTTTTCGCAAAATTTTTTTCATTAAATTACTGTTTAAATTTTGTTCGTGGATATGGGGACTTATACAACGCTTGCACATTCAAAAACAATTCATTTTGAGTACACTGCTCAGAACTTCTGAGTGCAATCAAGTACAAGTGCAATTATCTGAGTATTTCAGCGGAGTAGCTGCGAATTGTATTTACACCAGGCGGCGATTTCATCAATCGGGAGAATTTAAATATAAAATAATGGTTGTTTAACGTTACATTTTGAGATTCCGAAAGAACCAAATTTATTTATAATATTTTTCCGGCAGAGAAACAAAAACGGTTCATTTATGACGTAAACAGCAATTCATTTGTAAAGCGTGACTTTGTTGTTGCAATAAGGAAAGAATTTGGATGTGATTAAAATATGAATTTGTTTAGTATTTTAAATGAGCTCACTGAGATAACGATTACGATATAATTCCAGTAGAAAGAATGTAGGTATTCCATTCCACTTCTACTAAGAAGTACTCAATAGTACTGAGCATAGCTAGAACTAATAGGCCTCATTAGAGAAACCCAACGTCCAGAATTAAATCGCATTCTAGGGAATAGTAAAATATATATTTATTAAATTATTTTTTTAGGGAATTCGGGTTATATTCAAAAGGCATTTTGATGTCAAAAGCTCATCCACTACGTCAAGGCATATATTTTTTTTTTTTTTTTTTTAACCCTTGCCCAAGGGCCGACACTGCGACCTAAAAGATCTTTTGTGTCACAAGGTTGACTTACACCAAAAGGCGACTGACTTCCCTAATGGTAGAGTTGCGAAGCTCCACCAGTGATAACAGCTCTCTGTGGAGAAGGCGTCGTCTCAGCCAATGCAGACCCGGGCATTCACAGAGTATGTGTTCTGAGGTTTCCTCGTCCTCCATGTAGAATCTACATTCTGACGTTGAACTAAGATTTATTTTGTTGAGATGATATCTCAGACCGCAGTGGCCAGTGAGAAAGTCAACCAGCTTTCTAATGTTTTCCTTAATTAGTGTAAGGATTTCCTTATAGGAGTAGGGCTTAATCAAGCGTTTGGACTGTCTCAGATCAGGGGCGCTTTCCTAATGTTTGAGGCGAGTCTGTTGCTCCCATTCTTTGATTAGCCCAAGAGCAGTAGTCCAGTTGAAACTGCAGTACGCTTCGGGACCGATGAAAGCGGCTTCAGATCCAGCTCTGGCGAGCTCATCTTCGGATTCATTTCCTGCAAAACCTCGGTGGCCAGGCACCCATCCGAGTTTAACTTTGTCAAGGCATATCTTTTGGATGAGTGATGAAATCAAAAATCATAAGTACATAAATATTACTGAACAGATACAAATACCTTACCTATTCTTAAGGATACGTTATTTCTACTCCAATCACTCATAAAGTGGGCGTGACAGAAATCTTAGTATGGATGAATTGTTAAAAAGGATCTACATATTTTGCTAGTGAGCATGGCAGGAAACTTTATATAAAGGAATAGTTCAAAACGACTTTATCTACTACATGATTTACAGCGGGCTTGTAAGTGGGCTGGTTTAAAAATCTTAACCCACGAGCATTTTGGACAATAAATTAAAAATTTCAGCTTTCTAGCTCAAAATTCTATTTTTTCGATAAATTCGTTTTGTTTGAGATTTGATGCGGACGGACGGACATGGCTAGATCAACATTATTCTCGATGCTGATCACGAGACCGCCAGTTCAAATTTTCTTAATTTTCTTATAAAGGAATCAACCGCTCGTTTCTGTTTCGAAGATCTAATTACCGGATGCTCCTACCACTGTTGTGAGACGTCTGTGGATAATTAGTGTACACTTTTAATCTGAACATATTTTCAAATTTCAAATTTATAACCGAATTCAAAATAACTTACATCTTTTTAAAAACATTTCAAGAACATTTTGTGAGCCTTCAAATTTTAAAATATGCATGTTGTAAATCACGATTTTCATTTTCGGACCAATTACAATAACTTACCGAGTACTGGGAAGTTAATTATAGCAAAAATGTTCACATCTGATTTCACGGATTTGGGTTCCCCCAAAGGAAATTTTAGCCAGTGCAAAAAATTGAAAATTAAATGCTATGCTTAGTTGTAGTCTGCTTTTGCTTTGGTAATAAAACGAGAAGGAATTAGAGGCGATTATATTTTAAAGCGAATTAATTTGCCTTTTCACCTGCCACCATTGTTAAATTTCAACTCACGGTTGAAGTTATTTTAGGAAGAATTAGGTATAGGAGTTGCTACTTGAGACTCAGCCCAAGTTATCATTTCAATATCAATATCCGCTACAAAGTTTTTCCAGTGTAGGATATTTAAAAACTATAACTCTTGGCCCGGAGTTCTTCTTCTTCGCAAAGAGAACTCGTCTGAATCCTAGTTCTAATATGTGATCCTATCGCAAGCAAACAATTTTCTGTGTTTGCAACTTCTTTTGAAAATCATCTTGAGAACCCAATTAGTTTGAAGACGTGTTTAAACCAAAGTGGAGCGTAAACTTTTATGGCATACTGAGTAATAAAATCGAATCAAATTGTTGGTTGGATTAAGAGTTGCCTAATAGAATATCAAAATTGATTTTGCTGTTCTCAAGCATCGTGAATGAGCCATTTTTCCTGAGTTCTGGTTATATACATTTTCAGGGTATGAGCCGCTATTGGCGGTTTTATAAATTTAACATAAATATTTGTCTCCTGTACATAGGCCATCCCCTGTATCCTCGTACAAAACGGGCATGTTTCCAGAAGTTACTGCAGACCAGTGTGACCATCAGCTTCTTTCAAAAATAATTCACTCACAACGAATTAATATTCTTCTTTCATATCTTACTCGTTAATACAAATAAAATAAATAAAATAAAATTAAAGACAAAATTAAAAAAAAAAAAATTAACTCTTATTCTAAACAAAACGTCAGACAAGTTAAATAAAAAATATAACTCCTCTTTAAATAAATAAATAAATAGAAAACTTTTATTGGAACAAAAAAGATTAGTTAATTAACCTCATTAAAAATATTTTTTTAAGTTAATAGTCTTGAAAATCAATAATCATTTGTGAAGATGAACAAACCTGTATAATAAATATACCAATGAACATTTGAATATTCTAAATATATAACTCATTTTTTACTAAACCGATTCTTTCCCAATTCGTTTGATAAAATACAATGAAATGATAACACGTCAAATCACAAGTTGAAAATAAATTCCATTACCTCTTTTTATAATATCCACTATCAAAATTTCACCGGAAAATATCAACGGTCAAAATATTCCAGAAAAATATTTCAGGAAAATTTCTCTTGGAAAAATCTCCCCTGATCCCATAATAGTACTTGGATGGCCGCTTAGCCGGTAAAAGGCTTTAGAACTTTGGACACCTCCTCGACTCACGAAAATTAAAACTCCAGACACCTCTTTGACTCACAAAAAAGGATATTTTGACCGAGGATATTTTCGAGGGATATTTTGACCGAGGATATAATGGAAAATGATATTTACAGCATACGCCAATAAATGCCTGCACAAACTAAAAAAAGGAGGTATAAACCTAGTGCAAAGCGAATAGCTGCATAGAAAACAAAAAAAAAAACAAATTGGATATACATATTGGCTACTCAGTTTCGGATAACTTTCTTATGAAAGACAATCAAATGCTTGTGCCATTGTATTGAATGATTCCGCACCTCCTTTTTCTGCAATTTCGACGCGTGCTTGGGCCTGTAATTGATATTTGTTGGATCGCCCTTTTATGATCTCCGATGTTGAATGTGTCGCCAGGCTCATCTGGATGTTAAAACTGCCTAGATGTGATTAATCCCCTTAGTCGTCTTAAAAGAAGCGCTGTTTTTTGGGAGGCGATATTTTTTAGCCGGTCCCTGCATCGCAAGGCTTAAGTATGAACTTATTGACCACAATGAGAACTTTAACGGTGTGCCTTTCGCTATCCTCATCCACAAATTAATAATGACCACAAAAAAAAACTGACTTTTGCTAAGTGATCGAATTGGCATCAATGAATTTTTGGATACAACCATCATCACAATTTATGACTTTCCATAATTCAAGCTTACTTTATCACCTCACAAGTGCAAGTGACACACTTTTTATTGATTTGGCTCTGTTTCCCTTCTTTTGGCACAGGCATTAACAAATCATAAACCTGCTGTGTTTACAGCTGGCTGACCGACATTTCAAGGTCCAACTTCGAACAAATTTCCTCCCCATAGCTGTAAGACTTGTGCGCCGATTATTATCATAAAGCCAATAAAATTGAAATCAAAACATGTTGGCAGAGTAATTTTAATTTTGAATCCAGAATACAGAATCCTTAACGAAGACCGAACGTTGCGGGCAAACAAAAAAAAAACCAAAGTATAATGTTCGAACAATAACCATAAACCGAAATGCTACTTCGAGATGTAAATGTACCTTTGCTTTTTTCGAATCATAACATTTTAAAGAACTTTTTTTGCATCGCTCTCCTTTGACTATAACACCGAATTGCTGGGAACTATTGACTTAGTATTTCCTTACCAAGTGAATGAGACACGAAGAAACATCCTTATCCATACAACAAAGCGTCTACAGCAACATACATATAAATACTTAAAATATAAGAGGTATGCGGAAAGAAATATGGATGAACACGGAAGAAAAAAGGGTTATCGGGTCATAAAAATGTGGGCGAAAGTTTTAAGATATTCGGAACCGATGTTTTCCCCAAAAATATCCATTCACCCCACTTTTACTTACCCCCTTTGAAAAATGGACATTCCACAAGCTGGAAAACTCTCATTTAACCTAATTCCACTAGACTGAAAACGAAGGATATTTAAAGGAGAAAAAAAGTAAAATTCTATGAAATTGAATATCCATTTCAAAGACCAAAGACGTTAACTATCAGACTTATACCAAACCCGAAGCATTGTTGAGGTATTAATTTGTGGAGCCGAATACAATGGGGCTCCCATCTTGGAAGGATAATTGCGGCCTTATACTCGTAATATAAACAAATCGAATTGCCCTGCGAAGTGAATCCTAACACCAGTTCGCCCGATCTGAGACTATGGCAAAACTATTTTACGATTTTTAGATATTCCCAAACTGAATTAGCAGTGCTAAAGCTGCTGGCCTCGTTCATCGAGGGATGCATAAACAACCGAGACGAGGGAGTCCTTTCTCCCCACTATTCTCGAAGTGAAAAACAAAATTGTGGTAATGCTTTTCCCAAGGATTTTTCCCGTTCGATAATCGAAATTCACCAGAATCCGATAGCAAAAATATTGAGAAAGAGGAAGAGAGAGGAATCCTGTTGAAGGATTTGTAGAATAGTTGTGATCTTCATATACTTCGCTTACTGTACACTAAATAATTTTATTGACAACGTTTTTGTCATACTTTTCTTTCTCCACCAGTAGTTATGGCCATTTGAGGATATGCCAGCCATGTTTGTTTTCGACTTGCCGAATTGGACATAAACATTCACTATTGTGAACCATTGCGATGCTGACCTGAATAATTTAGTTTTAATTTATGATTTGTGAGTTCTCTGTGTAAGTGTCATAAAAACGAATAAAGATGGAGTTGAGATTTGCCTGTTTAGTATCACTCGACTTATCCCTTTTTTGAAAATCCTCAGAGGCAGTAATAAATTTGAAATAGAGTTTGCTGGCAGCCGGAAATTGGATTATGGGGATCAAGAAACCATATTCTGTTTATACCCTATTCTAAGGGTATATTAATTTAGACTCATAGTTTGTAACATACCTTAATATTGCCCCTAGACCCCTAAAAGTTACTATATTTATGACTAGCTGACCCATGCTCGCCTTGCTTCGCCAGTCTGCCACATCTCAAATTTAAAACAAAATACTTGCTGATAAGAACTAATAAAGATTGAGAGTGTCCTTTCTCATTATATGCATATACTCTCAGTGTGACTCCCTAGAACATTTTCTTTTTTACATTAAACTATAAAATTTATAGTTTAATGCTTATTGTTCAACTTCACAAACTTCACCTACAAAGATAATTTACATCTTAAAATCTTTGTACATAATTGAACTTTATATTAAAAAAATCCTATTTCATTTGAATGAGTCATTCCAAAGCTAGGAGCTAGAAAGCATTCGAGAGTTAAAACTTTTCTTAGATACAGCTTAGATCTTCGCTTCCTGACAGCGGATGAAGCATTTTCCCGCAATAAAAAGTAGCCTATGTTTACCAGGGATAATGTCGGCTTCTAATGGTAAAACAATTTTTCAAATCGGTCCAGGAGTTTCGGAGCTTATTCAAAACAAACAAACAATCAAATCTTTCCTCTTTATAATATTAGCATAGATACTCTCTAGGGGCCCTTTATGCTCATGTGTAAATATTTTTTAAATCCTCCTACTCACACGCCCACAATTAAATAAAACAATTTTATTGAAAACCGAAAGTTTGAACTAGGGAGCGTTTTTTTTTTTTACAAAAGCTTCGTTTTTTTCGATTAAATCCTTTAAATGTTACATAACAAAATATGTACAGCGTTCTTAACAATTCAACCATACTTAGACTTTTGTCACGCCCACTTATGATGGATAGGAACAAGAATAGGGTATCCAACAGTTTGCCCAATTGGACTGTAGACCGTCCCTATGTTTTTTTATTATTATTATTGTTTTTTAACTTTCTCGTATAGATATCTAAGTATACTTAAGAGGAAGATAATGCAATCGTGCTAAAATTTCGAATTCAAACTGAGTCCGAGGTATGATATTACGACAATAGATAAGTTCAAAAAAGTATGTTCCGTATGTCCGTCCGTCAGTCCGTCTATATCCGAGGCCCCAACCAAAATCGGTGGACGGATTCACTTCAAACTTCGTATTTGGGGTTTTTACGCTTATATCTCGCTGATTTTTTTTTGTCTATTATTTATAAAAAAAAACATATAAATAGTTTTTAGAACAACGATTTTCTCTAAAACGGCTTTGACGATTTTGATTGTTTTTGAAACATCAAATAATAAGTATAAGAAAATCGGGTAATCAGTTTTCGCGAAAATTTCGCAATAACGGTAATTTAAAAAAAATGCTGATATCTTAAAAACGAGCCGAGTTATTTCTATAAAAAAAACAAATCAACTTATACTGCCATTCTTGAACAAATTTGCATATTTTAACTTTTTAAGAATTTTTTTTATAATTTTTTTATTCATATAACGACTTTTTTGAATTCTTGAAAATTTCACTTTTCTTAAAAACGGCTCTAACGATTTTGATCAGTTTTGATATTTTGTATACTTGGAGTGAGTGCCAGAAGATGTCGGACTCAGTTTTGCCAAAAAAAAACTCGATAAACGATCCTATAGAACACCAACAATATCTCATAAACGGGTAAATTGATTTTAAAAAAATATAATATTTTACCTGATATTTACATTCAAAAGAAATTTGCATACTAAGATTTTCGAAATGATTTCGTCTATTTTTTGGGTTTCAATACTTGGCGCAAGTGTAAGAATATAGTATGATCAGATCTTCGCAAAAGATTTTTCTATAAAGTTTGAATTGATTTAAAATCGAATAACGGCACTTTAGAAAAACAGCTATATCTCAATAACCGGTGAAGTTATTTCAAAGAAATTTGATATTAATTCTAAAACTATTATCTAGAACAAATTTGCATTATCAGATTCTTAAAAGACTTTTTTGAAACTTTTAACTCATTTAAGAGTTTCCAAAATTTTCAAAAATTTCACTTTTCTCAAAACCGGATTAAATGATTTTGATGTGTTTTGATGTTCACTCGGAGTGAAGGTTAGAAATCGGCATACTCAGTTTTAGCAAAAAGACAACACCGATATTCACCAGAAAAATTTGAAAGTGAAAATAAAAATCCGTTTTTGTTCGAACTCCATTTCTTATTGCGGTTATTAGAAATCAAATATAGCTATCTGCTTATAATCTACATTGTAACGGTTCGTTTCTCCCGATTTTACAAGTATTGAAAATGGTTAATGAGAAAATGCAAATCGCAACCAATTCTTATAAAAATGAGAAAATGTTCATACTATCCGATCCAGTCGTGCTCTTAATTTCTTATTTTTTGTCAGCTATTGAAGAAACTTTTATTGTGAGGAAGTTTGTAGTAACGGTAATGAGTATTTTTTCCAAAATTCGCACTGAAATGCTGGAGCTTAGTCACAGACCGCAGAGGAACGACATCAATCTTTCCGTATTGCAATCTAAACCTGAATGAAGAAGTTTTCCACTTTTAAGCAGTATGCCCAATCCTACAAAAAATTTGTTTTCAACGATTTGTTTGTTAAAAATTAATTTCAGGAAATTGAGAAGGTTATGGTCCCCGTGATCCTGACCATAGCCTCCCCGTCGAGGAAGAGAAGCATTGAAGAAATTTCTTAAAAATTTGCCCATCAAATTTGTTAGTGAATGGGCTATCACTTTGTGGGCCACTTTGGACATTAACATTGATTGCCGATAAAAAAAACCTTCGTAAAAACAAACAGTTATAACAAAATAGTACAACATTATTAACAGTTTGCCCATACACAAATGTTTGCCACACCCACATTTTGGGGTGTTTTGACAACATTATATGCAAATTATGAGGACAATTTTCTTCTTGAAAAATTGCCTAAACAAGGTATTTTGCCTTTTTGAGGCGTTTTTATCAAAATTTAAAATTTTGGTTATCAAGCGGACTGTAGCCTTTCCTTATTTGTTCACCTATTTTCTACATTTTTTGCTACATTTTCGAACTCTTGGGGGGACAACCATGAGTAGACGGTTAAGACTATTCAGCTTAATTGTAGCTGAAAATCAATTAACATACATTATACTCGTACCTGAACGTGAATATACCTTAAAATTATTTGACCGCCCTATGTGCCACCATATCAGCTAAGGTTATAATTGTCTTTTATAAATATAAATATTTTCAAATGTTTAAGTGCTATAAAACATCCTTTTAATGTATAAAACATATGTATGGGAGATGGGAGAACGTTGTTCTTCGTAAAGAGGGTAGAATGTAAAAGCCACAGTTTAAAGTATCACGCGTGATATATCAAAGAAACTTGTACACAGAAATCGTCGTGTTGACATACCGCGCCACATAAGCAAATAATGCAGTCGTGTTCCATCATTGCAAGGAACATGGTACAAATCTTATTTTATCTACGAGTACCTACTATGTTGACGAATTTTTTCAGAACTTGGAAAGAAAAGCAGAAAAATAGCGGGGAAAATACACATAGAATTTAACGTCGTTTCGTGGTAACGGTAGTAGCTATTTCATGTTTATGATTAGAAATTTGTTTGCTGTTTGTTCGCATTTTCATTTTTATATCTAACATTCTCAAAATCGTTCGTGATGTTAACGTACAAGCGGATTCGGATAGTGGTAGTGCATCAAGAAATGTATTTCAGCGAGCATTGCTGTTCGTGGTGTGGCAAAGGATATGGGGATGTTTTATATGAGAATCGGAGGAAAAAGCTCGTATAACTTAATAAGGGGGAAATGACTAGTCGTGAAATAATACTTAATGTTAAAAATGTTTGCGCTGCCAACTGTGGGGAGCCATTCATGGAAACAACAGAAATATTAAAGCAAATTATCCCCAAAACAACCATATTTACCATTTGAAAATTGTCGCTAAGGACCTACAAATCAAAAAACGAGGATTACAAGAAATATAAACATAATATATCAGAATACATGAAAGGTTTCATGAATGCATCAGAATTAACCCACATTCAATAGGCTTGCAGCTGATTTCATTGTTAAGGCGTCTCACTACACAGCCGAAGAAAATCTTAAAACATGTTACTATCCAGAAATAATAAATTAATTTACCATTCACCGGAATGTTAACGAACGTTTTCAAGAAAAATAACTTTTTTAAGCATATCGTTTTTCATACACGGTTCAACTTCAAATGTATCTTAGATTAAATTATTACCAAATCTTATGTGACCAAAAAAATGTATCGGTCAACGGCGATTGTAGTACCTACAACATCTGGCATCCATCCCATAAATTCATAAATGCAAACACCATAAATTAATAAACATAAACATTGTTCCGAATACCACTCGCATTCCACTTCTTGCCATGCACTCTTCATGCCAACCGCATATCACTGCATATCTGTCCACACGCCATATTACCGCATAGCACAAAATGCCTAATATACGATATTCCCACTAAGTCGCTTCACTAGGTCAGTGTCAACATATCACATATCATTCCCACAAGTCGCCGACAGAACCCATAAACAGTATGAGTAATGGGTATACCCTCTATTGACGCAATAGTCAAAGGGAACTCCGCATACAAGTTCTGCGCACATGCTGATACAGCACTATGTGCAGTTAGCGCAAGTGCGAATGACATGTTGATACTAATGACGTTCTTATGCTGATAATGCACTATGCATAGCTAGGGCAAGCGCCAATGACCAAATGAACAAATTACAATCATATAAAAGGACAAGGAATTTTAGAGACAAGGCAGAGTAATTCTAGCATAGTATAATACTGGTCGCAGCGTAGCTAAGGACAGCGGGCCAATATTGTAATAAAAACTATATATTATATAAACAAATAAACATTACTATTGGTCGCAGCCCAGCTATAGACAGCGGGCCAATACCTAAAATTATAACAAGTATTTTCATTACTCTCCGATTTGTACTCTTCCCTTGGGAACAAGGAAGCACGGTACAAACCGTATAACACGATGTTCAGTCTTTCGATTTTTATGCTAAGAAATATATATAAATATTCTGTTGTTACACTTTTTGGCACCTTGAATTATTTATTTTAAATAAACCCTTTCTGTGGCATGGCTAGTTCAATGGACTACTGATCGAGATGTTTCAGTTTCGAATCCCACTAGTACCACTCACAAGTTGTTTCAATTGCCCTACTTCTTACAAAAGTCGGACAAACATCCAAGAGTTTATATTTAAAAAATGTCATAATCAGCCTGTAGGTCCCCTCATATCGTGCCAACAATTTAGCTTCGTACACATACATTTTTGGACAAGCTACGTTTAAGGCCCTATATGCGCCGTAATTGCCCTCTTTGTCCTCAACAGCGAGGCCATAATAATGACTAAAAGGATCACATCACTCCGCAGCTCCAATGGTCCGCGGGTTCGACCTGACCTGAATCGATATTGACAGACCTCGGTTTCGGATCACTTTATATCTGAGGTCGCTGGTGGTATTGCAGCTCTAATTTTTTTTACGATTTTATGCATGCATGATAACTTTGATTTCCAGTCGTGTCTCCTCACGGATGCACCTTTCCGGAACAGTTTCTGTAGTGAGTTCTATTTCGAGACTGCTTTATTAGAATTCAATGTAATACAAAATAACTAAAGAGTAGCTTAAACTAGTATAATTGAATACATGCACAGTTGTATGTGTGTACTATACTACAAATATTAATACAAATGTGATACCATCTTTATTTTAAATTAGTACTTAGGATTAGTAATAGACATATATAATATGTTACATTTCCCCTTTTACAAATACCTACATGTGTATGTATATATATAGTAATTCTTTTATTATATTTTATTTTTTTGTATATGTATTCAGATTTTTAATTGTTGAGTAACAACTACAGCCTTAAACAAACTTAGTCTAAAACATCTAGTTTATGCAAATTTTATGGACAGTGTTAAAGCGCCGAGAGAGTTTAATTTTCAAGCTCTAAATTTGTTTGAAGAGTGGACCTTTTGGAAGCAGAAAATGGAATTATACCTAATAGCAGTTGGCCTTGGAGGAAATGACAGCGACTCAAGGAAAATCGCAATAGTCTTAAATTGCATTGGAGATGAGGGCTTAAAATTATACAACACATTTAAATTCGAGACCAACGCTAAATTTAGTGAAGTCATGGCAAAATTCAAAAATCATTTTGAACCAAAAACAAATTTGGTATACAACCGATATAAATTTTTAACAAATAGACAAAAACCACAACAAAGCGTAGAAAATCTCTTAACTGAGCTAAAAGTGTTGGTAGCATCATGTGACTACACAGCTGAAGAAGAAATGATAAGAGACGCGTTCATTATTGGCGTAGTGGATGAAGTGTTAAAAGAGTAGCTTAAACTAGTATAATTGAATACATGCACAGTTGTATGTGTGTACTATACTACAAATATTAATACAAATGTGATACCATCTTTATTTTAAATTAGTACTTAGGATTAGTAATAGATATATATAATATGTTACAGTTTCAATATACATATTTGAATATATTGAATGTGTCGTTAGGCTCACCTGAATGGCATAATTGCTTAGATGTGATTGATCCCCTTACTCGCCTCCTACGACAAGCGCTATTTTTGGTGGGTGCTGCAGCCATATTCTTAGTACTGCACGTTAATATATGTTTAAACTTTTTTTTTGACTGCGAGGCTTTCGACACTGGAGCACTCAGACGCAATACTGGTCCATTGTACTACCAGATATTTTTAAACTTAGGGAGATATTTCAATTTGAGTCATCGTCACCGAAACTAGTTTCCTCATATCCTAATTCACGATTTCAAGCAGTGGTTGCTGATAACCGAATGTCGCTTTTTCTACCACTAAGCAGAGGTGTTGCCTAAGTATCTATAGTGGCCCATTATTATTTGCTTTATATTATGTTACAGGCAATGTGCGAATGTATGGCTTATTTTAGGCTTTGCATGAAATATTGATTTGTTTTCTTCCTTTCGTCCTTAATGGCGGGGAGGCTATGATCAGTATTAAAGGGATTATAACACTCCCACTTAACTGCATCCCTGCTGGTTTGCCCGGGGGGTTCGCCGGTTCGACTTGATTGATAGTGCCTTTTTGACACAGTGCGTAAGATCTCCCATTTGAAGATGACAGTACCAACTGAACTGCTCGCACTCCATTTTTTTCGAGATAGGTTCTTTGACGTGAAGGCTTCCTTGGATGTTAGAACTTCTTATTCGATCAATCTTTTTACTCCTGCTTCATCTCAGCTGCCGTTAATTTGGCCTCCTTTTTTTGTACGCTGTCGAACATTGTGAACCGTATGTGAGCGCTGGGCACACAACTGCTGTATGCTAAGGAACATTTATCGAATTGTACACTTTTCTTTTATTCTATTACATAAATCCCGATTTCATACTAGGCGAA
This sequence comes from Portevinia maculata, assembly GCA_949715645.1. Taxonomy (NCBI): domain Eukaryota; kingdom Metazoa; phylum Arthropoda; class Insecta; order Diptera; family Syrphidae; genus Portevinia; species Portevinia maculata. The sequence goes on along the minus strand of OX454525.1, from coordinate 66,989,555 downwards.
TTGTAGAATAAAAGCGAATGTCGAAAAATTGTCGGATAGATGTAACATTTGTTTACTAGAATTGGAACATGAATAAAGTAGAGTATCACAATTAGATCCCAATTAGATCCCATTAACAGGTGCATAGTGCCCTCCTGCAACCTCAACAAGTTAAAATCAACAAACAAAGTCCAAAGGCTTATATTCCAGTCGATTTTTCAACATTCTCTCTTACTTTACACTTAACCTAACATTAGCCGTGTTTCTTTGCACGCGGATATAGGGATGGCATCAGAAAACGACCATCGCCGCTTAAGAATTCATCAAAAAAAAAACTTGGCAGCACACATGCACCTATGACATGCACCGTGACACAGCTGTAAGTTGTAGTTAAGAAATTTGTATTGAAAATCCTGAAATTGAAAAATATTTACTTCCGCCAATTGAAATTGATGCCAAGCATGTTCTAAAATTATGAAAAACAATTTCACATTAACAGATTTGCTAAATTCAATTACCTTTATAATGAAGTTTGAAAAAAAAAAAATAATAAAATCACGAACAAAATATTCGGCGGGATGTGTAGTGGTCGGAGGGATGTCAAACTTTGACATTTCCTGAAAAATTCATCGCATCGGTTCATCAGAAACGAAGAAAATGGGTTTCGGATGCACTGTTTATCCCCGCTAACTGACTTAGCGGCGATAGCTATCCCCGCTAAAGTTAGCGTATATAGGATAAGTTGTTGTTGTATTTTACATGCAAATTTCAAATTATCCCTATATCCGCGTGCAAAGAAACACGGCTATTAACTCGCCATTCAATAGAATGCCTAGCCAATTTATTCCACAGAATGTCTAATTTGAATAAATATCTGGTAACATATACAGTACACACTCGTCGCCACTTGAATAGGACACCCTGTACGCTCTATTTGCAATTGCTCATAACTCGAAAGCGAAATGATAAAATAATGATATTATGCCCGTTAGCTTTGTCCGAATCTTCTTCCTTCTCTGTGACAAAATTGTAAGTTTATTTATATTAACATTCGTTGGAATTAAAACAACATTTTTGCGCCATTTGAATAGAACATGCATTTAGTTTGATCGTTATCTTTGGCACGCGAACTCATGTTGATCGATTTTTTTTGTTAAGTTCGACTATTTAATTTAAAAAGAACCTAAAATGGGTCGAGGAAAAAAATTAACCGAGGCGAAAAAAAGACAAATCGAAGCTTACAAGGACCCTGGCTTATCTATTGCCAAAATTGCTAAAAAAAAAATCGAGAAGGGCCGACACGTTATATCCACATTCTTAAGTAATGAGTATGAATATGGAAAAAACATGAAAGGCCGGACACGCAGCGTGCTACCTAATACGGAAACGCGACTTATTTTAAGAAAAGCGTCAAACTCTCACGACTCTTTGGCAAAAATCACGGATAAATGCGGTTTCAAGGCAAGTCTTACACCTATGCGTCGTTTTATTTCGAAAGCTAAACATCTAAAAAAAACTAAAAATCAAGAAGAAGCCACCTCTCAACCCGGTTCGAAAAGAGCAACGCCTCAGTTTTGTCTCACACATGTGACCTGGACTTCGGAGTGGAATAGAGTAGTCTTCCCGATGAAAAAAAATTTAATTTCGAAGGCCCCGATGGCTATAGCTGCTATTTCCATGACATCAGCAAAGGAACACATTATTTGTACCGGCTGCATAGCAGAGTTGGAGGTGTGATGGTGTGGGGGGCCATTTACTATCATGCAGGTGGCAATGGTGCGATGGTAGTGTATTCACTAAGTGATTGGCAGGTCGTGCGTTCGCATCCCGACCAGGGCCATGATTTTTATAAATTGAATACGCACAACAAAAACTGATCTCCCTAAAGCAATTTAGGCGCCACCTGTTGGGAAAAAAATCCCATCGCACCAAACTTCTTTCCTATCCTTCTATTCTTTCAGAAGGTAACACCCAAAAATAGGTAATGAATTGCTGGGAGCTACTTGCGCAACAAACTAAAAATGCATTCGCTGTGGTTTTACCATTATAAGGGTACTGTGTCACTAAAGAAAAAAAAATTCTCTTTAGCGCACGCAAATTATAAAAAAAAAATGGAACCTGCCAATTACAACTTATGTCAACCACAATGAATGCGTTGTCTTACAATGGCATATTGCCTTTCCATACTTTCATACCCTTTTTGAACCTCTGCCGTAGATTTATCAACATGATAATGCGCACATACATACAGCTCGGGTAGTTCAAAACCTATATACAGAGCCAAAATGTGCAGCTATTGAGCTGCCCGCCCTATTCTCCAGATTTTAATATTATTGAAAATGTTTGGGGATGGTTGACACGTCAAAGATACGGATCAGGACAACAATATTCGAGTATACCCGAACTAACCCAAGCCATCGAATTAGCTTGGAGTTCGATTTCACTGATTTATTTGGCTAATTTGTATACATCCCTTCCAAACCGGATGTGTGAAGTTTTGAAACATAAACGTGGCTCAACACACTATTGAAATTTTTTTTTTAATGTAAAATACTCCAATTACCTTAAATTTAAGTTATTTTTGTAATAAAAAGAATCAGAAATCTCTAAAATGTTTTTTTTATTGAAGTGTACTATTCAAGTGACGCAAATTTTCGACCACGCATTTTGTTAAAACTTAAAGCTTTAGCATTGAATCTTCCTTTTGATAAAATTACAGCAATTAAATTAGCTTTAATTTACAAAAAAAAAATTAAGTCTCTAGCATGCTTGGTTTGGGAGCAATGAAGGATAGAAAACAGGCGTAAGGAGTGTCATATTCAAGTGGTGAGGAGTGTATATTAATGGGGATCGTGTCGTCATTAAGTTAAGTGCAGATAATTTTCTTGTTTAACAGTTTTGGGGGCTTAAAAAAATCCATCAGAATAGACAAATATTAATGTTGTCCCTATCTTCGATTTATTTGATTTAGTTTACGATATTTATTAAGCCGTATTGATTTTCCCATAGCATAATATTGCAATTTAGGTATTGCCGCATCTGACAGTATATAATGCTTTATGCTCCCTTTATTTGTTCTTTAGTGTCTCAGTTTCTGCTTAGACGATGTATTTATTATTTTCATTTCAGCATATATTTTGCCTGCACCATAAATATAGCTGCCATTTTCTTACTGCAAAACAAAAAAAAACCTAAAATACTTTAAATTTTTCCTTTGCGTGGTAACATTTTGATTTTCGTTATGGCGGTGCTGTATTTAATGAGCAATTTAAATATATTTCTTTCCCAAGGACCTAGACGCAACTCTTTAGAAATTGTTCGCAAATGATGATGACTCTGTAAAAATGGTAGCCGCTAACAAGAAATTAGACCCCCCATCCACCCCCACTCCCAATATGAAAAGGACAAATATATATTATGATGGATAGATTGCTTCAGCACTGAAGGCATTAACGAAGGAGTATTTGTGTCTTTAATTAAATAATTGTAGACGAATGTGAATAATCACAAATCATGTTAAATTAATTCCTTTTTACGTCACAAGGAGCAAGTGTAGATGGTCTAAAATGATGAGTTTGTGCATTTGAATGGGATATCTAGATAACCCTATATAATTCCTAAATAAAAATGCAGATGGTTGTTCACTTGTAGAAAGTGTTCTTAATAATGAACCAGATCTAAATAAAATATACGATTCTGGATTTTCGCTGAGACATAATAGGTTGCCCGAACATTGACCGGACTTCGAAAATGCGTTTGTACCATCGGCAAATCTAGTTTTTTCATAAGATTATAGTACATCAACAAAATGTGCAGTGTAAAGGCCGATTGAAGAAAGATGTGAGATATCTCCCTTAATGCAGCAGCACCAGGCTGGTAAATGTTAGAGACAGAGCATGGTTCCCAACACTTGAGAAATTTGTTTAGAAAACGCCACCATATGATGCGGTTCCCAAAGTTGACCGGCTGGGCAATGTTGGGATCGGTGCAGGGAAATAACTTCACGGGCAATAACTTCACATGGGCAATAACTTCACCTCGATTGGGAAATGACTTCACTTTTTTTTGTGAAGTTATTGCCCACTGAAGGTGAGCAATTACTCAACCGTAAATGTTGCGAAGTTATTTCCCATCAATATTTTGAGAATTTGTCTATTATAACTAAAGAGCCAATGTGAAATGAAGTTATTTATGAGGTTTTTGTATTACTCGTATTTCATTTATAACAAAATATAACAATTTATTTTTAGCAATTTATATCGGTGCCGTGAAATAAGGATTTACGTAATAAGGCCAATTTTACGTTATTTCATTTTCCATTGGTGCTGTTTTCAACAATTTACCCTTGTACCTACCCCAAATCAAACAGTGACCCCAAGCAGGGGGGTGCAGGGCTTCAGCATGCCCCCCGTATGCATTGCACTGTTTATGGGATTAGTTGCGAAATCGCAAGTAGACCCTATAAATAGTGCCATGCGTGGGAGGTCATGTTGCCCCCTGCAACCCCCCTGCTTGGGGTCACTGTTTGATTTGGAATAGATGCGATGTACGTTTCTTGAATTATCGTAAAATGTTAAGAGAAATTATTTCCCACAAAAAGTGAAGATATTGCACACCTATTGTGGGCAATATTTTTTTTTTTTTTTATTAAATTCTGGCTCGCCAAGGCGATTTATAAAAAGGAGGGGGGGGGGGTACTTCGACCTAAAAGATCTTTTGTACCGTATGGGCCAGAAAAATTGTAAACTAGTAAAATTTCCACTCTCCGTGTAAAGCGGACAATTTTACCAGTAGAAGAATTCTTTATGTCCTCGGGGCTCAATTGTTCCCTGAGAAAGATCTTCTTTCTAATTCCATTAAGGGCTGGGCATTCACATAAAATGTGTTCAGCTGACTCGTCCTCTTCAAGACAGAGTCGGCACTCAGGAGAATCTGCTATTCTCATTTTGTGTAGATGATATCTTAAACCGTGGTGACCAGTAAGGTAACCTACTAGGTTTTTGATATCATGCCTGCTTAGGTTTAGACATTTGCTGGCATTATGATTGAAGGGCCGAATGGCTCGTTTGGCCTGTCTTAGACCTGGGATGTTATCCCAAAGATAGGTACATTTTCTATGTTCCCAGCTTTTAATTGCTGCCGTTGCTGCTGATCTAGGAGTGCAGCAGAAAGGTTCGGGACCCATGAAAGGTGTTTCTGAACCTTTTCTGGCCAGTTCGTCGGCCTTTTCGTTACCTTCTACCCCGACATGACCCAGAACCCACCATAATTTGGTCTTGTTACTTGTTCCGAGTATTTGTAGGGTATTGAAGTAGTACATGACTGATTTGGAGTCAATGGTATACGAGCTAAGGGCGGTTATAGCTGCTTGACTGTCCGTGAAAATATGGATGGTTGCACCTTTTATGCCAGATAAGATAATGTGGCTGGCGCATTCTTGAATGGCGTGAAGCTCCGCTTGAAATACGCTGGGACTATTTCCCATGGGTATCGTAAAGCGTTTGTGTGGTCCGTATATTCCCGCTCCTACCCCCGTTTCCATTTTAGAACCATCCGTATACCACTTTATGCCGTTATGGCTGTTTGGTGGGTTATTGCTAACCCATGCTTCTCTCTTGGGTATCTCCGTGGAGAACCGTTTGTTGACCGCGCAGTTCATGTTAAGTTCTGGCAGTTCATCGAGAAGGGTCTTAAGTTCCGGATGATCATTAAGACTTATCTCGTTTAGCTGTATTAGACTTATTGCACTGCGGATCGATACTTTTTGGACGTATATGTGGAGGGGTATAATTCGTGCAATAACTTCACAACAAAAAAGTGAAGTTATTTCTCACTCGAGGTGAGGTTATTGCCCGTGAAGTTGTTTCCCGGCACCGTTGGGAACCCCCCGTTCAAAGTTAGGAAGCGAAATTATGTTTACTATGCACTTTAAGCTTTTACTTTAAATTAATAACAGGAACTTAGTGTTCCAAGCTGCCCTGAATGACACTTTAAGACAACCTTTACGCCAGAGGCGGTCAAATTCGAGTCTGACAGTTAAATATTTACATTTATATATTTACACTTCTTTTTGGTAAATAACCTTGAACACAGATATACTGACGAAATATTGGGTAAATACTCGTAGCATTTGGTTTAAAGGAGCTGGTAAAATAACCATATGTCAAATTAAAGTCACATTATCAATAAGGCCATCCGTATTATCCACGGTACAAATCGAAATTTGTCCTCCCCTCTTCCATACATGTACCTATACAACAAACTTTATTTTATTTCCGCTGTCGCATGTTCTCAGATTTTTTACTCCACCTCCGAATTTGTCGAATTTCCGAACAAACTTGCTTCGTCGCTATTTGTCGGATTTTAAAATTTCAGCTGTCGAGGTTTGTCGGATTTTGGAAACCACTTGCTGCCGTACTTGCAAATTCTGCTTTCGATATCGAAATTTTGGATAGCGAAATCTGATAAATTGCGAAGTGGGCTGCGACAACCGACCGCTTCCGTTACAATGCCCAAGGAACTCCTGGTAAAATAATCTTAGGTCAAATTAAAGTGACATTCTTAAATTGGCAATCAATCCACATCAGAAATCGAAAATTTTCCCCCGCACTTCAACTGATGCTTAACAAAGTTCATTTGATTTCCGCTGTCGCAATTTGTCAGATTACGTAATCCAATTCCCAATTTGCAAATTTCAGTGTCGTAATTGCTTGCGACCGTTTTTTTGCTTTCGATATCGAACTTTTGGGTTCCGAAATCCGATAAACTGCGAAGTGGGTTCCGATATCCGACCGCCTCCGTTTAATATGAAATTTTACCGTCAATGCGCCAAATCATATTACACAAACTACCCATTCACTTTAAGTGTTTTCAATGAATGCCAAAGGCAAAAGTCTTGCCTACAAATACATAAATATTTCATTTTCCTATGCAGCACTTCCTTTCTCGACGCACAACTAAAACTTGGCAAGGGACTAATCCTCCGTTTGATATGCTACAGCATATAAAAAGAACAACCAAACTTCTACCAGCATTCAACACTTCGAACAAATACAAGGAAAAAAGTTAAGCTTTTCTTTTTTTTCATCACCAGCAAAGAAAAAAAATTAAAAAGAAAACTTTTTTGTTTGTTCCCTCATAATGGAGTAAGTTTGCTCTGAATTTCCAAATTATTGCAATTTATTATGAAGGTAGAAAAAAGACAAACAATTTCGGTTGTCCAACAGTTATATGTCCCATGGGTCACATTTCCCTTAGAAATTGGTAGGTAAATGTAGAGCATGAAACTACCACCGTGAACCATTCACAAAGGAGAATTTATGGCCGTCAAAAATAATATTAAGGCATCGGAGGTAAACTGCAAATGAAAAAATAAAAACATATATATATATTTGTATATAATCGAGTCTTTTTTACATATATCAAGCCAAGTGGAAGACTAAAGCTATTTCAGCTCTCCAAGTGTGTTCTTTCAGCTTACGCCTTCCCTTTTGTTGTTATTTCCTTCCTATTTGTATATGAAACGAGTTTGGTCATTTATTTGCTTTTATTACCCTGCATCTGAGCATATTGACAACGACCGTACAAATAACATTATTCTGTTCTTTTACAAAATAAAATAAAATTGGTAAATACTTCAATTCCATCATAATTCATAAAAGTTATTGATACACATTCATGGTAAATGGATGGAATGTGGGGAAAAATTCTATAATTTCGATGAAAATAAAATGCTAAATGATGACTATGACTCTTTGTGGGCCGATATTACGGTTCTTTACACTTGCAGGACCAATATTTTCTTTGATTTGTTACGAAGCAAAGACACCAAGAGACTGTTATTTATTTGTGTGTGAGAATGCTATCAGATTCTTTCCATTAGGTAATAATGTTTAACAGCCCCACAATGTTGTCGTAAATATGTCGTCTGTCAATTAATATTGTCAAGTGGTGGAAGATTTAATACATCCACACAATATCTCTTTAGATTTCGATAAAGTTGGGTTGGAAGTTTTTCTCTTGGATAACGGGCATACGGGATAATAAATAAAAACGAATTGAAAGAAGTTAACCTTGTTATAAATATATATTACGGATTCCTACGCGTGGTTCAATTAAAAAAATTGTTTTCCCGGTCTAAGTCTATGGCCGTTCGTTAATAATACTTTATTCAAACTCAAAACTTATTCTATCAATTAAACATATTTATAGCCTAAGGTAAACAAAGTGTTGAAAGTGAAACACAGAAGCTGAGTCGGTGCTTTCCAGGAATTTAGAAGTGCGGACGCAGGTGTTTTGTGACTTTTAGGGGTCTACGGGCAATATTAAGGTATGTACTCGTATGTTACAAACTATCCGCTTAGGCGAACTGTTGGATACCCTATTCTTATTCCTATCCCTCATAAGTGGGCGTGACAAAAGTCTAAGTTTGGTTGAATTGTTAAGAACGCTCTACATATTTTGTTATATAACATTTAAAGGATTTTATCAAAAAAAAACGCTCCCTAGCTCAAACTTGGGTGTTTCAATAAAATTGTTTTATTTAATTGTGGGCGTGTCAGTAGGCTGATTTAAAAAAAAAAATAACACATGAGCATAAAGGGCCCCTAGAGAGTATATATTATAAATTTCAGCTCCCTAGCTCAAACTTTGGATTTTCAAATAAATTGTTTTATTTATTTGTGGGCGTGTCAGTGGGCGGATTTTGAAAAATGTTTATCCCGAGCAGTTTTAGGAGTCATAGATCATCTATAAAAAATTTCAGCTTTCTAGCTCAAAATTCGATTTTTTCCAAAATTTTGTTTTTTTGAGTTTGTAGGCGTGTCTGTGGGCGGATTTCAAAAATTCGTAAAATTGATTATTTCGGGACCTTAGAGAGTATATGGTTAAAATTTCAGCTCTCTAGGTCCAGTTTAAAGGCCTAATTTGTGCCGACGGACGGACGGACGGACGGACGGGCGGACATGGCTAGATCGACATTACTATGGATGCTGATCATAAATATAGTAACTTTTGGGGTCTACGGGCAATATTAAGGTATGTTACAAACTATGCGTCAAAATTAATATACCCTTAGAATAGGGTATAAAAATGCTCCGTCAAACCGTGCTATTAAACTTATTGTTCAGAGAACTAAAGCCTATCCTCGAAGTGGTCGTTTGAGTGGAAATATAGCAGCTGTTATCATAAGTGTTGCTGAAGAGCCAAGGATGTCAATTTGTCGTCGTTCACAGCAATTAAACCTCTAACCAACAACTTTGATTAACATTTGGCACAAAGACCTACATGTAAAATGAAAAAAAAAACGAATAAAGGCTTACAAAATACAATTTAAGCCAACAAACCACGCAGTGCGTCGGCAATTCGTTAATTGGGCCATTTTTTCAAGCAAATTATCTTCACCGATGAGGCTCAGTTTGAAATTGGCGGTTGTGTCTTTAAACAAAACTGGGGCACTTGGGCAGAAGAAAATCCTAGAGGATTTTTTGAAAGGCCAATGAAACCAAAAAAAGTTACTGTATGGTGTGGATTTTGGTTGGTGTTACATTTTTCTTTGAAATGAAAATGGCAATGCAGTTACTGTGGATGCAGCTCGATATCAACCCATGATTATACCCTTTTTGTGGAGTCAATTGGAAGATATTGATGTGCAGTATATGTAGTTTCAACATGATGGTACAACATGCCACACAGCAATGAACTCGAACCATCTTTTCAAAGAGAAGTTTAACAATCGCATAGTTTAACGAAGAACAGACGTGAATTGGCCACCAAGATCATGCGATTTAGCACCACTGGATTTTTCTATTGATATTTCTTAAAGAGTAAAGTTTATGCCGATAATCCTCAAACTGTTCAACACCTCAAAGAAAACATCACCCAGCAAATATCACTTATTGAACCATCATTATGCGAAAAAGTGATTCAAAATGTTGGTATAAGGTTGACAGTCTGCCGAGCTAGCAGAGGAAGTCACTCGGACGACATTCTTTTTCATTGTTAACCGGAACCAATGTACGAGTAGGTACATTAATTTCCAATAAAAATAAATACAGATTTCGCACAATTTATGTCTTTCATTGAAAATTTAAAATGATACCTCAAATTTGAACACCCTTTATATCCAAACAGCAATATGTAATAGTACGTTTACACACACCCAAAATTCAACATTTCGGGACGGAATTTCAAAATTTCACTTCCCCCTTGAATTGAAGTCAGAACATTTATAATATGGCAGCTTTGGTCGAAACTTTGTTGCGCATTTGCATTTTTCTTTTGTTTTGAAATCAGAGTTAAATATTTAATTCTCCAACAAAATTAACTTAAATGAGTCCGTTTCTGTCCACTTTCTCTTTTTTTATATATATGTATTATATATTATATTTTTCGGTCCATCTAAGTCTTTATGTGAATAAATATTTTAGCGGTTTTCTATCCAATTGCTTTTTCATTCACCACGCGCTGAGTGAGATGTGGGGATGCCTAAATGGTTTCTTTCATTTGTCAAGCTTCCAAATGCAGAGACGAGATTCAGCATTTCGCAGAATTTCAACATTTCGAAATACTGGAAAACTTATGGCGAAATGATGAACATTTCGTTTGAAATGTTGAATTTAGCTGAAATGACAAATTTCGTGTCTGTGTTAACGTACTATTAATTTGGTTATTAATTTGGTATTGAAAACTGGAAAAAACGGAAGCCCTGCTATACAGAATGTGCAGTTTGTAGAAGAATTTGCAGTTGTTTGAAGAAGAAGAAGAAGAAAACGCAGTGGCACAGAGGTTAGTAGTGTGTTGGACAGGTTGTAAGATATAATATAGAAAAACTATCCTGTTTACTTTTATTTTATTATTTAATCATTTTTGTCTGTTTTGTAAGTTGATAGTTAATAATCAATAAAAAAATGTTTTTAAAAGTTTTAATTTAGGTACTCTGTTGGATAATCTAAAGGTCTCAGTTTCAAATCCCACCGGGCCAAGTAACATCTTAAAGTGTTTTACACCGCCGTACCTCTTGTGAACGTTTGACATAATCCAAGAGCATCAATTGTAATGAGAAGCTTCTCAAATTTGCCTTTCGGATTCGGCTTGAAGTGTAGGTCCCTTCCACTTCCTCATACACGCAAATGGTTGTAGAAGCTAGGTTTTAGGCCCTGCCTAGTATTTATTTATTTATGTTATTGAAGAAGACGAATCTTTGCGAAAATACTTAATTTGTTAGCAATGTTGGTGTTCAATTTAAGAAGCAACTATTTTAAAGCTTCTGATAATATTGCTATGTAGGTAAACAATTAAGAAAACATATATTTAGTGATTTAATAAATTCCTTGATATTAATTTTTATTTATATTAATTTAATTAGCTTATTTATTTATTAATTTTACAAATTATTTCTTTTCTTTTCCTAAACAACCATTTTTTAAAAGATAAATACATTTTTGGAATTTTTCTTCTTTTCGCAACAGAAAAAAAAGAATAAAAACATTGACCACTTGATTAAAAAGCATTCGACAAAGTTCACAGATAAATAAGTTGTTCAGGAGGAAAGATCACAATGATATTCCTTGTGTTCGAATCTCCCAGACAGCAGAGAACAGACAGACAGTACTGACTGCTGGAATAAGTCCAGAAAGTGTCGCTTCAAACGACGATTTTTTCGTGGTCGAGGACCCACAGGAGAAAGTGGATTTGCTGGGCGCTTGTTTCGAGGCCGTGTATACGGTGAACAATCCTGTTCGCCGTAACCACGGCATTGAGAATAGGGCTCTGGTGAGCCACTTCTATCTGCGCACCGAACTTGAGAATTGGCGATCTGAGAATAACGGATTCACCGTGTTCACTGATGAAAACCATGCTAATGCAGTTGTCGCCAATGGCCGATATGCATCGCACTTGTTCGTGTCGAAGGATGATCTTCTGTGCATCTTCGAGTCACTAAAGAATAAAAAGTCGGCGGGGATGGATGGTGTTCCAAACGTCGTATTGAGACACCTGCCTCTGGAGGCTGTAGATATTTTCACCACGCTGTTTAACAATGCGCTGAATAATGCACATTATCCGGCGCATTGGAAGGTAGCTGTGGTACACCCTATCCCGAAAAAAGGTAAAGATAGGACGAACCCTGCCAATCTCCGGTCAATTAGCTTGCTTCCGAATATTAGCAAGGTCTTTGAAAAGGTTGTCAATAGAGCTCTGTTAAAGTGGGTCGAGGACAATAACATAATTCCGGACAACCAGTTTGGTTTCAGGGCGAGGCATGACACTATTCATGCCGCGTCGAAACTGGTTTCCGACATTCAGTGGAATAAATGCAAGAGCCAATGCACGGGTGCTTGTCTGGTTGATTTTGAGAAGGCTTTCGACACCGTATGGTTAGAGGGACTTTTCTACAAGTTGACCAGGCGGGGGATGCACAAACCTTTGCTATATGTAATTTATAATATGCTTATGGGAAAGAAGTTCGTTGTCAAATGTGGCAATGTGACTTCGAGCAGAGTCTTTGAAATTAAAAATGGTTTACAGCAGGGGGCGGTCAATTCTCCGATCCTGTTTAACATTTACACGAGTGATCTGGTGGGTTCACTCAGACATGCTATAGCGTATGCCGACGATTTGGTGGCATACAGATCAGGTCCTAAAATCGAGGTCATTAATATCCTTTTGCAGCGTGACTTTGATCAAATTAAGCGATATTACGACGACTGGAAGTTGAAAATCAACTTTCAGAAGACGGAAACAATCTTGTTCAGAACTCCATTGGCTGGGGCCTCTAGGGATACCAGAAAAAACTGGAAAAAATTGGCCATTATTGGACAAAATGGGCAGCCATTGGCGGTGAGAAGCGCAGTTAGATATCTAGGTATCTGGCTTGACCAGTATCTATATTTCGATAGACATATAGTTGCTTGTCTTGCTGGGGCCAAGAAGGCTTATGCTCTGACAAGGAGACTGTTTCATAGCAGTCAACTTGACTCCAGAGTGAAGGTCATTTGCTACGTGGCCCTTATAAGGCCGATCATCGCTTATGGTTGTCCATTATGGTTTAATATAGCGCCTAGCTATATGGAAAAGATTCGGGTGTTGGAGAGACAATGTCTTAGGACCTGTCTCCGGTTGTTCCGAACGCCTGAATCCAACTATATAAAATACTATCCCAACAAGGTCCTATACGATGGGGCTCAGTTGAATAGGATTGACAATTTCCTCATTAAGGTGACTCGAAGGCACGTTGCAAGGGCGATGGCCAGCGACAATAGTCTGATCTTTGGGGCTTACTACCCCAATGAAATGTACATTGAGAGTACACTCCGGTCTGGCTTTATCCCGCCAGAGGCATTTATCCATATTGATGCAAAAGGGCTGGTACAGACGAGGGATGGTATCCCGGTATTATACCACCGCTACCGCAGTGCGAGAGATAAGCGGCTCATCCGCGGCGAGGACGTCGCCAATGCTCATGAGCTCCTCCGTTTTAGTACCGCAATAGCGGAGAGGGATAAATTCGATACAGAAAAGCAATTTGCCGAATTTTGGTGGCTTTTTGAGGGTGGAGGGTTCAACATGCCCTCCCAAGACGGTGCGTTACTCTAGGTAACATCCTCTTAGTTTGTAAGATAGATTAAGTTAGCTAGGGCGTTTCTGGGAGGGGCCGGGCTCGCCAACTTGTGGTGGTGCTTCCGGGAGGTGATTGATTCTGTAAGGCATCAGTCAGCTCACGGCGGCGCGTGTGCACGTTGACGACTGCCAGGCGCTCGGAAAGCAATTGCGAATTTGACCACTTGTTTCGTAATGCAACGAGTGCTCAGAATCCTAATTATAGTTAGAATATGTTAAGTAGTTTAAGTAAGTAGAGTAGGTAGTTTGTAATTTGTTTTTTTATATAAAAATATAAAATTTGATAAAGATGCCGAGTTTTCTTAAAAATTTTCTCGATGAAAACATAATATGTAAGATTAGTTCGTAAAATAGTTTTTAGGCCGAAAGGCAATAATTATAAGATAGAGTTAAGTTTAGGGCGTCCGCATAAGGATCAATAATCTAGAATAAGTATCCTGTTAATTTTAAGTTAGATTTACTCATTTTTGTCTAGTATATAAGTTGATATAAGCTAATAATTAATAAAAATGAATTTAAAAGTCAAAGTCATTCGACAAAGTTAAAACGAAACAACACCAGTACGTTATTGAGTCAAAAATTATGCACACACAAACAAGCATCTCTTTGCCTTTCGCCCCCAAATGCTACCAACAAATTAGTTCACATTTTCGCTAAAGCTAAAATGAGCATTACCAATACCAACTACATACAACTTAAATTATCCAATCAATAGTCGCAGCTGCTTTTATGAAATCTTTTGTTCGGACTGTGACAAAAAATATATTGGACAAGCGAGACGAGCTTCAGAAGTCAGATTCAAGGAACACCTTCAATCGGTTAAAAAGTGGACAAAGCAATAGCAGGTCATATTATGACTTAAATAGCGAAAAACCACATAAAATGTCCTCCTTTGACGACAATTTCATACTTTTAAAAAACATAAAAAAACCACATTAACACGACGCAAAGGAATCAATACACATCGAAATAACCGATAATTTGAAGAACTTGGAATTCGGAACAATTGATTCGAATTTATTCCATGTTTTAAGAAAGAATAGCTATTGTTTTTAGTTTATATTTTTTTTTTATAATTTGTTTACGCTAAAGGGATTTTTTTCTGTTAAATGTTACAGTACCCTTATAGTTCTAAGAGCACAACGCAAGCATTTGTGTTTTTAGCAGCTAGCAGCACCTGGCAGTATCGTATTTCATTGCATGCTTTTCCGTGCTACTTACTATTAGAAAGAATAGAGAGATAGGAAAGAACCGTTTGGGTGCAGTTAAACGGATTTTCTCCACGGGTGGTGTCTAAATTGCTTAGGGGGATTTAGTTTTCATGTATTCGACTAAAAGTTATGAACTTGGCCGGGATTTGAACGCACGACCTTTCAATCAGTAAGCGAATATACTCCTACTAGACCGTTGCCACCTGCTATTTATTTATTCTAATCTATTTTCATTTATTGCAATTATTATAACGAAATATTACAAAAAGTTAAAGATTGTCCTTTAATTGTTTACATTTTTTATTTTCGGGACAAAAATTAATCGTTGAACCTGAGCTTAACCTAACATAGTTCTAAACACCTTTGCGGAGATAATTTCAATTGAATTAAAACCGCCCGCCAGACATCAGTTTAGTGTTAATACGAGTAGTAATTTTATGTAGTACAATGGACCAGTATTGAGTCTGAGTGCTCCAGTGCAGAAAGTCTCACACACCCCGACAAAAAAAATTTTTTTTTTTATAATATTCACTCTTCTACCAACGACCATACCATGTCGACAACGATTCTGCGTTCAGTTATTAACCGAAAGATTGTAGCTAATCATTGGGCAACATCAAATTCCATAATCCCTTTAAATACTACGAACACTCAAGCAAAGTAAGATGTGATCAGAGATCAGGGTTGATATCGTTCACTTGCTCGAAGGGATAGTTTTCAGTTAACAGCTGATATTCACGTGGACTGTTCGTTAACAAGTAGGCACTCGTAAATGCCTACCATATTGAACGCCCCCATTGATCATAATAATGATAGTTTGAGCTTTTACGATTTAATTATGACTTGTTTGCCCACATAAAGTGTGATCCAATTCGAGCATTATACCTTTATTGGCAACACTGTAAATTAGACACCGGCTGTCAATAATTGCAAGTGTCTTAAATCAAATGTTAAAGTACGTTTACGCCGCCACGAAATTCATGATTTCAGATAAATTCAATATTTCAAATGTTCATCATTTCACAATATGTACATTTTCAGTATTTCGAAATGTACATTTCAGCGAAATGTTGAATTTCATCTCTGCATTTAGAAGTTTTTCAAATCAAACAAACCATTTAAGTTTCACGTCATTCAGCGCGCGCTGAATAAAAATAGATTTGGAAAGTCACCAAAATATTTATTCCGATAAAGACAAAGATGGACCGAAAAATACACAAAACATAAGGAAAGGCTACAGTCCGCTTGAGTGAACTGTTGGATACCCTTTGGGTGGCAAAAATCTAAGTGAATTATTAAAAAGGATATGGTCTACATATGTTGTTATACATAACTGTTTTGTATGTTTTCAAAGGATTTTATCGAAAAAGTTCTTGTAAAAAAATCACCTTAAATGTGGGCATAGCAGAAAAGATTAGGCCTTTCCTTTCCAATGATTTCTTCAATAAAATGTTTTTTTTTTTTAATAGTTTTCGTGTCAGTGGGCGTATTTTAAAAATCCATACGCATGAGCATTTCGGGCCGC
This sequence comes from Portevinia maculata, assembly GCA_949715645.1. Lineage (NCBI taxonomy): Eukaryota > Metazoa > Arthropoda > Insecta > Diptera > Syrphidae > Portevinia > Portevinia maculata. The sequence continues at coordinate 66,973,223 of OX454525.1, read as the reverse complement.
TATAGGGTATATATTCGAACGCCTGAATCCAACTATATAAAATACTATCCCAACAAGGTCCTATACGATGGTCTGGCTTTATCCCGCCGGAGGCATTTATCCATATTGATGCAAAAGGGCTGGTAGAGACGAGGGATGGTATCCCGGTATTATACCACTGCTACCGCAGCGCGAGAGATAAGCGGCTCATCCGCGGCGAGGACGTCGCCAATGCTCATGAGCTCCTCTGTTTTAGTACCGCAATAGCGGAGAGGGATAAATTCGATACGGAAAAACAATTTGCCGAATTTTGGTGGCTTTTTGAGGGAGGAGGGGTCAACATGCCCTCCCAAGACGGTGCGTCACTTTAGGTAACATCCTCTTAGTTTATAAGTTAGATTAAGTTTGCTATGGCGTTTCTGGGAGAGACCGGTCTCGTCAACTTGTGGTAGTGCTTCCGGGAGAGATTGACGCTGTAAGGCTTCAGTTAGCTCAAAGCAGTGCGTGTGCACGTTGACGACTGCCAGGCGCTCGGAAAGTAATTGGGCTTTTGACCACTTGTTGCGCAAGGCAAGTTTTTAGGCCGAAAGGCAATAATTATAAGCTTATAGTTAGGTTTAGAGCGTCCGCATAAGGACCAATAAATAAGAATAAGTATCCTGTTAATTTTAAGTTAGATTTAATCATTTTTGTCTAGTATGTAAGTAGATATTTAACAATGAATAAAAAATGAATTTCAGAGTGGTAATCGGTTGTCGTCAGATCACCGTAATTAAACGATGTTGGGCGCGGTTAGTACGTAGATGGGGGACCGTTTCAGAACAACCGCGTGTAGTTGGCCAGTCCCATGTACAGAGTTGAGGTAGATAATATACGTGGTATCACAATGGACCTAAATTGGTCTAAGTGTGACGGCTTCTGCCGAAAGCAACACAAACCTACCCCTAACCACTCTTCTAGTTAAAGTCACATTTGATATTTCTTCGCTCGCAGGAGACAGGAAAAAGAAAATCGAAAGAGCCGAAATCGTGCTCGTCATGCAAAAAAAAATAAAAAGTACTGCTCTCTCGTAACTCGAACTATAGCCAAAAACTTAGATTTGTCGATTCAACGTCAGGACCATAACCAATATTTTGTTCTGGTCGGAATTCAAAAATATGGGTGTAAGTTAAACCTAATTATATAACTACGGCGGCTTCGTGACACAGCAGTGACAAAACAGAACATATCTTGGCTGAGATCGTGAAATAAAACACCTTACGACTTCTTTCCTGAAAAAAGGAAAGCTTATACTGATGCTCCCTATTCAGTCGAAATATTCAAATAAAATAAAAATATTCGTGGGGTCAATTGGCTGGTATTGTCTTTTATTGTTAACGGCAATCTTCTTCTGTCGAATGAAGTAATAATAAAGTCATATTTCTTAAAAGTTACATATTTCTCCACAAATCAAAATGAAATTTCTTTTTGGGAAGAGCTGTAGTTTCTATCAGAATATCTTAAAATAAAATGGCTTGTTCCCTACTGTATACTAGGAGTCCATTTTTGAATTTGGAATATGGAATAAATGTCGGCCGCCCTGTTTTGTTCATATTCAGATCTCAATGGCCCGTACCAATAAACAGTTTAATTTGAAGATTCATTTGTATACAAAAAGTAATTTCAAAACACGAGACCAGTAGTTTCAGCTTCTCAATAAATTGTGTATGGCTTCCTTGTGAGGCAGCGTCCTCCGATAAACAGTGCTTGTCGTAGAAGGCAACGTCGGGTACAATCATATCTGGAAAGTTTAAAAACTCAGGTAAGTCTTTCGGCATATTAAACATCTACCAGTGTTATAACCAGCAGAAAATCAAACCAAACAACAATCAACCACGCAATAACGAATTCCTATAACAAAAGAGCCACGCCCAAAAGTGCCTGGATTACACAATCATACCAGCATCTGAGGGGCCTCAGTGACAACGTGATCCATAACCGTAGTTTGTAACAAACATTTAAATTGGCCTGTAACTACTTAAAGTATTTCTGTTACCGGCAAGGTATGAAATTCGGCATTTCATTTATTGCCGGTACCTACATAGGTATATACATTTATTATCAGCACGAAAGCTATGTCGATTTAGCAGTGTACATCTGCCCGTCAGATTTTTGAGCTGCGATGCTATGATTTGAGACATACAAACTCTTGAATTTCATGCTACTTCAGGAAGAAGTGTTAAGGTTTTTTTTAAAAAAAATCAGCCGACTTCCTCAAAAATATTGTTTTATCGACAAACCTAAGGTTGTGTTCATTTTCCCGCTCAAAGGGACTGTAGCATAGACATGCTTTTATTTTTTTGATCAGCACCCTTATGGAAAATAAAAATTGTTTTATAAAATGGATACAGACCGTTAATTCAATACAAAACTCACTTTGTTGAATAGGAATATGGATAGATTATCAAACAGTCCGCCTGCGGATGTTAATGTTCTTAATTGTTCGTTCAAAAAATAGCAAGTATACGCCGCGCAACCGGACGGAGCACTTGACGTTTCTGTTTTACATAAACCACCTCTGCTGGTTTGTTTTTTATTGTTGTTAAGCTTCCTGAAGGGCGACTGTATATTTTCTGTGCGGAAAAAAGTAAGCGGCAGCTTTTATTTTAAAAAAATTTCAAGCTGCGTGTCGCGGCAAAAACAAAATTGGTGCCATTATGAAAAGTTGGGTGCCACAACCAATTTGAGTTGAGGAGTTCCAGATGATCATGGATATGTATGAGGGAGTAGATTAAATTAGATTTGGTGGGGAAGGTGGAAGCAAGTTACCATATCACTGCGGCCACAAGTGGGCCTATTGCGTTGTCCTCCAATTAAGGCTTGCTCATGATACCGGACTTGATGATGAATCCTAGTAAATCTTTAAGTAGGCTGTCATTACGTCCTCTGCCTCAAGGTAGAATTTACCAAGAAGGTGTTTGCGTAGTCTAATTAGGCAGTAACAGTGGCATAGGATGTGTTCTGTTGTTTCTTCGACCTCGTTGCATAGTCTGCACGTGTTATCCTGAGTAATTCCCATAGTCATGAGGTGTTTTTTAACTTGAGAGTGTCCAGTTAGCAATCCTGTGACTATTCGAATCTGACTCCTAGTACGGTTTAGGAGTTGTTTCGTTCTTTTGTGGGATATGTTTGGCATGAACATTTTGTCTTGTCTGTTACCTGAGGGAGTAAAAACAAGAGTAAGATGCCCCTGGCGTCACCTAGTAGTACGGCATCAGAGTCTGTGTACACCAGCGAAGCGTCTTAAGTCCTTTGATATTAATTACAGTCCTTGATAATCTGTTTGAAGGAAAGTGACGGACTACAAAGTACATCAGTATTTATTTGCTGACGATGGAGCCATCATTAGCGATGATTAAACGTGCTGCAACGAGCATTGATGTATGGGTGAAAGTTTTGGAAGGAAATGGGTATTAAACCAAAAAAACAGAATACTTGTGCTGTCAGTTCTCCGATCGACTCCGACGTATTACAGCCATTCACATGAGTTGAAGAGTGATTCCCAAACAAATCAAATCTCTGGGATCTATCATCGATAGCGAAGCAAGCTGGGATCGCGTAAGCGTAATCGGTGCATGGAGTGGCGGGAAAACTCAATCATATTCTGTGACCGAAAAATGCCCCCTAAGCTGAAAGGAAGGATTTACACTCACATACAGTTCACAATGTTGGACAGCGTGCAAAATGTATGAAGGCAAATTAACGGCAGCTGAGATGAAAATTCTTCGCATGACAACAGGAGTAACAAGGTCTTATCCTACGAACCCTCTCAAAAAGTCAATATCAATCAGCGTTTGCATACAAACGCGCAATATAGGCGGGCCCTAAAAAACCACACAAATGCAGCAACACCAGCATTTGTTTGGCCTCAGTGACGCAGTGATTCGAAATCGGGAGGTCTGTCGTTTGTTTGTTCAGTCGAACCAACGAACCCTAAAGTAGGAAGTGAAGTAGGAATCTAATAATAACCTTAATCCAGACCCTTTCCTTGTCATTACAGAGAAAGAAAAAGAAGAAGATGAATGGTAAATAACTTGTTTCCACCTTTTTCCAAATTTAGCAACCCAATAACATTTCAAACAGGTGCCAATTTGACTTATCCATCTTTCCTTATTTGGCAGAGAGCTTATATTGCTGAGCCATGGGTTATGATAGCTATGGGTTCTGAATGCCACGATGTTAATTTACAGTTAAAGCCTTGGAGTAAATTATAAAAAAAAATAGTCATAAATTCAATCTCACAGCATTACCATCAACATATGAAATAATAAAATGTTGCTTTTACTTTAATAAAATACTTGTATCTATGTCCGCCGAAAAACATGGGCAGACTTTTTTATTGTCGCGGTAAAATAAAACAAGAATTATAACAATAAGTATTAAGCTTTTATTACATTCAAGTCTATATCCTAGAAATATTGTCTATTGCTAAAGAATCTTCGATCGTAGTCCTTTTTTCTTTTCATTTCATAAAACTTGAACCATTTGAATATTTTATATCTTTTGACGATGTGTTTCGAATAATAACTTGGTAAATGTTCATGTATATAAGGTTGTTGCTTTATTGAGTAAAGAGGGTATAACCAATTAAAAAAGGTTTTTTTCCCAATAACTTAAATATCTGTATTCATTTAATTTTGGCTGATACTCAGTAGATATATCACGAAGAGTTATTTGAAATGGAACAACATAACTAATCAATTGATTTACCTAATATCCCGATGGGTTGTAGCTGATTTCGAGCTCTATTATCAACAGAAAATGCATAGGTTTCTGTGCCTTTCTATCAGGATTAAAAGGATCGTATCCATCCCACTTTACTTCATACTTACTAATCCGCCTGTGGGGTTCTCCGATTCGAGCTTAATGAATATGTGCAACAAAATTAATATCGAAATTAAGGTCTACCGTGATAGTTACTATCAAAGCAGAATAAGAAATTCACAAGGAAATCTTAAAAAAGAATGGGAGGTTGTAAATAGGATTATTAATCGCAAAACTATAAACCAGAATAAATCGATTGTTCTAAAAAATGAGAATGTTGAAATCACCGATTCCATAGCAGTTGTTAGCTAGTTTAATGACTACTTTGCTTCAGTGTGACAAATACCTTTCCCATCAGACCTTCCAAGCGTCTGCAGTTGTTGCTCTGCTTCTGGCCTTGGGGATCACACACCTGTAAGGAACAGCTTCTTCTTTGAACCCATTACAGGGTTTGAGTTGTTAAAAACAATAAACAGTCTCAAAAATTAAAATTCTTGTGGTAACGATGGTATTTCTAACATTGTAATGAAACAAATTGCCCTAAATGTCGTTGATATCCTGGCTCATATTTTCAATTTGAGTATGTTTTCTGGAAATTTTCCAGATTTGTTAAAATGTGCCAATATAATTCCTATTTATAAAACGGGCAACAGACAAGAGAAAAAACAACTACAGACTCATTTCCTTACTCCCTACAATATCGAAGATATTCGAGAGAACCGTTAAAAGCAGAGTTCTGAAATATCTTAATGCTATAAAATTCTTCAACGAAAGGCAGTTTGGGTTTAGATTAAGCCTCTCCACGGAAGATGCTCTCCTAGACTTTTGTGCAGTTGTTTACAAAGAACTTGATGTTAAAAAATGTTGCGCCGGACTCTTTGTCGATATTACAAACGCCTTCGACATGGTTAACCACACCATTCTCTTGGAAAAATTACGCGGGGCTTCGCGATTTTATCTTGGATTGGTTTGCATCTTATTTAAAAAACAGAACACAAAAGGTAAAAATCGGGAATAATTTAAATAGTTCAAAGACAATAAATTTAGGTGTACCCCAAGGATCCGTTCTTGGCCCTATTTTGTTCCTAATATATGTCAACTCTATTTTTGCTATTCCATTAATTTCGAATGTAAAAGCTTTTGCCGACGATTTTGCATTTGCATATGTATGTGATGCCCAAAATTCCAGTGTACTATATGACGAAAATATTAGCTGCAACTCGAATTGCTTCAAAAAGAATTAGTTGAGCACTATAAATATCTAGGTATTGATAGAAATTTGTGTTGGAGCCAACACATCTCAAATTTGAAAAAGTATCTGCATTCTGCAATCTTCTCTACGCATCTTTTATCGTCTTAGAAATTACTGCTCTTCACGGACCCTGAAAACAATATACTTTGGAATTTTTCACTCCAGATTCCAGTATGGAATAAGGTCATGGGGAGGTACATATTTCAATAAACTTCAACAGCTGACTGTCCTACAAAAGTCCGCGATAAGAAAAGTATGCAAATCAGCCCGCCTAACCCACACCATAGAATTAGTTAGAAGAATGAATATTCTGCCGGTAAGACATATATACTTTTTTAAAGTCCTCAAAATATTCTTCATAAGAGGTGGCTATATGCAGAGCCCTATATCTGGCACTCATAATCTACGAAGCAATAATGGTACCGCCTTACATATTCCGCCTTTTCACACATCAAGCTTTAGGAACTTTTTCTCAATTGTTTCCTACAAGCTTAATCTTCTCTGAGGAAGCAAAATTTTTGGGTCTAATCTTCGATAGGAAGTTAAGTTGGAATCCCAATATACAAGAAAGAGTCAAGAAAGCTACAGTAGCACTTTTCTCTTGCAAAAAAGCCATTGGCAATAAGTGGGGTATACAACCCCGTATTACGCATTGGCTATATACAGCGGTGGTTAGACCAATTCTTACTTACGGGGTGGTCGTCTGGTGGACTGCCCTGGATAAAGCTATAAACCGCGACAAACTGGGCAAAGTCCAGCGATCAGCGTGTCTGTGCATTAGCGGAGCACTTCGTACTACCCCCTCCGCTGCACTGGACATTCTGTTGCACCTGATACCCCTTGACATTTTCAGCATGCAAACAGCGGCTTGTTCCGCTGTCCGCTTAAAAGCTACCTCACAGTGGACCAACAAGAAGATTGGCCACTCCATCATTTTGGACTCCTTTAAGTCTCTACCCAGAAACATAGACTACACCATACCCCATCTGCAGTTCGGAAAAAACTTCCAAATCACCATTCCTTCCAGATCATTCTGGGATGATGATGCATTTGCAGAAGATAAATCGATCCACTTCTACACCGACGGATCTAAAACCAGCGATGGGGTAGGTGGGGGCGTTTTCTCAGAAAAGCTAAATCTTAGCCTCTCTTTCCGTCTTCCAGATTACTGTAGCGTGTTCCAGGCGGAAATTTTAGCGATAAAAGAAGCCCTGTCGTGGCTAAAGAGGAATGTGATATCCTCAAAGGATATCCGTATCTTCTCGGATAGTCAGGCAGCGATTAAGTCCCTGGACTCAGTCTCTTCAAATTCCATCGTAGCCCAAGATTGCCGCTCATCTCTCTCGGAGATGGCAGAGCAGTTCAACATTCACCTCTGTTGGGTGCCGGGACATAGAGACATTCCAGGTAACTGTAAGGCAGACGATCTCGCCAAAAAAGGAACCACTTTACCTCTTTTACCAGATAAAGGTTCTTTAGGAATACCAATCGCTACATGCAAACTCTTGCTCAAGCTATCAGCAATCGAGAGAACAAACCTTAGGTGGACATGTAGCAATACTTGTCTAGCGACTAAGCGAATCTGGCCAAAGCTGGATCTGCGACGCTCTAAGAGTCTAATCTCATTAAACCGACTGCATATTAGCTCGACCATAGGCGTTATCACAGGACACTGCTTAATAGGCAGGCACGCCTCCAGACTTGGCGTGCACTCAAACGACTTCTGCAGAAGCTGCATGGACGAGGAGGAGGAGGAGACTGTACTTCACCTTCTCTGCACATGCCCTGCACTCTCCCACAAAAGAAATCTCCATCTAGGGGACTTCTTGTTTAACGACACAAACGACTTAGCCAACACTGGCGTCAGAAGTCTTTCGCGCTTCATAAGAAGCTCCCATTGGTTCAACGAGCAGTGAGGGAATCCCCAGATCTGTGTGGTACCACAATGGACCTAATCTTGGTCTAAGTGTGTCGGCCTTAGCTGACAGCCACGTCAACCTAACCTAACCTTCCTACAAGCTGTTTAATACTCTACCCGAGGATATACGAATTATTAGAACTGCATCTGTATTTCTTAAAAAAGTAAAATCGAAATTTTGTTACGCTTCATTATTTGATTTCTTTCTTGCTTAACTTTTTAACTTTTAATTTTATGAATTTATGTTAGCTCTTATTAATATATATCTATTTCTTTGTAAACAAGTGAATTTTCTGTAAAATATAATGTATATAAATACTTAAAAATGCCTGTCCACCCCATAGTGTTAATTTTGTTGAAGTGGCATTTATCTCTATTTGTTTACTACTCGTATAAACTAAATAAAAAATGTCACTAACTATTCTCCAAATTAATATATAAATGAATTGTTACTTCAACTGGATTTCCGAATTGAGTATAAAGAATTAAAAAAAAAAATATTGGCAGTCCTCTCGGTTTCGGATCAATTTGTTATATTTTTTTTTTTTTTTTTTTTTTTAGAAAAAAAGGAAATCCAAATCCCAGAGCACTCAGACTCGATAACGGTCCATTGTACTCAATTTGTTACTCCAGGCAATCAAATGCTGGCGCGGTGGCTCAGTGATAAGTGTATTTGACTACTTATCGAAAAGACCCCGGTTCCAATCCCGTCGGGGCCAAGTGACATATAGAGTTGTTTCCACACTTCTGAGAAACATCCAAGAGTATTAATTGTCATGTGAAGCTTCTATAATTTGAGGTTCGGATTCGCCTATTGCCTAATTTTTTTTCGTAATCAAATGCTAGTGGTTTTGCAATTGTGTGAATTATGAGTTTTACCTTCTTATAATGGCTGATTTATAAAGTGTATACAATTGGTATTTAAGTTGATAAATGCCATTTACCTTTTAAAGATTATTTCATGTTTACCACGAATAGGTTTTAAGCGCTCCATACGGGGAGTCCAATTTTGAGTGTCTTTTTCGAGCATGTTGGCTCGCTATTACTAAGTGTAATGTTATATTCAAAGGCTGCGATTGACGCTGGCTTATCGGCATAGGCGAGTGATTTGAAGTCTCCCCATAAAAAAATAGTCTAAAGGCGTCAAATCGCATGATCTAGCCCTCCAATTCACCGGTCCAGAAGGAGAGATAAATTGCTCACCGAACTGATTTCTCTATCTGACTATCACTTCGCTTGCTGTGTGGCATGTAGCGCCGTCTTGCTGGAACCCTATGTCGGACCAGGTTCAGTTGCTGCATTTTGGGCCAGCGAAAAATTCAAAATCATTGAACAATAGCGGGCGCCATTGACGGTAACGTGGTGTTCACGGTCATATTTGAAAACAAATACGGGCCAATACTTCTGCCGGACCATAAATCGCACCAAACAGTGCACTTGCAGCTATTGTATTGCCTGAGGTTGATCATCGGACCAAATAAGGCAGTTTTGTTTATGAAAAACCCCATTGAACTAGAAATGAGCTTCGTCGCTGAAGCCAATTTTTCGATAAAAAAAAAAACAGATATTCCGATAGCTTTTCTAAGGCTCACTCCCCGAAAATTAAACATTGTGACAGTTCGGTTTCAGTTCTTGCGAGCGAGCTGTTTTTTGCAAAGTTTTAGACCAAGATCCGCTACCTAAGATCTCCCACGTACTCGAGTAACAAAATATAAATTCCTGCGAACGGCGACGAATGGACAAATCATGGTCTTCATTAACACTGGCGGATAAAGCAACAACATTTTCACATTTCACGCAGACATGAAGGTAGCTTGATGTCCATTGCGGTAAATTGGTGCGAAATTAGATCAAAATGGCTTGAATTGCTTGCTCAGTAAGTCGATTACGATGACAGTCAAATGGTCGAAGTGCTTGGAAAACATTTTTCACAGACGAATTTCGATAATAACGTTGTTGGGGTGTAAGCCTTTCCATGATAAAATAACAATGCTAAGTGAGCATATTCGACTTTGACATATGTTATAAATCTCTCGTAAGCTGTCAAAAATAGAATACTGAAAAACCAAACAGCAAAAAAAATCACTTTTTATTTATACCCCTCTGAGGGGACAATAATTTTGACTCATAGTTTGTTTTTATGTCCTTTAATTCGATCTAGGAAGCTGATATTTAGAACATTTGCACTCAAACGGCCCGCAATAGTCAAGTGTAACAATTTTTAAAATCCGCGCACTGACACGCATACAGTTAAAAAAACATTTAATCGAAAAAATAAAAGCTGAAATTATCGAGAGGCCTGAAATGCTGAAGTATACATACAGCATATAGCTTTAAAATCCTCCTGCTGACACGCCCACTATTTAAAAAAAAAACCGATATATTTAAGAAATATAAGGATATTAAAGTCATATTTTTCGCAAAGTATGTAGATTAAGGTGTTCTTAACAAATAGTACATACAAGCCCTTTGTTAAAATCGTTTTTTCCCCAAAAACATTGTTTTTCGAATAAATCCTTTGAAAAACGAGGAAACAGTTATGTGTATAACAAAATATGTATAATTCTGTACTACAGTTATTTTCGTGTAAGCAAATGTTTTAAATATCATACCACAGAAAATCTAGAAGCAACTAATAATTTCAGAAGAGAAGGGGGGAGAAGAAGATCCTGCGTAGAAAGAAGATGTCGTATGCAGTCTCCCAGCTCAAGGAAATCGAAGAGTCTCGCGATTGAAACAACATCCGGAGATTTTACAAGACAGCAAAGCAACTGGTTGCTGGATTTAAAACCGGAACCTAGTCAACCAGGGTCGAGCCACAGGGACAACTTCGATACAGGTGAGGAGGACGCGGCATGCTTGTGGTTGCTCGGCTCAGCTTGTCGGACGGGGGTAGTTCTTGCCCCTCACCATATACCACCTGCTCAACAAACATTTTTTTCATGCCAAAAAGTTGTGAAAAGAGGAAAAACAAAAAGGAAAGAAAGCTACTCTACATAGACCACGGACGGACGAAATAAAGATTTGATAGTTTAACTAAAGGAAAACCATGGACATAGGCCGATACCAAAGAGAGAGAAGGGAAGGAGCACCCGAACTAATCTAGGTAACCTAAGTTAAAGCTAACCTAACATAAGATTAAAAACTAAGCCCTAAAATGTATCTAGGCTTACGTAAAACTACACTAAAACTATCATACCCTAACCGCATCTCTCTTTTCCTAAATCTCTCTTTGGTGAGCCCGAAACATGCCAGATGTTCTTGGCAAGGGTTGGCCAGACCACCCATGTATCTCTCGACACAACCTTAGCTGTCACTCTGCCGATGTTTTGAGTGATAGCCCCTCGACGAACCCTCCAGTCACAATTTATGTCAATATGTACTTAGTGAAAAGTGTGTATGTCGCCATGTCATGTCGTAAAAGTTCGTGTTGTCCTTCACAGCCGTCCGCACACCAAAAGCAAAATATCTAGCCGCGCATCTTTAAATGCACAAGAAAAAAATGGATAGGTACCATGAAAGGCTATTTCAAAATTTAATTAATTACCAACTTAAAACCACTACAAAAGAATTCAAAAACTTCAAAAAAACAAAATTTAATTATCTGCACTTAAAGCTTAAAAACTAAAATTAAAATTCATATATGTGTAGCTTAAGATATATATAAAAAAAATTAAAAGTACTCACGGTTTAACGGTCCCCTGTTGTCCTGGTACCAGCACGACGAAGAGACGGTGATGGCCAATATGGCCTCTGAGACGCGCACTATCACTATTAAGGGCAGAATTCACAAAAAAATGTACCCTAGAATTACTTAAAACTGGAATTAAAAACTAATTAAAATTAAACTAAAACTAAGATTCAAAAAAGAAATCAAAAAAGCAAATAAACGAATTCAAAAAACTAACTCAAATAAATAAGGCTTCAAAAAAATAAAAAATGAAAATTAAACTTAAATCATGGGGTGTCAGCACTTCTTGGTGCCTGTGGTTGTTGTTGCCACAAACCAGGGGGGGGGGGGGGGGGGGGGCACTTCGGAGCACTGCAATTTAGTTATTTATTTTGTATATTATTGTCCTTTTGTATATTATAGCTATTCCACTTTTTAATTTTGTCACTTTTGTATTCTGGTTATTTTATTAAAATTGTGTTGGCTCACTGTAGTGATTGATTATCATCGTTGTTGTTATGTGTTGGTTGGTTGCGGCTCTGTAGCCGTACAACCTGAACCCGTTAATTTCGCTGGCCTCCACGGGGATTGTCTCAGTACGGCACTAAGGTCTGAACACCAACCCCAAAAGTGATGGCTACCACAAAAACCTTGAAGAATATAGGTACTCTTAGTTTGTTTTTCTTATAAATTTCGAAATTATTATTACATGGACGGGCTTAGAATATTGCTGCATATGGTCGCATAATGCTTCTAAGGCAGAAGTAAAATCTAAGCAATTTTAATATTTAGGTGAGTATAGCGACACCACAAAGAAGGAAAACTTTTGTAATTAGAGCTATGATATTGAGTTGTCGGTGTGAGAAGTTGATAAATGCAGCTCGCACGTACTTGAAGAGGAAATATTTTGATAAATACGGGAAAATATTGAGATGGTGTCTCTCAATTGAAAACTAATTTTCAAAGAAAATTTCAAAGGATCGTAATTAAGTTTCTAACAAAATAAACATCCAAAAGAAAAAGGTGCCGTCACATTGAAGTTCCAATTAAACCCCCAATGCCCAAAAACTTTTCTTTTTTTTATTAAGTTGACTCTAACTTGAAAGAAAAATTGAAAAATATCCAACACAAAAATACCTCCCCTGTGCTCTAAGACGTACAGATGCCAAAACATATCCACCAGCACTCTGGTCCACTATTATATTTAGAAAGTGTTTTCTCATCAAAAACATATTTAATTTCCTCCAAACGAGATCAAATATAATACATTTTATTGGCACAAAGAACTCGAAAAAAAACTAAAATTAATTTATCTGTCAATTCACACGTACCCTAGTATTTATCTATGACTTTTTCTATTCTTACCTCACAAAATCAATAGCGAAACGTTGAACAGCAAAAACATATCAATTATGACTTTAAAAGAAATCAACATTGAAAGAATGTTAAACAACATAGCACTAGAACAAACGAAAAATTACTGCTGCATTTCCCATGTCCCAATTACTGAGGCTCACTTTGCATTTGTAATTGCGGGTACTACACACATAAACATCGGTATCCCGGTTTGGGTGTGGTTACTTTCCAATTATATCATTTTAATAGCATCATTCCATTTAATAAGATCTCTAGAAAGTTAGAGGCCCTCGAGCGGGCTTCACACCCGTGGCTTCTTCGCCAGCTTAGGACAAAAAAAAATCTAACACATCTACTATGCAAATGTTCACCGATATCATAATATCCTAATTGAAATTCAACTTAAACTTGAATTTAACCCGTATGAATTATAATGTGATACACCATACACGGATTCCGATACCGGATTCCGATACCTGAACACGCCCGCCACTTTATAGCGCTCTGCATTCTGCAGTCTCTCTTTCACTCTCTATATATCTATCTATCTTTATGTATAATGAGTGCATAGACCATATTTACCTTAACCGATAGTTTGCTCATTAAAGAGCACCATCCAAAAAACAAAATAAAATGAAAACCAAAGCAAAGGATCGAACGAGTGAGCAGGCTATCAGCCCCGCAATCCGAATCATTGACAAAGACGCCTAACCTCCACCCTAATGTATTATGCTCCTTGCTAAGACGCACGTTTTTTGAAGCGCCATACGAATGACAACGACATCGCATATGTACATGACTAGATACATACATGAGTACATAAGTGCGGCAGTTAATTCATATGGTCGACCCACATAATCAAGATGTCATTACCAGGAGTAGGCCATCAGTAGAGATTTCTCGTTGACATACAAGGCATTTTCCAATTTTCGTATGATATCCCTATAAGGCCAATGCTACTCGGTTCGGGGATGAAAATGACATCGACCCTGTAATTTGCTGCCTAGTAGTTCAGATATGGCTGGTGGAGTGTTCCCCATCTCCTCCAATGGAGATAGTTATGAAAGGAATAACATTAATATGGAAAAGTGCGTGGGTTTCGGTAAATGAGGTTAATCAGATTGTAAGGGTTGCTAGCTCTCATCTCATTATTTTTGCCACCTACGAGCAAACGTGTGCGTGAAGTTTTCTGTTTTTTTGTTCGTTGGTACTATTCGTTATAAAGAACCCTTTAAGAAATTCCTACTTTTTAATGTCTTCTTAAATAGTAAAGTTTTGCAACATTCCCGTGATGGTCTGATCTGTAAAAGAGGTTCGGTCTTCCATGCCGTTTCGAACCTATAGGTGCTGGGAATCGACGATTTCTTAAGCGGGAGGAGCATTGTTGTCAATTCACTCTATGTAGCCGTATTCGACCAATGTTTTTTTTTTTACCACATTCACTTCTTGTTAAGGCCCATAGATGTTACGGTTGTTGACGAGCTATAAATCAGAACCAGTGTGATCGGTCTTTCACTTTTTGCCAAACCAAAGAACCAACGGTTTCGGGGGGGTAATTCATCATCGGAGCCTATGCCTGTTTCGTAATCAAATCCAGTGCAAGTGGAAAATATATACATAGTTCGGAAAAGCTTCTTTCAGATCACACCTTGCGCCACATGTCTGGGCTGAAGTTGCCTTTCTCAGACTGTAGCCTGTTTCTGTCAGCTGCCCATCACCTGCAAATGAAAAAGATGTGATAAGCATCGCATTCTGAAGAGTCGCCGTATTTACAGACTGCGCTCCAAACTTTTTCCATCTTGTGAAGTTATCCGTTGAAATATCCATATCCGGTTAAGAACTGAGTGACATAGAAGTCTACTTCACCATGTTTCGGCTTCGTCCATGCATCAATGCCACTGATCGGCCGGGCAGCCCATCTACCTCTTGTGTCGCAGCTCCATCGCCTCTGGCAATCTTGTTTGTTGAGCTCCTTCGCATCTGCAGTCGCCGTTTCTAATCCGCCTTCCATCTCATTCGCGTACACTTACTTCCTCTCTGTCCCTCGAATATCGATGGGTGTCAGTCCCGCGATTACGAGGGCGGCTGGTTTCGACACTATTTGGTAGAAGCTCGCCCTCTGTTGAGAAAAAAAAAATCCCATCGCACCAAACTTCTTTCCTATCCTTCTATTCTTTCATACAGTAAGTAGCACCCAGAAATAGGCAATGAATCATTTGCTGGAAGCTATTTACAGCAACAAAACAAAATGCCTGCGCTGTGGTTTCCACTATAAGGGTACTGTGTACAGAAAAAAGAAATCCCTTTAGCGCACGCAAATTATAAAAAAAAAAAAAAACTGCCGGAACGTCAGTTTGGAGTCTAGGGCTATTCCAAGTTACTTCACTGCCGTCATGCTGGAAATGACTTTCGAGCCAACCTGAAAGCCGGGATACATCTCGAATTTAACAACTTTATCTCTGTTTTCTCTGCTGCTGAACAAAGGCTATGGGTCTTCCATCCAGACGTGCATGCGTCTTATGACGTGGTTTAGTCGCCTCTGTGCCTTCGGTGTCCTTTGCGGTAATCACCGGCCGATTTTATCTGCGCAACCTACTAGCAAGTTGTCTTCGAATAACTCCATGCGGAGAATTTTATCGTAGGAAATATTCCACAGATCAGGACCCAGGATCGAGCCATGTATTGCTCCAGCAGTTATTTACTTTCTGTCGGGTCAGTTAGTCGTGTCGTACAAGATCTCTCGTTCCTTGAGATATTCTCAATGGCATTTAACATATTAGCCCACCTGGCTGACTTAAAGAGATTTTTTTTAAATATAAGGAAGTCCAAATCCCAAAGCACTCAGACTCGGTAACGGTCCATTGCAATACCAGAAATCTTCTTTTTGGTGTAGAGGTTGGAGAAAGCAAGGTATCATTCGTTTCTCTCCATTAATGGGTGGCGTATGTTGGTGTTCCCAATGGGAATTGAACCTGCACCGCACGGGTCACAACCTAAAAAACTAAACTCTACACCGTCGCCACCCCTTAAGGGATTGCTCACATCTAATCCTGCCAGGACGACGAGTTTTTTAAGTGGTCATTTCCCCGTTGAGCCATGCGGACTGCCTCTATTGTACAGTAGCCTCTTCTGAATCCGTTTTGTCGTAGGGATAGGCCACCTGCTCTTTGTCGCAGCTTGAGTATCTTCTCTAGGAGTTTTCCTGCCGTGTAATGCAAACAGAGGAGTCTGAGCGCTTATGGGGAATCCGGGTCTCCTTTCCCTTTAATGATGAGAATGAAACTTTATGTCTTCCAGTTCTTATGAAGGATCCCGTCTCTTAGACACTCGTTGTACATGTACATGGTCAGCTATAGTTCAGGGCAGGTTTGAGCTTCCGTTGGTATACCATCAGATCCAGCGGCCTTCTTATTTTGCAGCATGTTCGCTGCTGGCTACTAGAAGTTCATCTTCGGTAAACGTTGGCACATCTTGCTGTAAGATATAGGGGAAGAAGGCAACAGGGGGCCTAATAGTATGAGTGGTCAAGAGTGGATATACTGTGTCCTGTGATGATACGATGACAGCTCTTTTTTTAATTAGCGTGTGCTCAAGGGATTTTTTATTTTTCTGTAATTGATACAGTACCCTATAGTGTTGCCACAGCGCAGGCATTTTCGTTGCTGCAAGCAGCACCCAGATTCATTGCCTGTTTTTGGGTGCTGCTTACTACTGAAAGAATAGGAGGATAGGAAAGAAGTTTTTGGTGCAATAGGGTTTTTTTATCTCCACAGGTTAATTGCTTAAGGGAGATTTGATTTGTTGTGTGTATTCAATTTTACAAAGCCTGGCTCTGGTCGGGATTCGAACACACGACCTGCCAATCACTTTGCGAATACACTACAATCGCACCATTGCCATCCGCAAGAAAACAGCTGTTGCATCAATTGAAGAGGAATTTGCTTTGTCTCTCCGTGTATGCACATGCACATTTCTTTAAAACTACGCTGAATGGTTTGAACTCAACAGTTTGTCAAATATTTCAAATATGACCTGAACCTGGGCTGGCATCCAAACTAAATCGGCGTATGAAATGAAACGTAAAGCTCCACCGTTAAAGCATCGGATTATGTTAAAAGTTTACACAAAGTAATGACCAACAGAACAGAATTAAGAGAACACTACAGCAGGTCTATGAAATGAACATTTTTGGACCATCGGACTTGATCTTTTCAAAGAAAAGATGAAAGACTTTTTACATTTCAAGCATTTGTGTTATTATTATCACATTACGATGACTAAAGCACACAGGGACAGACATTCAAGTCAGTATAAATATCCTTGTAATTTATTTTTATATGTTTATTTTTTATTGCGCCATCTCCCCACCTTGGAATGGAATACTGCGGCAACGTATAACAACAAAAATATTAAAATAAAATCCTAAAAGAACATTATTTGTCCAGCAGCCACTGAGCCAATTAATAGTCAAAGACATGCTCTTACAACGTTGATGTTCTTGGATACTCAGAAAGACTAATCAGGATGATCCAAAGTGAGTGAGACCCTATTCAGAAAAATTGAACTAGGGATGCCTTTGGCATAAGTCGAAATCGAAACCAAACAAGGAGTGTAAATTGTCGTCATACATTTAAAAGGAGAGCAAAAAGGACTTGACTTTGTCATATCCAGGATTTTTTATGAATATAACCAACAGAACACGTACATTTATATTTAAAAGCAGTGTACCTATGAGCAAATGAAAACGAGACGAAAGAAAAATGTTCGCGTCGATCATAAATTTAATTTTCATAGAGAAATGAATAAAAGGATTCGCAGGGGACCAAAAAAAGAAGAAAAGAATAGGAAAAAAAAAATGGAATCTTTTCTTGGGTATTGGACTCTCATCCGGTCGAACTTATTTTTTGTGTGTAGGTACACCCGGGTTTCTTTTGTTTTGCTGTTCGTCAAGCGTTTTTTCCTTCGTCGCCGTCGGCAGTTGGCTTATGAAGAAATTGAATTATGTAATGTAAAATGTGAGACTGGGAGGAGAGTTGTGTGACGCAAGACAAATTAACGAGCAAGGATGCTTTACTTACTTTTTGTTTTGTTTTATCCGTATAACCAAAAGGATATCGCTTTAGTTTTTTGATTCACTTACAGCCTTCGTTCTTTGCTTCGTTTTTCATGCAGCGATTATTGTTTTATTTTCTCTCTTTGCTTCGAAGGATTCCTTTTCAATTTAGCAAACATTCTTTTCGAATTTTTCACAAAGAATGAGCGGATATTTTTTTTGTTTTAAAATGCTGAAATACACAAAGCGATGAAAAGTATATTTTTATGATAGCGGCACAGTGACGATAAAGACGAGCGCAATTTTGTTTAAAAGCATTTTATTGGATGTTGAAAGGATCTAAGCCCTTGCTTGCCAGTGGCAGTAAAACGGTCGTTAAAGAGTTACTTCTTGGATTTGTTGTTTTTGAAGCTAAAAAGATCAAGCAACAAGAGTAAGTTGTGTGTTAACGGAGGAAGGAATTTTATTATATGCGAAGGGTTGAGGTGGACCCTAGTCAAAGGAAACGATGCAGTTTCTTTTATGCCACTTCATATTAGACTTCTTGGTTAAGTGCTAACACTCAAGCGTGTACATATTGAGACAGATGGTTAATGGAAAGAAAATTGATAATAAAAGATGTAAGTTAGTTTAAGAATGGAGAACCGAAGGCGTTCACAATTGCAGCTGAGCCTGGTACAACAAAATTGTTGGTGCATCTCCTTAGAGTATGAAAGTTCTTTGAATTGAGGATAATAATAAAACTAATAAATATTGCATTATAAAAATTAAATCAGGTTACAATTAACAGCATTATAAGCGCCAAACTCGATCATTACCTAAGGATCTTTATGTTGAGGCAACCCGGGAGTACCTGCTGTAAGAGTCCCACAAAATTTCAATTGATAAAGGTAAAATAGGGGGAGTCTTATGTTGTTGGTTTTAAACCTGTTTTGACCTGGTACCAGTTCCTGTTGAATTTGTCTCCCCGATATTTTCAAAAATAGTTCATAAGCCGTATCAAGAAAACAATTGTACTTTGTGTAGAAAACTGGCCATCAACTTTGATCGTCTATATGTTACGTATGATATACATTAGGCGTCAAATTAACAGGCAAATTCTTTATTATTATATAGATTGACATCATAATGTGTCCATTCAATAGTTATTGTGTTACAAAATGTTACAAGAGTGTTGTTTCTTGCCAACTTTTGCGACTCGTTCTGTTCATTCGCCTCTGATTGATTTCAATCAAGGTCGCTCGGTTCCATGACTTCTGGGTGTCGACAAAAGCAGGTATCGAGCCCAACGGATGGTTCCCGTCTAGAAAAGGATTGGTGTGGGAGCCAAATAGGAACAGAAAAGGTAAATAAGAAACCCCTTTTTTAAACCCCAATATAGCGGCGAAAGGTGTGTCTAGATATCCCTAAAGTAAGCACCCCAACGAACAAAGCCAAACCCAAATAGGGCAGGTACAGAGAGGTAGGACAAAAAAAAAGCAAAGCTACAAAAAATTACAAAGCCAACAGCGAACGCTACAACATGCACAAACAAGGTTACAAGGCGATGGCAGAAGTCTTAAATAGATGCCATCATACAAGTCGCAGCGGATCAGGTTGACACATCAAACATCGCAACGCTAAACTAACAAAACGAAACACTGAAGAACAACCATCGAAGATGCATACAAAGACAACAATGGCCAAGGATCAACGAGTACAAACATTGTAAGAAATTGCACGCCATCTAGATTCCCTATCTTTCAAATCTGCTCGAAAATCCACCGGGTGGAAAATGAGTCGCAAATAGTAACTTTTAAACTTTCTTATCGAAAACTTTATAGGTTTTTATCAAGTTGGGGCATCAGAAGGTTAAATCCCAAAACAAGACTCCTTTTTCGCTCGCTTCTTCATCTTTTATTTTCCGTTATATGTTTTCTAATTAACTTCTTTCGTGGGGAAATTTTTGCGTTCTAATAACTTTCTCGATTCTCTTGTTAATTGTGTTGTCGAATTGTTTAAGTGTTTGTGAACTTTTCCAATTAGGATCTCTTGGGGAGTTGTGTGAATGCGTCCATCGGATCGTTCGGCCTGAGAAACTTCGTCAAATTTCGGGCGAATTCAGAAACGGATGAATGAGCGGAAACGATGGCATACTAGCACTACAGAAGATTAACTGAGTGAACTTTGGACAAAGCCGTAGTGGATCCTGAAATTACTGAATGTGGAGGTATGAGTGAGGGAGGTAATTGTACATCGCGAAAAAAGAATCCTCGAAGTGCAGAGACTGATGCCAGATCGTGGGATATTTCCCATTTCGTAAGAATTTCACTTCTAAAATCAGCTAACAAAAAGAATTGATTTTCATCTGTAACCTGAGAAACATCTGTAAGCTTAGTATCCCGCTCCAATATCCAATATAAGATGTAAATGTATTTTTTTGTTAGCTTGAAGATTGAATTTTATTTGACCTATTTTTGGAAACTTCTTTAACTCCAGGATATTCAAATTAAAAGAAGATTGAAGTCATCCTCTGATAAACAAACTCCAAACGAACGACAACTACAATCACAACACTAAAGTTAGGTGATTTCAAAATATATTTTTCTGTTATCCTTTTTCCCAAAGTTGTCTTTACAAACATATATATTAAATAAAATATCCGCACGAGATCGAGAACCACCCCCACCCACCCACAACTGCCTACCCCTCTAATTTGAATCCAAAATAAGGAATTTCTGTACACAAGCCACTTTGCCGCCGCGAGGCATATATCTACTTTCTATCCGCAGCACAAGGCAGTTCCCATTCTCTCACTTAAAAGTCTCTTTATCCTCGATAAATTGACTGATTACATAGATTCACCAAAGAGAAACTAAACATGGCAAACAGAGAAAATAAAATCTTCAAGTACCCATTTGTAACAGGAAATTGTGTACAAATAGCTGTAGCTTCAGAACATTCCCAACAAACAAGAAAACCATTCGACATAGTGGTGAGGGTAGGAGTAGTGGGCGAAAAGTATATTCCCAAAAATGAAAACATGATTACAAGGATACTCCCCAACAGGCTGCATAAATAAAAAGGCCAAGAACAACTAACGGTCATTATAATGTCAAGTATTTGATGTGCATCATTGCTCAAAGCAAAGTAAAAAACATCGTTCATCGCAATCATTCAGTTAGAATCATTAGAATACATAGAGTTTTTTTTTTTTTTTTTTTTTTTATTTATTTCTTCGTTCTAAAGTACTCGGAATTTACAAAATATTAATATTGTCATAATCATTTTTATCATAAATTTTTTTACGTATACTTTTACTGAGATATTTGACCATAAATAAGCACTTTAGAACTTACACTTTGTGGAAAATTTGTTCCAGTGGCAAGTGTTTAGAAACTTTTAGCAAATTAGATATTCAAAGAATTAAGACGTCGAGAAAAAGCACGCTGTTAAATTAGGAAAAGGTGGACAAAAGTCTTGGTTTTTTTTTTTTTTTCATTAAATTGTTTATCATGGTGAGAATGAAACGAACTTTATTTTACGAAAGAGAGTTATGAAGATCGCAATAAAAACATAAAAACATAAAAGCATAACTGGCTTACGTTACCACTTGCAGGAGAGTTTCCACTTCTGCTCTAGAAAGCAACCAATTTTTCAATGCTCTAAAAAATCTAGGACTGCTGCCTACCAAACTGCACACTTCTTTAGGTAACTTTTTGAAGATGAATGGAGCAATTGTTGTTACAAAGCGCCTGTAGTGTTCTTTTTTAGCTCTAGGAACGGCAATATCATTTCTCGATCTAAGAGAGTATACATGCCTGTTGCTGTCATTCATATACCCACTACGTCGATAGAATAATTTTAAAACCTTATATATATAAAGATGTCGAAGGGGCAGAATATTAGCTGAGGCGAATAAGGCATGCGAAGGCTCCCATCTAGATTTAAATCGCATGACCCTAACAACTTTCTTTTGCGCAATGAAAAGAGGCTTTAAATTACTCATGTACGCACTACCCCAGCATGTTATCCCATATTCAAGGCGTGAGTTTACAAGTGCATAGTAGATTGTCTTAAGCACCGTTGAGGGAACTAATTTCCTTAAGAAGTATATTCTGTTAAGTGCCACGTGAACATATCTTTTAATATTCGTATTCGTTATTCGTATTCGTACATACCGACCGATGTCCTTGCATGCAGAATGTTATCCTTGGGTTATCGACTACGTCTTCTATTTAGCTACATGGGTCGAGTACATGTGAAGCGACATTCTTAATATCCTGCGATTAAATCAGGTTACAAATATCTACATGAGGATAGTTAGAGAACCAGCTGAAAAATGCAAGTATACGCCTCGTATGCCAGCTACTCACTCCCAGGCAATGATGAAATCAATTCATACAATGAAGAACTCCGCAGGAAAGGCATTCAAATGGGATTAATGGAAAGCCAGTGAAGAGTGATGGCGCACGAGAAGGTCTTGTGGTTTTCCGCAGGATCAGTTCTTATTGTTGGGCGCAATTAACATTTAAAGTTTTTTCTACATCATCCAAGAATATCAATTGTCATGCCAAGGTTCCCAAATTTGCTGTTCGGATTCGGCTTAAAATTGTAGGTCCCTTCCACTTTGCACAAGCAAGTGCTTAGAGAAGCTAGGTTTTAGGCCCTGTATGGGCCGTTCATGCATAATATTTATTGATTTTAATTCTTAACGTCGCACTGCAAGAAAAAGAAATCGCCGGATTCCAAAAATAGCGTTAAGTTGTAAAACTGTAGTCTCTCACAGAGTCAGCTTCTACTATTCTTGTTCTACATAATACTACATAAATATTGTCATAGAGTGTGTTTTTTTTCATTTCTTTATAAAGAGACGCTGATATAGTTACGATCAGTAGTCGTAGTAGCAGTAGTAGTAGTAATAATAATGGTAGCAGCAGTAGTAAATGTAAAAGTGGAAATTATTGAAGTTCAAAAACAAAAAATCCATTAGTCTAACATGCCACTATTTACCTTATAAAGTTGATCTCAAAATTTTGTTGATATCATCTACTTTTTTTTAGTCAGGTATATTATTCCAAACGAATAACACCAGGGGGGTCATTTCTTTGAGCAAACTTTGGTTCCTAACAGTCGGTGACAAGAACCAATAAAATTAGATAAAAGTTCCATTTAAAAAGAGGCAGCAGAAATGACTTTTATGGAGGGATTGGTAATTGCTACTTTGTAGTCAGCCTTGCAGGGGATGAGCATGTATTGAAAGAACACGGAAGTTGTGAGTTTCAAAAAAGATAATGCTATTCATTTGGTTAATTAGGTTTAGAGTAAATTTCGGAAATTTTTCATTCCACTTGGCAATCAGTGGTGATTTGGTTTCTCTGTCAATTATTTTTAAGTATAGATGAATAACTTGAGTAACAAAAAAGAAAAGCATTTTGAATTTGTGCACTTGACTATGAAATCTCTACATTACAGCTCTGAAAACGCATCAAATTTGTTCAGAGACAAACATCAGATGTTTGTACTATCCTACAAAAACTTATTAGGACTCTCGGGAGTATATTTAATCTCCACACCGATTTGGCTGTTTCTATTCGTATTTTAAATTTGATTTAAGCAAACAAGAGCAATCCAAATTTTTTTTATTACTCAAAAAAAATGATATCAAGATTCTGATTTTAAATGACAGATAAAAAAGAGCATCAATAACAATAACTTTTATTTCCATTTCGTAGCCTGTTGTTTCATTGATTATTTCCCAATTACTACTTTTAGGCACAAGTATCATCCTTTGTCAGTAAGTATTATCGTTTATTGCTACATCCCAATAATCAAAAATATTGATTAGCATTATCGCTGCCCTTTAGGCCCTAAAATTCGAAATTCGGAACACATACTCTTTACGGACCCGAAATAATACAGTGTTGAATTTTTAAAATCAACCGACTGACTTTCAAAATAGTGGGCGTTATTTTGAAAGAAGGTTTTATCAAAGAAATCAAAATTCACGTTAGTAAGCCTAAACTTGAAATGTATATGTATTCTCAAGGAGCCCGAAATGCTCAAGTGTAAATATTTTTTAAATCCGCCTACGTTTTATTGAAGAAATCAATGAAAACAAAAATCTTCGCAAAGTATGTAGATTCAATCATTTTTAAAAACTCCTACATAAAACGCCTTTTTTTCTTAATTACATACATATGTAGCTTTTCGACTAAATGCTTTAGAACACGTAAGAATCAATAATGTAGACAATATCCTCCTAAATAATTCAACCATACTTAGATGTTAGCCAAGATCACTTTTTGGGGGATAGGAAAAGGGTACATAACATTTCGCGTAACATTTCGCATAAAAAACGTAAATTGTGACGAAACTTGTAGATAACATCCAAATTGACAGACGTGTTGATTGGGTGATGAAATTCTTAAAAAACGAAAATAACATTAATAGCAAAACGTAGTTTTTTGGTGGCGTATTGACCAAACTTTTAAATGTTGTTCATTTTCTTAGAAACAAAAAATGTTCCACAACAATGGGGGATAGAAATATGGATAAAGTATACAAAAGCAACATTTTTTTGTATTTATTATGTTTTATTTTTTTTCCGCAAGCTAATGTATAATAAACAAAAATTATAAATCTATTATACTCTCATTACTAAAAAGACCTTTCGAAAAGAAATTTAAATAAACGGAACACTAATGCAAACTAAAAATTAAATTTTTAATTGGTAAGGCGCAATGTATGCGTTAGCCACAATAAAACGGCAATATTTCCCAATCAGCCTTACTACATGCCTACTTATAACAATTTTATGATTCGCCTTGAAGCTAATCCTTTGCTGAAATTGACAACTTCAGAAACCCATATTCTACCCTACTAATAATTACAATTACGAGTAATTATACATATCAAACGAAAATCTACACACTTAAAACAAAACGTGTACCTATAAAGAATTTAGTGTTCCGGATATTCCCATCTGGAAGGATAAAATTTAATGCACGCAATGTTATGTTTAAGTCCCTAACTATACACACAAGAATAAATATTTCAGAGCAAGTTTTGCCTGTTTTCACGATATAACTTTCCTTCTGTGGCAGTAATCGGCTTTTTTTTTCTTTTATTTGGCATGTTACTATTTAGATTTATTAAATGAACGCTTGGGACCCCGAAAAGAGGATTTGGATAGTGCAGCGGTACCATGCAGTCCTTCATTTCCATCCAAAGGGAATTCAGGCTGGTGTTTGCACCACACCCCCGAGTAGATAGAGGCTGGTAAACATGACTGCCGAATCTGGAACATCACTAGACAGTACCATCGAAATCGTTATGTTCGGGTTCAAGACACAATCGCGGCTGTGGCATCGTCAATTCAGGCAAGTCCAAGCGTTTCTTCTCATTACAACGGATAATTCATGATGACCTAAACTTGTTTCCATACAAAGTCCGAATTGAAAGCAAGCTAAACCTTCTGGATTTACCTATTCGCCTGAAATTTTGCCAAAAAATGATTGAAATGACCTGAGAAGACAACAGCTTGATAAATTGCTGGTTTATGTCTGATGAGGCCCATTTTGATCTAAACGGCAATGTAAATAAGCAAAATTGCCGTATATGGAGTGAAACTAATCCAAAAATACTGCACCCAGAACGAGTCACTGTGTTTTGAGCAGTTTCATCAAGGTGCATTTCCCAAACAAATTAATATCGAGAAACTCCACTTTCCGATGACCCCCAAGGTGACCTGACCTCACTCCACCTGACTTTTTTTATGGGGTTATATCAAGCAAGAAGTGTACAAAACGAAACCAAGGTGTCGCATATGCGTGGATGAGCATGGAGGTCATTTGCGGTCTAAATTCTTTTATTTAATTGTGGGCGTGTCAGTCGGCGGATTTTAAAAATTGTATCTCCTGGGCAGTTTTAGGAGTCAAAGATGATATATAAAAAATTTCAGCTTTCTAGCTCAAAATTCGATTTTTTCCGATAAATTGGTTTTTTGAGTTTGTGGGCGTGTCTGTGGGCGGATTTCAAAAATTATTGAACTTGAATATTTCGGGCCCCTAGAGAGTAAATGGTTAAAATATCAGCTCACTATGTCCAGTTTAAAGGCCTAATTTTTGCCGACAGACGGACGGACGGACAGAAGAACATGGCTAGATCGATATTACTATCGATGCTGATCATAAATATAGTAACTTTTAATGGTCTACGGGCAATAATAAGGTATGTTACAAACTATGCGTCAAAATTAATATACCCTTAGAATATGGTATAAAAACGGCTTAAATTAGTGGTATGCATCTAGTGAATTTATTGCTTATATTAATGTATAGGGCGCTTTTGATTGACAAATTAAATTTTTCTACTTATCCCTAGTATCTCTTGGCTGTCAATTCGTATTTTGAATACATTTCCGAGTATCCGCAACGCGATTTACACTTTAAAATGATATTAATCGCTCCTTGCAAAGGCCCGATTAGTTCTTTTGTAACAACGGATTATTTATAAGAATAATATATTAATTTTATAAAGCAACTAAATTAAAGAGAAGAATTAGAATTATATAAGTTTCACATCAAAAAAAAAATTGTAAACTTACAAAATCAAACTTTTGACCATTAGTGTCCAAAAAAAGCACATAAATTATGATCATTGCCAAATTATTATTTACAAGAACTGTATAACAAAAAGCTCCTTTACTGGCATTTCTATGTAACAAAAAAAAGCTGTCAACCAGTATAAAAGGAGGAACATAATTTTATGAGGCTGACTTGAGTTTGAGATTTTCCACTTGTAGACGTTTCGTCGCAAGTACCACACTTGAGCCCAATTGTTTTCTTTTGAGATCCTCTTACTCGATATTTTGACCAATACACTTTGTATTTGTAAAATCTTTTTCTTTTATAAACATACCAATAAAGTAATTTTGTTTTTGTTAAAATTAAATTTGTCTTGAGGTATCATTTTTCCGCTTTCACTCATGCACGCTTGCTTACCTGCCTATTCAACGAGTACTGCGGTTCGCATACTCGTGGTAGAGAGGGAAACAAGATTTCGTTCAATTTTGCTAAAAGCTGATCGGTTTCATTCAGAAAACGAGAGCCTACCCACACAACTGCACCCTGACCGACCGACAACACCTTCGACGGTTACACTTTGATATTTTTAGTCGACAAAACGTGCACTTTATCGGTATCACCTTGTCATAGAGTTAAAGTTCCCCAAACCTCATTTTGAATAATATGTGGAGTTTGGCAATCAGATGGACTTAAGCCTTGTTTTTCTCCTGCGTCTGCCTTGTCGCACCTTCGCAGAAAGAATGTCGTTATACAACCGATAATCACACCTAAATGCGTTATTTGTGTAATTGGGTAGGTATTTTTGTTGGTAATGGATCGTAGATATGGTTTTTTCCTTAATTTGTATTCTCGCCCTCAGAACTGTGACTTCAAAGATCCTTGTAAAGTAAGCGTCAAGTTAAAAAGGGTCATAAAATGAGCAAAAGTAAAATCATGCTTTTAAGTTTAAAGTTGGCTGGTCTGTCTGACCGATAATACTGTTTCGCAGCAGTCAACTTGCCTCCACGGTAAAGTTCAAATTACACGCTTCCCCAACAAAGTCAATTATTGCTTATGGTTGTCAATTGTGGTTTAATAGAGGGCCTCGTTTCATGAAAAAGGTTCGGGTTTTAGAAAGGCAATGTCTTAGAAATTGTTTCTGGTTCTTTCGGAAATCTGAATTCAATTATGTTTGTCAAATGATATGCAAACTCCCAAACGTATCTATGTACGTATGTTTTATCTTTGTTAAGATCTCTGATTTCTCACCTTCAGCCTTATCCTTGTCTTATATTAATGATGTCCGGTCCATAGATATTACAGCCGCCTAATTAAAATTCTTACAACAATCCGCCTATTTTATGTCAATTCACTGCTTTCTCACCGACGCGTGACAGTTTTAATTAGATAATTATTAACCCAGGATAATCCCTCTTTGCACAACAGAGTCACCTTTGTCATTCTAATGTGTTAATACATTGAACTTTCTCACAATTTCAAAACCCTTTAATTATGCCACTCCTTTGTATAGCTGTTATTGGCTTACCACAATGCTATGAACTATGGTGGTCATATATTGTTTCCAGGGATTATTCGGCCTGAATAAATTCCCTGCTAAACAATCAAAAAAATCTCGCTCAACTTTAACTAGTATTCTTTTAGGGGAATTAACACCGTTCCTTGTCGGCAGCACACCTAGACCCGTGTCAT
Organism: Portevinia maculata; assembly: GCA_949715645.1. Taxonomy (NCBI): domain Eukaryota; kingdom Metazoa; phylum Arthropoda; class Insecta; order Diptera; family Syrphidae; genus Portevinia; species Portevinia maculata. The sequence goes on along the minus strand of OX454525.1, from coordinate 66,944,936 downwards.
GTAATTCGTATATGTATCTCTTTTGGGTAAGAAGCGTAAAAATAAAAATCATAGATGCTATGTGAAAATTCTAGTACAATCCGTGTATTCTTGTATTCTGCTCCTTCAGCTAACTTGCGTCACCATATCGTGATAGAAAAGCGCTGAATAAGAAAAATGACTTCAATGAGGAAACCAACAACTGAGAAGAGAATCCATAAATTAGACATATCGTGTCGCAGGAGCGAGCATCATTTGCAACTAATACCAGAGCGCCGACGATGGCGAAGACAGGCAACCTTGTGTTGATATAACGGAATGCTTAATGAAATTCCATCATGCCAGAGCTACCGCCTACAGAAAATTAATTTGAGCATTATAAATGGGTGCGTGTGACTTGAAGGCATTACCGTTAACGATCAAAAAATTGTCACCATAAAGACATGCTGTCATTGGCCATGTTGCGTTTATAATGACCTGTTTCCCCGAGATCGCGCACTACTTTTAAGCGAATAGAAAAGAAACAATTCGGATAATACTCGTATAATCGCTGCTGTTTTCATTATTGTGATGTGCCCACAGTCAGTGGTAAATGGGTCCTGTCAACTTGCACGCCACCATACAACCGTTGGAGGAGGAACACAATATGACCGTGGTACCTACTATGATAATTTTTAACAGAAAAGGAAATGGAGTATGAATAACGTAGAACATCTGCAGTTGGAGAAAATAAGACAAATTGTTGTATTGAATCAAGTTTTATATTTAATTTCCCATTTGAACAGGACGTTCATTAAGCTACTGTTAAAATTTAGTATCTCATGATGAGAAGAATAATTGTAATGGATGTCATACAGTAATGCGTCAAGCCCACTGGCCTAGATTTAATGTAAGATGTCACACTAATCTCTTTTATTGCTTCCTTTGGAGGTAGGTAACAGAAGCGCGCCCTCTTTAATTGCTCATGAGCAATGAGATTTCCAATAGACAAACAAACTTAAATGTAAATATAAACAATTAAACTTAGATAATATAAGGTAATGTTTCAGTAGAAAGTAAGGAGTTCGTTGAATCTCTCATTTCAACATGAGAGAACCAACTAAGAGAGTCGCGCTTCATTTTCTTTGAGATAGGCACTTTGGCGTACAGGCTTCCTCAGATTTTTGAATTACTTATTCGGTCAAGCTTTGTTACTTCAACTTTCATGCGAAGCAAATGCATCTCAGCTGCCGTTAATTTGCCCTCGTTCTTTTAGTGTGCCGTGCGTACAACTGCGTTGTAAAGCCCTCCCTTAAGCTTATATGACTTATATTTTTCGGCCACATAAGATTGCTGAATTTGCCCGACACCCCATCCACCCAATGCACAAGCTGCTTCGCAAATTATCAATAAATAAATAAAAAAATATAAGGCATAAACGGCCCATACAGGGACTAAATCCTAGCTTCTATAACCATTGGCTTGTTGTTAGTGGAAGGCACCTCTAAGTTTAAGCCGACTCCGAACGGCAAAGTAGAGAAGCAATTGATGCTCTTGGATGCTTTTCAGACTTTCGTTATAGAAAACAAAATTGGCTGTTAGTTGGTCCCGGCGTGATTTGAACTCGTGTTCCAAGCTAAGTCATACCGATTAAGTGTGCGGAAGTGGAATATGATATGATGATAGTAGCTTTGGGAAGGCAAGCTAAGATACCCAGCCGTAATAGAAACCAGTGCCCATGTTCTGTTATTATCGCATCGATATATTTATTACAGAAAGGACATGAATTGAAATTAAATGTCATTATATAATATTCCGCGTCCATTAACTGAGTATTCAGGTTCTATAATTATCGATTGCGAAAAACAATTCAGTTCAACTGTCAAAATTAATCACAACACAATCGGCTTGCGACAGAAAACCGCGATTCAAATATTTAAACGGCTGAAAATACGTTAAAAAGAAAAAAATTAAAAGAATTAAAAATATCTAATAAAAACGAAAGTGGAACTTATCAGAATTAGGAATATGTACAGAAGAAACTGGCAAAGATTTCGCCAACCTGCTTCTCGCATTCAAGTAGCTCAATTGAACAAAATAATAAATAAACAAATTCAAGATAATCGAAATAAGGAATGGAATAAGAAGCTTAGCACACTTGATAAAGCTACCAAGACCTTCTGCAATATAATGAAAATTGTCAAAAATAAATTCAAGGAATTACCTTGCATTAAAAGTGGTACAGAAACCTTCTTCACTGATACGGAAAAGGCGAAGGCGTTAGCTCTAAACTTCGCGCAAAATCAAGTTATCGCTCAAAATGTAGGAGATGCAAAAACAAACACCCTCGTTCAATATGCTCTTCATGCCTTTAGTTCAGCTATTTACGAAACTTCACCAAATGAATTTATAACGGAATCAGATACAGAATATTCCGTAAACAATTTACTTATTAATAAAACAGGCGAAATCGATAAAATTAAAAATATTTATCTTAAAAAATTGCCTAAAGAAGGGATAACATTTCTTACCTATATCATCAATGCATGCTTGACAATGCAATATTTTCCTGATAAATGGAAAATAGCGAAGGTTATTCCCATTCCAAAAGCAGGGAAGCCTCCCGATAAAACTAAAAGCTACAGACCAATTAGTTTACTAAGTGCTTTAAGAAAAATCTACGAAAAAGTTGTAAAAAAAAAAATTGTTCAAATCATTGAAGAAAACCAAATATATCCAAATGAACAGTTCGGATTTAGGCGAAATCACGGGACCTCACATCAAGTTCTTAGGATATGTAATAAGATAAAAGCAAACAATGCAATAGGTAGATCAACAGGCATCATTCTACTCGACATCGGAAAAGCTTTTGATTTGGTGTGGCATAATGGGCTTACGTATAAAATGATAAATCTAAACTTTCCTATATTTCTCTGTTATATTGTCTAAAGCTTTGTTTCGAATACTTATTTCAAAGTACATGTTAAAGTAGTGTATCCGATCCGACATCATACATTTTTATCCTGGCGTACCCCAAGGCTCGGTCCTTGGACAAGTTTTATATAACTTATGTATGTCCGATTTTCCGAATCTTCCATGCGAAGCAGCCATATATGCTGATAACAGGGCAATACTTTCATCGCATGAATTCGGTCTCAATATTGAGTCGAACTTGAAAAATGCGACTAAAATTATTGCAAGAATACTACTCAAAGTGGAGAATAAAGCTTAACGCCGAAAAGGTCCAAGCAATCTTTTTTACACGGAAAAGAAAACCTTGCTTCATTCCGGCTAACCAGCTAATTATTAACGAAAATCCATTTTTTTTTTTTTTTTTTTTTTTATAATTTGCTTACGCTAAAGTGATTTTTTTCCTGTTGTTACAGTACCCTTATAATGCTAGGAACACAGTGTAAGCTACTTGGTATTAGAAAGAATAGAGAGATAGGAAAGAAGTGTTTGGGTGCAGTTGTAGGGTTTTTCTCCACGGGTGGTGTCTAAGTTACTTAGGGAGATAACGATTTCATGTATTCGGTATAAAGTAATGGACTTGGCCGGGATTCGAACGCACGACCTTCCATTCCGTAAGCGAATACACTACTACTGCACCATTGCCACCCGCAGCGAAATCCTATTAGATGGGAGCCTTCTGTTAAATATCTCGGAATCATCTTGACACAAAACGACCTTTAAAGAACATAATATGAGGACACTTAAAAAAACGAATATTGCAATCAAAATGTTATATCCATTTATAAATAGAAATTCATTACTTTCAAACGAAAATAAGATAATAATATACAAAACCATCTTACAATCAGTTCTCTTGCACGGCTGCCAGGTGAGGGATAAATGTGCTGAATGCCATAAAAAAATTATAAATATCTCAAAACAAACTACTAAAAATGATGCTTAATTTGCCCTGGCATCATTCTACTTTGGATCTGCATATTAGAGCAAATGTTGAGTTGATCTCCAATAGAATAGTAGAGCTCAATGACTCCTTTAGGATCAGATGCGAAATCCCTAATAATCCTCTTATCAATCAATTTATTTACTTGTTGAATTATTATTATTATTTTATATATCTGTTATCTGTTAATTTTTTTTTTGTTTATTTAATAACACTTATAATTATCCATTTATTTATTTATTTATTAACATATTTATTTATTATTTTTTTTATTTTTTATTTTTTCTTGCAAATTGAGGTTTTTTTCGTTGTTTGCTCAGGATCTATTTTGTAAATTTATAGCATCACTTAAAAAAATATAAATACTTTTTTAGTATAAAGATATATATTTGTAAATCATATCTCTGTACGAATAATGTCAATTGTGAGACAGCAAAGTGTATATGAACCTATTATTAACGAAATAATAAAATAACAATAACAATATTTTGTTTTTTCATAGCCGCAGACAAAATAAATGTACACTTTTTAATACTCGTACATTAAATTCATCAGTATATTGTTATATCAGAGGTAGGAAAACATCGTAGTTTCGAAAATCCAAACACAAACGCGTAATTTTCAGATAGTCCGCTAACAATTCGCGCAGCTCCACCTCATATCCCAACTACATGTGAATTCACATTGAATTTCCTCGCCAAACTACTTCAACCATCTAAGATCTGACGTCCTTTGGGTAGAACATTAAATTTGAAAAAATCTTGCCCCCACATTTTTACCTCTTCAGATGTAAAATATTGCTAAAAACAATGTTTACAAATATAACCTCTTATTGAAATAGGAATTACCTTTCAGTTAGCTAATTTAATTAATAAATGTAATTGGCCACTCAGTACGCAATGAATACCTGTTGTATGGAAATCATAAAAAAAAATTTAAGTAAAGATAAATGTCTCATGAAAAGGACATCAAGGAAAGCTTTTCGACTAACCAAAGAATTTTTTAATATTTTTTACGTTTTTATACCTCATTTTAGCACTCCCAAGAAGTTTTGAAGGAAATTGGTTATGTTTTAACGCTCGCGGAGTCAGAAAGATAAGCCACTTGCGAAACCACTCGATTTCGAGTATTTTGACAGCTTGGGGAAATCCTTCTATTATTCCTATGGAATTAAAAGTTTCCAGGGGATGTTTTTTCGCATGGAGTTACAGAACCCCAATATTTTAAAGATGCAATAAACGGCGGAGTTTTTTGTTCGATTTCGATGCGAAGAGTTATTACATGAGCTACCGAAAATGGCAAAATGAAAGTTCGCAAAAATGCTGAAGAATCACAATACCCAATACCCAAGTTGCCCAACCTATCGATTGGATCGTTTGTCAAAGACAATATTCAATTCAAGCCACTGAGACAATAAACAAACGACGCTTTGCTAGAGAAGTAATATCTAGAATAAAATGTGAATAAAGAACAAAGTTTTCTTAAACTCTCTCTCTCTCTCTCTCTCTCGCGCTCTCTCTCTTTCTCTCTTTCGCATATCATAACGAATTTTTGGAGCTTATTGCTGAAAAATCTACACTACAGTTCTCAATAACTTCCTTTTCGCCTTCGAAGCTCCAAACAATTTAAGTGTTTGGGTTCATTACAATTTTTAGATATAGATTTACTATGCACTATCTCTACATAAGTAGGATAATTTCACCTGCCCTAGAAGGGACTAGGCTCTGGTGTTCAATTTGTAGTGGTTAGTAGTAGTTTTAGTTTATCTAGCAATATTTAGCTATTGTAATACAAAGAAAGTTTAAACCAGTAGTATAAAACACTAAGGGAATCTAATCATAGTTGGTCTTAACGTAATTTACAACATTTTGCTTGAAACTTAAAAGTCGATTCTCTAACTTCAATTCATTAGGTAGCTCGTTGAACATTTTAAAGCCTTTATAAAAAACTGTATGGAAGACGAAAGTTATTTCTGTGACGGACATTATAGTTATGTACACTACCGACTCCGACATATATAATTTTATCACAGATCATTTTTAATTTTAAACACAAACAACAACACATTCATAATCGTCCTTTGTCGCACACTCAACCATTTCAGCACATTCAACATGTTCACAATTGGAGTCAGCCAGTGGCATTTTAAAATTATGCGCATCGCTCTATTTTGTAACCTTTGCAGTCTATCCAACATAGCATTGTTCGCTAAATATATAATTGTAGAACAGTATTCAAAATGTGGCTTGATCATTGTATTATACACATTTATTGCACATATAATTGACATTCTTTTTCATATTCTGCCAAAAAAACCCAATTTTTTTATCAATTTTCTTTGCTATGTATGCAATATGACCATTAAAATTTAAATTCTCATCAATCATAATACCCAGATATTTTATTTCACTAACTGATTCGTCATTGATCACTATCCTACTATTGGACAATCCATTGATAAACATGCACTTCGTCTTGCTTATATTTACGCTCAATTTGTTCATCTGTAACCATTTATGCAGTTTTTTAAATCACTGTTAATCTGTTCGATACATTCTTCTAAATTATTACACGAAACATATAAGAGACCATCGTCAGCGAAAAGTTGTAATCGTGAGCACTTGACAACTTTTGGCATTACATTGATATATATTATAAAAAGCAACGTCCCCAGAACCGATCCCTGTGGCACACCCAATACTACATTTATTGCCTCCGAGACTGCATCATCTACCCTTGTCCTCTGTGTGCGTCCTTGCAAATATGACTCGAACCACCTTAATTCATTTTCTTTAATTCCATATTTATTGAGCTTATCTATTAGAATGTCCCTATCAATTGCCTCAAATGCTCGTCTCAGGCCGATAAAGACTGCCGCAATTTTATTTTTTGAGTGAACTTCATTTTTCCACTCCGCCAAGATGAAATTTATTAGCGACTCACAGCTATGTCTACCTCTAAACCCCGATTGGCACTCCGCGAATAAATGATTTTCCTTGATATATTTTTGAAGCTGCTGCTGCACAATTTTCTCCAAGATTTTCGCTTCGTTGAGCAGCATATTGATTGGGCGAAAGTCTGCAGGTTTCTTAGGATTCTATTGGAACAACTATAGGCTCTTTCCATGTTACTGGGAAAATTCCATCTGCCATTGACTTATTTATAATTCCGCACAATTTCGGACCAATACTGCCCATAACATCACTAAGCATTTTCACACTTAACATATTAGGGTCTTTTTTATTTTTCATATTTTTAAAAATGATCCTAAGCTCATTTAGTTTTATTTCTTTAAATTTAAAAGTTTTGTTCACTGGCTGAATTACGTTCACATATTGAATACTGGGAACAGCATTATTTAATTGACACACACTGTTAACAAAGAAAACATTAAATTTGCTAGACAACGTTTTACAATCGTTCACCAAGACATTTTCAAAAAAATAACGTCTTTTATTGTACTTTTTTGTTTATGCAACACAAGTGTTTTTACAGCTCTCCACATCGATTTTTGATCTCTAGCTGATTGAATTTTTTGTGAAACATATTCACTTTTTGCCCTATCAAGTGCTGATTTAAAATTGTCCCTAGCTAATCTGTAGTTCTGCCAGTCATTTTGGCAATTTTACCATACCGCCATTCTATATTTATGTAGTTTGTCCCTTTTCATTGACCTAAGCATATTATTAAACCACTGATTTGCACCAGAACTGTTAACTTTTCTTTTACATTTAAGAGAGTCAACAGCCTTCTTTTTTAACGCTCTGTTACATTTCTCGCTGAACAGTTCACATCACTTTCATCATCTTCAACCGATTCTATATTGCTATATTTTCGTTTATAGTATTTTAGTACTTCTATTAGGCTTTTTTCCCTTTTTACAACAATGCTCATTTCAACGCTGATTTCCATACTTTCATGATCACTTATTTTCAGTCTATCCACAACATTGGCACTCACGTTATCATTTCTTGTTATTACGTAATCTATAATAGTTTGCGAGGTAGGGGTAATTCTTGTTGGTTCATTCACTATTTATTTTAATGCGTTATCACTAAATAACTGCTTAATCCTTGATGCATATTTATCACATTTCAACCAGTCGATATTCACATCTCCCCTTACTATGATTTTATTCACACTTGTTGGCAACTTATCCAAGTAGTCTCTAAAGATTTCACAAAGCTTAGCTTCTGACGAACTTGGTGATCTGTATATGCCAGCTACTAATATATTATGTTCCATAAACACCAATTTGATAGCTAACCACCAACTTTCCATGCCCAGTGGAATATTCTCTAACCTTATAATTTGCCAGTATTCACGTACATAAAAAACAACACCACCTGTGTGTGTGGAGATTGAGTCGCATCTCACTGTTTTGTAACCCTCAATCATGATTTCATGATTATCAACCATCGATGTTAAATGAGTTTCTGTTAGACACACAACTTCATACTTTTTTACCGCTAATACATTTTCAATTTCGTTGAAATTGTTAATTAGTCCTTCTATATTTAAGTATAAGCACTTACATATTGCTAGTTGCTAGTATAATATTTTTTGTCTTTCAAATCGCAACTTCCTTGCTAGTACTGGGCATTTCTCACTTCTTGTATCATGATCCACATAATATACCTTAAAGATGCAGATAATATTTACTCCTCATACAGCTCACACATTTCACAGAATCACTTACACACTCACTAAGTTTATGTTGGCCACCACATTTAGAACATGCCATTCTATTCTTACAAACTTTTGCCGAGTGGTTAAACCCCCAACAATTAAAACACCTCTTCAACACTGTTCAATTTTTGACTCATACCATATACAAGCACTCTTGGATTCTTCACTTTCTATATTTGAATATCATACCTGTCACTCATTTCTCTCTCATTAAAAACCTTTTGTAAATTTGCACACGCTTCATCATTCACGCAATTTATAGCAATAGCTCCAGCCTGCCTATTCGACAATCCATTCACATTGATAGAGAGAGATGCCGTTTTTATTTGGTTCCTTATTTCTTCCCTTGTTGTAGTACTCGTTTGATTGCATTTAGGTTTCACTATAACTTGCGGTCCTTTTTTAACTTGAGTAGCATATGACACTTTCTCTTTGTTTACACTTTTTACCTGTGCCGCATATGTTGCCGAATTATTTTCACTATTTTTTAATTCTTTCACAATCTCGTTTTTCATCTCTTAATATTTTCTCACTTTGCACTTTAAATAATCTACTCATCTCACAGATTTTTTTTATTTCTTTTACACTTTTCTCACATATATCCTGTGTTTCCTTCATAGATCTTATCCGATCCATATATCTCGATTCAATCGCTTCTAGCAGACTTTTTAGCTCATTTTCATTTTTTTTTACGATTCTTCGAACTCATTTTTATACTCCCTTAAATGATTTCTATTCTTTTCCACATTCTGCTGCACATCCTTCAAGACAAGGTCCACATTTTGGATTATACAATACACAGTCATCGCAAATAAATCTTAACATCGGTTTAGTGTTTAATATGCCGCTACTGTATTGATCCAAACCATTGCATTTGCTGGAGCAATGGAAAACTTTACCATATACTCCCTCACACCGTATGCCAGTTTCTCCGCGGATTGGAGACTTGCATTTAACACACTCTTTCATTCACCGGTACCAATAACAAAATAAGTGTGCAGCTTAAATTTGTAGTCCCTTTCACTCATATGCACAAGGAAATTCAAATGAACGGGACCACTAATTTAAGTTCCACATTTAATTTGTTATTGGTATGGCCCATTGTGTTTTTTCTTCTTCTTCTTTTGAGTGTAAAAACCGACTATATGCAGTTAGAGAGGCACGAAGCCACTAACCGATTTCGATTTTACAATCAGAGAAAGTAATAATATTTCACTATGCAAATAATTACACCTTCACCACAATTTAACGCACTAATGCCACTTGTTACACTCAGTTTTTACAATGTTTAGACTTTTTCCACGAGCACTTCAATATAACGTCCGTCCGTTACGTTAATAACATTCTTACTCAATTGACCTATCAGACCTAAGTCCTGACTGCTTAACTCCTCTTGAAGTGCGCCTGAATTTTGTATGTACAAGCTTGACCAAGGCGCTGCAGAAATTTCCAGCTGACTAATATGGCATTTTTTTCTCACATTGCTTTTTGGAAATCCACATTCAAAAAGCTTAATAACAACATTTTATATTTATTGTCGGAAAAGGTTGCATGAATTTTTCCGTGTACCCTTGAAGTTACATTATATCCACATCTCCTTGGGGAAACACTTTTCGAGAACCCTAAAATGTTCTTTATCTGTACCGCCGTAGCAATCCGCAATCCACTTTATCATTCAGCACTTTCGTGTTTGGGTCTGATGTCTGGTCTTGTTTTTTCCCAATTGCTTCCTTATCCTCTGAAATATAAACATATCAAAATTACTTAAACAAAGTATTTAAAATCACTTTCGTTTTCTCTAGTTGTTATTCAGCCTCAAGAATTCAGTCCCATTAAGTATTCATTTCTCTTAAAATATGTATTTTAACCCAAAGCTAGCAAATATTGACCTATTGCCCTTTTTTGCACTTGCAGAGCCAACAAAAAAAGACACCAGTTAATGAGCTTATCCGCCAGGAATATTGATCACCTCTAATCCACATCAAGGCATATGGTAAGTGTTTCAGCCGTTGGCAAAGTGCTACATCACTCAATACTACCCTTATCTGGTATACGCATCATCATTTATCATGCTTTATTTTTTTCTTCCTTTCAATCAACAGATACAACCGCTGCGTTGCTGTCTTACCAACACAACCCCCTAACAAAAAAGGGCAAACAAGGGGAGCCCGATCAAAAACAACTCCCCAAATGCGTTCCGTTTTACGCGTTGAACACATCAGAAGCACCTGGCTCTCATCGCAATACAAAATAATCAATCAAAATTCATAAAAAGCCCTGCAAGTGACGTGCAGTGGTGATGAGTTCAAATGTAGTAAATTGCCTTTACACCAACAGCCGACGCATCCTCGTCATCGTCAGCACCACACCTTTCCCATTCTTTTCAATTCCACACACTACCGGGAAAGATATTATGATGAACTGGTTGTGAGCCGCTATCAAAATTATTCCGCATATATAGGCATTTACGATCAAATATTGAAAGGAATAGTGTGACACATGTAATTGGCCTGAAATAATCCTGACACATACCTTTTTATACATCCACTAGTAATAAGTGGTTGCCAGGTGAAATATAATCCGCATAAATGTCAAATGAAATCAATGAATAACATCGCAAGTGTGATCCCTTGAGCCCTCTATTCTTCCAGGACTCACCCTCATTTTTCTTGTTGCAAATGCAATTGACGAGCATTAAGTGGCGCGCGCGAAAAGTACATGAACACAAGGAGTCTTATTCCTCATAAAAATGGTATCAAACGGAATGTAAGGTTGATTGTCGATTGAAATTGGCGGCGTCATACACGGAATACAATAAAGTGAAAGGTGTAAGTGAAGGAGTCGCCCATCACCGTTATGAATTATTCATGAGATCCATTGAACCTAATCGATAAAAGATACAGAAATATCTGCGAAAACTACCGTACTACCTCGAAATATTCAAATTTCACATAGGCTGCCCCCGCAACGATGACGGAAATCACTCGAACTGCTGACGCCTGCATACATTCAATAGCTCGCGATGCTTACCGGTCCAGCTGCAATTCAACGCCGGAGGTGTACGCGCCTTCCGTTAGTGCTACCGCCAATGGCAAAAGCAACTACCGACATCCGCCACTTCAGTCCCTAAATGGGCATTCGAACAGTGCCAGCACTGGCAGCAGCAGCCTCACCGGCCGGGAAGTTTTTGAAGACCGGGAAATGTACTACGTATCGCCGACGAAGCGGAAAAGCACCCGTTGTGAGACCCGTGCTGAACACCTTCACAACTCATCGGGACGGCGTTTCTCGATGACTTGGACCCCGCTGAGTATAGTCGCTGCTTCGGCACAGACAAATCGCCTCGAAAGTAACGATGGGAAGATTTATCCCCCACCCAGCTATCCCACATACGGAACTATGAGACCCGATACGACGGTGGTGGACAATTTCGAAAATTCCAGTCACTATTCGGACTCAGCGATGCAACTTCTGCGCTCGGGCAGTTGTAGTGGAGTTGGCGGGGTCATTGGCAATAATAATCTGATTACTGCTGCCAGCAGTAGTACCAGCAGTATCCACACCCTCCTCCCGGCGGCGACAATGGCACGCACTACCAATAATGTAACGTTTTCCAATTGCACTGACGAACGACCGTTTCACTCGAATCGTGGGTCACTTCGGCGCAGCAAGGGACGCAGCAACCAGTCGCTGTGTAGTTGTGATGCGGGTGCGGACACAGAAATCAATCCGGATCCAATACGCCCATTGTATCAGTACAGCTTGGATCGCCGGAATAAGGGACACACGTATACGTGTGAGCAAAACGCACAGATACTCCTGCGACTGGAACGTGAGCGTAATAGAAAATTATCGTTAAAGGATCTGTCGAAGGATGCATCGGCGACTAGTGCCAGAAGAAGTAGTATCAAAGCAGCTCTGGATATACAGGTACATAAGTGATTATCTTTGCCATCGATTTTCACAGGAAGAGAAAATTCTTGTTACTCTCGAGTGTTCGGCATTCAAACAATGTCGCACTTTGTCTTCATTAGTTTTTCCTTTTAGTTCTGTTGTGTTAATGCCAGTCAAAGTTCGCTCGACTTTTATGATACGTAGACCTTGTGAATTACCATCTCTTTTTCTTAGCTTTGTCGTGAATATACTAAAGACTATGGAAGCTGTTTTTAATTGAAAGCTGGATCGCGGATAATAAAGTCATAAAACTGACATTTAATAAAATTTAAGATGTGGATGATTGAGTAGTCATAGTAAATATTTGCAGCGAATATTCACCTGAGTCTAGATATAAAGGGTGTTCAAATGTGAGGTATCATTATAAATTTTGAATAAAAGACATAAATTGTGTGAAATCTGTATTTATTTATATAGCAAATTAATGTACATTGGTTGCGGTTAATAATGAAAAAGAATGCTGTCCAAGAGGCCTCCTCTGCTAGCTCGGCAGGCTGTCAACCTTTCACGAAAATTTTGAATCACTTTTTCGCATAATGATGGTTCGATAAGTCATGTTTGCTCGATGATGTTGTCTTTGAGGTGTTGAACAGTTTGAGGGTTATCGGTATAAACTTTTCTCGTCAAGAGATACGATAAGAACAAATCCAGTGGTGTTAAATCGCATGATTTTGGTGGTCAATTCACGTCTGTTCTTCGGAAAATTATGCGATTGTTAAACTTCTCTTTTAAAAGGTCGATTGAGTTCGTTGCTGTGTGACATGTTGCACCATCCTGTTGTAACCACATATTCTGCACATCAATATCTTCCAATTGACTACACAAAAAGTTTCGAATCATCGCTTGATATCGAGCTCCATTCACAGTAACTGCATTGCCATTTTCATCTTTGAAGACGTCACCACACCAAAATCCACACCAAACAGTAACTTTTTTTGGTTTTATTGACCTTTCAAACATTCCTCTAGGATTTTCTTCAGCGCAAATGCAACAGTTTTGTTTATTGACATAACCGCCAATTTCAAAATGAGCCACATCAGTGAAGATAATTTGCTTGAAAAAAATGTCATTTTGTTGGCGCTTCTCTATGGCCCAATTATCGAATTGCCGACGCACTGCGTTGTGAGTTGACTTTAATTTTTGTGTTAACTCTTTACATGCAGATCTTTGTGCAAAATGTTAAACAAAGTTGTTGGTTCGATGTTAAATTTCTGTGAACGACGACGTATTAACATCCTTGGCTCTTCAGCAACACTTCTGCTAACAGCTGCAATATTTCCACTCGAACGACCACTACGATGATAGGCTTTACTTCTCTAATCTTGAACCGAACCAGTTTCTTCAAATTTATGAACGTTTTAATAGCACGGTTTGACGGAGCATTTTCTCTAGAGTATTTTGAACGAAATTTTCTTTCAACTTCTGCAAAACGTTCACCATATTTAAAATAAGTTTTAATAATAAAATCACGTTGCTCACACTATTGAGTACCGATCTATTTTAGCTAACGGGAATGTATTTATTTCATACCTGAAAATATTCGGTGTAATCTAATAGCTGTAAAAAAAAGTGGAGGCCAATTTAAAATGATACGTCAAATTTGAAAAATGATACGTCAAATGATACGTCAAATTAGATATTATTTATTTCGTGTCACATTAAGAAAACAAAAGATACACAGTAGTATTTTTCAGTTTTAATCATTAAACCCTGATCTCACACCCAGAATTGTAAATAAAAAATGTGGTTTATATTTTAATAACAAATTTGGAACCTGCACCTACAAAAATATTTTATTAAATTAAATTAATGAAGCTCTCAACAACAGGAGAAGGGAAGCATGTTTAATCCAAGCTTTAAATCCTTCTTAATTAATTTTCAAAAGAACAATCAGATTTAGGTAGCAATCCAAAATACAAACTTTTTGTTTATTTTAAAGTAAAACAAAATTAAACTGCCCTTGACTTTAATTAACAAAAGACGATTTCTTGAAAATATAATGTGTCAGGCAGACATTTGGCTGACCTAATCAGAAATAATAGTTCATTAACAGAAATAAAGAAAAGAAACATGAAAACATTTGGTAAATTATTGTTCGCCTTCTTCCCTCACCTGCCACTATCTGTCCATCCATCGCTCACAGAATTGCCCGTGGCCCTAGAATAAAGCCACTCAGACCGGGAATAACACGAAAAATTAAAGCTTGCATTAAAAAAGCAATTACCGCTATATCATATCCTGGTAATCTTTCACTTCATCCCGCGCTCTCTCTCTGTATTTTGGCAAACGGTGCCGCATTCTATTTATGTACGTTCATTTGATTAAAGGGAACGAAAATGCAAACTAGAGCAAAAAGGACAATTACACACACACAACACACAAGTCCCTATACTTTATTCCGTAAAGGTGGACGAGAAAGAGTATGTGTGTGTACCATGTCATTCTGTTCGCCTGCCAAGATTGTAATTTTCTCCAACATTTTTGATGTTCTGTGAGACAGGTAAAATAACGAAAAGAGGTAGTGGGTGGCAGTGCTACTGCAATGCACTTCTCGGTTCGCAGCCCTCTTTATGAACAATTAGGGGAATTTAAAATTCTACTTTTCTTTGTCTTTGTCGCACTTAACGCGTCATGTAGAAGCATTGAGGACCTGCAATCTATGCCAGCCGGGAAGAATAATGTTTAAGCTGCCGGATTCATAAGATCAAGGCGGAATTATATTGAAAAACAATACGTTTGTTTTAGTGGGACTTATTTACGTATAATTACCTTTAACTTCGTTGTCGTAGACGCAATTGGCCATGATTCATATGACGTAAAGGGCTGAGGTTATTTGCAAAGGGCAAACAAGTACAGTTTCCACCTTCCTTTAGAACGGAAGGTGGAAATTGTACTTGTAAAGATGAGCAAATTCATGATAAGAATCAGACATTCTACATGGAACATCGTATGCGCAGGTCGTGGGATAAGCTAAACTTGTTTTAAGGCTATCTGCTAACCAATAACAAATTTTATTTGTCCATTTTGAAAGGAATTTGAAATTTAAGATGTTATTGGTTCGGACCTATGCATCGCTCTTAGTGTTTTGAGATACAAGATATAGTCGTCATAAACGTGATAATGGAATTTTTTCTAGTCTGTTTCAATTTCCCGTCAAACCTTATGAGTGGTTCTTCTACTTTTCTTTAACGACGAGTCTTTAATCTAAAATGTAGGGATCATAACACTGCCACGTCACTGCATCCCAACTGGTCCGTAGTTAAAAACAACGGCAACACTCACAATAAAATATGTACTATATCTTTTATTAAATCAAAAAATTGTTCTTTTATTTTATTTTCAAATCAATTTCTATGAAAAGTTTTTAAAAAAAATACTTTCAACCTCAAAATTTTGAAAAAAAAAAACGATTTAAAAACACTTGTTTACTAATTTTATTCAAAATTGTGAAATTAAGTCAGGCAAGCCTCGAGTCCTATGTACTTTTTATAGCACGCCCTCGCTCTAACCTTTTTTACAACACATTTTCGTGTAACACGGTAAAGTCTCGTTCTAACACATTTTGGGTTTTTTTTAAGAAAAAAAGGCATTAAGCCGTTTCAAATACGCCCATCTATATATATAAAAGAAAGTGTCCGAAGCGATGTAACCGCATAACTCCAGATTGGCCGAACCGATTTTGATGATTTATACTTTGTTGGAAAGGTATTTTCTCAGCACGGGTTTTAGAAGAAAAAAAAATTTAAATTTCAAAATGGCTTATTTTGACCACCCAGCGTGTTACGAAAGGTTTTTTTCGATTTTTTTTAAATTTTGTATTTATTTATTTTGGCAACAACCAAATAAAGAATCACATTTGAATGTAACATATCGTATCACAATTGAACTGTCAGATAGACACGCAACGTAACGCCACCTATTATCGATCAATGGAGAAGCCAATTTTGTTTCATGTTTGGTGGCGCTGTCGGATTCGGATTTCTTCATTGCGATTTTGTGAGTTTTTGTGAATTAAAATTGATATGAGAATATATCTATATCTGTTTATATATATATGTATAAAAAAATCAATCCATATTTGCGTTTGTTGCCGGTGTTTGGCCAAACGCGTTAACCGATTCCAATGACATTTTTTTTTAAAGAAAGGTGACGTCTATACGAAGGATGTTATGTATGTGCGATGTCTGTATCTGCATCGGTGTGTAAATTATGTGTTTCTTAAAAAAGAAAAAAAAATTGACAATGTATTTATACACTGTGTGTTTCGTATGTAGGTATCATGTGCTTTGAAAAAAAAACAAATTTAAGTGAAATAATAAAAAGTTTTTTTGTGTACTATTTTCTATATATAAAAATCAATCCATATTTGCGTTTGTTGCCGGTGTTTGGCCAAACGCGTTAACCGATTCCAATGAATTTTTTTTCCATGAAATGCGACGTCTGCACGAAGGTTGTTATGTTTGGCTATATCTGCATCGGTGTGTGAGATATGGGCATTTGAGTGAGTACACATGCATATGTGCGTATGCGTGTAAATTACGACGCAGATACAGAGACCGTACAGACTTCACTTATTTTGTTATCCGAACAAGCATATGAAAGAGGGAGACCACACACGCTTATTGTTGAATTTGTGCGCACTTTCATTCTTGAGATATCGTGTGTTCAATATTTTATTCAAATAACTCTTATTGAAATTTTTTGCATTTTTTTGTGAATCGGACATCGGAAAGTTGCTTTTCCAACATTGATAACAATCGGTGTGAAAGTGAATGAAAAGTGATTCAATCGAAGTTTTTTATTTTCGCTTTGTTGTTTGATTCGCAGAAGTAAGGTGACATAGGCGCCTGCCAGACAACAAGCACCTACCCTAAACGGAACAACGAAGTTGTGTGAGCGGCCTAAGCCATGCGGAGAAAAACGTGCAGTCCCTTTCACCGGTTGAGCTCAAATCAGGCAATCTTCGGTATTGGCCTGAGAGTGTTTCTGTGAACTTTGGCCAAAATCGGTCTTCTTTTTTTAGGCGCAGCAACATACGCCGTATACCCGCTATAGACAATTATAAGGAAGTCTACTCGAACATATTGGCCAATAGAATTGTCGGATACGGGCAAAGCCGGGCAGGTGCAGCTAGTTTATGATACATTTAAGTTAAAACTAAAAGTCTAGTTTGATTTTGTAACGTTTTTTAAACTTGTTTGTTCAGTTTTTTGTACAGTTTGTACAGTTTTGTTAGGTTTATGGTAGTGAAAATCAGTTGCATTTTGTGTTTTTGTATATTTTGTTTATGTATATATGTATAACTACAGTTTTAATTTCAAAAAATATTTGTTGGTGTTTTTTGAGATTATGGAACGCAACTCTGTTTTTGCACTGGCTTTTTGTACCGTTTAACATGACACGGTATATTCCAGGAACGTAACCCCCGTGTTTGGCGAGGCTTACATTTCTTACTAATCTATATTATAAGGGCACTCAGAACTGTCGGTGCCTGCCAGACGACTGGACATACCCAAAGCTTGAGCAGGACCAACTCCAAAGACTTACTTACTTAACGCTGCTTCCAGTCGTCCAGAACAAGCACTTTGGGATCCGCGATGTCTTGATCTTTAAAAGGGAGGTTTAGTCACCAACCTAGGGGCTGGCATTCGAAGATCCTCTTCACTGGAGCATTATTGTCCATTCGCTTAATGTCGTCGAGCCGATGTAGTCGACGTAATCTAGGTTTTTAGACTTCATCCACATTTTGCTCATAGAGATCGCGGTTGTATTTTCCCCTCCATTCGCCCTCCTCGCACACAAGACCAATTATCCGATGGAGTATTTTTCTTTCCATTGAATCCAATATAGGCTCTCCTCTCCTTGTCATCTTGAAACTTTTAGTTTCAGTGTTGTGTAGAGCTTACACTTTGTCTCCGCGTTAGGAGTTTTAAGCCCATTTGTTTTGCCAAAAACAAGTAGCAACGGTGATTCTTCATCGGATCTATACTATGGTGTCATTTCAGGGTCATTTCAGGCTTAAGCGTTACCACCAACAGCGAAGCCTGTATAGAAGCCTGTGGAGAAAGCGATGACACTGCGAGACATTTCCTTTCTGATTGCGCTGCTTTTGTTCCGTCTCTGGTGGTATTTGGCGCTGATGTGGTGAATGAAGCGCCTACACGTGTTTCTTAGAAAGACGAGAACATTTCAGTTGAAGTGGTGTCTCTTCCTGGCAGTACAATGGACCAGTATTGAGTCTGAATTCTCCAGTTTAGAAATACCCGCACCACGGAAAAAAAAGTGTCATTCGTGGAGCTGATGTTTACTCCAAGGTTTAGTCATCATCTCTAAGTCGATGCTTTCAACAGAGAAGTTTGCTCCTAGTCGCTTTAATATGCGGCTATAAAGTCAATGGCAAGATGGTAGGTCTCGACTTAAAACTCATTGGTCTTTCTAGTATTTGCCTTAGTGTGAAGATTTGGTTTTATTGTCGTCGCCGGGCCGATAACCAAATTGCTACATACCGATTAGTGTGTTGCCGAGCGGTTCTTAAATGCGACATTTAGCAGGGATATGCATTGGTTGTTCTTGCAAGACATAAGATCGCCTCTGTTGTAGACGGGGGGCATATGGAGCTAATAGTCCAGTCATCGGACATACTTTCTTCCACCATACTTGGCTGATGATTTGGTGCACGCCCCTTCCAAAACATAACCTCCGTATTTAAAGATCCCCACTGGTTAACTCTCAGAGTCGGCGGTCTTGTTGTTCATTAACTTTTTTACAGGTATACTAACCTCTATAAAACTGGGTGGTGGAACTGGTTCTTCGTTGACTGGACATGGGTTATGTGTTTTTGGTGATAAGGTTTCTTTCTCTGTTTTGAAGAGCCTGCATTTCGGTCTTAAGGTCAGCAGCCAGTTGTTGGCCTTTTCATAAGACCTCCGGATATTATTTCGATTGCGAGTCTCTTCGATCTCCTTGACTCCGAAGATGGAGCTTAATTCCTTTTATTCTGCGAAGTGTGCCAACCAGGTACTATTAATTATAAAAACTGTTGATTTAGGTGCCTGTTAGATGACTGGGAATCCCCTTAAGGGAGCAAAGAAATTGCATAGTCGGGACTAAAGAAGGAGTTAGAATCCCTTTATCCCGCCAAACTGTCCACTTAGGTACTGTGGATTAAGAAAATTGTAACTGAGCAATAACAAAAAAATTACCTACCGCACACATAATTTTCCCATACTAAGAAAGTAGAAACCTTTTTTGTTTCAAAATTTTAATTTTGAATTTTTTTTCCAAAACTATTAAAAGAAATACCTTGATTTAAAAATTAAATAAATTGTTGGCTTTAAAAACACTTATAGTAATTTATTGTAAGTGTTGCCGTTGTTCTTAAGAAAAAACAATTTTAAGTCATCTGTTTAGAAAATTTTGCCCTTCCGCCTACGCCGGGAAAAAAGACCCCTCCCATATTGAAAAATGCTTGTATTTTGTCCCTCTCTTTTGTCCTTAATGGAATCTAAATTAAGTATAATTTAAAGAAATTTACATTGTCAATCAACTCTCGCACCTCTCTAAATGGTGATTGGATCATCCCCTACTTGAACTGTAATTTGTTTTCAATGCCTTCAATCTCAATCGATCACAATTTGATGATTGCAACTGGAAATCAAATTATTCTTCAAAGATTCCTTCAAACTCTTCAGCAAATTGTTTTATCGATCAACTAATAGTTCGCGAGCTTTGATGGTAAATCACTACTTCAAGATACAGCATCTACAAGGTAAAAGCAACTTAATAGAAAACAAAATACGCACGTCAAAGTAAACCCTTTTTCATTTTAAATTCCCGGAATAAAAAGAAATCTTATTTCAATTGTGCACACCGCACACACACTTCTTGTTACTGCCGGTAGCCTTTGCATTGGTTACACGCAATCAGCAAACCCCCGAAGGACAACCTTCATTTCACTTTGGCATAGGAAAAATGTATCCCTTTCACCCCCAAAGAACTTCACTAACTTTCTCAAACGTAGGAACATAAGTAAATACATACACACATGTATGCTATTGATATGAGATGGGAAAGGTGTCCTCCCGTCATCTTAAATTCAGTTTGGCTTGAACGAATTCATTATTGGTTCCGCGTAGTGATTTTGTTTGTCTCTAACTTATGTACCTAGCTATCTCTTTCGCCCTGAATACAGATTTTCCTAACTTTTTTTTATTTGTTTTTTCCCTTAACCCATTTTCAATTAGGAAGTTGGATTGTTTTTCATCACCATTTCCGTTTTTTATGAAATTGTTTATATGAAAATTACGTTTGCCGTTACGCCAAATTTCACATTTTGAACTAGGTACCTACCTATGCAGTCTTGAGTTTTCAATAAGTTTTCAGTTTTGTTCTATCTCTTTCCATTCAGAATCATCAAGTTCACATGTTGTTTTGCCGTAAATGCCAAATTTTGGTATATAAGGCAAATTTCCATTTCAATTTGTAAATTTTTCTCAAGATTGTTATTTGACATAGTCTATGAGTTTAAATGTGGCAATGAAAAATATAATAAAATGCAAGGATTGATTTTTATTATTTTTTTTTTGTAATTTATTTTTATTTTTGGTAAACTTATAACTTATAGCTAGACAAGAATTCATAAAACTAGCATCTATGGAATAATCTTTGAACTGCCTTACTGTGCCTATGCGAGTGCTCTACGGTAAGAAATAAATATAAATTATACCTAGTGCCTTTCAGCTTAAAAGTAAATTAAAGTTATTTTTATTTTTTTTTATTTTTTTTAATATACAAGTATTTGTCACAAAGAAAGTACAAAATTAAAAAATTTGGTTTCTTTGTATTTTTGTTTTTTTTTACAAACTACGTTAACTAATTATGTACAACCTACAACCTACTCTTAAAGCAAGAACAGCAACTTTTTTTTTGTAACAAACTAAAACTAGGGTCATGTCTCCAGTAGTCGAACACTTAGTGGTGGGTTCGAAATGAATCGAATTTTGTAAACGATGGGTTAAACTTATAACTGTGGTATAAATTTTGTATGCAGCGTTATATCAAAATTATTTAATAACTTTTTGAATTTGATTTATAACTATGACTGAATAATTTAGATTTAATAAAAACTGAAAAATAACGTAATTTCCCAGTAGTCGAACACTAGAACAATGAGTTTCCTGATTTCGAACATGGATTATTATAGGTGGTTTCTTCGTATAGAATTAATTAAAAAGAATAAAAAGTAGACGATTATACTCGTATTGTATCAAAACAGTTTTATTTGTAAGTTTGTACTTTTATTTAAATTAATATAGAAAACAAAATCCGTCATTTCAAGCTTAACTCAGGTACCTAGGTATATAATTCATATCTAATCGTGGGGTTTCGGTTAAGAACTCATCGCCGATAAGAAAAAAAAACTTAAAAAACATTAAGGGTGCTTTTTACAGAAAAAAAAACATTTAACAATTAACATTTTATTATTATTTAACGAATATAAAAAAATCCATATTCAATAAAAAAAAATTGCTCCATGAGCTAAAATAAAAGCTTTCCGCCGATAAAAAAAACTTTAAAAACATTAAGCGTGCTTTTAAAAGAAGAATAACATTAAACAATAAACATTTTATAAAATAATGAATACCTACCTAACTATAAAAAAGCGCCACATTCAATAAAAAAATTGCTCCATGAGCTAACAAAAACAACTTAATAAACATAATCACGAAATTCATATTCAATGCGCTCTTAATATTGCAGTGCGTCAGGTATAATGTAGGCTTATAAAACTAATTGCAAAAAGTACAAATAAAGTCTTAAAATTGAGCTTCGTTGAATGTTTTTGTGCACAAAGCGGTGCAAGCTAAATGGTACCACCTGCTGCACTTGATTGATTGATAGTTGATTGATATTTGGTTAGGGTATATTACACTGCGACCTATTGGTCTATTGTGTCCCCTTGCTTGTGCCTCGGAGAGGTACATGCCCTCGTTCAGAGTCCTCTCTAGATACTTCTTTGTGAAGCGTGTCGAGGTATTGCTCTGATTTATCCTTGTCAGGTCACACTCCTTAGAGCACAGCGTCCAGTCCAGTTTCTTTGATGAATCTGAGAATGAGCTGTGGGTCCATGGTTTGTATGTCCTTGTCTGTTGGTGCCTGCCCAAATGTTTCATCCTTTTGTGGGTCAGTGCCCCACAGGATTCCAGTATATGGTCTATAGTTTCGGCGGTTTCACTGCAGAATCTGCAGAGCCCGTCCTCCGATATGCCCATTTTCCTCAGGTGCTCCTTGAGTCTGCAGTGCCCCGTGAGGAGGCCTGTTAGGATTCTTAGGTTATTTTTGTTAAGGTCGATACAAACTTTGAATCTCTTTTGGTTGTAATTTGCTAAGAGTTTCTTTGCTTGCCTCAGACCTTGGAGGTTGAGAAAGGTTTTGGCCTTTGTTTCTTCCTCCAGTCTCCTGAACTCTTCGCGTATAGTGTGTTCTCCTATCCCGCAGAATGGTTCAGGTCCTATGAAGGGTTGCTCTGCCCCTTTTCTTGCCAGAGAGTCCGCTGCCTCATTGCCCGTAATGCCAACATGGCCAGGCACCCAGCAGATGGAGATTCTGTTATTCTTGCCTAGTCTATTCAGTCCTGGTAGGCATTCCCACACGAGTTTTGACTTGATAACGTAGGCGTCAAGAGCCTTTATAGCTGCTTGGCTGTCAGACATTATTGCTATGTTGCAATTTCTATAGTTTTTCTCGAGGTTGATTCGAACGCACCTGTCTATGGTACATATTTCTGCCTGAAAGATGCTGGTACATTTGCCCATGGATTCGTAGTGCTTAGTTCCCGGCCCAAACACTCCTGCACCAGTTTCCTCCTCAGTCCTCGAGCCGTCCGTATACCACTTTGTTGTGCGGTTGCTCAGTCCATAAGTTATGGATTCGTTGCTCCAGTTCTCCTTATTGCTGAGCTTTATCTGGAAATTCTTCTCGAAGTTGAATTTCCTGATGCTGTCGTCCCTAGGTATGCCAAGAAGTGGGAGTTTTTTGAGTAAGTCACCGTGTTCTTTCGAACCGATGCATTTCCATCTCCCAATTCCCTCCTTTGCCATAATAAGGATTATTTTGTCTGCCTCGTTCATCACCATGATGTGTAGAGGAGTCAGTTCCAATAACACCTCCATGGCTGCGGTTGGGCAGCTACGCATTGCTGCGGTAATGCATAGGCACGCCAGTCTTTGCACTTTGCCGAGTGTCTCTCGCGTTGTGACTAGACTGGTTCCTTTCGCCCATGCTACCGCTCCGTATGTGATCATTGGTCTCACGATTGCAGTGTACATCCATCGCAGGATGCTTCGGCTGCATCCCCATGCCTTCCCCGCTAGGCTCCTACATATCATGAGAGCGCGGGTGGCCTTCTTGGATATCTCCTCTGTATGTTTTCGCCAGAGGAGTTTACTATCTAGATAGAGTCCTAGATATTTTACTTCTTTGACTGGTATCAGTGTCGTGCCTGATAGGTTTATGTCCTTAAGTCTTTGAAGTTGTCTTTTCCTTGTGAATGGTACTATCGTTGTTTTCGCCGGATTGATGTTAAGTCCGACATTATGGCACCATTCCTTGGTTACTTTAAGCCCCTTTTGTATGATGTCTCCAAGGGTTTCTTCGAACTTGCCCCTGGCAATCAATACAATGTCATCGGCGTACGCCTGACAGTTGATGCCATGGTTGGTTAATTTTTCCAGCAGTTCGTCTACAACTACGCTCCACATTAAGGGTGATAGTACCCCTCCTTGTGGACATCCTCTCGTTGTGTTTACTCTGATGGTTCCAGATGGTGTTTCAGTCTCTGCTGATCTAGTGCTCAGCAGCTCACACATCCAGTTGGATACTGTACTGTTAACTCCTTTCCTATCCAGGGATCGTTTGATCGCATCATGTGAGGTGTTGTCAAATGCTCCCTCTATGTCTAGGAAAGCGCACAGTACTATTTCTTTTGCCTCCAGGGCACTTCGAATTATCTCCGTCAGCTGATATAGGGCGGTCTCTGTTGATCTGCCCGCTCTGTATGCATGCTGACGATGATGTAAGGGGGATGTGTTCAGAACATCTTCCCTTAAATAATTGTCTACAGCCTTTTCTGTCATCTTCAGAAGAAATGACGTAAGGCTGATGGGTCTGTACGATTTTGGCTGTGTGGGGTCTTTTTTCCCCGCTTTTGGTATAAACACAACCCTTGCTCGTCTCCATTGCATTGGTATGTGGCCCAAGGCAATACTGCTCCTTGTTATCTTTAGCAGGTGTGGTATTAGTACCCTTTGCCCTTCTTGAAGAAGGGCGGGTATAATGCCGTCCACTCCGGCAGATTTGAAAGGCTGAAAGGAATTTATTGCCCATTTCAGCCGTCCCTCAGAACAGATGGTTGATGTTGTTTCCCAGTCTTCCCTCCGAGGTCTGATTGAAGTGGTATTGATTCCTCGCTCAGTACTAGGCGAGCTGCCAGGAAAGTGAGTTTCTAGTAGCAATAGTGCCCTTTGATCCTCATCTTCCGTGAACTCGCCATCTGGTTTCCTCAGAGACATCGGCACCCCTCCTGACTTCGCAAGAGCTTTGTGTAGCCTTGCCGCAGTAGGGGTGCTGGTGATTGTCTCACAGAATTTTCTGAAGCTATTTCTTTTAGCTTTTCTTATTTCCTTATTATATGTAGTAAGGGCCATTTGGTAGCTTTGCCATTCTCCGCTGCGCTTTGCTTTATTAAAAAGCTTCCGCACCTCGGATCTTAATTTTGACAAGTTATTGCTCCACCATGGCGTCTGTTTCCTGTCCCGTTCTCTACTTAAAGGACAGCTTTCTTCGAACGCAGTGATGATGGCGTTTGTTATGCCTTCCACTGCGCTCTCTAGCTCTAGGGGGTGTCCCGGAGCCTTCCTTAGACTAAGGCGCCCCAGTTTGCTCTCTAGAGCAGTTCTATAAGTTTCCCAATTGGTTTTCCTTGGGTTTCTTACTGGATTTCTCGTGATACTTGTGCTGTCCAGGTCGAATACTATTATTCGATGGTCAGACAATGACGGCTCACTAGGTACTCTCCAGTTACTAATTAATTTACTTACGCTTGTGCTACCAAGCGTGAGGTCGAGTACTTCCTCCCTGACACTAGTTACAAAAGTGGGGGTATTTCCCACGTTTATAATATCAAGTGACGAACTCATAATAAATAGTAGTAGACACTCACCCCTGGTGTTGGTGTCGGTGCTCCTCCATATGATGTTGTGGGCATTTGCATCACACCCTATAAGGAGCGACATGCGGAGCTTGTTGCAATGCTCCACCAGTCGCTGCATTTGGGATGATACAACCGGCTCATCCCCTGCACAGTACGCCGATACGATGACAATGGTGCGGTAACATCCTTCAACATCCAGATGTACCTGAATTGGCACCAGATCTCGTGTCGCGTATTCTGAAAATAGAATAAATTTATATTTATTGTTTATTAGAATGCAAGCTCTCGGTTTCTCGGCCCGAGTGTCCCATATTACCTTTGCATCCTTGCTCGCCAATCCTTTGACTTGTCCTTTCAGGATCCATGGCTCCTGGATCAGTACTAGCCCTAGGCTTTGGCAGGTAAACATCCTAGATATAGTCGCCGAGGCGGCTATAGCATGATGAATGTTCACCTGTGCTAGTTTAATTTTTCTGTTGGCGGGGTTCATCGAGCTATTGCTCGCGCGGGGCAATTGCCCCGTCCTCCTTCAGCAACGAATCTTCCTCCTCCTGGTTGATTTCCTGGAAGAGGTCGATGACCGTGTTGTCCATTTCCCCCTCAGAGATCGTGCTCTCCGAGACGGAAAGAGACTCCTCGGTCTCCTCAGGAGCCTGCTCCGCCGATTGGACAACGGAAGAAAGTGCTTTAGTCTTCGGAGGAGCAGTATGCTCTACCTCTGACTGCGCGCTCTGCGAGTTCAGATTCGATGCTGGCTGGGCTGTCTGCCCAGAGATCTCGTCCGACCTCTTGAGTCCGCACACCGCAACCCTGCCGAATCGGTAGCTCAGTGATCCTTTTTGGGTTTTTATGGCGTCGAAAGATTCTCGGTCGATGCCAAGAGCCAGTACCTGCCCGGTTCCCTCTTTTCGACAATTGAGAATCCTCCACGCCTGGACGTTAAGTCCCACATTCTGTGCTTCCAGCAGTGCCAAGGAGGTTTTAGCTTCTTGCTCTGCACTGCGTTGAAGGAAGATTGTTATGGAGTAGGACCGTGGTATATCTGTCCCACTGCATGCCATGAGGCGTGTCCCCTTCCATTTCCCCAGCTTTGGGGCTACTGCCTTTAGCCACTCAGCTGTCTGCGGAGTCTCGCAGTCAACTAAGAGCATTCCATGTTTGAAATGTATGCCCTGGAATTTGAGCTTATGCTCCCATCCCAAGGCCATTTCCAACACAATGGCGTCTTCAAGTGCCGTGAGGTCTGGGTTGCTGAGGATCTCCTGCGGATATTTCACCGGGAGAACAGCAACCTGCTCAGCAATCGCACCTGTCTCGTGTCTACCGCTAGCCGGGACGGTTTTCACCGCCGTAGCATAGCTTCGACCGACCACGGTGGCGCTCGCTTTTGCGGGCTTTCCCGTGGCCCTCTCGGTGCCTTCATCCACCTTCTGTTTCTTGGCTTTATTTGTTGTGGGGGGGGGGGGGTGATGTTGTTGTTCCCCCTTTTTCCCGTCGCCACTTCTGTACTTCCAGGCTTGGCCCGATGTTCCTCAGCCCTCTTTTTGGCTTCCTCAGGCCCGAAGCCTTTAGTGAGGTAGCGGAGGTACCATTTAGTGCCAGCACCACTAAGTCCCCTTCGTAGTGGGTCATCCCTCGCGCCTGGTTTCCCAGGTGGAGGTAAGGCTGGCTTATTCCTCTTCCTTCCGGTGTTGTTGTCGGGGGGTACAGGGGCTGGTACTTGAGCTATGCACGTTCCCGCTGCCCTAGTTCCCTCCACCATTACCTCCCCGGACAGGGAGGGGATTAGGATTTGGGTCCTATCCCCACTGCAAGCACTTGTCGGTGCTACCGGGCTTCTTCCCGGGCCTTTTGGCACCCCCGTGGCTTGTCGTGAGGTGACGATGGTTCTTTGACTGGTGCTGGGTTGCACTAGTTTAGAGCCTCCCTCTCGACTCGTTCCGGGTCTATCTTGTGCCAGGCGGTCGTCATGGATGTCCTGCTCCATCCGACCAATGGCTTCGTCTGCGGTCTGTCCCCGCACTCTGTTGAGTTTGTTTTTGTTTTTGTTTTTTTTTTTGTCTGTTTTGGTTCATGTCCCACGAGTAGCGCGGGAAAGGCGGTCGACCACGTCAGAGCCCCGCATTAGCGTGGTAAGGCCATGGTTACTCTCTGAGGTGGCCCAGTATCAGAGAGGCTCCGCAGAAATACAGCCGGATACCCCTGGCTGCAAACCATCCAATAAGCACGGGTCGCATGACACTCTGGATTAGGGGTAGATGGACGTTAAGTCCTAGTCAGTTCTTGGCTGCTGCACTTATCACATCCTATATTTTTGAGGCCTTCTTCTTCTGCGTCGGTGTCCAACTCATCCTTACATTTGCCACAAGACATTTTTTGGCACTGATTTTGGGCTAGTAATATTGCTCTTGAAGGCTTAGGTCTTTGTTTACTAATAGGTTTTTGATGTTTTTTTGACAGTCTTAACGTTTTTCTGGCATCAATGTCAGATCTTCGTTTCTGTTTAGCTTCTTCTAGTTTGTTGTGAAACTGCCTCCATTTAGAAGATGAAATTGACATGTTTGCCCTATCTTTGGGGAATAAATAATATAATAAATAACATATTGATGCCTGTACCATCAGAAATAAGGCCTTCAACTAATATTTCGTCTACTATAGCTTGTAGGTCATCGAAGTCTGCGGTGACTTCTATTGTAGAAATGTTTTCTATGCTCATAGGATCATTTATAATAAAGCTATTGTTAAGCATAATGTTACCAGTAATATGTTGTACATCCTGCAGTCTTTCGGGTTCGGTTTCTTGGTGGAACTGGATTATTGTAGGTTGTTGTTGATCCGTTACTTGAAAAGGATAACAGTTGTTCATAGCTTCTGAGATGGTTTTAAGCAGGATTTCAAAATCGATATTATTTTGTTGAAGCTCGTACTTCAATGATGACAAAACCTCCTTCGTAGTAACGAGCTTTTCATATGATATGCCTTCTTTCTCTTCTGTCAAAGTTTCCTCATTTCTGCAAACCAAATTTTTCATTGTGTTCTGAATACACTTGGAGTAGTCAACAGCGTTTGAATCGAAGGGGTAAAGGCCACATTTCCTGGAGGCATTGCGTACAACCTGTGATCGATCGGTTTTATCGAGAACCATCTTTAACACCTCGCAAAAGTTTATTTTGGTAACTGTTCTTTCATGGTTCCCAGGAATCATGCTCCATTCTCTTACCCCTGCCTTGTAGTCGCTCTTTATGCCTTTGAAGGCCCCCACATCCGAGGGCTGCATAATGTGGGTTGTGTTTGGAGGAAGTGAATATAATATGATTTCATAATTAGAGCAAAAGTCGCTTAAAGCCATGGATAGGTGAGATTTATGTCCATCCACAAGAAGCAGAACTGGTCTCCTAATCTCATTTTTTGCAAGCCATCCATTGAAATCATTTGCCACATATTCAAAAAATGTTTCGGATCTCATCCATCCTGTTTCCGAGCGACCTATAATCCAATCGTCTGGCATATTGCTTATAAGCTTTGACGGTGGATTTCGTGTATAAGGAAACACTATTTCAGGAGGTAATGTCACTCCGCTTGCACTAAAAACGAGCAGTACCGTTAAATTATCTTTTTCGTTTGACATTTTGACATCATACAGGTTTCTATAGCCCCTGGGACCGATAACCTTTCCGGTTTTTGGAGACATGCTAAATGAAGTCTGATCGCCGTTATAAATTCGTGAGGGGTCGTCTAAGATGTCTTTGGCGTTTACTTCAACTAAATAGTTTTCTAGGTCCCGAAACCATTTTTTAATATACTCTTCTGTTACGACAGCCCTTGATTTAGATAGAGATTCCGACACTCGTAAAGTTAACTCCTTATGGCGCTTCAAAAATGAATAATACCACTTTTTACCAAGAGCTCGTTAGGCTTTTGGGGAAATCCGCACTTTGCAATTTTTATCAGCCATTCAACAAGCTTACGTTCCTCACTCTCAGTAAGGCCTGGAGTAGGCCCCATTCTCTTAAGCTTGTCTCCAACCTTACCATGGATCCTATCATGAAGGGAGGCGATAGGAATACCAAACTCAGAACTTACTTTGCGGAAACTCATTAAACCATTACGGATCCCATTTAAGGCAGCCGCCAGTGAGGCTTCGTTATACTTTTGGTACGAACGTTTCATTATATCTAAACAATTTTAGAAAAATGGATAAACTTGGTAAATGGGTAGGTCTAATCGATGAAAATAGATCCTGTTCGGACTAAGGAACCCAAAAAATAAGAGTTGCCTTTATCCGAACACTGAAAAAAGGGTGTTCGGATACTGGACGCAATACTTTATTACACATTATTCATTATAAAAAAGGTCAAATAATTCACTTTTCTACGCTATTTAGTGTGTGATCCAAAAAAAAAACAAAAAAAAAACGTAGTTGCCTTAAACCGAACGCAAGTGTTCGAGATGGAAACTTGATGAAATTTAGTTTCCTAAGTCCGAACGCTCAAAAAATAGTCTTTAGTCTAGTGTTTTCAATAATTTTTTTGTAAAATATGATACAACTAATATTATTATATATAAAACAAGTAAAAAAAAATACTTACCAGACTTTTAACGAGATTTATACACACTTTCCCGGAGCACTTCAACAGTTTCTTTTGTTTACAAAACCACACGCGACCGCACTCGTTGAAACCACATCAAAAACTACCCTTTTTGGCATTGAACAATTGATGGTATTAGTGAACTTTTACCTTACGAGCAATGCGTGTATGCAGAGGAATAATTTTGCATTTGTAGAAGTTGGAATTTTTAAAAAATATACAGTTTCAACGACTTTTGGCAAAAAGTGTTCGACTACTGGAGGTGTTCGAATTTAGGCGTTATCGGCGAAAATTGGAGTTAGCAGACGGTCCAAAGGATATTTCATGATGACTTAAACTTGTTTTCGTACAAAGTCAAAATTACAAGCAACTTAAACTCTCTAGATTTGCCTATTCGCCTGGAATTTTACCAAAAAATTATTGAAATGACCGAAGAAGACAACTGCTTGATAAATTGCTCGTTTATTCCTCGTTTATTTTCATCTAAACGGCAATATGGAGTGAATCTAATCCAGAAATACTCGATG
The DNA here is from genome assembly GCA_949715645.1 of Portevinia maculata. Classification (NCBI taxonomy): domain Eukaryota; kingdom Metazoa; phylum Arthropoda; class Insecta; order Diptera; family Syrphidae; genus Portevinia; species Portevinia maculata. The sequence goes on along the minus strand of OX454525.1, from coordinate 66,914,096 downwards.
AGATGGTACTGCAGCCAGAACGAGTCACTGTGTGGTGCGCAGTTTCATCAATGTGCATGGTGGGACCATACCTCTTTGAAGAATACGGTTTAACAGTCACTGTCAATGGGCACTGTTATTTAAACATATTGAAGGAGTGTTTTTTTACCCGGGACTGCGCCGAAGAAGTATATGTTTCAATAGCATTCGGTTCCAGCAATATGGAGCAACTTCACACATAGCCAGACCGGTTATGGCGTGGCTCCAACAAAAACTCCCAAACAAATTGATATCCAGAAACTCCATTTTCCGATGGCCCCCAAGGTCACCTGACCTGACTGCACCAGACTTTTTATACCCTATTCTAAGGGTATATTAATTTTGACGCATAGTTACTAACATACCTTATTATTGCGCGTAGACCCCTAAAAGTTACTATATTTATGATCAGCATCGATAGTAATGCCGATCTAGCCATGTCCATCCGTCAGTCCGTCTGTCGGCGAAAATTGGGCCTTTAAACTGGACCTAGAGAGCTGAAATTTTAACCATATACTCTCTAGGGTCCTGAAATAATCAAGTTTACGAATTTTTGAAATCCGCCCACACCCACGCCCACAAACTCAAAAAAAAACAAAATTTTCGAAAAATCGAATTTTGAGCTAGAAAACTGAAATTTTTTATGATCTATGACTCTTAAAAGTGCTCGGGATATAATATTTTCAAAATCCGCCAACTGACACGCCCACAATTAAAGAAAACAATTTTATTGAAAAAGTTTGAGCTAGGGAGCTGAAATTTATAATATACACTCTTTAGGGGCCCTTTATGCTCATGTGTAAATATTTTTAAAATCCGCCTACTGACACGCCCACAATTTAAAAAAAAAACTTTTTTTAGAATCCAAAGTTTGAATTAGGGAGCGTTTTTTTTTTACAAAAGCTTCGTTTTTTCGATAAAAATCCTTTAAATATTATATAACAAAATATGTAGAGCGTTCTTAACAATTCAACCATACTTAGACTTTTGTCACGCCCACTTATGAGTGATACGAATAAGAATAGGGTATCCAACAGTTCGCCCAAGCGGACTGTAGCCCGTCCCTAAGTTTTTATATGGTTATGTCAAGCGAGAGATGTATAAAATGAAACCAAGAAATTTGACTGAATTGAAGCTGCCCATTAAAACAACATTTGAGGCAATATGCGTGGATGAGCATGGAGGTCATTTACGGTCTATCATCCTCAAAAACAATTAATTACATAAAATAAAATTGAATTTTCTATACAATAAAAAAAATTAAATACATTGATTAAAAAAAAATTATATTTGAATTGCTTATTGAAGCACAATTGGTGCGCCTCCCTGTATATATATTTACGCACGTGTATGAAAAAAAGAAACCTTCATTTTGATGCCGGATACGGCAAACTCATTTTTGACGAAAATTTAGATAATTATTTTTAAAACTGAAAGCATTTGAGGATATCTGATTGCTATTATAAAAAGAGAATTCCCAAATAGATATTGTGTCAAAAAAATAGAAAAAGCCAGTGGTTGGTTTTTGTGTAGTAGACTGCCAAACCTTTAAATGCGATTTCCCAAAAACATGGAAATGGCATATACGACAAAGCAATATTAGGGAGACGAGAATAAGAAGTCTTTGTCATGTTATGGTTTTATCTGATATTAAAAAGCGAAGCACTTCCTTTTGAAGATTGAATTTTACAGAATATAGGAATATAGGTAGATATATTTATTCCATAAAAAATGCATGTGATTCTCTCTTCCTGATTCATACCACAGCTTAACGGTCTTATTTGCTTACTAATTAATTTAGACCCTATTACGAAGGGAACATTTTCAAAATGAAATTAAGTTAGATGTAAAATCTTATGAAAAAAATTTATCTAAAAAAAAAATTGTGAAAACAATTATGTAAAATTTAACTTTTTATTTGTTGTCATCCATTCTTTACTCTTTCTTTCATCTATTTGGGGCACAAACGTACTTATAGTCCAGTCACCGAGCATGCTTTCTTGGACCCATGCTTGTTTGATGACCGTATAGAGCTCCGTCTGTAAATCATCATTGTCTTTCTTTACCTCTTTTATAATGGGTGGCGGAATCGTTTCTTCATTGACAGGACGCAGCCTGGCCGCTTAAAAAATACAGGACTCCAAAAACAGCGTCCAAAGGTTCCGGTTATTGTTTTATGAAAAGACTAGCGGATCCCCCCAGACGTTTTTCCCCTTAGCCTACATTCGTAAATAAATGTTTTTTTCTGTTATCTTAAGATCTGAAACACAACATTTCACCGGCTGCCTGGCATGCATTACAGCTCCCACTGGCTAGGGGAAGGTGATAATTGCCTGGCAGGCGTCTATGTCAGCTTAATTTTTCGAGACAAACAGTGCGCGCTTCTCAGGTTAAAGGGATTTCACCCCTTTTCTGCGCATGGCTTAGCTCGTTGTTATGGTTCTATGTCAGAAATTTTCGCCCAAGTACCAACAACAAAGTTTGAACTTAATCGGCTGAACGATGCGCGAACGCATAGAAAACGAACAGATACATATTATTTTTTTATATAAGAAAAAATGCAGTTGCGGGTAAACTGATGCACCGATTTTGACCGAACTTAACAGAAACATACGGACCAACAGCGAAGATTTCCCAAACATTTGTGCTCAACCAGTTCAGTTGTTTCGGAGTCCACTGCAAAGTCAATACATACATAGGTAGGTAGATACAAAGGTACATATATATTTTTACGGCGAGAGTGTAGGTACCATAAATTCGCAGGTGGCAATGTGCGATGGTAGCGTATTCGCAAAGTGATTGGCAGGTCGTGTGTTCGAATCCCGACCAGAGCCATGCTTTGTAAAATTGAATACACACAACAAATCAAATCTCCCTTAAGCAATTAAGGCGCCACCTGTGGAGATAAAAAAACCCTATCGCACCTAAAACTTCTTTCCTATCCTCCTATTCTTTCAGTAGTAAGCAGCACCCAAAAACAGGCAATGAATCTGGGGCTGCTTGCAGCAACGAAAATGCCTGCGCTGTGGCAACACTATAAGGGTACTGTATCAATTACAGACAAAATAAAAAAATCCCTTTAGCGCACGCTAATTATAAAAAAAAAAAAAAAAATGTTCTTGCGAACATCTGAACAACATCCAAGAGTATCAAATTGTCATGCGAAGCTTCTCAAATGTGCCGTTCGGATTCGGCGTAAAAATGTAGGTCCCCTTCAATTCGCATGAAAGTAGTTGGAGAAGCTAGGTTCTAGGCCCTGCATGGGCCGTTAAGACCTAATATGTATGTATGTATGTATGTATGTAGGTACTTTAATATATGTAAAACGAGCAACATATTGCCCCTTTAAAAATTCGTAAATCTACCATCCGCAGAGTAAATAAGGCTGTGAAAGAAAAGCTATTAGTTTGCGTTTGGAAAAAAAGACGAGTGGATTCAGTGTATCATGTGTCGCAAGTAGTCGCACGACTCATGTACTTTATTCAAAAAAAAAATTGCGATAGCTATCGCAAATCGAACCAAAAATTACGCCTTTAAACTGGACCTAGAGAGCTGAAATTTTAACCATATACTCTCTAGGGTCCCGAAATAATCAAGTTTACGAATTTTTGAAATCCGCCCACAGACACGCCCACAAACTCAAAAAAACAAAATTTTGGAAAAAATCGAATTTTGAGCTAGAAAGCTGATATATGATCTATGACTCCTAAAACTGCTCGGGATAAAATTTTTTCAAAATCCGCCCACTGACACGCCCACAAATAAATAAACAATTTTTTTATACCCTATTCTAAGGGTACGAGTATATTAATTTTTGAAAATCCAAAGTTTGAGCTAGGGAGCTGAAATTTATAATATATACTCTCTATGGGCCCTTTATGCTCATGTGTAAATATTTTTAAAATCCGCCCACTGACACGCCCACAATTTTTTTTTTTTTTTTTGGAAAATTCAAAGTTTGAGCTAGCGAGCTGAAATTTATAATATATACTCTCTAGGGGCCCTTTATTCTCATGTGTTATTTTTTTTTAAATCCGCCTACTGACACGCCCACAATTAAATAAAACAATTTTATTGAAACACCTAAGTTTGAGCTAGGGAGCGTTTTTTTTTGATAAAATCCTTTAAATGTTATATAACAAAATATGTAGAGCGTTCTTAACAATTCAACCATACTTAGACTTTTGTCACGCCCACTTATGAGGGATAGGAATAAGAATAGGGTATCCAACAGTTCGCCCAAGCGGACTGTAGCCCGTCCCTATGTTTTTTTTTATTTTTCTGTAAGATTTTCTGCACTGGAGCACTATTAATTGATAATTGGTAATTGATAATTGATGATGATTGGTAATTTGGACAAATTCAGAGTAGGAAAAAAATGAGTCCCATATTTAAAAAAAAAGGGTCAAATTTGCTGTTTATTTGAAAAGTTCAGTCACAGCGTCCCATCGATGAAAATGTGTCAAATTGATCTGATAGGATTCCCAACGGCAGCCCTGACTGGGCATGATATCTACCTATGTATAATAATTTTGTTCGCCAAAGAATTGATGGACTCATTTACCCGAGATATCAAATGCAATTTGTCTCAGAGCTTTTGGCTGGGAATCTGTAACCCTCTAAAAGGCAAATTTAAAATCGTGAAGGAATATAAATCAGAATTTTTGTTTTGGTGAGGTAGAAGCACGAATTTAGTGACGAGGTGAAAAAACACAAACCACCACCTTATCTAATTCAAAGGCGCCGTCAGGGCATCATTACCCGTTTAGGCAAACAAAAAAAAACAGTAAAACTTGTGTATGTAAAGTGTCTTATTTATTGGATAAAACAAAACATAAAATATTGTTCTATGATGGTAGAATCTGTGTTTGCGATGTTTTGCAAAGTTTACATTTTATACCTCCATTTTCAAGTCTTCTCATACCTATACCTACCTTATGTCAGAAACAGGATGTTTTGCCCTCTGACCGATGCTAGAAGTAGTGATTGGCTCATTTTCGTGTTTTGAAGGCCGAACTGAACTGAACGTATTTCCTTATAAGACACAAGACCTGCAGCTATCTCTTTACGAAATGCAGGTAACGTCCGCGAATTCTCCTCTGTATAATTTGAGTCATCAGGAAATTGTTCAGCTTTGATGCGACGGTATAAAATGTTTCAATTCGTATCAGCCATGTCAACCAAATTTTAAAAAAGTTGTATCGACCTATTACATCCATTAAACCATCTATTTAATCGATTCTACGCGATGATTTACTCGGAAGATTGCAATTGTCAAGCCTTGAAAATGGCTCAATTCCAACATTATGGTGATGGCAACCTAACACTTTTATTGTATTTCCACATAACAGTATTTATGTCAAGTCAATGCCATACGCGTTACCTATACATATTTAATAAAGTCAGCATGGTATAAAAATTGTTCAAGTTGACGATGTGCTGAAGAAAATTTTAAATGGTTTTTGAGTACGCCCGTCAACGTTGAAACAACTACCAATATCCGGTGTTTCGGGTAAAATCCGATTATCATCGGCACCATTGTATATTTCGAAGAGGTAAGCGAAGCCGTGACATTTACATAACATCACTTGTTTCCGCAGAGTTCGTTTCACTCATACATTTTATTATAAATTGATCATCTTCATCATCGTTGTCTCTGGAATGTAATCTGGATCCTCGAGTTCATCACCTGTTAGATTGTTAAATCGTCTTTGTATAGATTCAAGTTGTGTGAAGAAGCAGAGGGTAGGTTATTTCCGTATTCGTTTATACGCAATACACAGAATCGTTTTCCCCTTATAAGGTAAAAATAAACATGGTTACACAGCGCGGTCATTGTGGAAGTGAAGTAATGTGGAATGGTATTGAATGTGTGTAAATTACAATATAGAGGGAAACTAAAGTGCGGATTACCGTGGCATAATCTAGATGTTTATCTTCTTAGAGAGTCAAGCAGTACTTCACCTACCATCTTAGGACAAGGACCTTATTGCAGCATCAATTGGACTGGGAAAATAAGATTTGTCTATCCCATTGGTGCACAGATAATCCAAGAAAAAAGAATCATCAGACCTAACTGCATCAAAGAAACTCTTATATTAGATAAAACGCGCATTAGAGAACTGGTGAGCCTCCTGTCAGGCCATAGTGGTAGATAAGATGACATATTATTTCCGGAGAAATATGTTTGCCGGAAGAATTGAGGAATTTCGCCACCATAGTACGTCTCCTGGAATAAAAAACCGTCTTAACAAAAAATATATATAGTTGTTCGAAAGAATTTTTATATTTCGTGCAAATGCAGCTTTTATTTTCAACGAGTTCCTATATAAAATAAAAAGTGTTAAGTGAAATTATAGAAGGAGCTCTGGGTAAGATAAGTGATGGGCTACAAGGTGTGCGGTCTCAAGAGTTTGTACGCCGGTAGTAAGCGTACTCACACAATAAAAGATTTTTGGTTATACATACTAACCTACATAATATATAAATCACCTTTAAGTTTATGAATAAATTTAAATTGCAAAATAATTAGAGTTCGGCCAGACATACCTTTAAAAGTCGGCCACAGTATTTAGACGTCGATGTACTGATTTTTAAATGCCTTAATAAAGTTGAATTGAATTGAATTGAATTGAATTGTGTGCGGTCTCAAAATACCAACCTCCAGACTTTCCCGCTTTAATAATTAACAACTATCTCTATCCTGCCAAAAACGAGAGTATTATGTTAATCTGCAAACTCTGCTTGCATTAAGATATTGATATTTTCATACCAAAGGCTGGCAAGGCAAGTCACACCAATGCAAAGGACTTCAGACCAATAAGCCTCACTTCCTACATACTGAAAACTTTGGAAAGACTGATAGACATACACATTCGTAGCAGGCTTCGTCCTGAAGACTTATCCCCGGCCCAACATGCCTACACAAAGGGTAAAAGTGTGGAAACCGCGCTACATTGTGTTGTCGGCACAATCGATAAAACACTAAAGGACAAAGAGTACACCTTAGCGGCCTTCTTAGACATTGAAGGAGCGTTCAACAATGTCAATATTGACGCCGTACGCAGAACGCTAAGTAAGCTTATGATTGATAATTCGATTATCAACTGGATTATCAGCATACTCGAAAAAAGACACATTATAGCGGAACTGGGGAACTCTAGGCTAGAAGCTTACGCCTCTAGAGGAACTCCTCAGGGAGGGGTTATTTCCCCGCTGCTATGGGTCATTGTTCTGAATGAAGCGCTTATGCAGCTCAAGAACAGTGGCGTTAAAACAACAGCTTACGCTGATGACGTCGTGCTGTTGGCAACAGGTAAATTCCTACCAACACTCACCGAACAAATCAAAGGGGCTCTCAAAACCCTCGACAACTGGGCCAGGCACTGCGGCCTAGCGGTAAACCCCCAGAAAACCGAACTGGTAATTTTCACAAATAAAAGGAAAATACCACCGTTTGTCACACCTTCTGTTGGCGGTACACCTCTCAGAATCTCTGACAGTGCGAAGTAACTGGGACTCATACTAGACAAGAAATTAAATTGGAAAATGAACACAAATGAAAGAACCAAAAAAGCCACAATAGCCTTTTACTCCTGCAGCAAAATCTTTGGGAAAACCTGGGGACCATCTCCCAAAATTAAACTGTGGATGTACACGGCAATAGACCCATACTGACATATGGCAGTCTCGTATGGTGGCAGGCAACCAATAAAGCCACCTACCTAAAGGCTCTCACAAAAGTTCAGAGACTAGCGTGCATCGGCACAACCAGTGCGATGAGGACAACCCCAACCGCAGGACTTGAGGCTATCCTCAACCTGCCTCCGCTAGACATCTTTGTTCAATCAACAGCCGCCATTAGTGCCATGAGAATTTGCCAAACAGCGAACTGGAAATCTAATGCAATGGGTCATTCGATGATCCTACAGAAATACTTTGGCCATGTACCAACTACGGACTACATCACGCCATACTTAGACTTCACAAGACCCTTCTCGAGTGCCTATCCCAGTAGGGAAGAATGGAGAAGCGGACTCGTCCCCGACACACAAGCCATAGCCGTATTTACGGACGGCTCAAAAATGGCAACGGGGGTGGGGTCAGGCGTCTTTTCCGCACCACTGGGCATATCAAAATCGGTACGCCTACCCGACCACAGCAGCGTCTTCCAAGCAGAGGTTCTGGCAGTTACAACAGCAGCCCGTGAGTCTGCGGTAGGGGCAATACCACCCGATGGTATTACCTTCTATATCGACAGCCAGGCAGCAATAAAAGCCTTAACTGCAGCAGAAATAAAATCAAAGCTTGTGAAATGCTGTCGCGAAGAACTCAAGGTTCTTGGTACCCAGCATAAGGTATCGCTCTGCTGGGACCCGGGACATGAAGGTATTCCGGGCAACGAGAAAGCGGACGAATTAGCAAGACAAGGTTCGGAAGCTGTGTCAGAACAAGCTGATCCCTCTGTACTCCCCCCGCCTTGCTCACTCAGGCTTGAAGCAGGGAAAAAGGCAATAAGAGAGGCGAACCTTAGATGGACGGCACTAGATACTTGCCACAGCACTAGAACGCTATGGCCAACCTACAATGAGGCCAGAACCGAGAGTCTAATGAAAAAGGATAGAATATCACTATCCACCCTCGTAGGTATTTTAACGGGGCACAACACTCTGCGGTACCATATGAAAAAACTACGCTTGACGGAGGAAGAACTCTGTAGAAGCTATGGCGACGAGGAAGCTCTGGAAGACACTACCCACTTCCTGTGTCACTGCCCGGGTCTCCAACACATTAGACACAGATTTCTGGGGAGACACTTCTTCCACGACCTAGAAGAACTCTCCAGCACACCAATAGACAGAATAATTAAGTTCATCAAATCTACAGGATGGTTTGCATCGAACAACACAGCGAGTAACTAATCTCAGCTGTTTATAGACAGGGTTCAAAATGAGTAAGGGACCACCCTTCTCCCCCGATGAGCATCACAATGGGTCAGCATTGACCTGAGTGTGGCACTATACCTAACCTAACCTAAGATATTGAACACCGGGCAAGAAAATATAGTATACGGACTTAGACAAAAATGTTTCGCTGGTTGGTTCCAAAACGGATTGTGGAGAGGGGCGTCCATATTGCAATCATGCTGAAATTTCTAACTCAAACTGAGTGTGAGGTATGATATAACGACTGTAGAAAAATTCAAAAAGTGTGACCCGCAATTCCGTGCGTCGTCGGTCAGGCTGTTCGTAGGTCCGTCACCGGTCCTCTTGCTCCAACGGATGAACAGATTTTCTTTCAACTTCGTATTTTGAGATTATTGAGGTAATACGGTAGCTACTATCCAACTTGTTGTTACAAAATACTGCATTTCTTAAAAACGTGGAGAATAACAAATGTGCACTCAGTTCTTCCCAAAATGGTTTAATAACTGTACATATTTAGGAAACACGGCAATTTTAAATAAACTAGTGAATTGTTTTGAAAAGAAAATATTTCTTAGCTTAAAGTCTCCCAACTCGTGAAGAGTCTCTGACTGATACACTACAGTCAGCCATCCTATGCGTTTTCCGGACCAAGCGCTCTGTCATACGCGATGGCTTGGTCCCTAACTTTTTTTTACTTTTTAATTCATTTTTTATTGGGTTTTTAATGTCAACTTACATACTAGACAAAAATTATTGAATCTAACTTAAAATTAACAGGATACTTATTCTAGATTATTGTTCCTTATGCGGACGCCCTAAATTTAACAATATCTTATAATTATTGCCTTTAGGCCTAAAAACTATTTTACAAACTAATCTTACATTATTATGTTTTCACCGAGAAAATCTTAAGGAAACTGGGAACCTTTATCAAATTTTATCTATATACTCGTATATAAAAGAAAGTGTCCGAAGCGATGTAACCGCATAACTCGAGATTGGCCGAACCGATTTTGATGATTTATACTTTGTTGGAAAGGTATTTTCTCAGCACGGGTTTTAGAAGAAAAAACAATCTAAATTTCAAAATGGCTTATTTTGACCACCCAGCGTGTTACGACAGGTTTTTTTCGATTTTTTTTTAATTTTTTTTTTTTCATTTTGTATTTATTTATTTTGGCAACAACCAAATAAAGAATCACATTTGAATGTAACATATCGTATCACAATTGAACTGTCAGATAGACACGCAACGTAACGCCACCTATTATCGATCAATGGAGAAGCCAATTTTGTTTCATGTTTGGTGGCGCTGTCGGATTCGGATTTCTTCATTGCGATTTTGTGAGTTTTTGTGAATTAAAATTGATATGAGAATATATCTATATCTATTTATATATATATGTATATAAAAATCAATCCATATTTGCGTTTGTTGCCGGTGTTTGGCCAAACGCGTTGACCGATTCCAATGAATTTTTTTTCCATGAAAGGCGACGTCTGCACGAAGGTTGTTATGTTGGCTATGTCTGCATCGGTGTGTGAGATATGGGCATTTGAGTGAGTACACATGCATATGTGCGTATGCGTGTAAATTACGACGCAGATACAGAGACCGTACAGACGTCACTTATTTTGTTATCCGAACAAGCATATGAAAGAGGGAGACCACGCGAACTTTTCAAGCTTATTGTGGAATTTGTGCGCACTTTCATTCTTGAGATATCGTGTGTTCAATATTTTATTCAAATAACTCTTATTGAAATTTTTTGCATTTTTTTGTGAATCGGACATCGGAAAGTTGCTTTTCCAACATTGATAACAATCGGTGTGGAAGTGAATGAAAAGTGATTCAATCGAAGCTTTTTATTTTCGCTTTGTTGTTTGATTCGCAGAAGTAAGGTGACATAGGCGCCTGCCAGACAACAAGCACCTACCCTAAACGGAACAACGAAGTTGTGTGAGCGGCCTAAGCCATGCGGAGAAAAACGTGCAGTCCCTTTCACCGGTTGAGCTCAAATCAGACAATCTTCGGTATTGGCCTGAGAGTGTTTCTGTGAACTTTGGTCAAAATCGGTCTTCTTTTTTTAGGCGCAGCAACATACGCCGGATTACCGCTATAGACAATTATAAGGAAGTCTACTCGACCATATTGGCCAATAGAATTCTCGGGCACGGGCAAAGCCGGGCAGGTGCAGCTAGTATTTTTATATAAAAACAAATTACACACTACCTATTCTACTTACTTAAACTACTTAACATATTCTAACTATAAATAGAATTCTGAGCACTCGTTGCATTACGCAACAAGTGTTCAAAATCACAATTTTCCGAGCGCCTGGCAGTCGTGAACGTGCACAAGCCTCAACTTAAGCCGACTGAGGCCTTACAGCATCAGCCGCCTCCACCGCCAGAAACCCTAACTTAATCTAACTTATAAACCAAGAGGATGTTACCTAGAGTGACGCAGCGTCTTGGGAAGGCATGTTGACCCACCCTCAAAAAGGAAACGAAATTCGGCAAATTGCTTTTCCGTATCGAATTTATCTCTCTGGGCTATTGCGGAACTAAAATGGAGGAGCTCATGAGCATTGGTGTAGTTCCCGCCGCGGATAAACCGCTTATCTCTTGCGCTGGGGTAGCGGTGGTATAATTTTGTACTCCGAGTCAGGAGTTTTGAACCAATTTGTTTTGCCAAATTATTAACTTCAGGACCTACCACTTTCGACTACTTCACTCGCCATAAGAGCCTACACCTCAACACTCTGTGAACGGACGATGCTATCGATATCGCCCGCACACCCACTAGCTTGATAGATCCGTTAAATGTAGTTCCTCTCGTGTTGACACCTGGCCTGCGCACTTTGTTTTCCAGAACAAGACTGAAAAAGTCGCCGAACAGTGCATCTCTGGTGCAAACATGAAATAATTCGGAAGAGCTTCTTAAAACTACACATGACACTGCTTATTTGCAAGTATAGAGGCCCTGACTATGAATGGTATCATATGCAGCTTTAAGGTCGATTAAAAGATGTTGAGTCTCGACTTGAACTTCGTGCTTTTTTTCCATGATTTGCCTCAGTGTAAAAATGTGTATTGTTTTCTTTTGGATATACAATGGCGGAAGCCACACTGGTACGTGCCGATTAGTGTCATGCAGAACGTCTTGAGACACAGAGACACTGTACAATGGATAGGATCTTGTAGCTACCACCATTTTTAAATTTGCATACTCAAATTTTTGAAATGTTTTTTCCTCATAATTTTTTTTAAACAATAGTTTTAAAAATGTTCGACAACTTCTTAAAAAAGCCTACAAAGATTTTGATTTATTTCGGAGGGTAAAAAGATGGCATACATAGTTTTCCACAAATAACCGTGCAGGGATGGGCTAAAATTATCTCATTGCCCCCCAAAACGTAGCACTTGTCGTCTAAGGCGACTAAGGGGAATTATTATGTAATTCTGAATTTGTTTTAAAATTCAGATGACCCTAGCGATACATTTACCATCTTGAAAGTCTCCCACAAGTGCGCATGCAAATCGCTGTGTTAAGACGACTGGAGATCACCTGTATCGTGAAACGAAACGAAGATCAAACAAGAATCAATTACAGGAGCATGCACGTGTTGAATTTGTACAAAAGGCAAAAAAAAACTTCTGGGTCCCATAAATGCAATAACACCGGCTGTTGATTGGCCTCGATAAAAATGTGATCCGAAACCGAGAGGCCTTCCGATTTCTGTTGTGGTCAAGTCGGCTAACCCAACAGGCGGACCAGTAAGAAGGCAGTTTAATCCTAATCATATCTTCGCCGTGAAGGAAGAAGAAGAAGGGATCAGGTTTCCTAAAATGCGCGTAAAACGGTACATTACAAAAATTGCAAATACCGTACAACAGATGAACCGATTTCAAGAAAAATTGTGTGCATTCCTCGACAAAGGATTCAAAAGCCAAATTAAAGAAAGCACACTGTGCCGGAACTCACATCTTTATATAAACGAATGCAAAAAATCAGAAAAAGTGTAAAAGACCGTATTTTGGTTAGTAAACAAAAAAATAAATAACATGTCTACCGATCGTCTTGTGAAACGTCTTCATGCTTAAGAAGAAAATAAACGCCAATAACTTACAAAAAAAATGTCTGTAGGCTCCTACGCCAACTATAAGTAGGAGGTAGCATTCCGAGAATTACTAACTGTATGATATCGGATTTAAAACACTAAGCAAACATCCCATTACCGGCTATGTGTCGGCTACACGTCGGCGTATTGCACTGTTGCATAATTGTCATTTTAAGTTTACTCGGGAAATGTGTCACTGCCATAATCCACTTATCCACCAGGCCATCCGGAATACGTATTCAAGCAGCAGAGAGTTTGTGGAAGTATTAATAAAGGGTCTTTCATTAGCGACTTGACAACCTCAAGTTTCAGTGTGAATGCACCCTTAATCCGATTACCAAACTGTCAATGTCAAAATATTCAGTAAAACCAACATTTTCATCAAAGTACACGAAGGAACAATGTTTACAAATAATTAAAGTTTACTATTGAAATTCCGAGTTGGTGGTCGCAACTTTAAGAGCGTTAACGTAAATTTTTTACCGTAATTCTCGTCCCAGTAGACAAGCAATTCATAGTCTAGTGATAAAATTTGAGTCAGACTATTCGCTACTTGATAATGCCGTGCCAGTGAGACTACGTTTTGCCCGAAGTGTAGAGAATATTGCTGCCGTAGAGGCGTCCGTCGCAAACCAGCCAAATCAGTCAATTTCACAGCGTTCTCAAGAATTGGGCCTCTCCCAGACCGCATTATGGCGCAATTTGCATAAGGATCATGGAATACACAATTTCAAGACCAAGCTGACTCAAGAACTAAAGCCACTTGGTCATATGAAGCGATGTACGTTCTCGAATTGGGCTCTGGACATGATGAAAGAATATGAGGAAATGCATAGTAAAATCGTCTTCAGCGCGGAAGCGGCCTTCGTTAATAAGCAAAATATGCGTTACAGGACAGGTAAGAACAATCATGTGCTTTACGCCAGCTCCATCAAGCTTAAAATTCCTCTTCACATTTTAGTATATATATGAATTGAGTCAAATTATTACACCCCTGCTATATATGTACGTCATAGTCATCACATACAGGGTCATCCAACAAGAGGTGTCATTTTAAAACAGTAACAAACGCACCATTTTTATGAAAACTATTGATATTTTTTTGTTTTTCTCAAGTACAAACTCTGAGGTTAGTATTGGAGTACGTTATCTGCCAAACTTCAGGCTAGGATCTGTCATTCATATAATATTTTGTTGGTAAAATTTTGTTTATCACGTTTTCGCATAATTGCAGCTGTATTTCGTGAACAATGGCTCTTATGTATTATCTCGGCGGCCAATTGAAGTCTTCATTTCGAGAAATCACACGTCTAGGTAATTTGTCATGCAATAGAGCCGGTGCCGCGAAATTCCGCCCAATGAAATAACGCCCGAAGGGGCAAAATGAAATTTGACCTATAATTATACAATATACAATTATACATGCAGCGTAATAACAACGAAAATATGACGTATTTTGGTGGTAATTTCATTTTTTGGGGATTAATTTCATTTGTAGTATTGAAAATCTTTAACTGATTTGCACAGCTTAATGGAACACAAAGTAAGAGAATGACGAACACTTTGGGGCAATATTTTTACTCATGGAACACCAAATCCTGTACTTTTCTGTGCTGCTCAGGTTCATTAAACCTTATACCTATAAATTGGCTGTTTAAAACTCTGCTATATTACACTGTTTGTCAAAATGCAAAATTCGTGTTTCCTGCCAAACAAAAAGACTCTCATATCTGATTTTCAATGTATACAGTTCGATTGTTATTTAGGTGCTTACTTTTATTAAGAGCTTCCAATGGTAAAAATATATCGAATCCAACTTTAGCTGGCAAAGTTTCAGCCGTCTTATAATAATGGAGTTCGTAGTGCGTAATTTTACGCACAGTGCGCCTTCTTTCCCTAGGCGCTACTTTTTTTAAAACTTTAGTCAAATTCTAAGAATGAACAACGGAAACCACCAAACTTTTGTCTGAAACAAAACATATTTATACATTGTTTATGAATACAAATTACCAACAGTATATCGATGTGGGCGCGTCTGCAAAATACACTGGTCCATTGTTCTACCAGGAAGACACAGCACTTTAACTGAGTAAATTTACTCGTTTTCCTAGAAAGACGAGTAGGCGCTTCAATGATAAGGAGCTAAGGTTTACAGCACTCACCACATCAGCACCAAAAACCTATCACCTGCTACGCGCGAAAGCAGGACAATCACAGATTATCAAGTGAAATTTAGAGGATCGCTATCTGTATCTTTCACAGCTCCGTCTGGAGTTCCCCAAGGAAGTCACCTCGGACCAATTCTATTTATTCTACCCATTAATGATGTTCGGGCATGTATAAATCACAGTAATATCCTGATCTACGCTCATGATATAAAAATATATAAATCTATCACTAGTCAGCAAGACAGAATTTTTCTTCAATCTGACATTAATAACTTCGCCAATTGGTGTGATTAAAACGGCTTATCCCTGAACCCTACTAAATGTCAACATATGACATTCTCTTGAAAGAATATCCCTTAGGGAGCGTATCGGAATCCCGCTTTTTGAAATCCCGCTTTTCAAAAATCCCGAAAAAAAGTTTTAAAATCCCGTCTACTAAAATACTGCTTTTTTAAAATCCCGTCTTCTAAAATCCCGCTTGTTCAAAATCCCGATCTATTATAATCCCGCTTTTTAAAATCCCGCCAAATCCCGCTAATCCCATTTTTTTACAAAACATTGTTTTTAAAAAAAATAGATGTTGGTTATATGCGCTTTTTTATTATATTATTATATATTTAAAAATATTAAAAATACTCGACCAAAAATAAAATGCATCCGATACACTTGAACTAATAAAATAAAAAATGTTAATGATTTAATTTCTTATTTTGTTACTTCCTCTAAAATTGATAAATGTTAAAATAAACTGCATTTCAAACAAACACTCATTGCTGAATTTATTTTAATTTTCTTATTATGTAGTTGCTTTATTTTAAAAATTCGCGCGATTTTTAAAATAAAGCAACTACTTTTTATTGTAAAAGCAGTATAATAAGAAACGGGATTATAAAAAACGGGATTATAAGAGGCGGGATTTTAAAAAAGCGGGATTATAAAAAGCGGAATTTTAATAGCAGGATTTTAAGAATCGGGATTATAAAAAGCGGGATATCGAACCCAACCCTATCCCTTTCACCTTTCAATATGGGTTGGGTTCGATATCCCGCATTTTATAATACCGATTCTTAAAATCCCGCTATTATAATCCCGCTTTTTATAATCCTGCTTTTTATAATCCCGCTTTTTATAATTCCGCTTTTTTAAAATCCCGTCTTTTAAAATCCCGCCTCTTATAATCCCGTTTTTTATAATAATATATATAATATAATATAAAATAAAGCAACTACTTTTGATTGTAAAAGCGGGATAATAAGAAAATTAAAATAAATTAAGCAATTACTGTTTTTTTGAAATGCAGTTTATTTTAACATTTATCATTTTTAGAGGAAGTATCAAAATAAGAAATAAATAATACCAAAATAAATTTTTAAGTAATAAATATGACAATCTACAATAATTTAAAAAAATTAATAAAGTAATGTTATATGATATTCTGCAACGGAACAAAAAAAAACTTCAAACCATTAACAACATTTTTTATTTTATTAGTTCAAGTGTATTATAAGCAATGCAACGCAAAAAACCTGTTTTACTAATTTTTTTTCTATTTCTCATTAGTTTTTTTTTTACAGCACGTGACTTTATAACATTAGTTTTTTTATATAATTTTTCTTGTCCATTTCGTAATTTTTGTATTTCAGTTTGCACCACAATTGCTTCCTTTAACAAATCTGCAATGAGTTTATACAACCCAGCACTTTTTTGTCCAACCAAAACTTTCAGTCTGCGATGCCACGCCTCAGCATTATTTTGTTTTCTCGGGAATTGTTTTTCTGCACTGTCATACACAGACCAAAAGTTAAGAGAGTACTGCACTTGTCTACTTCCATTACGAATGTTTTGTAAGAAAACGGGATTAGCGGGATTTTGCGGGATTTTAAAAAGCGGGATTATAATAGATCGAAATTTTGAACAAGCGGGATTTTAAAAGGCGGGATTGAAAAAATCAGTATTTTAGTAGACGGGATTTTAAAACTTTATTTTTGGGATTTTTGAAAAGCGGGATTCCGATACGCTCCCTTTCAATATTCTTTGTCTCAACATATTCTTTGTAATGTTGATAATTTTGAGGATCTTGGGGTTTATTTCGATCCCAAACTGGTTTTTGCCAAGCATGTCAATTCTATTGTTAATAAATCTAATTCTATGCTGGGCTTCGTAAAAAGATGGGCGAAAGAATTTAATGACCCATACGTTGCTATGTCATTGTACAATTGTTTTGTCTGTTCAATTCTAGAGTATGCCTCACAAGTTTGGACACCGTTCTACAGCATTCATTTAAATCGAATAGAGGCCATTCAACGTAAATTTATTCGATTTGCACTGAGAGGCCTCCCATGGGATGATCCATTTAACGTCCCACCTTACAGTCAACGTATCAAGCTTCTTTAAATGTTGCCCCTTTCTCAACGAAGGCCTTATAGCGATATCATTTTTTTACAGCAGTTTATATCCGGTCAAATAGATGCACCTGACTTGCTGTCGTCTATTGGCTTTAATTTTCGTGGTAGTGCCCATAATTTACGCAGTGTTGAATTATTGTTTAGCCCCCATCATAGAACGAATTCTGGGAGGCATGATCATGTGATTGACTTGCATGTTAGTAAAATTAAGCTGAAAAATATTTTGCGTAATAATGCTTTAATGTCTAAAATTATTTGCATGATTTGTGTCTGTGTTAATATTTTATAGGTACATAATTATTGTATTTTTAATTTTTTTGTCCTTACTAACACCTGCACCAAATGATGAGCCTCAGAGAGCCGGATAGTTGCTTGCTTTAAGCACTCCACTACAGAGCTGATTGTGTATAATTTAAATATACGTATATGTTCCGCAGTGTCATCACTTTCTACACAGGCTTCGCAGTTGGTGGTATCGCTTAGGCCTAGCACCTTAAGATGCTTGCCAAAAGCGTAATGGCTCGTAAGAACGCCAGTAGTCTGTCTGCAGTCTTTTCTGATGAGAGACAACAAGAATGCCGCAGTTTTTTTAAAGACGTCGGGGAGAAATCGTTTAGTCGGTCTGCACCCTGGAGAGTCATGCCATTTGCGATTGTGTTCATATGACACCCAACCGTCTATGGAAGCCCTGACCGAGGACGCAGGCAGACATATCGCCGCTTCAGAACCTGAGAAGTCCTCCTCTGAGCTCTGTCTAGCAAGTTCATCGGAGATCTCATTTCCCGTGATCTCGTTATGACCCGGGACCCAGCCAAGTCTAAGTGAATTCAGCCCTCTGACCAAATTTAAAGAGATATTGCATTCACGAACTATTTTGGAGGTGGTTAAGGGGTTGAGCAAGGCCTCAAGCGCAGCCTGACTGTCGCTAAAGACGCAGATACTTCGCCCTCTCCACATGTCCCTCGCAACATAGTCCATAGTCATTAGAATAGCATAAGTCTCTGTTTGGAAGACTCACGCAGGTTTTCCTAACGAGAAGAAAAGTCGAATGTTGTCGCTCTCCATCAAAACACCAGCACCATATCCTTGATCGATTTCAGAGCCATCCGTGAAGATTCGACTGCATTCCTTTCCAGGCTCAAAGTCTGGCCAGAGCAAGTCCTGAACATGGGGAAAGTCGCCTTCGTATAGTTGTTCGGTGTCATTGAATCGGACGGCATATACATAAGACAGGAGTCAAAGGACAACCGTCGTGCAAGTTTATCAAAACTCCAGTGCGAGTTATACAAAAAGCCATCTCTTCTTAAACGTTAGATAGCTATGATTGTGCACCCCATGATGTAAACATTAAATAGCGGTAGGTTCAGCCGAGACATAACAGCCGAGACATAACTTCCTTTGGAGTTTGGCGAAAGCAGCAGTAACATGTTTAAATGAAAGCTTATTCCACCAAACAATGGTCTTATCATAGCCGTATAAATCCATAGGACTCTTTTCGGTGATAAGAGCCCCATGTCTTGCCGAAAATGCGCTTGCACTGCCAGTAAACCGACAGCGCCTTGGCAGTCTTCAGCTCAACATGCTTGGACCAAAGTAGTTTGCTATACAGTATGACTCCCAGATATTTTGCTTCTTTGGAGAGATGGATTGTGACGCCTTTTAGCACTGGCTGAGTCAACCCGATCAGCTACCTCTTTCTCGTAAGAGGATCTACAACATCATCCGCGTACGCCTGAGCGTATACGTTACAACTGTTGAGTGCGTTCAACAGAGAGTCGACCAGCATGCACCACAGTAGTTTAGACAGAACGCCGCCTTGCGGGGAGCCTCTGATTACGCCCGCCATAACATAACGGCCACAATCCGCATCCGCAACCAACGTTCCATTCATTAGCATAGCTTTAATCCACAGCACCAATGATTCGTCTACGCCGTGTTTTCTGGCAGAGTTGAGACATGCTGTCTAAAGTCGCATTTTCGAAAGCGCCCTCAATATCGATGAAAATGCTTATCGCGTATTCTTTCATGCCAAGCGCGCCCTCAATTCTACCAGCTAGATTTTGGAGCGCAGTCTCGCAGGATTTTCAGCGTTGATATGCATGTTGCATCTGAGAATGGAATTAGACCCAACGAGCACCTACCCCAATCTCACGCCTACTCCAAATCGAATAGTGATCCCAATCAGTGGTGTTGGGGCATTAATGAGGAAATTAGTCGATCCACAATCCATTGCATTTTAAATTTAAAGTATATTGTACCATATTTTTGTAAGCCA
The DNA here is from genome assembly GCA_949715645.1 of Portevinia maculata. NCBI lineage: Eukaryota > Metazoa > Arthropoda > Insecta > Diptera > Syrphidae > Portevinia > Portevinia maculata. The sequence continues at coordinate 66,894,179 of OX454525.1, read as the reverse complement.
CTGTTTTCAATATAGAAACATGCCTTTTTTGAATTTGGCGCCTAAGTGCCAAGGTTCGCCATATTTATGTAATTAAATTTGAAGAAGAAAATCACCTATAAAAGAGGGTGACAATAAAAATTGAGTCAGAACATTGTGAACCAGTATACGCTTTTCATTTTTTCGTTGATATCGATTGTTGCTAATCGTTGTTCGCTTCACTATTCCATCGGTTTTTTCGTTGTACTGCAAGTAAGGGAGTGAAGCTTCTGTCACTTAAGAAAAGTTAAATTTCCTACTTGCCGATCGTACAAGTTAGCGATCGTACAAGTGGGGTTGCAGGGGGGCAGCATGGCTCTATTTTGGGATCTACTTGTGATACTTATGGTAGATTCCATAAACAGTGCAATGCTTATGAGTGGATGCCGCTGCCTCTTGGCCAAGTGTAAGAATGCCTACAACCAATGATATTTCTGAAAGGCGTAAAACAAAGGTATGTCTCACAGCCCCAACTAAAGCTATTATATTGCAATGCAAGTTTGTGGAAGATTATTTTTAGTTTAAGGATGTGAACTAGCATTTTCGCTCACTTACGTCGCTCACGATTTTGAAAACTCGTATTTTCCAAACAATTTATTTCGATTCCGACAATATTTATAGATTTTTTTCTTTAGATTTTTAGATTAGATTAAATTATTTTTATTCAATTTACATTTGTACGCACAATTTCCAATTTTACAAATTCTTGAATAATTTATTATAAAGGACATGACAATTATCTGTCGTCTGCCCGAGTGGCAATATCATTATACCCTATTCTAGGGGTATATTAATTTTGACGCATAGTTTGTAACATACCTTAATATTGCCCGTAGACCCCTAAAAGTTACTATATTTATGATCAGCATCGATAGTAATGTCGATCTAGCCATGTCCGTCCGTCCGTCCGTCCGTCCGTCCGTCCGTCCGTCCGTCGGCAAAAATTAGGCCTTTAAACTGGACCTAGAGAGCTGAAATTTTAACCATATACTCTCTAGGGTCCCGAAATAATCAAGTTTAAGAATTTTTGAAATCCGCCCACAGACACGCCCACAAACTCAAAAAAACAAAATTTTGGAAAAAATCGAATTTTGAGCTAGAGAGCTGAAATTTTTTATATATGATCTATGGCCCATAAAACTGATTGGGACATAAAATTTTCAAAATCCGCCCACTGACACGCCCACAATTAAATAAAACAAATTTTGGGGAAAATTGAATTTTGAGCTAGAAAGCTGAAATTTTTTATATATGATCTTTGGCCCATAAAACTGCTTGGGTCATAAAATTTTCAAAATCCGCCCACTGACACGCCCACAATTAAATAAAATATTTTTTTTGAAAAACCAAAATTTGAGGTAGGGAGCTGAAATTTATAATATATACTCTCTAGGGGCTCTTTATGCTCATGTGTAAATATTTTCAAAATCCGCCTACTGACACGCCCACAATTATTTTTTTTTTATTTTTGAAAGTCCATAGTTTGAGCTAGGGAGCTGAAATTTATAGTATATACTCTCTAGGTGCCCTTTATGCTCATACTTAAATTTTTTTTAAATCCGCCTACTGACACGCCCACAATTAAATAAAACAATTTTATTGAAAAACCAAAGTTTGAGCTAGGGAGCGTTTTTATTTACAAAAGCTTAGTTTTTTCATTAAAATCCTTTAAATTTTTGTCACGCCCACTTATGAGATATAGGAATAAGAATAGGGTATCCAACAGTTCGCCCAAGCGGACTGTAGCCCGCCCCTATGTTTTTTAAATTCGTTTAAGATATATTATATTAGATTTAGTTTTACATTTCTGAAGCAAAAAAAAAAAAAAGGCTTTATTACATTATAGAGATTGGCACAGTTTCCTAGTAATAATTTTGAAACTAGTTACACATACCTACAGTGAAAAATATAAAAATTAACAAGTTTTTTTTACATTTTTTTTTTTTTTTTTTTTTTTTGGTAATTGAGTGGACTTTTAGTTTAGTAAAAACGAAAATTGATAACTTTTTTTTTTTTAAGTTACACCTTATTTGACTTTTAGATTAGTTAAATCGGAATATTTTGATAGACTTTAAGTTAAGTTAAAACAAATTATTGAGCAAAAGCGCTAAGAATTTAAAAGCTTTCATGGATGATTCTTCTTCTGTAGGATAGAGCTTATTTGCAGTATTCATAGATTACAAGCCAATTCATTCCGTTCAGGTAGTTAGCAACCTCTTCCCATCGCAAAGTATTTTTGCCGAAGTGGACCCGCCTTATCTCCATCAGTATTGGACAAACGCCAATTAAATGCATTACGTCTTCCTTTTCTCGAAGATTACAAAGTATGCAGATATCAGATCCCTCACTTCGATGTGGCATGAAGGCTAGCTTCATCAGTTCTCCTCTTACTTTACAGATAGTTCCAATGATATTGCTGTTGTAACTACTGTTAAAGCTCAGGGCTTTTGGCTTCCCACCAAGTTTCATAAAATGGGTTAATTCATACCTTAGATCAAGGGTTTATCAAGTGAAATTTAGAGGATCGCTATCCTTATCTTTCACAGCGCAGTCTGGAGTTCCCCAAGGAAGTCACCTCGGACCAATATTATTTATACTTGCCATTAATGATGTTAAGGCATGTATAAATCACAGTAATATCCTGATCTACGCTGATGATATGAAAATATATAAATCTATCACTAGTCAGCAAGACAGAATGTTTCTTCAATCTGACATTAATAGCTTCGCAAATTGGTGTGATAAAAACGGTTTATCCCTGAACCCAACTAAATGTCAACATATGACATTCTCTAGAAAGAATATCCCTTCCACCTTTCAATACTCTCTGTCTCAACATATTCTTTGAAGTGTTGATAATTTTAAGGATCTTGGGGTTTATTTCGACCCCAAACTGGATTTTGCTAAGCATATTAATTCTATTATTAATAAATCTAATTCTATGTTGGGCTTCGTAAAACGGTGGGCCAAAGAATTTAATGACCCTCATGTTTCTATGTCATTGTACAATTGTTTTGTCCGTCCGATTCTGGAGTATGCCTCTCAAGTTTGGACACCGTTCTACAACATTCATTCAAATCGAATAGAGGCCATTCAACGTAAACTTATTCGATTTGCACTTAGAGGACTTCCATGGGATGATCCATTTAACCTTCCTCCCTACAGTCAACGTATCAAGCTTCTTCAAATGTTACCCCTTTCTCAACGAAGGCTTAATAGCGATATCATTTTTTTACAGCAGCATATATCCGGTCAAATAGATGCACCTGACTTGCTGTCGTCTATTGGCTTTAATTTTCGTGGTGGTGCCCATAATTTACGCAGTGTTGAATTATTGTTCAGCCCCCATCATAGAACTAATTATGGGAGGCATGAGCCTATTAGTCTATAATCTAAATGATCATGTGATTGACTTGCATGTTAGTAAAATTAAGCTAAAAAATATTTTGCGTAATTATGCTTTAATGTCTTAATTGTTTGCATTATTTTGTGTCTGTGTTAGTACTCGTATTTTATAGGTACATAATTATTGTATTTTCAATTGTTTTGTCCTTACTAACACCTGCACTAAATGATGAGCCTGTGAGAGCACTTTTAGTGCCGGCAATTTCTGCTCGTGATAGTTGCTTGCTTTAAGCACTCCACGACACAGAGCTGATAGTGTTATAAAAAAAAAAAAAAAAAATTATTTCTTTTGTTGAGATTCAGATTACACCTCGAATAATATCGCCTTTCCGTAGATGAACGTGCTTTTTCTATGAACGCATATCTTTCGTTCTCATCAGTGGCAGCAATTACTTCATACAAGGACTTTTTCCAAGCGTCTGCATTTACTTCCGACAAATTGAGAGCTATGCCACAGTCCGCAGCTATCCGGTTCCAATCCTTGACGAAAAGTGTCTTTTGCTGCACTGCAAACTGTAGTATTTTCTTTGGAAGCCTTTGCTCACCCATATGTAACACTCTAACAATGTAATCCACATTTAGTTTTAGCGTCGATATAAACATTGTCGGAAGCCCAGTTTCCAAATAGTACAGTTTGGTGTATTGATTGGCAGGAAGGTTTTTCGTAGAAAAAAACGAAGCAAATATTCAACAAGCTCGTACTTCTTCACACCCCACACTTGGGCTCTATAAAACAAGATCGCTTTGGCAGTTGCGTTAAAAACTCTTTATTTCATATTGAGCGATATGAGTTTGTTGTTAAACTCCATACCTAGATACGTATACGATTTCACAACTTCCAGCACCTTTCCATTGAATTGCCATTTTTCGTCTCCTGCCGTTCTTCCAGAGCCTTTCTTAAAAACCATAACTTTATATTTCTCTGTGTTGACCTCAAGATTCCACACTTTGCAATATTCCTCTAACCTATTTACCATCATTTGCAGGGAAGTTGGCGACTCCGCCAGAATAACAATGTCATCTGCGTACATAATTACTTTGAATCGCGTGTTATTAAATTCAACTCCACAAGGCAACCAGTCGACTATATCGTCAAAAAAAAGTGAAAATAGTAGCGGGCTTAGGTCGGAAATCTTACACTTCACAGGTTGACCACATCCCTTAATTGAGGGCAATGAATACTGAATAAACCAGACGGTTTAAATAAATAAAAATGATACCTATGCTTGAAACAAAACACAATATTTATATTTACAGGTTATGAACTTCATTTTTCCACAAAGAATTCGAATTTTGCTGTTTAAACTATTTCTCAACCAGGTGCTTATGATTTCCATGCACTGTCCCTATTTCTACATAATCATTAAGTTGCTAATATTGGGCGAAAGGTTTTTGTCTGCAATCATCACTGAAGTGGCCAAATGGAAAAACCGCATGGAAATTAATTTAACTAATTAACCAGCTTTAAAAATTACTTCTTTTTTTAACGACCATTTGTTAAAGAACTAAATGCATTTAAGATTTGTCTGCTTCTCGCTTTTTCACAATGGAAACAAAATTGTTGAACAACCTGAACCTGAACTAATGTACGAGTATTTCTATACACCTGTTCGTAATATTTACTCTTTCATAATACTCTTTTTGTTCAAATCAGATTTAATGTTTCAGGCAGAAAAGGGAAAAGAAAAAATAGTTTTTTATCTTTAAATGAACATAGGTACGAGTATGTACCTAACTAGAATTAATTAATGTCAAATTAATCAGGCCCAATTAGGAAAAACGTCAAGCGCAGTGGCTCAGTGGTTAGTGTGTCGGACTACTAATCGAAATTTCGCCGATTCCATTCCCTCCGGGCAAAGTAACATCTAGAGATTTTTTTCCACTGCCCACCTCTTCAGAACGTCTGACAAACGTCGAAGAGTATCAATTGTCAGGAGAAGCTTCTCAAATTTGCCGTTCGGATTCAGCTTAAAATTGTAGGTCCCTTCCACTTCGAGCAAGAAAGTGGTTGGAGAAGCTAGGAGGCAGCATAAATGGTTTTGCAAGCGGATGCTCAGACGACTATCGGCGGGCCTGGCTGCAATTATTAAAGTCGGCGTTCTGCCTTGTCTGCAAGCTTTAATTTTTGTGCCAGTTGGACCTCAGCATGTACGCCAAGATTTTTATGTAAAATGCGGTGAAAAGTGGTTGCGGTTAGGCCCATATCTTGAAATCGTTTCGAAATACGAGTACACTTTGGTTTTCAGTCACACTCTAAGCTTCGGCGGTGTTATTTTCAGTTAAACTTGCGAACGAACAAGAGTTGACGTTCTCACATAACTTACCTGTCCGAGACCTTCAAATTTAGCGATTAAATTTACTATAGTTTTTCGAGAAGGCGCTTGATGATGAACAATAGCAGTACACACCCTACGAATCGTTTCCGCCATATGTTCAACTTTCACTTTTTCGAAACGTTGTGCGAGTGTATAAAGACCGATATTGAATATGATCTTAATTTGTACTTATCACAAGTCATCCCAACGACAATTGAATGTTGGCAGTTCAATTTTAAATTTTAAATGACACCTCCTGTTGGATGACCCTGTACATTTTCCTCTTTTTATACATAACTCACAAAGGACACTATAACCAGCGAATTCTTGCATCTTGCTATCAAATCGAATATGTACATCCCAGGAGAGATAAAGTGAATTCTGGGTATAACACAGCGTTGCCAGACGTCCCGATTTTTGAATCAAAATTAAATGTCCCGCGCGGGACAGCCTTAGTCGGGGAAATAATTCTGTTTTCATGAATCTCGTTGACAAAAACGAACAAATATTAAAAGCTAACTGTTCAGTTGACATCTTGCATAACATGAGCAAATTTGCATGTGATAGATTAGACATCGATGTAGAAGCTATCATCTTAAAAATATACGGCCATTTCCCACATTCAGCTAAACGTCGTGCGGAATTGATGAAGATATTTGAAACTACGGAAATGGAGTTTGTCGAATTATTACGTCACGTAAATACAAGATTTCTGTCGCTCTGTCCTGCTGTTGAGAGATAGTCAAGGTTTGGCCTGCTTTGAAAAGCTACTTTGTTAAGCAAGAATCATGTGCGAAAGCCATTGAAAAGATTTTTTACTCTCAAGCAGAGGAAACAAAAACTCTAGCCTACTTACATTTTGTTCATAATGTGATGAGTGCTTTTGGTACATTAATAAAAGAGTCTCAGGGAAATGATATTGCCATAACAGAAATGCATGAGTCATTGTGCCTCTTCCGCTCAAGGTTGACTCAAAGGCTAAAGGATGGGTTTTTCGGCTACCAGACAAAACAGATTTTAAATAAATTGGTTGAATCTGAACGGACCAAAGCCATCGAAGACTTCAAAATTTTTTACACAAATTGCCAACAATATTTAGACAAACGTTATAATTTTTCAAATGAAAATATTTTTTCTAGACTTAAATTCATAAACCTGGAAAGTGAAGTTAGTTTTGAATGAAAATGCTGTATCTTTAATAAAATTGAGAGGCGATATTTCGGTAGATAACTTATATGAAGAATTTAACTTGTTAAAATCATCCTTGGACGTATTAGTAGGAAATTGCAAAGACACCACTGCCCATCACCGCACAGAAATGGCACCAGCTCTTTCAACAGTTTCCAAAAAAAGATACCAGGAATATATTTAAACTAGTGTCTTTCATATTAAGTATCGAACGCGTTAAAAATTAAATCTTCACAGAAATATCATGAATAAGTAATTCTTATAAATAATTATTCTCTTATTGTAAGTTGCAATTTGTAACACTCTGACTATTTTTTAAAGCGCCATATTTTTCTAATGAATAAAACTTTTTTGATTTAGATTTCTGTTTTTTTTTTATTCTGAAGACGAATAAGACTCATCTATAATCTATTTAACGATAGGATGAATCTGATTTATTTTTATTGAAATACATTTTCTGTGGCTATTTTTGCTACCTATTGTCACGTAAACGTAATTTTAATTCAAATAAAAAGATAAATATTTGAAAACTTCCGATTATGTACGTTTTTTTACTATGTCCTGCTTTTGACGAAAGAATCCAGCTGTTTTCACTCAAAAAGTTCCAAAATCCCGACTTGGCAAAAAAAAACAATGGCAACGCTGGTGTAACACCACAATACATACGACATACGGTTAATCAGAAAAAAATTGGGAATACATTTATGTAGATAAAATGCTCTGCAGAGTGGATCGGCGTAAGTGAATGCCATTTGAATATTTGTGGTAATCTTTCTGAAACTGTACAAACGTCGTCGACTGTCTGAGATGCATGCTACCTACGCTACATTATTCCTATCATTCATTCACATGAGTTCGTTTCAGTAAGAAAGTTGAATAAGTGCCTAATCAGTTATTTGAACTGTTTCTTACATCCACACACGAAATCAGTCATGCGAGTGCGAGATATGCGATGGTAGATGGCAGTAGGTATGGCACGCATGGATATGTGGCATGCTTCGTTGCCCTGTGTACCCACGTGTCGAAATAGGGGATGACTTACAAAATCAAAAAAAAGTTTAAATATTCACATTGTTTTCTTAAACTTTCGAATTCCCGTCGCAAAATAGATCTCCTATCCTGATTCTGATGCTTTAACACTCTCAACTAACCGATTATCGAAGATGTCCTAATTCAAATTTTATTTCTCTTCTTTCAGAGCGATTTGCAATCGGATATAGACGTGATACCACCACCCCCACCCCCGGCGATGGCAAACCGTATGCCACCTACAAGCCTGTTTCACACCGAGTTGCTGCCTGAGTGTGGTGGCGTCGGCAATGGAAGTGCTATAGGCAACTATGGTCTATCCTCGATTCTTGACGATTGTGCGTCGACAATCATGAAGTGTGCCAATGTCGGTTCCAACATGGCCTTTACTTTAGGACAGTCGGTGAAACCGGATGTTTGTCATGTCAACAGTGCTGAGGATCGTGAACATAACCCTCGAATAGACACCTCAGCAGGCAACACCAACACGAACATTTGCCCATGCATAAAAGATGACTTCTTTCTGGGTAACAGCTCCGTCATCAGAAAGATACAGAAGTCTGATGAGGACAACGCCGCTGCGATGTGTGCATTTCATGCCTACAGCCAGCTACAGCAGCACGAGAAGTTCAATAACCGCAGCAGCCTCAGTTTAGTTAAATACAATACAATTGGACCAAGCAGCGACTATGCAAAGCAATTAGCTACCTATGCCACATTTGCCCAGCAGCAGCAGCAGCATCAGCATCACCAACGCTCTTTAACCACTGGAAGCCTCAAACGCAATCAGCAGCAACGTAATCTGGAACGATTGCGTTGCTTGTCACAATCCCTATCGAATTTTTCCACCTCCTGCGGTACTACAGATTCTTTGCATCACACAAAACAATCACATCACCACCTGCACTCGCATCCATATCAGCAGCAAAAGCAGCAACATCCTCTTGTCGGCGGTGATGTTTACCATCACGATGGACACACAATGCACTGGCATCCGAACTGTATTAATAAGGATCGGTCTGGCGTTGGGGGTGGAGGTTTTGTGGATTTAACAACGATGCCAGCCGTCCTGGGCCGACATCCGTATACTCAGTTTCAAACACCATTAAATACGTTCAGCAGCTGTAGCTTCGGTGGTTCGAACATTATAAATAGTTCGTTTACGACCCTGGCTAGCGGCTCGAGTAGTGGCCTTAAAGAAAAACTTCAGCACGACCAGCTGGACCAGCACTTACAGCATAAGCAATTACAAAAGCAACTGCATTCGTCGAGTTCGACAACTAACATAATGCCGTGGAAGCATCGACAGTGTCCTAGTCGAGGCTCGTCCAGTTCCGGAACGAATTCATTTCGTAAGTATAAGTTCTTTATTTACATTTATTAAAAAAAAATCTGGATTTAATTTAACAATCAACTGTCACAGTTGACATTTATTTTCTACTATATTCAAAACGCTATAGGGTAGTCGAATCATATTTAAGTATTTTTATTTGGCAAACAGGATTTGGGAATTTAATTTGGAACACAACCAAACAACCACCCAAATTCATCGGATTTTATTGCAAATTTTATGCGAATTTCATCAAACAAAACGATGCGGCATCACTTCAATGATGCAGAGCCACATGTTCAATGTTACTTGACAAGTATTTTTGACGAGTTTTTTTTGTCAAGTAACATTGCCTACACACTATCTATTTATTTTTATACCCTATTCTAAGGGTATATTAATTTTGACGCATAGTTTGCAACATACCTTAATATTGCCCGTAGACCCCTAAAAGTGATTATATTTATGATCAGCATCGATGGTAATGTCGATCTAGCCATGTCCGTCCGTCCGTCCGTCCGTCAGTCTGTCGGCAAAAAATAGGCCTTTAAACTGGACCTAGAGAGCTGAAATTTTAACTATATACTCTCTAGGGTCCCGAAATAATCAAGTTTACGAATTTTTGAAATCCGCCCACAGACACGCCCACAAACTCAAAAAAACAAAATTTTGGAAAAAATCGAATTTTGAGCTAGAAAGCTGAATTTTTTTATATATGATCTATGACTCCTAAAACTGCTCGGGATAAAATTTTTTCAAAATCCGCCCACTGACACGCCCACAAATAAATAAAACAATTTTTTTGAAAATCCAAAGTTTGAGCTAGATAGCTGAAATTTATAATATATACTCTTTATGGGCCTTTTATGCTCATGTGTAAATATTTTCAAAATCCGCCCACTGGCACGCCCACAATTAATTTATTTTATTTTTTTGAAAATTCAAAGTTTGAGCTAGGGAGCTGAAATTTATAATATATACTCTCTAGGGGCCCTTTATGCTCATGTGTTAATTTTTTTTTAAATCCGCCTACTGACACGCCCACAATTAAATAAAACAATTTTATTGAAACACCCAAGTTTGAGCTAGGGAGCGTTTTTTTTGATAAAATCCTTTAAATGTTATATAATAAAATATGTAGAGCGTTCTTAAAAATTCAACCATACTTAGACTTTTGTCACGCACACTTATGAGGGATAGGAATAAGAATAGGGTATCCAACAGTTCGCCCAAGCGGACAGTAGCCCGTCCCTATGTTTTTTTTTTGTGTTGGGAATTCGCTGGAAGTAAAAAATCATCGAAAGACATTGCAGAGCTAGTACGCGAGGGATGCTTCTGCAATAGTGATGGACTTTAACTCATCTGAAAAAAAAACTCCCGGTGGACTGACATTCGCCATACCGGATGAGATTGCACCTAGTCGAGGACTAATCGGCAATTTGTTTTTGAACTACATATTTTTTGTTGAATTTAACAGTTAAATCCGCCGTTTGTCGGATTTCTAACCTTTTTTTTTGTTTGAAATCAATACCTGATTTCTTAGCCCTAGCTAACTCTTATAGATCAAAAGGTTTTACCCGTCTTAATCTCCTGATTGCATTGTCATTATTTAAAATTTCTGTTATTTCTGTGTTTACGTGCCTACTACTATGCCTTTGAACAACTTTTTATACCCTATTCTAGGGGTATATTAATTTTGACGCATAGTTTGTAACATACCTTAATATTGCCCGTAGACCCCTAAAAGTTACTATATTTATGATCAGCATCGATAGTAATGTCGATCTAGCCATGTCCGTCCGTCCGTCCGTCCGTCCGTCCGTCCGTCCGTCCGTCCGTCGGCAAAAATTGGGCCTTTAAACTGGACCTAGAGAGCTGAAATTTTAACCATATACTCTCTAGGGTCCCGAAATAATCAAGTTTAAGAATTTTTGAAATCCGCCCACAGACACGCCCACAAACTCAAAAAAAAACAAAATTTTGGAAAAAATCGAATTTTGAGCTAGAGAGCTGAAATTTTTTATATATGATCTATTGCCCATAAAACTGATTGGGACATAAAATTTTCAAAATCCGCCCACTGACACGCCCACAATTAAATAAAACAAATTTTGGGAAAAATTGAATTTTGAGCTAGAAAGCTGAAATTTTTTATATATGATCTTTGGCCCATAAAACTGCTTGGGACATAAAATTTTCAAAATCCGCCCACTGACACGCCCACAATTAAATACAATATTTTTTTTTAAAAACCAAAATTTGAGCTAGTGAGCTGAAATTTTTAATATATACTCTTTAGGGGCCCTTTATGCTCATGTGTAAATATTTTCAAAATCCGCCTACTGACACGCCCACAATTATTTATTTTTTATTTTTGAAAGTCCAAAGTTTGAGCTAGGGAGCTGAAATTTATAGTATATACTCTCTAGGTGCCCTTTATGCTCATACTTAATTTTTTTTTAAATCCGCCTACTGACACGCCCACAATTAAATAAAACAATTTTATTGAAAAACCAAAGTTTGAGCTAGGGAGCGTTTTTATTTACAAAAGCTTAGTTTTTTCGATAAAATCCTTTAAATTTTTGCCACGCCCACTTATGAGATATAGGAATAAGAATAGGGTATTCAACAGTTCGCCCAAGCGGACTGTAGCCCGCCCCTATGTTTTAACTTCATCTTCAACCATTTCAAAATTTAGATCTTTATGCAGATCGGCATTGCGTATGTATGAAGGTGCATTAACTATGTTCCTTAGTACTTTACTTTGGAAAACCTGAATTGTTTGTAAATTTGTTTGGCATGTGCATACCCACAACTGGAGCCCATAGGTCCACACTGGTTTCAGAACTTACGTGTATAGCAATAACTTATTGTAGTTAGACAGGGATGAGTATCTCCCAATAAGCCAATACATTTTACTGTATCGCATGTTCAACTCATCTTTTTTTTTCTTTACGTGCGCTTTCCAACGCAGTTTAGCGTCAAGAGTCATGCCTAGATAGTTGGCTGTGTTTGAATATTCCACTACATTGTTGTTAATGTAGACTGGAATGTGTGGTACGTTTTTATACGTAATCTGCCATTTCTTAGTCCATTCTGAAATATTGCTTATTGCTGTTTGAAGCTTTTTTGTTGCTATTTCGACAGTTGCTCCCACAGCAAGGCCAGCTGTGTCATCTGCGAAAGTAGCTATGGTGGTTTCTTCACTTTCAGTCAGATCGCTAGTGAAAAGTATGTATAGAACTGGACCTAGCACACTGCCTTGCGGTACACCAGCTTTAATATCCCTTAATGTTGAGTACTCTGCATCTTGTTAAATTCTAAAGAATCTATCTGATATATAAGACTCCAGATCTATGGTAGAGTGCTTACTTCTAAATCCAAATCGGTGAATTCGGACTAGCGATTTGTCATCTATTATTTTTTGTAGACGTTTTACCTGCCCTTTTTCGAATAACTTTTTACAATATTGGTAGAATAGATATTGGGCGATATGAGGTAACTTCGTTAGATGGTTTGCCTGGTTTAGGTATCATTATTACCTCCCCGACTTTCCACATGCTTGGCACATATCTTAATTTAAATGCAGCATATATAATTTGCGCTAGTTTTTTTTAAACATTTTCGTGGAAATTGTTTCAAAATTTCTCCTGTAATCAAATCAAACTCTGGGGCCTTTTTTATATTTATGCTTTCTTTATTTTCTTTGGCAAGTCCTTTAGCTGTTATCGGCCAAATAGGTCTATCTTCTTCGCACCTTATTTCGAGTCCTTGATAACCATTATCTTCATAAGGTTTGAATACGTCTTCAAGATACTCATCGAAAGTGTTGCTTGGTTGCTTTTCGCCCAGTTACCATCTCTGGTTTTTACTGGCGGAATGTGAGCTATTGGCCTGTTCATTTTCTTTGTTGCCTTCCAGAGCGAGTAGTCGGTACTAGCATCATTTGTAAGACTTGTGAGGTAAGTTTTCAAAGACTCATTATTGAATTCTCTTACAGATTTTCTGAGCTTATAATTTAAGCTATTCAGTGTGATCTTGTCACTTGACGCCCTTATCTGTTACCAGCGTTTTCTAGCTTTCCTCTTTTCTGTAATAATTTCACATATTTCGGGAGGATAAGAGTTTTGTTTGATCTTTTTTATTGTTTTGGGAGTGGCAGCCGACACAGCTTTTTGTATTCTAAGCGTCAATATTTGGACTGCTTCTTCTAGTTGATCTTTTGTTTAAATAGCTGGTGATAGTTGGATACTTTCTTCCAACTTCTGTCTGAAGTAGTTCCAATCAGTTAGTCTATTTACTAGTTCAAAATGCTAGAACTGAAAAAGGTTGTGTAGTTGAAAATATCATATAAGGCAAGAAAAGCTTTCCACAGTAGGAATTATCAACACAATTTAGTATACGCCATAGGTCATTGTTGTCTCTTTTAGTTATGATCTGTTGAAGTATTTTTTATTTTTATACCCTATTCTAAGGGTATATTAATTTTGACGCATAGTTTGTAACATACCTTAATATTGCCCGTAGACCCCTAAAAGTTACTGTATTTATGATCAGCATCGATAGTAATGTCGATCTAGTCATGTCCGTCCGTCTGTCGGCAAAAATTAGGCCTTGAAACTGGACCTAGAGAGCTGACATTTTAACGATATACTCTCTACTAGGGTCCCGAAATAATCAAGTTTACGAATTTTTGAAATCCGCCCACAGACACGCCCACAAACTCAAAAAAACAAAATTTTGGAAAAAATCGAATTTTGAGCTAGAAAGCTGAAATTTTTTATATATGATTTATGACTCCTAAAACTGCTCGGGATAAATTTTCAAAATCCGCCCTCTGACACGCCCACAAATAAATAAAATAATTTTTGTATACCCTATTCTAAGGGTATATTAATTTTTGAAAATCCAAAGTTTGAGCTAGGGAGCTGAAATTTATAATATATTTTCTTTATGGGCCCTTTATGCTCAAGTGTAAATATTTTCAAAATCCGCCCACTGTCACGCAAACAATTAATTTTTTTTTTTTTTTTTGAAAATTCAAAGTTTGAGCTAGGGAGCGTTTTTTTTATAAAACCCTTTAAATGTTATATAACAAAATATGTAGAGCGTTCTTAATAATTCAACCATACTTAGACTTTTGTCACACCCACTTATGAGGGATAGGAATAAGAATAGGGTATCCAACAGTTCGCCCAAGCGGACTGTAGCCCGTCCCTATGTTTTTAATATTTCTTAGGCAGAACTTGTTTTATGTGACAGACCGATTTTGTTATGTTGTCCTTTTTGTTTGCGTGTCATTTGTCAATGCATATATGAAAGTTATTGAGGTGGTTGTGTTCATTCGATACACTTCGATGGTTGCTGAGATGTCCCTGGGGATGCGCACACACCGACCCGGTCAAATTTGCAAAAAAAAAAAAAATTATAAGCCTAAAACCTTAATAGCTAATTTATTTTATACATAATTCCACTTCTGCCAATTCCGTCTACCCTGCCCAGTGATGCGGTGAGATAAAAAAAGACGGTTCCAATTGAGACAGGAAGAAAATTAAGACTGACAGCTTGACAAAACTTTGTTAATTGTTTAAGTGTTGCCAAGTCAAACACTTCTCCCTGCCCAAAGGCCGGCTAATGCCGCAACTACATACGTGTTGAAGTTATGAAATTGTTTCTTTTAAAATAATTGTTCAATGCGAAGATTGCTTGATTTATGTCGATAGCAAGTCAATCACTTAGCTTGTAATTCTGGACATGTAAATCCAGAGTGAAATTCAATTCAATTTAATATTGAATTTAAATTATTTAATAAGGCTTGTTCTATTGAGTTACAGGCCCCAGAAATAATCTGCGAGAATGAGGTTGGGGACACAATCCCGAAGACCCAAATCCCGAAAATCCAAAATCCCGAAAATCCAAAATCCCGAAAACCCAAAAGACAGAAAATCCAAAATCCCGAAATAAGGGTTCAATTCAATTCAATTCAATTCAATTTATTAATCTAAATTGTAATCGGGCGACTTAGGTCTCTTTTAGTACTTATGGTACAATATTTATATAAAATAAATTTCCGAAAAATTTTTCATTTTATATAATTTTTCGGGTTTTTGTTTTCGGGATTCTTTATTTTATTTTGAATATTAAATAGACAAGTGTTTGTCCATTCCACTTAGCGTAATAATGTTTTGCAATTTTTTGCATTGTAATGTTTTGCAATTCGCAATGTGCATTCAGTTGTGCTGATCTCATAAAGTTAGTGTGATATCTGACCGACTACCATTTTTTTTTTTAATTTTTCTCGCCTGAGAAGCAGCTGGTCTAGGTTCGAATCCCAGTGAAAAAAAAAATGGATTTTCGGGATACAAGGAAAAAACACAAACCAGTACCATAGAAAAAAGGAGTCTGATGAACGGTTGTGGTAGATCGTGAAACAGCGCTGTAACTCCAGCCGTCCACTTCACGTGGTAGCAATTGTAAGAATTATGGTTGTTCATTCAAAACAACGCAAAGCATGGGTATAGTCAACCGATGAACCAAATTGTTACCGGCCGAGATTCTCTTGTCCCGGATTGTCAAGCTGTTATATTTCCGGTGGTTATGATTCGGGAGTATTTTAAGCTTTGCATCGCGGAATACGCAAAAGGGAATTATCCACATAGCGGTAATGTGAATGAGTTTCACTGCATCTTCGAATACGAGCGGATCGTATTTCTCGTATAAAAACTTTGTATTTCTTATACGCAGCTAAATCGATGCGTCTCTATTTGTTTGTATTAAATCCTTATTTATTTACAAAAAGTTTTACTGAAAAGAAAGAATATTGAAATAAAGACGTGTTAACAGTTGCCTTTACAGTAATAAAGAAATCAAAATATCGTGTAGGGACGGGCCAAGAACATCACTGCACCGCCCCTCAAAATGACATCAAGGCAATTTTACCATTCATTTGGTTCTAGTAACATGACTAACATCGTGAAACTGTACCGCACGTCTACACGCAAATCTGTGGGGATGCAGTAAATTGAGAGAGTTATGATCCCTTCATATCCGGATAGTAGCCTCGTCGCCATTAAGGGAGACGAAGACACAGATTCAATTTATTTGAATGTCCAAAACACAGAAAAGTTTCTTGCAGAGAAAATTGACATACTGGCACAAAAGGTATAGCAGCAACCTCTGACATGCTGAACCTCAGCCTCTCTCTCTCTTTGTCTCCCTTATCACTGCATCGTGTTCCACGAGGAAATCATGGCGATTAAAGAAGTCCTATCGTAGCTGAAGAGGAACATGATATCCGCTTTGGACATCCGAATCTTCTCAGATAGCCAAGCTGCACTAAAATCTCTGGATTCTGTCTCTACAAACTCCAACGTAGTCCTAGACTGCGGAGCAATTTAACATGCAACTATGCTGGGTGCCGGGACATAGAGATATTCCAGGGAATTAACCCTACTGCCCCTTCTACTTGATAAAGGTCCCTTAGGCATTGCAATCGCTACAAGCAAACTCATGTTTATGAGGAAGGCCATTGGGAGAACTAACCTTGGCAACACTTGTCTAGCTACAAAACAGATTTGGACAAAGCTGGATCTGAAACGCTGTAAGTGTTCGATCTCTCTGAATAGACTGCACATTGGTGCTACAACAAGGCTACAAAGCTAGGCGTCTATTCAAATCAGGAGGAGACTAATCTCCACCTTCTCTGCACATGACCTGCTCTCTCTCAAAGACGAAAACTCTATTTGGCATCTTTCTTTTTCAATGATCCCAAAGATCTCATAAATATCGACATTAAAAGTCTTTCAAGCACTATCAAAAGCTCAAACTGGTTCAACGAGTAGGAAGAACATAGATCCGTGTGGTATCACAATGAACCTTTTTATTGGCCTAAGTGTGTCGGCTTCTGCCAACTGAAACTATAACCTAACCTAACCTAACCTATGCAGTGGGAGTTGACGTAAAATAATTCTAGGTGAGTTTTTTTACCCAAGCGTATATACGCTGCATGTTAAATACAACAGCAACTTATTCTGTATACTTTAACTTTCGCGGGGATAACCATCGCCGCTAAGTCCTTAAGCGGATATAGATCAGTGCTTCCAAACACCGTTTTCTACGTATCACGATAACTTTTGTTATCGAATATCAAAACTTTGACATTTCTCACCTACTGAACTGACACATGCCCCAAAATTTACTTGAGCGTGAAGTTTTATTTTTACCAACAAAATATTGAACCGCTGCCTTCTCCAAACCACGTGTCCTATTATAGGGGTCAACTTTATACTTTTAAGTTTCAATGTTCTTGCCCTACACGGTGGTATAACTAAATTTTAATTCGAGCAGTATTTTGGAGTTTAACTTCCAGGTTACGTGTACACGTGTTTGATTGAATACGAGTATATGTACAAAAATCGAGGTAAATTTTAAATTGGATTACGTCTGACAGGAAATCTTTGCATTCACAGTTGTTTAGAGAAGCTTAGCAAACTTCTGACGATGAACATTTGAAGATTTATAAAGTATACTCCGTTCCACGTGTTTATCATTAATAATATGGGAACAACCAAATGCAATATGAAAGAAGGCTATATTATGTTTTTGTTGTAGAAAAAAAATTGGGAATAGGCAGATAAATTGTGATGTTTTTCCCAATAAGGTCATAAAGTCCTTTTTTTCGTTCCACCTGTTTACGAAAAGTAACTGGATAAAATGGCAATCTGGCAATGGATTCAGGCATTTTTGTGGTTAAATAGCCCGCTGTACCCGCTTTCTGCAAAACCACACACAACCATCAAGTTAAAGCTCTTAATTTTTTTCACCCTTCAATTTTATATTAAAGTAGGTAATAAAGAATTTAAATTCCGCATGAGTCTTTCTTGGCACTGAACAATATAAAACATTTTCTTTCCAGGATTTGATGCTGCGAAGCATTGGCTGGCTGTTAGTTCGATACTATTAATAATAGGTGCTGCAAGTGTTGCCGTGCCATTGGCCTTACGTGTAGCTGCAAGTGAGTATCTCTATGTCACTTAATGGCGATGCTGCATTCGGTGACATAACTTTTAATTATTCTCATTTATATTCCTTTTTATGCGTGCTCATATTTATTTTATGTGTGTGTATTGGCAGGTGCTCCATTTGAAGAGCGTTTGCGAGTGGCAATTCAACTCCTTGATCAAGTGCCTTTAATCGATGGGCATAACGACCTTCCCTGGAATATTCGCAAGTTCCTGCACAACAAGCTTAACGATTTCAAGTGAGTATTTATGTAGTCCGCTGCATGTGGGATAGTGGGAATGCGTGTCTTTTTTTTTAGATTTTTTGTATGGTCAAATACCGGCCACTCTTAATTTCTAATATTAGAGAAGAAAATATAATAAAGAAGATTTTAATTTCTTATTATGTGTCTCTTTTATTTTGTTTTCATTCTGTCCGCCAGCCGCCCACACCGCCAGCACTTTTCAAATTCATTCTGCTCCTAAGGAACTTTCAATTTTTTTTTTTGGTTTTGTTTTTTATTGTCCTGGCGGTGGGGTTGTGCTTTCGTTTTCCTTTGTCATTTGATTTTTCCTGGTTTAACCCTTTATGAATTTTCTAGCTTCGACGAGGATCTGAGAAATGTCATGCCTTGGGCCAGAAGTCATTGGAGTCATACAGACCTACAGAGACTGAAGAAGGGACGTATTTCCGCACAGGTAAGATGTTGCCATTTTTTTTTTTTTTTTGGAATTTTTGTTTTAGATCTTGATAGGTATTTATATTTATATATTTATTTTTTTTAATTAATTTCAATGTCAGTGGAAGTAAGTTGGTAAAATAAAAAAAGAAATCGGAGGAATAGAGAAAGACACGCATTTGACAGGCTTCAAATCTGAAATCACATTGTGTTTCCCATTTCTTTGAATCGTAATCAATAAGTTGAATGCGAAAATACAAGAATACAGAAGGGTGAAGGAAACACATGGCAACTGAACTGTGAATGAAGACGATAGACATTTTTCTGTCCTCTGATTGAAATTAATTTGTTTTTTTGTTTTGTTTTTCATGTGTCATATACATATATATGTAGGTGTTACAAATCGTAAAAAAGTGATTGTGAATCAAAGGATGTCTGCTTACGGAGATTTATTTGCAAAAATACAGAGAATTAAGTGTTTGGCTGTGATTTGGAGCACATGGAGATTTTTAGTATAAAGCCAAGATGCTTTTCAATATTATTTGCATAATATTTTACTAAAGGTTCTCATTTATCTGTTCTATCATTTTGAATTATTGTCTGAGAGAACGTAATTTAATACATTTATTCATTCTTCAGTTCAAACATGTTTCCATCTTCCATCTTGATAGAATGTAATTTAATTCATCTATTCATTCTTCAGTTCAAAAATGTTTCCTTCTTCCATCTTGTCTGTTACTGTTCGTGTATTGAAAGAGCTTACGGAGAGTGCTCTAGCGGGTTGTCCAAAATAAGATGAGCCGGCCATATTTTTTTTATGCTGACGGTAACAAGCCCGACGTTTGGAAGGAACTGGGTAAGATTATTCAGTTGTGAAAAGTAGGACACAAAGCTTTCAATGTAAGCGCACTCATATTACGATTGTCGCTATTTGTCCGTGTTACGTGTATGTGTATGAAAATATGTGCTCGCCTGTTTGCGACCGAATAGTCGCTTATAGAAATGTGCTCTCTTGGAAGATGAATCGATGCACGATGCACTGTCTCATTGACAAGTATTGCACAAGGCTTGGCGTCTACTCTAACGTATTCGAGTGAAGTTGCATGGACAATGAGGAGGAGGAGACTTGTCTACTTAAAGGAGAAAAATCGGCAGCTTCAAAATAACATAGATCGAAACAATTTTTTGAATCAATGTGATGAAACAGTTGTAATTTTTCAACCAACAACTGTGTAGTTGTCAATATGACAATTTACGATTTTCATTTTTCATTCAAATGAAAACTTGAAGACTTGTTTTTTATGTTGAACATTTTCGTCAACTTATCGAATGGAAAACTTAAAATTATCAATCAGAATGAAGCAGTTGTCATATTGACAAATTAGGTTGTCAGATTGAATATCTCGATCATCAAATGAAAATTTAAGTTGTAATATTGAAAATCTCAGTTGTCCAATTAAGAACTTAGGTTGTCAGGTTGAAAACTTTAACTTTCAAAAGCAAAATGGATTCCAACTTAAAATTTACTCTAGCTTGAGTAGTAATAATTTGGGTTTGATTTTCACTTTTTACTTTCAATAGACGAATGATCTTGAGCGTCTGGCTGACTCTGGTTACCTCACAAGAAATTAAAAGTAACCAATTGTCATGTTGATAATCCTAATTGTCAATTTGATGAACGTGGTTTTCAATATGAAAATTGGAAACATGCTATCATCATATTTAACATCTAAACGGTCAACGGGATGACTGGAATATTAAGATAATCAGATTGACAACGACAATTGTCAATAGGATAACCACAATTCCGAGTTTGAACATCGAATTTTTTAATATGAACATTTTGATAAATGTTGTAATTTGTTTTACAATTTACAATTAATTTGTTGTCTTAAAGTGTTCGCCGTCCTTTTCAATGAGCCTAATTGTCAATATGATAACCGCGATTTGCAATTTGTAAAAAAGTCATTAACAACGTGATGTCATTAAAACGCGACAATCTTATTAAATACTTGGCTTAATTTATTCAATATGATGCCAGAATTTTCAAATTGATAACAAAAAATGTGATCGTATTGACAACCACAATACTACCCACTGAAAATTATATTAAAGTTAACCTGACTTTATCTGTTTGGAGTTAACCGACTTCTCATTGATTTAAAGTAGCAACTGTGACTATAAATTGTTCTAAAATATAAACGGACTATCTGTTTGTAGGTAACCGATTTCTAATTAATTTTTTGTGGTGACTATTACGACAAGAAATGTCTGTTAAAGTTAAGATGACTGTTTTCCTTTAATGAAATGATTTGTTATTGGTTTTAAATCACAACAGTCATGAAAGAATTCTATTTAAGTTAACCATACTATCTGTGCGAATTAAGCCAATTTTTTTTTTATTTGAAGAGAAAACTTATTGCTAGGAGAAGTTTCTATTGAAAACTGCCCCATTTTTTTATCTTTGGCAGATGTTCACCTTATTTCAATATGATTTTGATATGAATGTACGTTAAAAGAAAGGCTCCGTTAACCTTATATAACCAGTTTTAGTTAAAATGTTAGCGGCCATATTGAAAGGAAAATCATTATATGTTTTTCAATAATTAGGGTTACTTTGTAGCACATCGTAGGTGGCTTAGTTTAGAAATTTATATCATGACAGATGATTTTTTAAAATACTTATTCAATAGGAATGCTGCTTAAAACATTTTTTTAGATATTACCGATATAGATCATAATGCTTAGATATTAAATAAATAAACATAAAGAGCATCAGCAAGCTCTTAGCCTTTGTATATACTCGTAGAGTTCTATAGTAGTCTCACTTCGAGTATTCGACTTACACACCATCTTACGACTTAAGTATGTCATTAAAAAAAGCTATATTTATACAACCATATTGTAGAACCTTTTCTACAAAATGCTAGTATGCCTTTGAATATGCATATTCGTAGTTATTTTTGTTGTCTTCCATTCTCCTCATTTATCGGATTTATATTGTTTACTTCTCATGATTGGGATATGATGTGTTGGTGAGAGGGGTGCGGGATATGGTTGGTAAATATATTAGTTGTTGGTTTTGATGAAAGTTTGCTCTAGATCAGGGGTAGGTATTCATTCATTCATAATCGGTATCAAAAATCATATTATGTGCATATTGCGATTGCATTATTATGTATAAGTTGAATTTTTTCATTTGGTTTTCCACAAACAATTGATTTCGACAGTTTGGACAGCTAAATGTAATTGATTAATGTATTCTTTTTGATACTTTAATCGACACAAACTGTGCATAACTTATATGTTTTTTACACTGTTTTATGAATAAGAATTTATGCATAAAGGCTGGAGAAATAATTAAACACTGCATAAGAAGATATGGAATCATTTCGAGATGTTAATGCGAATTATATTGAAGAATGCTCTAAGTTGTTTGCGTTGATGTGTGTGTGGAGTAGGTAGGGAACCGGCACTAGCGGTTGACCACTTCAAATCCAAAAATTAGTAATAATTACTGTAGTTTAATTCTTTTTTATAATATCCACGGTTGAAATATCCCACCATCAGAATATCCTTTTTTGTGAATCGAAGAGGTGTTCAGAGTTTTAATTTTTGTGAGTCTATCCCAGGAAAATATCATCCGGCAAAATTTCCTAATTTCTCCTGATCCCATGATAGTACCTGTGTTAGAGTGTGTTCGAGTGGTTAAAGGGAGACGCACATATACAACCACTGTTTGACATTTGCAACAAGTAAAAGGGGATTCTTCGATTAATTGCAGCAGAGAAGGCACGCCAATAATACATTTAGAAACTGCCCACCACTGCCCTGTCTAAAGTCCAATATATTAAAATATCGTTCTTGTTTTAATAAAACCATTCGTTTAAATTCAAGTTAGTGTATTATTTCAAAGTTTTAATAATCGCCCTTACATTCGTTTTCTAAATCGGCGTGCTTTCTCAAGTTTGTTGTTGTGCGAGACTTACATATATTTTGTCGCCGTCATTGTTTGCAACGCAGTCAACAACAAAGGACTAATTGCAACAGTTACTCAGAGGCGTCAGTATAAATTCCTGTCTGAAAAGAAACGAGGGAGGAACGGGATTTATGGCAAAGGAGAGTGGAAGTGCATATAATTTGAGAAGTACGGTGACAATCGCTGACGCAGAATCGGGTTCCGATAGTGAAGAATCGCTTTTGGACAAAACTTTTATTGAAACCGTCATGGACTCAGAACAAATTAACTTAATTGTAGCCAGCATAAATGCGCTTAAGTCGTCTGTGGAAACGCTCAGAACCAGCACAGCGGAAAGTCAAAAGGACATCGAAAGACTTAGTATTCAACTCCAGACAAATCAAAATGCCGATAGCGGGCAGATGACAACAGTCCTCAGCACAAATGATTCGACAGTTCGAGGTGGAACGAATCAACCTTTGATAGCCGGCGTAAGTGATTCAACAACTAAACTTTATGATTTGCCAAACTTTTCAGGCAACGCCGAGGACTGGCCTTTGTTTGTAGCCAATTTCAGAGATACGACCACTGCCTTCAAGTACACAGACCGACAGAATCTTATGCGTCTACAAAAGTGCTTAGCAGGACCAGCCAAGGAAGCAGTTGCGTCTATGCTCATCTACCCACAAGATGTTTCGAATGCCATCGAGGAACTAGAATTTCGATTTGGAAGACCGGATCTGCTAGTTCGCCAACAGCTCAACAAGATTCAACAATTTCCAGTCATTGCCGAAAACAGGATTGAGCAGGTTCTTTCGTTTTCTACAAAAGTGCGTAACGTCGTAGCATTTCTGACATCAGCCAACTGTCAGCAACATCTATCAAACACAGCACTTTTGGAGCAGTTGGTGAGCAAGCTACCACCCAACAAGCAGTACGAGTGGGTGAGGCACGCAATAAATATAAAGCCATTTCCTACAGTTGCCGATTTCTCGAAGTGGCTTAGTGAGCTGGCCAGAGTCGTTTGTTTAATGCCGCCTCCATCGACTTTGTTGAAAAATAGTTTACCAGCGCAGTCGCAACAGCCTCGACGTGTTATGCATGTCAACGACGAAGTTCACGCCCATCAACAGCAACAGCAAGCCAGACAACAAACACTTAGTTGCTATGAATGTGGTGCAGCACATTCCATTTCTGATTGTGTCATCTTTAATCAGTCTCTTGATACACAAGCCCGTTGGCAAAAGGTGAAGGATCAGCGTTTATGTTTCTCGTGCTTGCGTAAAGGGCATAACACTACGAACTGTCGCTCCAAAAAAGTATGTGGTATCCAGGGATGTCGTCGTTTTCATCACCCTAGCCTACACGAGGAGCCGTCTATGGCTGCATCATCAGAAGCTACTTCCCACGGAGTATATTTAAGTTGCCAAAGATCACCGCCAGTAAGCCTTTTATTCAAGGTTTTGCCAGTCACTTTGTTTGGGCCAAACGGAAAGTGCGACGTATTTGCCATGTTCGACGAAGGTTCAGCCATAACAATTTTGGAGGAAGACATAGCCAAGGAACTAGGACTTAAAGGTCAGTCAAAGCCGTTAACTCTACAATGGTACGGACAAAAGGTCACCACGGAGCCTTCGTCATTAGTGAGTTTGGAGATCAGAGGTCACGGTGAGTCAACCAACTTTGTCATAAGAAACGTAAGAACAATTAGCAACTTGAACTTGCCTGTGCAGTCATTTAAAAGGTCAGACTTTAAACATTTCGAGTATTTGCCACTCAAAGACTATGAAAGAGTTAAGCCAGTTATATTGCTCGGTCTAGACAATGTTCAGTTGGGAGTATCGTTGACAACCGTTCAGTCCAATAACAAGAGCCCTGTAGCTGTCCAAACTAAGCTAGGTTGGGTTGCCTACGGGCCAACCAGCCACTCAACAATATCAAGGCCCATTGTGCTCTATACACGAGAGAAGCAACAGTTTGATGAGTTACATAATATGGTTGTGGAGTACTTTGCAGCTGACAATTTCGGTGTTAACAACTCGCCAACGACACTGGAGTCCGAAGACAACAAGAGAGCTCGCCAGATCTTGAAGGAGACTACACATCGTATAGGGAATCGATTTGAGACCGGTCTACTTTGGAAAAGTGATGCCCCTGTATTGTCGAACAGCTTAAAGATGGCAGAGAAACGTCTCTCGGGTATAGAAAGAAAGATGAACCTCGATCCAGTTTTCGCCAGCAGGTATAAGAGGGAGATCTCCAACTACTTGGAGAAAGGATACGCCAAGAAGCTCTCTAAGGAAGAAGTGTCAAAGACTGATCATCCTGTATGGTATCTGCCACATTTTGGCGTCCAGAGTCCACATTAACCGGAAAAGTTGAGGATAGTGTTGGACGCTGCAGCTACTGTGGATGGGATCTCTCTGAATTCAGCCCTGGTTAAAGGTCCAGAACAAGCCAAACCTCTGATGGGAATTCTTTTTAAGTTTCGGGAAGGTGTAATAGGAGTAGCTGCCGACATTCGTGAAATGTTTTCCCAAGTTCACATACGACCCCAGGATCAGAATGCTCAACGATTCCTGTGGAGAAACGGAAGCTCACTTCAACATTACTCCATGGTTTCTATGATTTTCGGAGCCATTTGTTCACCATGTAGTGCTGAATTTATAAAAAACCTGAACGCAGAAGAACTTCGAAGCCAATATCCCGATGCCGCTGCAGCAATAATCAACAAGCACTATGTGGATGATTTTGTAGCCAGCTTTCGGAGCGAAGAAGAAGCCATACGGGTTTGTAGAGAAGTAGTGATAGTCAACGCCAGAGCCAGTTTCGACTTAAGAAACTTTGCATCGAATTTCAGCAATCTACAGTCGGCCATGAACAACAGTTTAGAAGCCGTAGTCAATACAGTCAGCATGGAACGTCAAGCCAATTCCGAAAAAGTACTCGGAATGCATTGGAAAACCGCCAGCGATACTTTTGAGTTCAAGACCAAGTTTCATCGTATTCCAAAAGAAGTCCTAGCAGGTCTACGAGCGCCAACAAAAAGGGAGCTGCTAGGAATTGCAATGGCGATCTTCGATCCCTATGGACTACTAGCTGACTACCTTCTCTACCTTAAAGTATTGGTTCAAGACACATGGAGAAGTAAAATCGGTTGGGACGACTCAATTACTCCCGATTTACAGAAGAAATGGGCTGCCTGGTGGAAGGAATTCAAGAAAATTGACAGTTTGAAGTTCCAGCGCTGCTACTCGCCACATTTTCACGATGCATACGATGTCCAAATGCACATTTTTGTAGACGCTAGTCAAGTCGCCTTTGCTGCCGTCGGTTATTTCCGAATCATCCATTCCCAAGGAGTTGAGGTTATATTTGTTTATGGAAAGACCCGTGGCGCACCTCAAAAATTGATGTCCATTCCCAGACTGGAACTTCAAGCTGCCGTTTTGGGTACGCGTATCAGCAAGATCATAGTCCGCAGTCACGATGTTAAAATGTCCAACATAACTTTCTGGACAGACTCAAGGACACTTTTATACTGGATTAATTCTGCCGAGCGAAAGTATAAGTCATTCGTTGGTCATCGCATCGCAGAAATACTCGCCACAACACAACCAGCTCAATGGCGATGGACACCAACAGGAGAAAACAGCGCTGATGTTGCCACCCGTGTGAGTTGGCCTCCAAAACTAAAGGTCGAAAATATGTGGCTCTCTGGGCCAGTATTTTTAAAGCTGCCGGAAGAGCGTTGGCCCGCCGTAGTAATCGAGCCGCCACCAGATTTGATGGAAGAAGTCAAGCCTTGTCTTATCCTGCAGTCGCAGGCAGGTAATCCATTAATTCAATGTAATCGATTTTCTTCTTATTTAAAGCTAAAACGAGCCATTGCCTGGACGCTACGTGCTGCCAACAAGTTCCTGTGCCTGGCGAAGGTGAGCACTCCGGCTACTGCAAAGGGTCTGCTCACAGCATCCGAAATCAATGCCGCTGAAAGTCTATTATGCCGGATGGTTCAACAAGAGTTGTATTCAAAGGAAATAGCCGCTCTGAAGTCTTCAAAGCCAATAATGAAAACAAGTTCCATCTACACACTGCGGCCTTACCTAGACGAGGTTGGCCTTTTGAGAATTGATGGTCGCATAAACGAAGCCGTTTTCTTGCCACTAGATGCCCGACGTCCAATCCTGATGCCTCAAAACCATATCGTCTCGGATCTCATCCTGCGACATTTCCATGAGAAGTTTCACCATCAGAATACAGCCGTTATTCTTAATGAGGTACGTCAGAAGTTTTGGTTTCCTCATGCTAGAACTCTTCTTAAAGCCATACAACGTAAATGCATGGAATGCAAAATCGAGAGAGCCAAGCCAGTACCGCCACTTATGGGACAGGTGCCACCTGACCGGGTAACACCATATGTCCGTCCATTTACATACACTGGCGTGGATCTCTTCGGCCCGTTTAACGTTGCCATAGGCCGTCGTCGAGAGAAGAGATGGGCAGTCATCTTCGCATGCCTCACGGTGAGAGCAGCGCATCTGGAGTTAGCCGAAAACTTGTCAACCGACGCGTTCATTCTTTGTTTACGCAACTTCATTAATCGTCGAGGTACTCCAGTCAGGATTAGGAGCGACAACGGTACAAATTTTATTGGTGCACAACGGGAGCTCAAGGAATCCGAGCGCTTGTTGGACGTCGACCGCATAAATGATGAAGCTACTAGTCGCCGCATCGAATGGACATTCAACTGTCCTTCGAATCCTAGCTCAGGTGGTTGTTGGGAACGCCTCATTCGAATTGTTAAACGCTTGCTAAAAAAAACACTGTTTGAAGTGGCACCAAGAGTGGAAACTCTGCGGAGTGTTCTCATCGAAGCCGAGAATATTATAAATTCTAGACCACTTACAGATATTGCCCTAACAGCGGAGGACGAAGAACCGCTTACACCGAACCATTTCCTGATGGGTTGCGTTAACTCCACACAAACGCCACATTCCGTTGATGAAAAAATATGCCTACGGAAGCAATGGAGAATTGCTCAAAATCTAAAAGACCGACTGTGGAAGCAATGGACTGTAGAGTATCTTCCGCAACTCTTACGTAGACCCAAATGGCATGATAAAGTTCGCCCGCTGCAGTTGAATGACCTTGTTATCATTTGTGACTCCAACCAGCCACGAAGCCAGTGGAAAAGGGGACGTATTTCGAAAGTGTTTCCTGCCGACGATGGGCAAGTACGCTTTGCCGAAGTGAGGACGTCCAACGGATTGATTCGCCGTCCAGCTACGAAGCTTGCTGTCCTGACCATCGATGGTGAATCTCCTGGTGATTCACGGGGGGAGGAGTGTTAGAGTGTGTTCGAGTGGTTAAAGGGAGACGCACATATACAACCACTGTTTGACATTTGCAACAAGTAAAAGGGGATTCTTCGATTAATTGCAGCAGAGAAGGCACGCCAATAATACATTTAGAAACTGCCCACCACTGCCCTGTCTAAAGTCCAATATATTAAAATATCGTTCTTGTTTTAATAAAACCATTCGTTTAAATTCAAGTTAGTGTATTATTTCAAAGTTTTAATAATCGCCCTTACAACCTGGGTGGATCGCTTAGCTGGTAAAAGGGTTTAAAACTCTGATAGTAAGGTTGTTTTTTAGTGATTCAACGATTAGAAAAAATAGTATCAGTGCTAGAAATGGGGTGGCTGACCACTTGCGCCCGATATAATGCAAAATACAGTTTCAGGAAGACCGAGTACCAAAGAAATTAAGTATATGTACATATAGGTAGTTTAAATTTTACTTTTGAAGAAGGTACAATAAAGAATGTTTATAGGTAGGCACCCATATGCACAAAATTTTAAGTATTGCACTTCGTCAAGCGCATGGTTAGGCATATTAACACATTTTAAAGAAGTACACATTTTGTATCATACCCCAGAAATAATATAAGTTTCGTAGGTAGGTATATACAGTGAAATCTTACTTGAGCGGACATCAATGGTGCAGGATTTGGTCCGCCTAAGGGAGTTGTTCATTTCAGGAAAATTAAAAGAATTTACCCTTCTTTAAGCTAAGAATAAGTCTTCATTTTCACTTATTTATATACACAAAAAGATGGTATATTATTTGTTTGTTTTGATGGAAAATTAGGGTAGGTTTTGTCAAGGAGGTGTATATCATAGTTTATCTACTTACAGTGACTAGTGACGCTCTCCACGTGTTCCTCTTTTGTTTACAATTTTAAGTATCGCTATGTATGTTTCACATACATGAAAAATAGACGTCTATAAGAAATATTAATTTTTAAATGCAATATTAATCCTGTGACGGACAGAAACGCTCGGGTCGAAAAAAACCGGAAATCGGGCACGTTCCTTGGACGTTAGGGCAAAAGCTTTCAAGATGTTCTACTGCGGGACTTTTGTTTGTTGGCGGAGATTTGAATGGTAATGTCGGTTAGTCAAACGAAGACTATGAGGACTGCCATGGAGGACTGGGATACGGCACCAGGAACTCTCCGGGTGAGGGTAGCCTAAGCATATGCAAGTCATAAGGTCTTATCGTTCTCAAACAGAGCCGTCACCTGGTCACTTACAGCAGTGACGGAAACGAAACCCATATTGATTGCAATTTGGTAGCACGTTTCATGAAGCCTCGGGTTAAAGATTGGAAAGTGATCCTGGAAGAGGCAATCGCCCAACAAAACCGCCTCCTCCGGCCAGAAATTTTTATGGCGGCGGGGACGAACAGAACTAAACAAACAAAAGTGTTTGTGAGAATCAAATGGTACAATCTAAACAAAAAAAAGTCAAGCATTTATTGCAAATTATGCAAAATTATCTGCATCAACAAAGCTGTCAATACAGCAAACAAATATTTTGGTCGGCAGATGAAGAAAAAGCAGTAATTACTAATTAATGACAAAAAAGTGTCTTTCAAATCTTAGTCAAAGTACTCCACTATTTATGGAGAAGAAAAAGGTCAATCGGAATACAGACTTTACAAGGGGCTCGCAAAGAGAAAGTGCGCTCAAAAGATGAAGTTTGTGGAGGGTCTGTATCGGTAGTTAGAAGAAAATTCTTCTTCGGCTGCTGATAGAAACCAGGCTGTCCACGAATTCCGACAAAGCAGCTTGGACGGGAACAGGTCTATATACAAAGACTAAGGTAAAAAATGCAAAACATTTAAGGTTCCGGCGAAACATTGTTTTCCATCTGAAGATACTTCTGCAAGCTGTTATACGAATTACCTTGAAGGTTTTTTTTTCACTTTAAGAACATCCAGAAAACCTTTTACAGTATTTAAATAATTAGTCTCCAAAACTGATCCACTTCGCATCCATAAAGGAACACAACAATTTTCAAAATTTGCCGCTGAGAGAAGGAAATCCGTTCGCCAAAGTTCATCAGCAATGCTCAAGGGCTGCTTCTTGTGGATGACGAAAAACTTCTAATTGAACAATTTTCTAGGATATATTTTCCGAGATCCGTTTCTAACACTGAAGAAATACACGACATTACTGTTGAAGAAGTTAGGAAGGCGGTCAAAGACTTCAAAAATCGAAAAGCCCAACTCCAATTGTCTTAAGAAGAAAATATAATAAAATTTGAATAAAATAAATATTGATCGTATATGTAGAAACCTATCAACTATTAACCCCTAAGTGGTGGTGCAGCATGGCGCAATACTGACACAAAGTAACATGTCTTTATAAATTAGATTGAATATTTCTGAATCAATTACAAAAGAAATGATACAAATCGGAACATTTTTCGACAAGATATAGCCAAAATAGTAACAGTCTAAAAAGCGATAAACTC
Organism: Portevinia maculata; assembly: GCA_949715645.1. NCBI lineage: Eukaryota > Metazoa > Arthropoda > Insecta > Diptera > Syrphidae > Portevinia > Portevinia maculata. The sequence continues at coordinate 66,863,432 of OX454525.1, read as the reverse complement.
AAAATTTCTTATTTGAGGAAAAAGACTGAAATCAGATTTTATTAAATTTTTCATTTCAAAACTTTTCGTCCCTTCCATCATCCCCCTCATCATACATGCTACTTGTCGAGGCGACGACAGCATTTTGGGCGCCTTAAGACAACATTTTAGCTTTCTAGCTCACACATAGCTAGTGTAAAGCTAGCTCCAGTGTAAAGGAATTCATTTTTGCCGACGGGTGGACGGACGGACGGACGGACGGACATAGTAGATGCACATTACTATCGATACTGACCACGAATATATTACAAAAAACTGCAAAACTACACGTGACCTGCCTCAATATTAATGTAGGTCATCAATTCGCTAATGGATAATATACCTATCCAACAACCATTTCTTTGAATTACGGCTGGTACAACATAAATTAAATATTTCCGAATCAAATACTGAAGAAATGATATAAATCGGTACATATTTGAACGAGATACAGCGAAAATAGCAAAAGTCTAAAAATCCATAAATTCATAATTCCTTATTTGATGGAAAATACCGAAATTAGCTTTTATTCATTTTTTCCATCATACATTCTACTCGCAGACGACAAAGGCAGATTTCTAATTTTCCATCATATCCCTCTCATCCTACATACTATTTGCCGAAGCGACGCAACATTGCAAATCATCAAAAGTATTCGACTGCTACACAGAAAAATAAATACTTACATAATATCAGAATGATTCGATAAAGAGAAACAGCAAAATTTAATACACAAACCTTCAAACGCCACCACTTTTGCTCCCGCCTCTGTCGAGTAAGACATTTTCAAATTCGTGTTGATGAGACTACTAAAGAACTGTATATACAAAGGCTAAGTTCTTAGAAGTGTATATCGTCGGTGAAACGTGAAAAGTTTGTAACTCCATTTTAACAAATTTTACAGGAGCCTATTTAAACTTCCTATTTTCTGAATGAGTGGCGTTACTTTGCTCAAATTTTAATGAAATATTTGTTAAAGTAACCAACATATCTCAACATTACTTAAAATGAATTTAAAGCAATTTTTTTTATGTTTTTTGGATATACACACTTTTCCCCAAAAAGTGTGCCTGGCGCCTGGGACTTACACAGTTTTCATACGAAGATTGTGTGAATTAGTATCTAACTGAAACAAGAAATAAATATCAAGATTCAAACTAAAATTTTGGCAGGATTATTATTTTTATTACAGAAAAGAAACATTAAAAAATAAATAGTAGTGAAAATAGTTCATTAAACATAAAAAAACAATTATTTATAATGAAAATTATTAGTGGTTTGAAAGATCTCTCCTCTGAACATGACAGTACCAACTGAGACGGTCGCGTTCTATTTTCTCTCGGTTCTTTGCCGTGGAGGCTTCTTCGGATCTTAGAACTTCTTATTCAATCAATCTTTGCTGTTAATTTTCCCTCATACTTTCAGTACGCTGTCCAACATTGTGAACCGTGTGTGAGCCTTCCTTTATGCTAAGAGGCTATTTTTCGATCACAGAAGATGGTTGAGTTTTCCCACCCCTTCATTCACCCTACTCCTACGCGATGCTTAGCGTCGTCATCATAGTTAGCTTCGCTTTTGATCATAGGTCCCAGGATAAGGTCGGAGAGGGTCGGAGAACGGGCAGTACAAGTTAAAACTCTGGACACCACTCCGGCTCGTATGACCCATAATAGTACCTTTGTTAGCCGATTCGCGGGTAAAATGTTTAAAACTCTGGACACCTGTTCGACTTACACAAATTAAAACTCTGGACAATTCCACGACTCGCAGATCCCATAATAGTACTTGGGTAGCCCGCTTCGCGTTTAAAAGGGTTTGAAACTGTCGACACCTCTTTGACTTTCAAAAATTAAAACTCTGGACAACATTGCCCACTTCGCGGGTAAAACGGTTTAAAACTCTGGACACCTCTTCGACTCACAAAAAAAAGGATATTTCGACCGAGGATATTTACTTCCTACACCATCGCTGCCAAATCAAAGACAGAATATTTGTTTGGTTTTTAATAAAAGCTCAAATCTTGGATGTTTGTCAGACCTTCGCAAGAGGCGGCACAGTCAAAAAAAAACCTTGGGTGTTACTTGGCCCCTGCAAAATTTAAATCTGAGACCGTTAGTAGAAGATGACAAAAACGCCTACCAAATGTATAACATTGTCGCACTGAAGTATTATAGCACTTATCGTCAGGAGCTCTACGTGGGGATGGCCGACTTTGGGATCATGGCAAAACTGATCCGGATGTGTCACGTGACGCCCGCAAGGGCATTTAGTTGAACTCACTACACACCCAAGATGGAAACAGGCTGGAACGCTTTGTTTAGAAGTGATGTCTAATCAAATTTCCGGCCTTATGGTTGCACAGCCTTAGAAGGTAAGGGGTCTATCTGTCAAGAACATTGGTTGCAACGCGGGAGCTGGATTCTGGTACATCCGGAGACATTCGGCTAGCCCAGCCGTTGGTAGTGGGAGTAATCGCGGTGGCTATGGTTATCCGCATACGCTAAAACAAAAGGTGTTCTTGATCTCAAAATATGGTTGTGATCACAAGAGGTGTTGATGGGCCTCCATGCTCCTTAGATGTGGACTATAGAATTGTACTACTGTATTACTTAAAATAAGCGTTATGCCAAGCGTTTATCACTGTGTCACTCACAAGCTTTTAAATACGCGTAATGGGGCGATACTGGGAGATATACGGTTTTCTCAAACGACTGATTGGTCAAGGAGTTACACAAATTTCTAAATTGCCGTTTATACCATATTTTTGAATAAAAAGGGGATTCCGAGTTTCAGGCCCTGTAGATTCCGTTTTGAACTAACAGATGGCATTAAAATCTCATTTTTAGGAAATTTGGAGTTACACACTTTTCACGTTTCACCGACGATATGCATTTTCTTTATAAAAAACACTATACCTACTACATTTTTTGTTATAATAAATAAAGTTTTAAACTCAATTGAACTCATGTGCATTTGAAAGTTGTCCTAGAGGCTGGTTTCATTGACATTTCCTAGAGCGACCGGCTTCTGAAAAATCCTTCATTTATCCTCCATGGATGTTTCTATAATTATTAAACACAATGCAAGGCTACAGTCCCCTTGGGAGAACTGTTGGATAACCTATTCCTATTCCTATCACCCAAAAATAAACGTGGCAAAATCTAAGTATGGGATAATTGTTTAGAAGGATTTAGTCTACATATTTTACATAGCTGTGTTTACGGTTTTTACAGGATTTATCAAAAAACAACGTTTTTGGTAAACAAAAAAGAAAAACAACTTTCAACTGAAGGTTTATTGCAATACCTCTTTTCTTTAAAACCGAGTCGAACTTGCAGAAAAGCAGCCCATAACAAGAGTACTTATGGTAACCCTTACATATTAAATAATAATTCATGAAGTATTTAAATTTTAAGTATTTCTGAGGCGCTTTGATTTTTTCGAAGTAAAATGCTTACGTTAGTAGATACATTTTCAGCCGCCATCAAATTTTTAGCTTTATTTCGAAGAAAAGCTATCTACAATGTGCATTATTATTATCTCCTTTACATTTGCATCCTCGAATTTATCAACTCCATCTTTTGAAAAATATCTTCAGCAACGAATTCAAATGTGCAAATGTGTCTAAAAAAAATGTTCCTATAAATTTAAACGGTAAATGTCTTATTTTTATGGAAATGCAATGTTAAATTAAAATGGGCTTCGCTTAATATTCATATGCCGTAAAAGAAAATGATTTTCTCGTTAAACTAAATGGTTTCTCTTGAAAACAAATTTCATATAGTAGGCGAGAGCACTTCAGCGTTTGAAAACGAGTCAAAAATATTGAAAAATGCAGAACAAAAAATTATTGTTAACAAAAGAGAAAATTCTTTCAAAATACAAACAAGAGAGGAAATTCGCTCAAAGAATATATTTCATTTGTATGTTTGGAAAACTGGAAACATCGTTGAAGCGCTTCAACATTGAATCTTGGATTTAGGTCTAACGTTGAAGTCGAAGTTAAGGTTGAGCTTCTAATGTAGTATAATAATCCATCGCATTAAAAAACACTGAAAACATTGGTCTTCGATCTACCAAAGTTGTTTACTGTCTTTATTGTTGCAAAACGACGACCGACGATTGACTGGCCAAATTATTTCATCGCTTGACGGGCAAAGTCGGCTGGAAACAGTCTAATCAATCGGCGTCTAAAAATACGAGTATTCTAGAGGGTGACCTCAAGGCCCATAACTTCAATTGGCTACGACATTTCAACAGAATCGCTGAGGAAAGAAAGTCAAACGAATGTTTCGCCATTTGGCGTAATTTTACTCAACTCGTTGATGAACCAACACGAATTCCCGATGATGCCAACGATTGCGAAAATACTCATGATCTGTTTTTTTTGAACCGAAATAATATGAGTGGTGCCGTGACATAACCCCAAGCGTCATAAGCCCAAATTTTGAAATTTGGCCTTATGTCGCATTGTGAAAGTGACATAAGGCCAAATATTAGCATTTGGTATTATGACACATTGGAAAAGCGTCATAAGGCCAATTTGGCTTTATGACACTTTCGCTTGGTGCTGTTTTCAACAATTTGCCCTCGCACCTACCCCAAAGCAAACAGTGACCCAAGCAGGGGGGTTGCAGGGGTGCACCATGCCCCCAATATGCATTGCACTGTTTATGGGATTAGTTACGAAATCGCTAGTAGATTCCATAAGCAGTGTAATCCGTTTGGGTTTGCTGCCCCCTGCAACCCCCCTGCTTGGGGTCACTGTTTGATTTGGAGTAGGTGCGAGGTACGGTTTCGAAAATTTGGCTTTATGTCTCTTTCCGGATTTGGCCTTATGACGCTTTGTGAAAGTGACATAATACCAAATGCTGGAATTTGGCTTTATGTCACTTTCAAAAAGCGACATAAGGCCAATTTTCGAGAATTGGGCTTATGACGCTTGGGGTTATGTCACGGCACCATATGAGTATATACCATTCAAACGTCGATACTCTTGGATAAGTTTGACGTTTTACTAATAACAGCAGTACAGGTAAGAAGACATCGCCTAGTTTAGAATTATTATGGACTAATAAGAATCAATTTCGTCCATTTTTCACATCTTTACCATGATCTTTGCTTAAAAAAAACGGAGCCAATACATGGTCAAAGGCATTTCTTATAAACGTAAGTTACTTTTACTTAACGGTCTCAGAGTCTCTTTCTGAGACACTGAAGCGTTTCACCCTCCGCTATCCCACTCACCATACTTCCAGTTGTCCAGACAAGGAGCTCTGGCATCCGCGATTGCTTGATCTGTAAACTGGACCTTCGGTATTCCTTGCCTTAAATCATCTGTTGACGAATGCAACTGAACAGCATGGCGAATAAAAAGCTGAAGCTTTGAAAATCGCAAAAGCTTTTTTTCGAGTCTTGCATATTCATATTCATATCCAAGTTCCTACTGATTAAACTGAATTCTTATTTTGGTTGATTGAGTGTCTTTGAACTGGTTTGATATAACGACATCACCGTAGTTTGTACGTTCTCTAATTGCAAGCCTTATCAAATACTGTAAAATCTGCATCTGTGAAACTGAGTTACCCTCTCAAAGCAAAAATATATTTCACCCCGAAGCAATTCCATCCTTAGGCACGTAAGCAAAATTTAGTTATTTAAGTAAAACTTGAATCCTTCTGAGCCGTATCACCAAACGAGCCGAAGAGATCAAATCTGAGGAAGAACAAGTTCTATTTACCAACTGAATATACTGTCCTCATACTGTTCTTCAACGCTAAAATTTGGGTAGGCTGAGTCTCTGTCATCAGAACATTCTTGAAAATTAAAATTGTTTCATGAGCAGATAAGGAACCACTTCCAAAATCGTTTTCTGTAGAACAATCTGTCACGGATAAAAACTTTTCTGCATTTGTTATCCAGTTCAACCCTAATCTAGCTTTACATAACTCAACGGTAGACAGATAACTCTGTACTCGTTCATTAATCAACGATGGCCTATGTGTTTTTTCCACTTTTTCCAAACGCGCTCCAAGTTCCTACTTCCATAATACTTCCACCGCGGCTCAACAACAAAGTCAGTCATCCATTCAAAAAAGTTTTTGCAGCAATGTTTGGCGTCGCTCAGGCATTGAAGGCACTTGATTCATAAAAATTGGGGTCTGATTAATTCCGAAGTTCTATGCAAATATCAACACAATTGCATCACTTCCTGTGTACATTAGTTTTTGCTATTATGTCCTTGATTTTGAAAATTTTACCATTACTTTCCAACTTCGCTGACACCACACCAAACCAAATTCATCCCTTTCATTGTTATTGAATTAGCATTCCCGAGGCCCATCCGCTTGTATATTTGTGATGACAGCATAATAAATGAGCGTATTTATATTTTACGAATCACGCACAATGTTTTGTTATTGTTGGAGGAATTCTGCATGAATGCCCAACACCTTTTAAGGGACAAACTGTGGCACCATCCGCAACGAAAATAATAAAATAAAGTGCTCGACTGGGTCGTACGAAGCTTTCTCGTTTCTATTAGAATTGGTTTCGAATCATATTTTCTCAGTCGCTTAAATCAGGAAAACAAGTGTCGTAATAATGTAGGTTATATGTAGATATGTTTTTTTTTTTTTTGATTTTCAGCTAGCCTGTAGGAGGTACGAAGCTAGTATCAATTTAAGACCTTTATTGTACCTATAGAATGTTTACGATCACATTGACATGTATTTCATTTCATTTAATTTATTTATACTTTGTAAATTATGTTCCCGTGCACGAACGGGCTACGAAAATCCCTCCGGCGCCGCGGCTTCCAAAAATAACACTTGCTGTAAAATGCGAATAAGGGGACAGATCGCATCTTTGCAAATCTAACATCCAGGTGACCCTTGCATAGACACAGACACCCTTGAAATTCTTCGGCAAGCGCGTATGCAAATTTGTGGGTTGAGACCCTTGGCGATCACAGGTGTCGTGAAAGCGCGACATCGACCTGGTCAAAAAAGTGCGAATCAGTCGACTAAGATGGCTAGGACAAGTGTTAGCTAAAATATGAAATTTCTCTGATATCACTTTACGGGCTTTTGAGAAATAGTCTTTTTTCAAAGTGCGTTATTCAAGTCATTTGCGGATTAAAGAACCCAAAAATTACATGAAATTCATTGAAGCCGTTTTAAAGCTAACTGATGTTCTTAAACATTTCAGAAACTATTATATGAAAATATTATAAAAAATATTTCGAAAATCAAAGTTCCTTTGCAGGTTTGTTATAAATATTGAACGTGGTGATTAAGAATTCAGATTAATCAGCGATGATACGAGTATGAGAATTTCTAAGACCTAAACAATTTTTCAGAATGGTGCAAAAACAACTTTCTGGATCTTAATGTCAGTAAATGTCAGATAAGTACATACTCCCGTTAATGTCCTCCTCAACCTTCGAGCACTTACTATCGAGTCTTTTAAGACAAAAACTGAGTAAACCATCTTCTTATAGCTTCATTTTAAATCAAAGAAATTGTTCTCACAATATAGAATTGTTCTTTTCAATGAAAAATGTTTTGCTTCTATCAGATGACTATTCTAGTGTTGGTGCGGATGGGGGTATCACAAACAGTATCTATCCTACCTACTGAAATTATTTTACAATAAATCAAAACCATGCTCTCCTCACTCCTCACGTTTGACGTTTGGCAGGTCGTACGTTCGAATCCTGACCAGGGCCATGATTTTTAAATTGAATACACACACAACAAAAGAAATGTCCCTAAAGAAATTTAAAGCAACAGGTGGCGCCACTGGAGGAAAAACCCCATCGCACCAAACTTCTTTCCTAACCTTCTATTCGTTCATGCAGTAAAGAGCGCCTAAAAACAAGTAATGAATCATTTGCTTTCAGCAACAAACAAAATGCCTGCGCTTTGGTTACATAATGAGGGTACTGTTTCAATTACAGAAAAAAGAAATCCCTTTAGCTCACGCTAACTATAAAAAAAAAACAAAAAAAAAGTTTGAGATCGCATCTTTCGTGTTAGGGGCAAATCTATAAATTTTTTATTTCTTCAAAGAAACATGCAAAACCGAAAAAGATTTGCTCTTTTGCTCAAACGAAGAACGTCATTACACTCACTCCAAAGTATGTATTCAAAATACTCGTATCAAAACTGATCAAAATCGTTGGAGCAGTTTTTGAGAAAAGTGAAGCATTAGAATAAAAAAATATAAAAATACATTTCAAAAATCCAACCTAGCATTTATGAAATAACCGTTATTTGACTATTTTGGAAATTTGTTTTCGCTCAAATAAATTATTTAATGCATCATAAACTATGAAAATCCTTAGATTCGGTTTTGAGAAAATACTTTCGATGCTGATCACAAATATTAAAGGTGCGACAAAAGTAATAGCATAATCTAAATGTGACATATTTTTGCAAATGATGTCAACTGTCATTGTGCTTACATCTTCAGGTCTTGCACCTAATTCGACGCAACGAATGTCTGGTGTGCTTATGACGAATTTTATTCATCATTGTCTAGTCGATGTTTGTCAACGCTTTTGGACGTCCTTGGTGATATCCTCGATTATAAAATTACTTTGCCCTACCTTGTAGTTACTTTTAGGGGCCAACGGGTAATATTAAGGTGTATAACAAACTATGAGCCAACACATTAAAACCCTTAGAATAGGATATAAGAAACGGCCGCGAAATCTAAGCCTAAAATCCCCAAAAAAAGAATTTCGAAGAAGAAACCGAGTCAGACGGATGCAAATGCCGGGCAGACTTTTTTTTTGACTTCCCTTTAGTCGTAATATCACACCTGATACTCAGTTTGAGTTCGGAATTTCAACACAATTGCAATATCTTTCTCTTAAATGTATTTTAATATACGAGAATGTAAAAAGAAACGAAAGCAGGACAGTTTACATTCCGATCCTTTTTAGATATTTTTTTCTCCGTACGTCGACTTTCTTCTCCGGTGGATACATTGTGTTGCGTTATTTATTTGAAAATCCTAAGACTTCCTTGTGTAAATGTAACGTTGCGATACGAGATGACAATTGTACCGACACAGGGTTATTCTCCAGGAAAACGGTCCTAGAAAAAGTGCAAAAAAATAATATGGTACAAGGACGTGTTACTAAAGGAATAACATTAGCAACCATTTCGCAGGAAGTTGAGGCAGGAGTCTTTCCTATTTGTTCGTTTTATTTTTTTACTTTTGCCATAACAAATTGTAAGTGCATTTGAATACAGTGCAGAATTTCACGATGGTAAAGAGGCAGACAGTTTTCTTCAAACCTTTATGTTTTTCTTGGGATATGCAGCTGAGATTCCATTGCAATGTACCTACTGTGAATTGCTTTTCAAAATGTCGAGATTTGTATGAGCAACTGTGGAACCGTTAGTTTTCTCATGTCGCCCTGTTTAGTTAAGTATTCTTTGCATGTGTTTATTGATTTTGATGGGTGTAGTAGGCAATGCTGAGGAAATATCTGTTTTTATTTTGTTGGCATAACTATGTTGTGTATGTTGCTTTTGTTTGCTTTATGTTGCTGATAAATGTAATAATAGCCATCATTCCATATTGCAATTAGTGAAGTTGGTGAAAACTGTTTTCGCGTCTTGATTTATGTCGTCAACGTAAATGTGTGGTATGCAGAAAACATTCGCTCGAACCTGAGCTCGGAGAAATAACTGTTCAAAGTGGCTATCCACATTTTAAAAACTTTTTTATTTCGGACGAAGAACCCGAGTCTCATCAAAATAAGTCTAAATCGAAAATTTTGACTGAATACCTATCAATCAATATTATTCCACCGATTCGTGCTGTTATTAAAAACACGGAGATATTTTTACTCCTCAGAGCTGATTTTTAACTCAGCGTAAGTGTTTTTCTAAACCTTAGTAGCGCTTGAGTCATTTGGCATTTGCTTTGTATGTGGCTCGTGATTGTCGTGAATCATGCTCGCAAGTCGTGTACGCAGGCGCATTGTTTGGCCAGTAGGACTAGGAATGTTACGTAGGTGGTTTTACCGGATTCGGAATCGCAGTCGGAAGACTTATACCGATACCGACCTCCGCGGAGTAGGAGTTCAATCGGAGTCGGAGGCGGGGGTCGCACGCAGACACAAATCAATTTTGAAAAGTCCATTTTTATTAGAAAATTAACAAAAAAAAAATACAAAATTGTATTGTCACTTAATAAAATTACAAACTAATAGTCAAATTTAAAATAGGTAAATTATATTTTATAAACAGCAACTTACCTGCTTTGTCGCCATCCAATCTGTTCCGTAGTGGACTATATTTACTTTCCACAACACCAAAGGATCTTCTGTCCACTTGAGACCCTTTTTTCTATTCATTTATAAGCGCTCTCCAAATAAAAAGTTCGTTGCCCGCAGCTGAATCAGTCTCGGAACTATCCTCGTCTTTGTCACTATTCATAAGAATATTGGCCAGACAAGAATGGAAACTCACTGAAGTGCTTTGAAACTTTCGAGACTGAGAACTAGTGGTGAGCTCATCCGATTCAATTCTTGACCTTATATAAAGGTGAATCGCAATCCTTTTTTAATATAATTTCCGTGTCAAGTTTAGTAGTTTCAGTGCAGTCAAACTTATCAAGCAAATACAATATTTGGGATTCCAAATGCTCTTTAACAACTTCATTAAACAAATTTTGTTTATAACGCGGGTCTAATTATGTAGCAAGTGCAAATAAATTATTAGTGTGTTAAATCTTGAATTTAAATCATTAATTAAACTTGTGATTATTATCGCATTGGATTTAGTTTCGGATACTTGCATTTGAAGATTCTGTTTGAGCACGTGAAATAAAGGAATTACAGAAGAAATAAAGTCCTTGCTGTCACTCATATTTCTAGTGACTACTTCAAATGGCTGCAACACTGCCACTAATCCATCGAGGTGTAGCCATTCTTCCTTCGAAATTTTTGGAATTTTTTGTTTGCCAGCATCGAAGCAGATCAAATCCTTGAACTTAATCAAACGTTCTATCATATAAAAGGTGCTGTTATACCTAAAAATAAATAAAAGCGGATTAGATTAGAACGGACGAATAGTAATACACCTTTCCTAGAGTATTTTTTTTTACAAACATTGCACTTCGCCGTATCCGAATCAATTTCACTGAAATAGTACCATATTACACTTGTTTTAGCCTTCATAGTTAATAATGTCTTTAGTTAATAAACGGCAAGTTATCTGTTTACTAAATCAATAACTAATTCACACGTCTCACGCACACACTCTCAACTTCAATGCAAATTTCGAATACTCATATAAAATAAAAAAATGAGTGTGCTTAAGACCACTCGACTGAAGTAAAACTTCTTTCGCTCCATCTAATTTAAATTGTGGGCGTGTCAGTGTGCGAAAATATTTACACACGAGCATCAAGGGCCCCTGGAGAGTCTCTATTACAAATTTCAGCTCCCTAGCTCAAACTTTGTTTTTTTTTAAATTGTGGGCGTGTTCAGTGGGCGAATTTTGAAAATATTTACACCACATGAGCATCAAGGGCCCCTGGAGAGTCTCTATTATAAATTTTTTATTATTTGTTTTTATTTTTTTATAAATTGTGGGCGTGTCAGTGGGCGAATTTTGTTTGCAATTTAAATCGGAGGTTCTGACATATCGGATTCGGAGTCGAAGCTCTGCTTAGCAATATTTAAACGTGACCTTCTATTCTTCTTTAGCCAAAAAACTCATGAGTCATTAAATCAATTCATTGTTCTCTAATGCCCACGATTGTTCGGTTTGTTTAAATCTCGCATAGGCGAGAACACACGGGACTGAGTTTCTGTAAGTGCAAACGTTTGCGAGCGTTAGCCAGCATACAAATGTTCACAGCCACACACAGTTTCATAATTTCTCTAAAAAATTGATTTATTAATAGCCCATTAAATTGGTGACGGACGGTCATGACTAGAGCACCAAATTATTCGATGATAAATCCAAATTTGTATAGTGCTCTAATGCTACAAGTACACGCCATGCAAAATGCCGCATCTACATGCAGCATTCACATAAGAAATGCGTTCTTATTTGCACATGCCGTGTAATCGGCATTTGTGTGACTAACGCATCTAGTTAACATGTACTTGTTCATATAGACTATGTGCGGCGTGAATTCCCGTGGAAACATCTGGCATTTTCAACCGCATGTCTGTTGTGGCCACATGCGACATTTTTTCGATTTTACCGTGCACATTTGGCAGGTCCCTAACATGCGCCAGCACGAATATCTCCTGCCGCATGGTTTATAGATTTTCATACATTCTGGCGCGCAATTCAAGCAGCATTTTTACGCAAAAACCTTCTTTATCCTTTGTCCAAATGCATAGGCCAAAGTATAGTTATAACTTTGAGTTATGGTTTGAATATAGAAAAAACATAAAGTCTTTTTTTTCTTTTATTTATTCTTTATTTATTCATTTTAATAATTTATATTTTATTTATATTCAACGAAGAGGCCGCTGTCCAGAGCAAAAGGCTGCACCTCTCGTTGATTGTCGAATTAGAACTGAATACAATATTATAAAATAATTCTAACAATGCTTCGCTTATCTATCTAGAATTCTTAAACTATCCCACGATTTACCTGTGGGTTTCAAATATCTGCACTCGTGTTGGGCAGAGGGGAAAGGGGGCATATCCGTTTGGGATTTGCAATGCATGCAAAAATGGCGCTGGAAAACGTTGTGGAATTTACAAAGGGGTGTGGGGAAGGAAAATGCCGTTAGCCGACAAAATGCCGACTAAGCAAAAAGGCGTATGCCATTGAATGCAAGGGGAAGTGACGTGTCCGACGTAACTGTATCGTTACCTATTGCAATTGTTCGCCTTCTCCATGATCGGCTTCCTCGTGTGTCAATAGGTTCGCGGGCATATTAGTTTTGAAATTTTAATTTAAATTCAATTCATCACAATCAACAAGAAAAAATTGACTCTCCACTTAGTGGTTGTGTCGCGTAACAAACGAGTATTCAAACTGACTATATAAAAAGAAATATGTTTAATATTTGACTTATATTTTGTATATTACAAATTAAGGTTAGTTCCTAGATAAACGGAAGAGGTAGTTGGTCCACGTTAAATGATAAGTGTAGAGTGCTGAATACATTTTCGTATTATCCCGCTTAAATTGAATAGATTATTATGTTTTTATCTTACACTTGAGGTGAGACGCTTCCATAAAACCCGCCGACTGACACGCCTACAATTTAAAAAAAAAAGTTTTATTGAAGAAATCATTAGAAATGAAAGTTCTATTTTTCGAAAAGTATATAGGTAAAGTCGGTTTTGACAATTCCATACAAAATTGTGTGCCATGCCCATTTTTTAGAGGCGTCACAAACACATTGCTTTCTTCTTTTTAACAATTCACCTATACATTAGATTATTTTTGCAGCAACCACTTTTTGGGGTAAAAAAATAGGAATAGGGTATCCAACAGTTCGACCAAACGGGCTGTAATTTTTCTTTGATTTATCCACAAATTTGTTGAGCATTTGAAATACTTAGATATATTGCTTGGCAAAACTTGAAGCGTGCGACAATGGAAGGATTAATTCTATATAAATAAAAAATTGGCCCGAGATATAAGCCTACAAGACCCCAATTCGAAATTTGAAGTAAACTCGTCCACCCATTTTGGCTGGAGCCTCGGGTATAGACGAAAAGATAGACACGGACCGACGACCGACGAAAATGCGGGACACAATATTCCGATTTCGCTATATTCGCAATGTCATACATCATACTCAGTTTGAGTTCGAAATTTCAGCACGTTTGCAATATTTTTCTCTTCAACAGTATAGGAGAAAGTAAAAAATATGTACCTCCATGTACGCGCGACAGCATACTTTTTGAAAATGGATAGAACAGGGGTATTCAATTAAAACCCTCATAAACATCATAAACCGCAGAAATTTATCACCTCGTGATTACGCATTTAAGTTAATACCCTTAATAGATGTGTAGGGAGATGAAAAATATAATTTATGAAACCTCAATTATGTTAAAATAACCTTGAACACAGAAATAGTGCGCGGTTTCGAATGCCATTATGGAAAAATATTATTAACTTCCAGTTATTAAATTCCCAGTTACTGTGCCCATGGAAGACTTTTATCGCATCTGCAAAATAAAGGGGTTCTGTTGGTTGGTTGGTTAGATAGGCCCTCGATGAGGTACGCTTTGACCAGAGAAGGTCCATTGTGATGATATTTAGGAAGGGCAGGTGGATCACGCTGCTCGAACCTAGAAGAATCAGCTTTTCTTTATGAAGTTGTTAATGTCAGCCGTGCAGTCATTGTTAAGATCATCTAGATCGTGGAAGAAGTATTTACCCAAAGTAGCCATCCTGATGTTGGCTAGTGCAGGACACGTGCATAGGAGGTGCAGGACTGTCTCCTCCTCTTCCTCATTTCTGCAACTTCTACAGAAGTCGTTATAGGGAATGCCCAGTCTCTGAGCATGTCTTCCAATTGTACAGTGTCCGGTGATTATGTTTGTATGGTTAGAGAGGGTTCCTGTCTTATGTCTTAGAAGTCTGTTTGACCTTCTCTGGTCCAGCTTTGGCCATAATTGTCTAGCGCTCCTACACTGGCTAAGTTGGTTTCATCGGAGGTTTAACGAGGTTTCATCTTTTTTTAACGCATCGGCGTGGATGAGGTACCTAGCAGATGACAATGGTACATCAATGTTGTCTAAAGTTATGCTATTTGTACCAAAGGAGCCTTGTCTAGCTAATTTATCTGCCTCACAGTTCCCTTGGACATCACTATGTCCTGGTAACCAGCAAAGGGTTGTGTTATACTGTGCTGCTATCTCGTTAAGAGATACGCGGCAGGCCTTCACTGCCTTGGATCTTATTGTGCTGGATATAAGAGCTTTGATAGCTGCCTGACTGTCGATATATATGACGATATCACCTTTGTGGTATGGTATTTACCGACAACCAGTCAGCGGATTGTCGAATTGCTATGACTTCAGCCTGGAAGACGAAATAGTTTGGTAGATTGAAGGAGAGGTAGATGTCCAGGTCTTCTGAGAAGACTCCGGCAACGACTCCTTCGTGGGTCTTGGACCCATCCTTGAATATTTTTGAGGACATTGTAACTTGGCGTCGCGTACACTCCGTTCTGTCCGGTATTAAGTGTTTGAAGCCTAAAATGTGGTTCATTTCAGGCGGCAGTCGATCCGTAGAATGCGGAAGATAGTTGTGCATCTTAAGTATGTTGGCATGGTGTTTCTCTGTAACTTCATGCGAACAGATATCCCTTGGTAACTTTTAATACCATGAGAATATTCGAAGGATTTCCAAAGCTGTCAAAATTCTGGAAATCGAGTGGTAGTTTGGCGAAGAAATTTAGTGTGGAATAGTGTATTCAAATGTTGTTGGGATAGAATGTACAGTAGATCGAGTTTTTAGCGGACTACGAGTATCTTAAAAGTATGCGTTTGTGTTGAATGTGAATTTGACTGTCTCAAAGTAAACCTTTTGAATTTAATCTGCTTCTAACGCTGGTCAAAGATAACATTATATTGATGAATTTTGTGTATTAAAAATTGTACATATGTTTTGTCTTTCGAGGAATGATATGAATAAATGAAACATTTTTTTTCCTTTATAAATATACACTCTGCTTCAACTGAATAAGCACAAACATTTTCTAAGCTACCTTGTCCATTTTTTCAAAACCTTGTGCCGTAATATATCATTTGATGATGCAAACTGTTTGCTTATGATGTTGACAAAATAAATCGGAAAGAATAATTCAAAAAGTACTGCTATTTTTTCCCTGGTTCACTTGCAAAGCATTCAATATGGAAAAATGCAGTTTTATTTTTCGTCAACTGAATAGACACAAGGCCATTATTTTCACTGCTTATGAGTATTTCTTAGAGATTGGCACATTAGATCAACAGTTGAAGTGCTTTAAGTGAATTTTATTTGATTATTTGTATTTCAAAGAAAAAGGGGTAGGTCAAAATCTCTCAATAATGTTGAAAGAGCTCAAATCGAAAGAACAAGGAACAAGGACGAAGAACAAGGACTTACCGGACGTTCTATAGCTGACAAAATTGGACGAAGTTTTAGCGTGGTCTATACTTATTTAGGAAGCAAAGATTCGTACGGAAAAAACATGAAAGGAGGTCAAAAAACGGCAACAACAGCAGTGGATCGAAGAGCAATTTTAAGATGTGCTTCCAATTCCTGCGACTCTGCGGCAAAAATAAAGTAGAGAGCCGGTGTTACTGTAAGCGTTTAGGGTGGCGGCGGTGTAGAGGTTAGTGTGTTGGCTTGTGACCCGTGCGGTGCAGGTTCAATCCCCATGGGGAAAAACAACATACGCCACCCAATCACATGCCTAAAAGGAGGATTTCTGCCTGGTAGTACAATGGAACGTTACCGAGTCTGAGTGCTCTGGGATTTGGATTTCCTTTCTTTTTTAAAAAAATAAAAAAAAAAAAAAAAAAAAAAAAAAAGCGTTTCAATAGTGCGAAGGGTTATCAATAGTGCCAAACGGTGCAGGGAAATAAGTCCACGGGAACTAAGTCCACTGAGGGACTTATTAAGTGGGAAATAAAACCACTTTCGCGAAGTGGACTTAGTTCCCATGTAAGGTGGGAAATAAATTCCCAAAACTCTGAGTGGTTTTAGTTCCCTTTTAATGTGAAGTAAATTCTCACTGTCGACTAAGAACAAAATAAAATTAAAGAGTCAAGTAGGTACTTTGCAATTTTTATTATCAAAATAGAAATTAACTTCTTACTGAGACAGAGTAATATAGGTACCGTGACCTCGCACCTACTCCAAATCAAACAGTGACCCCAAGCAGGGGGGTTGCATATGCATTGCACTGTTTATGAGATTAGTTACGAAATCGCAAGTAGATTCCATAAATAGTGTAATGCATATGGGGGGGCATGTTGCCCCCCTGCAACCCACTGCTTGGGGTCACTGTTTGATTTGGAGTAGGTGCGAGGTACGGTTTTGAAACTTTGGCTTTATGTCACCATGATAAGCTTAAGACTTTGCTTAAAGAGTGTGATAACTAACTGCACTTTACAGTTTTTTGTTTAATTCTAAATGTTGGATGTTAGTTCCCTCTTCTTATATTTGAATGTGGACTAGCTAAGTTCCCATAAAAAAATGGACTTAGTTCCCACTTAACATGGGAACTAAGTCCACTTCGCGAAAGTGGTTTTATTTCCCACTAAGTGGGAACTAAGCCTCTCAGTGGACTTAGTTCCCGTGGACTTATTTCCCTGCACCGTGCCAAACATCTAAAACGGTTGAAAAATGAAAAGAAACCACCACTTAACGAGAAACGGAAGTGTATGCGCTTAGAATTCTCTAGACTCCATATGAGTTTTAAAAATGAATGTCGTCACGTAGCTTTTTCGGACGAGAAGAAGTTTAATTTTGATGGCCCTGATGGGTTTAATTATTACTTCCACGATTTGAGGAAAGAGGAACGATTTTTAGCGCGGCATCATAGTCGAGAAAGTGGTGTTATGGTATGGGTAGCAGTTAGCTACTATGGCACTGTTGAGCTTGAGTTAAATACCTCAAAAATTACTGCATTAAGTTATAAAGGAAAAGTGAAAAGAAATTTTCCTAAATTTTCAGCCATTTTTGGACCCATAAACTGAACTTTTCAGCAGGGCAACGCCCCCATCCACACGGGGCTCATAGTAAAAAAATGGATAGAGGAGCGGAATGTGGAATTGCTTCAATGGCCGCCGTATTCACCGGCCTTGAACCTTATAGAAAACGTTTGGGGATGGAGAGTACGAAAAGTTTATGAGTCTGGCCGTCAGTTTGAGGACAAAGAATCCCTTATTGCAGCCATTAAATTGGCCTGGTGGGAATTTTCGCTGGACTACATAAAGAGGCTGTACGATTCCATGCCGGATCGAATTTACGAAACTATTACGAATAAAGGCGGCAGTACCCACTACTAAAATTAACCAATAAAAAACTATTTTAAGAAAAACTTGTTTCATTTAATCCTAAGAACTTTCATTTCCAATTTAAATATTTGTGTCTATTCAGTTAACGCAAAATAAAACTGCATTTTTCCATATTTGAAGCGATGTGTAAAAACCTTTTGCCGTCTTTTCTTGGATGCCGATAGATGTTTATTTTTGTAGCAAAACAGTTCCGCGAGAATGTTCAAAATGGATCTTATTTAAGTGCTTGCTGGATTGTTTTCCCAGATGTCCCTACATTATTCTCCATTATTTCTGACTGTTTTGTTATTTGTAATTTCTTTTGCATTTTTTTAAACGTTGAACTTGATCAACGGACTGAATTTAAAAAAAACAAATAATATAAAATGTCCACTGTCCAATATCCGTTTGAAATTTTTCAATGCCCTTTTCTGTCGCAAGCCGATTGAAATGTGATAAACTTTGAAAGTTGAGGTGAATAATTTATCGCACTCGATAGTTACGGAACCTGAATATATAACATATTTGTATTGGTTTCATTTCGAAATGTTTCATGTGTTATAGCTTTCGATTCACACAGTTACAGAGTGCGAAATGTGATATTATTACATTTTGTTTCAATTCATATCGTTTTTTGTTATAAATAAATCGATACGATAATTACAGAACATTGGCACTGGTTAAATTATTGTATGGTCTATATGAAAATGAAAATTGTGATTTACTACCTTTTCTAAAATTCGAAGGTTCACAATATGTTTATAACCTATTCTAAGCGTATATTAATTTTTACTCATAGTTTGTAACATACCTTAATATTGCACGTAGACCCCTAAGAGTTAGTATTTCCGTGATCAGCATCGATAGTAATACTTTGGGCACCTTGACAGGAACCAAAACGTGGTTCATCTGCTCCCTGTAGTCGTAGCTCTAAACCCCTCTACACACTATGCTACTTAACAGTTACTGACTCATTAGTGAAATTACACTTAAACAATTGAAACGTTGAGCTGACAGGCAAGGTACAAAGCATTCCATTTTTTTCCTAGACTCGTATTAAATATTTTCTTCTATTCTCTCCTATTTACGAGTATTTTAGTTTTAATTTATTCTGTCTATATTCACGTGATACCCTCCTCTATCCTCGCTTACATTTCTTACAATTGAAGAAACTTTAAACAAAGAGCCATTCATTTAAATGTGGTCGACCCACGACCCTTAATATTTATCCTCATTGAGCAATTTGAGGCAAAAAGCATGGTCAATAGAAAGCCCAGTCTCCCTAAGCAACATTAGGAATTTATTACCCATTCACTGATTGCCAATTGGGACTCAACTTTGTATCCTTTTCATGAGTTTTATGTTCCACCGATTCTGTCTAACTCATTGCGTTCGAGAGTGTTCATCCAGTGGCCGTGTGTATCTTCTTTCGAATAGTTTTTAATTAGAAGCATCGGAGAGCAATTTAAATTCATCTATTTCATTTGTTCTTTTCCACCCTGTTGTGCACTGATATGATTGTATGTTATCTAGGTATGTGTTTGCCACTGCGGAGATGCCAGCCGTTCATATTGTGAATAGGAAAAGATCTATTATTATACTTTGTCCAAGAGAAATTGTCAGTACAGAGAAGATAGGATGTTTGTCTCTCAGTCTGGTTGCCATATCTTACATAAATCGGTCCGTCTTTAAAGCTCTCACAGGGTTACCGTAGTGTGTATGATAATTCGCCATAACTCGGAGAGCAATTCTATTAGGGTTACCATCTTCCAATTTAAAATAAAAATATTGCGGAACGAAATAAATTCCGTTTATCTTTTTCCTTTTCTGGTAAGATAATAATAGGCGCGTTTTTTAAGGGTATCTCCAGTAGACCAACAAAATATATAAATTTCGTAACACAAAAATAAAATCAAAACGAAAAATATATCACTTTAATCCGATTTATTAATTTTTCAATTTCAATTTCTAATATCACTACCCAACTAATCCGATGAGTAATTAAGTCTTTAGTAAATCTTTTATTTCAGCCATTTTAAATGACTTGTTTTGGCTTGCTACAACCCCTTTCACTTGAGCCCAAACCAATTCTATTGGATTAAGGTCACAGTGATAAGGCGGCAAGCGAAGCACTTTATGTGCCGCATTTTGAGCCATTTCATCCACGACGTATGTTTCATACTTGGCTTTGTAAAGTTTAACGATTTCAAGCAACTCTGCTTTAACCATATCATCCTCGAAACTTATCACATTAGACCTGAACCACTTTTTTATTTCATCTTTTCTCGTGGAAGTGGATGTTGCTTTCTGGAATGATAGGAAGCATTGTCCAAAACTATGACGGAGTTGGATTCCAGGCGTATTAAAAAAACCATTTATCGTACACATCAGCGTTCATGTCCTCGTGGTAGCCTCCGGTTTTTCCCGAAATGAAGCATAAAAGTCCTCCATCGACGAAACCTATAGAACTTCCTCGTTGAGCCGTTCTCTAATTTTTTTTACTCCGCGTAAATATCTTCGTCTCCAAGAAATAATGTCACTTCTTTCCAACAACAGATTCTTTCGCTGACATTTGACGAATTTAAGTCCGAGATCTTTTTGTAATATTGTATGCAAAGTTGATCTGCTTATTTTTGTTATATTTGCATTTTTTGTACTTCCAATAAAATCTTGTCTAGCTTTGGAAGATCATTATCCATAAAAAACTGATGGAAAATCCGCCTAATGGCATATTTGTCAAAATCATCAACCTTGCTCTTGATACCGGATTTATTTTTCTTCTTTGGTGGTGAGTTGTGACCTTTGATTGCTTTTTCCCTTAAAAGCCTGTACACAGTTCGTTCCGTAACAGAGAAAACATTAGCTGCATTTCCTACGGCTTCCGATTTACTTTTAAAAGGGCCATATAATTTTGCAGTTGCATCAACAATATGTTGTTTCTTTTCTACACTTAGATCCTTTGAAGACTTTGTAGCCATGTTTCTCTTTATTCATATAAACAATAAAGTAAACCAATTGCTTAGATGCACTATCAGCGATTTAGATAACAACCATTGTTTCCGCCTTATAATATCCACGACGCAATGTCATATACCTAAACAGATGGTAAAAAAAACTGCACTTGTGCAGCTGTACAATACAAATACAAGCAAATTAAAACCGAATGGCAACACCCCACGTAATAATTCGTTCTCAAAAGCACCAAAACCGAAAGTTCTTTGACAAAATCCATAGAAAAACCCTTAACGATATGCTTCATTGTAGAGATGGTAATACTGTTCTGATGTGCTTCATTCACACACACTGCTTATTTTGGTGGATGATAATAGCAAGCGAACACATGATAATCATGCTCATTTCCCATTCGGCTGTGTGGGAGACTGGTTGCGGTGGGTTGTATGCGAATTTTAGGAAAATTACAACAACAATTCCTTGGTATGACAGTGGTTTGGTTTTTAATTCAGTGGCAATTCTTGCGTTTGAGTGCCATGAGAGTATCCACTGGTAGAAAAAAAGCTCCTCCATAAGGCCTGTACTGACAATTTTTGTTGGATAAAGTATTGTGCGTATTAGAGCGACGTATTAAGGTTATGTTATGGTTGAAGTGGAAGTAGACTACTTTAAGGTCCATAGCGAAACCACGTGAATCTTGAAAAAGTGTGCCTTACAACTAACTGGAGCTTCTTACGAGGCGGAATTGACAAATCATTAAGATCGTGTTAGTAAATAGAAAGTCAAGAAAAGTAAAAATAAAAGATAGTCCCTTCTTGCTCTTCATCCATGCCGTTTTTACAAAATATCTTCGAATAATCGTAGCTTGTTGTATGATTGTTGTATGCTTGCCTTTAAGATAAAGATGATAGCATTGATATTTAATTCAAAGGCTCGTAGAGCTTTTCAGATCCAGGTTTTTCCGAAATTTTGTTCGCGTATAATAATATAATAACTTGTAAACTTGAGATTTGTTCTTTAGATAGTAGGTATCTAACTTCATTATAAAGTCGTCTATGTTTCCTGTTTTTAGATATGTACCTACATATGTACTTTTAAAGCTTTAAATCAGCAAATCAGCAGAAATTCAGGAAGATAATTATTCATACAAGGTGGCGCAAAAGTAATCCTCCTATCAGAAAATGCTATAAATTTTGCGATTGGGCCCTAATGTCAGTTCTGTTTTGACATTTGCGAAATACACGTTAATAAACAATGTTACGCTACACTGCTCCAGAACGCGGAATATTGGTGACTATTTATTTGAGCAATAATCGGTCGGTGACCAAAAAACATCGGAAGGTTATTTTTGCGCCACCTTGTATAATCCTCTCACTTAACTGCATCCCTACTGGTCCGCCTGTGGGGTTCGCCGGTTCGACCTCAGAAAATAGCATCAGGCCTCCCGAATTCGAATTATTTCGTCGCTGAAGCCAATCATTTGATGCTGCTACATTTGTGTAATACCGGAGTTTTTTGGCCTGCCTCTCTTTCGCGTTTGTATGGGAACATTGATTGATATTGCCTTTTTGGCAGAGTTCGTAGGATCTCTTCTTTAAACATGACAGTACCAACTTGGCCAGGCGCGTTCCATTTGCTTCGAGATAAGTTCTTTGATGTGAAGTCTTCCTCAGATCTTGGAACTTCTTACTCGACTAAGTTCCGAGGAAGCCGTGGCGCAGAGGTTAGTGTGTGGACTTCTAATCTAAAGGTCTCAGATTGAAATTCCACCGGGAGCAAGTAACATCTAAAAGTTTTATCCACTGCCCCACTGCGAACGTCTGACAAACATCCAAGGGTATCAATTGTCATGAGAGGCTTGTCAGCTTCGCCGTTCGGATGCGGCTTAAAACTGTAGGTCCCTTCAATTTCGCTAAAAAGAAATGGTTGGAGAAGATAGGTTTTAGGCACTGTATGGGCCGTTAATGCCTTAACAGTTATCTAAATGTCAGCTTTAGCTCCAAATTCAATTTTGTTCGATACATTTTTTTTTGAGATTGTGGGCGTGTCAGTGGACGAATTTTTAAAATTCTTACCCTAGAGAGTATATAATTGCAATTTTAGCTTTCTAGCTCGAGTCTTAGCGCCTAATTTTCGCCGATGGAAAGCGGACGGATAGACGGACATGGGTAGATCGACATGCTAGTCACGAATGTTGTAACTCTTAGGGGTCTATATATTTAAAGGAAACACCTGAAGAAATTTCGAGAATCAACCGCGGAAACTAATGGGGTCTCGTGACTATGAAAAATTTACTCAAAACAGGCGAATGTAATGGTTCCGATAAGATGGATGCGACTGCTCACAGTAGGCAAACAATGGAACTAGCTACCATTCACCAGAAGGTCTTATTTGGCCCACTCTGTAGAAGCAGGGGATACACTAGACTATATAAGTTCGCAGTGTAGTACCCCCTTCCTATTAATATTATTATATTCCTATTCCCCGAAAAGTGGGAGTGGCAAAAAGCTATGGTGAATTGTTAAACTCGTATGTTATACTCGTATATTCTTCTTTTTTTGTTAAATATAACCGTTTTTTTTGTAAAGTTTTCAAAATTTTTTTATCGAAAAACAATGTTTTTGGACTTGGCATAAAACTTTGTGTACAGGAATTGGTCAAACTTATTTTGTCCACATATTTTACAAAGAAGATGGGGAGAGTACGATAACTAGGGCGCCAAAAATTGATAACGGTTTTTCATAGAAGGGCAAAAACAAGCATTTTTTACTATGGGCGGGGGGGGGGGGGGGGGGGGGGTTATCTTGCCCCGTTTAGGAGGTAGGGGCAATTGTAAAAAAAAAACACTTACAATAAAGTACTATACCAGTTTTGATCGCCAGAAATCTGTTCTATAATCCTAAATTTAAATTAAATTATTTATGTCAATAGTTTTTGAAAAATTCGCATGCAAACTCAAAATGCTGAATTGGCTTTTTGTGGCCAATTTTACTATCAATTCTGAATCGAACACAATGTCTTCTAGTTTTTGAGAAAATTGAGAATTAATGTTAATGTGGTTCATCTTTGTAAGTAAAGTACAGCAATTCATTTTGCGTTATCCAGAATGTACCACGAGGAGGTAGAATTGCATGGCATTTCGCGTCTCAGTCAGTCAGTTTGTGAGTAAGTCAGGAGTTAGTTAAAAATTGTCAAGTCAATTTTTCAATTTTCAATGTATTACAAAGGTATGTAATGTTTGTAATAACGAATGACTTTGGTAAACATGTACCACATTTGCATAAAAGAAACAACGGTACAAAATTCGAAAGTTTGTTTATTTTTTGTATGATCTAAGTATAGGTATACTTTGAACATTACAGTTGCATTATATGTAATGTATGAATGTATGTCCTATGTAGGACACAAACATAAATATTAACAAATTATATAAATTTGCTGCAGTTGTACAGCAGTACCTTGGTAATGTGAATTTTTCATAACGCATTACATTTTCATATCTGAAAATTTTAAATGTGCAACTTTGGGCTACCTAGCTATATCTTCTAATATATAAAATTCGAGTGTCACAGTTTTAGTGTTTATACTCTTTCAAAACGGCTTGACCGATTTTGATGAAATTTTATATGTATATTCCTTAGGTATGAGAATAGGTTTATAACTAATTTTTATACCACTAAGTGTAATGGTGGTCTACCACAAACATTTTTTTTTTTTTGACAAAATTTTTTATTTTTATTTTTTTATGATTTACTATTTAAAAACACATATAACCCTTAATTATCAAACTTCTACCACCAACCCCCATTTTTTAATAGCAATATTAGTGCTGTAATAATCTTCAACTCTCAATGATCGATTACTGATTTATCATTTATTAGTTTGTTTATTGTTCAGTGCGTGCAAAATCTTAAGGGGAACAATTTAAAATAAAAGAGAAATATATACGTGTCTTATGAATGTATACTGTTTTCCATCACTAAGTACTTCAATTTAATCTATTTATGTGTGCAGTAAACAATGCCAGCAAGACGCAAAGGGAACAATTTGGGCCGTCGAATGAATAGAACGACATACATGCGAAATAGAAGAGCCCAAAGATCAGAATCACAATCACAATAGGCACGAGCTGAACGAAATCAACAAAGACAATTGGATTGAAGGGCTTACTTATCGGTACGGATCCAGATTCTAACCTGTTCCTGAAGTCATCGTTCTGAGCAACAGAAATAGTTAAAAATAATGCTGCATAATAATGGTCAACAATTCCATTCAAAATTCAAAATCAAAGGCCAAGTTTATCACAAAGTGTTCTCATTGCTGCCAATGCCGAATGAACCACATAATTTTTTACAAATTTACTTTATGGGCGGCGGGGACTCCGAAAACGCACTCGCCAATTACGTGAATGCACGTTGCGGCTACAATAACCTCAATTCACCATATGTCAGACGCATCGTCGGCGAGCTGGATGCTCTATAGACATTTTCACCAAGCTATCTCTTTCTGAAGTGCGGAATCCCTGTCTTAAACAACAGAAATAAATTGAATGATAAAATTGCAGAAATTTGCACAAATCGTATGGAACAATCATTCTGATTGTTAATGAACTGAATATAAAAGTGCAAACAGAAGCTATTGAAGGGTAAAAAGTAACAAATTATAGAGAAAAAACGTGAGAAAGTATGTTAAGGCAAAACAAACAATAAACTATCCGCTATCCTATTCTTATTCCCATCAGTCACCTAAGGAGTCTATATTATAAATTTCAGTTTCATAGCTCAAACTTTGACTTTCCAATAAAATTGTTTTATTTAATTGTGGGCGTGGGCTGACTTTAGAAATTTTATCTCCCGAGCAGTTTTATGAGTCAAAGATCATACAAAATTTCAGCTTTCTAGCTAAAAATTCGATTTTTTCGATAAATTGGTTTTTTTTTTAGTTAGAGTTTTAGCGTGTCTGTGGGCGGATTTCAAAAATTCTTAATTGTATTTAGATATCTAAAATGTTTGTTTAGAAAACTTTTCAACTTATTTGCTTACACACAAAAATATTTTTTGCCACAACGCGATTGTCATGGTTTCACTTTTATTTTTCGTACAGAATAATAATACGAGTATATTGTTAGATTTTTAGTATTCCAAAACGTGTTTTTTTTTGTTAGAATTGGATTTGTTATAAACTTTTTTTGGAAATATTCGCGAAGAACGTATTTCCCGCCATGCGAATTCGCCATTGTTTTCCTTCATTTCATTCACCTGTTGGTTTTTTTTGTGTTCATTTGCCACTGACGTTGTCGTGAGGTACTCTATTGAATGAGCACAATGAATTGTTCAAATAATTCAAATCACACATGCACAAATTACAAACTGACAATCACGCTATTGTCATCAATCCTGATAAAACACCAGCTGGAGAGCACATGCTTGGATTTCATGCACCTGTTATTGACGACTTTGCTGGAATCATGGTTGGCGACCGTACAGCGACGCGACAAATCGTGATTTGAGGAAGTTTGAGTTTATTGCTGATACACACCGTTCATACGACGCTCTCCAATATCCGCTAATGTTCTGAAAGGGACAAAACGTCCACAGCGCTCAATTCCTCTTTCAGTCATAGACCTAATCCCCACACATTTACAATAAGTTAGTTATTTTTCATTTCCCTACGAAAATGTTTACTTTGCCGGGGTTTGCCGGGTCAGCTAGTGTATAAATATAAATTCAAAGTTTCTTTAAATCCAGATTCTGCAAATGCAAAAGAATTTTTGCATACTTCCAACCTCGCACCTACCCTAAATCCTTAATGGGCCCAAGCAGGGGGGTTGCAGGGGGGCATCATGCCCCGCATATACACCGCACTCTTTATACGCCGTAATGCTGGGTGCTAGCATTGATGTATTTATGTAAGCAAGCAAAAAAACAAAAATCTCATAAAGAGGTAGTTTCAGTAATTTACAACTTTCTTAAAAACTAGAAGACATAAAACCATTCGGTTTTTGGTGTACGATTCAGAATTGATAGTAACATTGACGACAAAAAGCCAATTTAGCACTTCATTTCACAATTTTCAAAACAATTGGTCTAAACTTTTTTTTTTAATTTTTTTTTATCAAAATTTAAGTTTGCATCCGAATTTTTCAAAAACTTGACATAAATAATTTATAGAACATATTTGTGGCTTTCAAAACTGGTATAGTATTTTAGTGCAAGTGTTGCCGTTGTTTTTTGTTTTCAATTTTAGTAGTATTATTTTAGTATTTTAGTAACGGGGCGAGATAGACCCCCCCCCCCCACACCCATAGTAAAAAATGGTTTTTGTTGACAATTCTTCAAAAAATCGTTATCAATTCTTAGCGCGCTAGTTATCTTACTCGTGGCAAGAGTATTTGACTCTTTGAATAAAAAGTTTATTTTAAATAGTGGGCGTGTCAGTAAGCGGATTCTTACAATAGGGTGCACGAATCGTGCTACAAAAACAATACGTAATAACTTTTTTTTCTGTGTAAGTAATCGGCTTATTTTTTTAAAAGACTATGAATTGGCAGGTTACCATTTAGATTTATTAAAATGAATGCTTCTAAAACCGAAAAGAAAATTTGAATAGTGCAGCGTTACCATGCTTTGCAGTCCTTCATTTCCGTCCAAATGGAATTTAGGCGGGAGTTTGGCGGCACTTCCCGAGTAGATGCACCATTATGAGGCTAGCATGTTTACCGAATCTGGAAGCATCGCACGAAGACCGTTTCATCGAGATCCCTATGTTCGGGTTCAAGACAAAATCGCGGCTGTAGCAGCGTCAATTCAGGCAAATCCAAGCGTTTTGACTCGAAACTTATCGGCGCAAATTGGAGCTGGCAGACGGTCATTACAACGGATAATTCATGATGACTTAAACTTGTTTCCGTGCAAAGTCCAAAATCTCCAGATTTGCCTATTTGCCTGGAATTTTGCCAAAAAATGATTGAAATGACCGAAGAAGGCAACATCTTGATAAATTGCTTGTTTATGTCTCATCAGACATTTTGACCTAAACAACAATGTAAATAAGCAAAATTGCCGTATATGGAGTGAATCTAATCCAGAAATACACGAACATACAACGGCACTGCACCCAGAAAGAGTCACTGTGTAGTGTGCAGTTTCATCAAGGTGCATTGAGGGGACATACTTCTTTAAAGAAAACGATTTAATAGTAACTGTCAATGGGGGCCGTTATTTAAAGACGTTGAAGGAATTTGTTTACCCAGAACTGCGCCGAAGAAGTATCCGTTTCAATAGCATTTGGTTCCAGCAAGATGGAGCAACTGCACACATAGCCAGACCGGTTATGGCGGAGCTCCAACGTAAACTCCCAAACAAATTAATATTCAGAAACTCCACTTTCCGCTGGCCCCCAAGGTCAACTGACCTGACTGCACCAGACTTTTTTATGAGGCTATATCAAGCAAGAGGTGTACAAAACGAAACCAACGAATTTGACTGAATGGGACCGACTACGGCTCACTGAATTCGGATAGTGAAATTCGTACCAGCTCTATTCAAATGCTCTTAATTTTGGTAAACAAACAATATCATATTCAGTGGTGTAGCCTTACAGAGAGGACTAGGATATTAATTCAGTCATTTATCCATGTTAAATTGCAATATTTACGAATGGATCTGAAACCGATGATGACACGGGATACGGAACCTATACTGTGGAAGCGGAGCTGAACGTATTTCTACGGCTTACAAATAGGTTCCGGCGGCACTTAAACCCACGGAATTACTGCATATTAACACAAACATGTATTGGAAGTTGCCACAAAAATGGCTTGCTGAAAGAAGACTTACATAATAGGACACAGTGTATTCAATGCCCTATAGCCTGGCTTGAACCAAAGATTTAACTAAGGGGATTCTTAATCGAAGTATATCTCAGATCACATTGACAATAGGTATCCCGGCTGGAGACTGCCAGACTTAGCATACCAGAGGACTATGAGAGACACTATGACGATTACATACACACATAGTGTGTGTGTGTATGTGGAGGTGTTGCTCTCGTAGTTGGAAATAATAAGGCTACTACCTTTAACGGATATCACATTTTGCTTAAGCCTTAAGTGAAGGTGGAAGGAGAAACTAATATTTAGTCCGTCTTAGATATTAACACTTCCTTTACCACCATTCGTTTTAAATCCATCGGATCGACCTGGAAGCAATGATGGGGTGTTTGTCCAACTTCAGCTGTGTTATGGTATTATATGTATGTTTTCTGGAACGATGCTTTATGTATATTCAGAAAAACAGAGCGTCGAGTTTCCTAACTGGTCCACTCTGAGGTTGCTTTAAGGGGCGAATAGCTTACACAAGCAGCTTTGAAATTGTACGACTTTGTATTTCTTCAACGAAATGACGCCCACTTTTTGGGGGATTAGAATAGGGTATCCAACAGTTCGCCGAGCTTTGTTTTTTTTTTGTTCCTATCATTCGTAGATATGCTGCATTTGTGTCCTTCTACACAGTTGTAAATGCGTTCTCAAAATGAATTAAAGCGCAACATTGCCGTCGTATTCCGAACCTGACCTGTTTATTCTCCGGTTCTACTCATTGTTAAAACTAAATAGGCTCTGAAAGGGAAAACAATCATCGTAATTCGTATTCTTTTTGCATTTTCAATTGGTTTTCTTTCTGGTGTTTCACTCTTTTGATAGAGTGTTCTTGACCTGGAATACAGTAACCACTGGATTCCTTTTTGTATGAGGATGTAGGTTCTATCTACAACCCGCAAGATATTTAGGTTAGTCAGATAATGATGCTTTTTTAATTGTGATTGCTGTAGCGGTTGCAATGGAAATTGCTTTGTGTGAATTGGGAACGTTAGGGCATGACTTGGAGTTGTAATTACAAAGCGGAGTAGATGCTTAGATTCTTTAACGCTTTTGAAAAAAATTATTACAATGGTGAACGAAAATATCGAAGACAATACATATATATGGCGGAACGTTATTGTTAATGTGACTTCGATTAAGAATGCTTCAGGGTTCAGATTCAATCATATTTAGTGCTGAATATCCAAAGAACTTCATTCGAATGGAGCGCTGACTTCACGCAATAATAGATCCATATACGATAAAGTTAAACTCAAGCTATTTACCATTAAGGGTAATGGCTCCAGTCGTCGGTGATCTAATTTTTTTTTCACTGTGCTTTTTCCATTTAGTAAAGTATTTGATTGGAAAAAGTTACAGAAAGTGTTAATGAATCTTGCAACAGCTTAGCAAATAACTCCTAAATAACTCAGCAGTACACTCCCTTGAGGTTTGACATTGTTTTGGCGCAAACTGTAGAAGTGTATCTTCAATTCTTCAATTGCAATTTGAAAAAAAAATTGCATTTTGTGAGATAACTCACTAATATATTTTTTCAACGATTTTCCTTATAAGTGGGAGAAGTGCAACTAAAATGCAAAAATACAGGGTGGCCCAAAAGTCGTTTTCCTTGCAGTGCTCCAGACGTTTTTGTGGGGCACCAGGATTGAGCTGGATCAACTGGATCTCGTAAGAGTATAGGTGCAGATCTTTCCTCAAAATCCGCTGAATGGTACTACGCGGTACGCCTTGAACGTCGTCGTGTCGATATTCCAGGATCGGTTGCAACACTTTCCCTAACGACCTGGATGTTTTCGATCAATCGTCTAAAACGAGGCCTGCCCGAACGCCTCACATCCCTAAGGTTCCCATATTGCTCAAATTTGGCCACCACAGCACGAATAGTTGGTGCTGTTAGAACGCAATAAAATTGCCGGCAGGGATAGGGACGTAAATTATTGAGTGGCTATTTTCAAAAAATAATTCAACAATTTTTGTTCGCTGTGCAATCGTGTAGTGTTTAACCTACTTCTTCCTATTGCCAAGACATATTTAATATTTCGGTGGTTTTTACAAACAAAAAATGCTTTGTTGATATACGAGTATTAAAGAGAATCTGATTTTTAGCGAAAGACATTAAGGACATTGGGGAGCATGATTTACAATATTACGCTTCGGGACTCTGTCCTAACTAATTCTTAGATATTGTTTCTTGGCAGCCTTGATTTTAACAGCAGAATACTTTAATTCTCTTAAAAACCATGTAATAATTCAAGGCCCATCAAATCGTATACACAACAAAAAAAGAAAAACAAGCAAAGTTTAGTTAATGCATCCCTATATGGGTTCGCCGGTTTAACCTCAAAGAGTATCGGCAGCCCGCCTGTTTGACCTGAGGCCAATTAAATCTTGGTTTTGTTGCATTTGTGTTATCCAAAAGTTTTTGGCCTGTGTCTTCTTCGCGATTCTATACAATACAAACGACGTTTGATATTACCTTTTTAACGGGGTTCGTATAAACTCTCCTTTAAAAATTATGGTGCAAACTGTGCCTGCCGCCTTTAATTTTCTTTGAGATAGGTTCTATTGGAGTATAATAACAAATATTAAGGATTGTAAGCACGTATTTCTTTTTAAAAATACACGTAAAATTACTGAAATAGTAAGCACTACGTCTCACACATTCAAATGCGAGTGTGATTGAATTTTTAATTTTGAAGGACAGTTAAGGAAAGAAGATGATTTAAATAGCACAACATTCCAAATAAAATCTTAGTACCTCTACAAAGACCTTACTTCTGCTGTCAATGTAGACATTCTCGGTGGAAGGATTTTAAAGAGACGGGCGTTTCTTATGCTACATTAGTAATAATAATGAGAGGGAAATACTTTTTGGTTTCGCCCTTAACAGGAATTCTCCTGTTATTTTCTAAAATTTAAAATGACAGCACTGGTTCCACGGTAGACCACGAAGAGCAAAACGGATGAAACAACATTCGGCGATATTGAGCTCTCTTTTTCCACCAGGCCGACAAAATATTTAGATCTTGTTGAAGGAGACGAGAGCCTTCTGGTAAAACGATGGGCTTATAAAATTTGGCATCCTCAGCTTAAAGGAAAAAGTTGAGTCCCAAGCTTATCAAAATCGTTAATAGTTTGGATAAATAGAAGGGGATCTACATGACTTCCTTGCGGAACACCAAAGGTGGCTAAGAAAGTTGCCGATATCTGAAACGGATGCTATTGCAATGATTTTAAAGATACGAAGAAGCCCATTCTAAGAATAAGGGCTCAAAATGAAGGACAGATAATTTAAAAAGGGTGGTAGATGAAGATGTTCGCCGAAAATATGAATATCTTCATGGGAGTTGGATAAGTAAATTCCTTGGACAATCGCATCGACAGCAGGTTGATACGACTCAAGTGGTTGGGCCGGTTGGATGTAAACATTAACATTGATATTATTATTATTTCTTAACGGAGAAGTTATGGTCAGAATTAAAACGACCATAACCCACCTACTTCACAAATACTTATGAAAAGAAGTGTAGATACATTTTTTGTAGAGAATCGGATGATCTACAATTTTTGTCTGAACTATTTTGCTGTAAAACTCACCGTTTAGCTGAAAAACGCGAAAACCCTATTTTTGCAAACTTTCACCATCAATAAAATTTTTTGCACAATGGGGATTGATGGGGACTTTTCACAATTAATTTATAATAGTATTCTGAACATTCATACCAATTTTTAGCTCTATGGGAATTATTATAACCTTCAAAGTCTTATTTGACTGGACTAGATGTAACAAAGTTTACAAATAATTTAAATTTACAACCGAGTCGGTAGTCGCAACTTTAAGATCGTTAACGCCAATTTTCGGCCGTAATTCTCGTCCCAGTACACAAGCAATTCATAGTGTGAAGAAATTTGAGTCAGAATATTCACTGCTTGATGTTGTCGTGTCAGTGAGACTAAGTTTTGCCCGAAGTGTGGAGAATATTGCTGCCGTAGAGGCGTCCGTCGCAAACCAGCCAAATCAGTCAATTTCACTGCATTCTCATTATGGCGAATTTTGCGTAAGGATCTTGGCCTACACCCTTACAAGATCAAGCTGACTCAAGAACTAAAGCCACTTGATCATATGAAGCGACGTACGTTCTCGAATTGGGCTCTGGACATGATGGAAGAAAATTAAGAATTTCATCGTAAAATCATCTTCAACGATGAAGCGCATTTTTGGTTAAACGGCTTAGTCAATAAGCAAAATATGCGTTGCTGGACGGGTGAGAACCCTCGTGTGCTTCATGAAACAGCACTTCTTCCGCAAAAAGTCACGGTTTGGTGCGGTTTTCATGCCAGTATCGTCAATGGGACGTTTTTTTTCGTCGATGAAAATGACCGTCACGTTACGGTAAATGGTATTCGCTACAGAGACATCGGACGTTATTTCTTTGAGCAGTTGCATGTATTGGACATCAGTGACATGTGGTTTCAACAAGACTGTGACACAAGTCACACAGCGGGTGCAACAATCGAGTTATTGAAGTCTCAGTTCGGCGAAAGTGTTATCTTGAGAAACAGACCGGTCTATTGGCCGCCGAGATCGTGTGATTTAACGCCTTTAGCCTTTTTTTATGGGGCGTTAGAGGAGCTCAGAGCCAATATTGAACGAGAAATAGCTGCCGAGTCATCGAAAATTGGGTTCAAAGTATCGACCGCCGCCTGCGTTCCCCTGGTGGACATATTAACGAAGTCGAGTTCCATTAATAAATGTTTTGATAGTAATACAAGCCAATCAAATTTTGTTCGAGATATCTCAAGTAGTTTGCATTTTATTTTAAAAAAAGAAGTTGTCAAGTCCTTAGTGAAAGACCCTTTATATGCAAAAATATTTTTATGAAATATATCATATTATGTACTCGACATTAATCTTAGTCTCATGACTGCAATATAAACCTGACGGTATTCTTGTTTCAATTTTTTTTCACGTAATATATGTTATAAACGGCTTTTTGTCATAATAACTTTCGATCTTAACGTGTCTATTTGAAGCAAATAAATTACTTTACCGGTAGTTGAGATATTGCCGTGTATCGAAATTGTCGTTATTTTAGTCTTTGGGTAAAAACTGAATATGCCATTTTCTTACCTTTGCTCCAAGTATTTGAAATACCAGCAGCGATCAATATCGTTCAAGCCGTTTTTGAGAAACCTGAAGTTTTTAAAATGTTTAGAAACATGAATTTATACTTTATAAATATTTTCTATGATAATTTATATAATATGCCAATTTGTATCAAATTATAGAATAAACTTGATTGAAAGTTCTTGATCGGATTTTGATATACATAAATATAGCCATTTTTAAAATGTGGTGTTATTCGAATTTTTTGCGAAAATCTATTATAAACTCCAAAATCCTCAAAATGATTAGTGCTGTTTTTAGGAAAAATAATATTTTTAAAAATTTTAGCAGCTCCTATAAAAATATTTTAAATTTCAAAAATCTGAGGATAAAGATATCTTCTGCATACTTGTACTAAAATATCAAATAACTTTGAAATTTCGTTCTCAATTTTTGAGATATTTTATGTTTTCCGAAAGTACCGTTAATCGAGTCTTTTGGGGAAAAATTGAGTAAGCCATTTTCTGGAACTCAACCCAAGTATTCAAGAAGTTAAAATTGATGAAAACCGTTATATACTGTTTTGAAGAAAAGTGCAATTTTCATAAATTCAAAAATACTTCTATGTGAATTAAAATCTTAAGAAAAAGTATTTCAATTTTTTTTATACATATACAAATTTGTACCAAAAACGGGACTTATACTACCGTTTTTGAGATTTTAGCATTTTTGTATATTACCGTTATTCTACAATTTTTGCAAAAACTCAGTACGACATTTTCTTAATTTCATCTCAATTGTTTTATATTTCAAAAATTTATCAAAATCGTTAGAGCCGTTTTTGAATAAATTGGTGTCGAAGAAACCATTTGTATGGAAGGTAAGGTACCATTATTGAAAATGATAGAATAAAAAAATGGCCGTGATATATAAGACTACAAACCTCAAATAGATAGTTTGAAATAAATGCGTCCAACCATTGTGGCTAGAGCCTCGGTGACAGACGGACGCGAATTCGGGCAACACTTTTTTAGACTTCTCTATTGTCGTAATATCATACCTCATACTCTGTTTGAGTTCGAAATTTCGCTACTATTGCAATATCGCCCTCGTTAAAGTATACCGAGAAATAAAAAAAGCAGACACATTACCAATTTTTACATTTTCGCATAATGTGTACCGCCTAAGGTATATCTACCAGTAAAAGTATTTTAAATCTTCACAGGAGAAATATTCCTAATCGCTGTTCTATAACATAAAGAAATGGGATGAAGTGGTCGACTACTAGTGCCGTTACTGTATAGGTATATATAAAAACTTTAGTCATTACATTCTTGGCATGAATATTAATTCTCCTACATTATCAAACTATTTATGGAAACCCAGTTCAAATAGAAATTTGAGTTTTTCATCGGTCCCCAGACCAGCAGTAGCGTAACAAAAAGACAACGTGCCACATGCAGCTAAGTACATTTTATTAATTCTTTTTCGTCGTGAATTCATTTATTATTACCCCATGTCCGTAAAGTTGCACCCACAGGCGAACTCAGTTAAAAATTGGAAAGAAACTTGGTCTTTCCAAATTGACGACTACCGACGGGTGTACCGTGCATGTACCTTGGATACCTTCACAAAAACCGTCAACACTACTTTAACGTGTCTAGTTTATATTGAAAATATTTTTGTTTGAGGTCATTGGGGGCTCGGGTTCTGGTCCCTTTCTCGTTAAACCAACATTGATGACTTCGAAAACAAAAACGAAATAAAATCCGGACCGAATATGTTCCACAATTTGTCCTTGTCCAATACGAGAAGGTACTCCATACCTAAGTGAATAATTAACACTGAGATTTTTAACGCTAGGGGGAATGATATTTTCGAATGCACTTTACACTTTTAGTTGAATTGCGGGATAAACTTCGAACAGTTGCTCTGGAGAATGTATACATCTGCATTGGAAACACAAGTTGACTCACCAAACCATGCATACGGGTGTAGTTCGTTAACTTTTTGTAATTTTTCGCGTTTCTTTTTCTTACGGAAAGTTTTCCGCAATCCGGGTGTCCTCGAACACTGCTCCTGAATGCGACTTAAGTCGTAGTTGGATCACTGGGAGCAAGTTTACTGTTGTGGATATGGATGCACTTACTATATTGCAAACGGGAATTGCATTTAAACGGTTCGTCCTTTGTGAGAGAAAAAGCGCACAATGTATTTTTAACCTTCTCGCATACTTTAGCATAATAAAGAGAAAGGTATTGCAATCGTGCTGAAATTTCGAACTCAAACTGAGTATGAGCTGTAATATTACGACTATAGAGGAGTCTTAAAAAATTGTGTCTGGAATTTCCGTCCATCTGTGACTGAGGCTCCTGTGGCAAGAGGAGGACGGATTTTTTTCAAACCTTGTATTTGAGGTTTTTAAACTTAAATCTCGCGTTTTTTCTTCTTAATTCTATCATAAAGTATAAAAACCAATACCTACCATACAACAGGTTTTTACAACACAGATTTTCTCAAAAACGGCTCTTCCGATTTTGATTGTTTTTAAAGTATAAACTAATTAAGGTTGGCGTAAGAAAATATCGTACGCTCATCTATCTAACCAACAGGTCAAGTCATTTCTAACTTAGCTTTTAAAAAAGCTTAGGAACAACAATGACACCGGCTCTGATGGCGTACAAGCGGATTTCTTAAAACAAGGACGTAATATTTTGTTAGCTCTCTTGCACCAAATGATCCACCAAGTATGGGTGGAAGAAAGCATGTCTGGTGACTGGACTATAAGCTGCATATGCCCCATCTACAAGAAGGGCGATCCTATGTCTTGCGAGAAATATCGAGGCATATCCCTGCTTAATGTCACATATAAGACCCTATCCAACGTACTCTGTGAACGATTCCACGACAAAACGCCAAAAACCAAAAAAAATAAAAACGCCCAAGAAAATGTGGTGAAAATGTTGATCGTCATTTTTTTTTATATTTTGCGTGCGCTAAAGGGATTTCTTTTGTCTGTAGTACACAGTACCCTTATAGTGGAAATCACTGCTCAGGCATTTTGTTTGTTGCTGTAAGTAGCTCCCTGCAAATGCATTGCCTATTTTTGGGTGCTACTTACTGTTTGAAAGAATAGAAGGATAGGAAAGAAGTTTGGTGCGATGGGATTTTTTTCTCCACAGGTGGCTCCTAAATTTGCTTTAGTCAGATCTGTTTTTGTTGTGTGTATTCAATTTATAAAAATCATGGCCCTGGTCGGGATTCGAACGCACGACCTGCCAATCACTTAGTGAATACACTACCATCGCACCATTGCCACCTGCCCATGTCATGAGCTCTACTTGGCGATGGCCGAATATGTGACCCTGGTATGGCAGTTTGGCAGCAGGTCCTCCGAATTATTGCAAACTTGGACTGTATTTCGGCAAGGAGATTCGTTGTCATGTGAATTCTTCAATCTTGTTCTGGAGAAAATAGTGCGCAAGGCAGGTGTCAATTCAACACGGGAAGGACTATCTCTCAACAGATCCGTCCAGCTACTGGGGTTTGCGAACAATATCGACATCATTGGTTGTTGTCAGCGTTCCTTGGATGAGGCTTTAACGGCGATTGAAGAACAAGCCAAATTGGTTGGTCTTGAATTTTATGAGGACAAGACAAATACATGCTGTCAACAAACAAACAAACATCTGTCCACCGCCTAGGACCAAACCTCACTATTGATTGCAATAACTTTGAGGTAGTTAAGGAGTTAATTTACCTCGGAGTAAAAATCAACTCCACGAATGACACCTTAATGGAGATCCGGCGCAGAATTAGCTTAGGAAAACAAATAGGCTCAAAACTCTTCATTTGGAGACAAAAGGCATGCTCTGAACTTAATTCTAGCCAGCCAGAACAAATATTGGGTTCTTCAAAAGAAATATACTCTATCGAATATTTGGTCCTATGTGCGAGAAGGGTGAATGGAGGAGAAAATACAACGGCGATCTCTATGACCTGTATAGTGTATAATGGACAATAATGCTTCAGCTAAGAGGTTCTTTGACTCCAAGCCCCCATGTTCGAGAAGGAAACGAAGCGTTCGTGTTAAAGATAGGGCCTTTGCAGATGCTGCAGCGCTTGGTCTGGACAGCTGGAAGCAGCGTCCCCGGGATCGCGGAGGATGGATGGCGGTAGTGTATCAGGCAAATACTCTTCTAAAAAAAGTAAATTCAAATCTACATATATAATCTACATTGTAAACTCGGACAGTCAAACTCCTCTTCAAGCACTATCGTCTAATTCAATGGAATCTATGACATTGAAATGCTGCTACGATTCGCTGCAATCTTTAGCCAGACACCACAACAACAAATTCGATTGGACCAAAACCTTATTGCAGAGTCAACTGGACTACCGCTCTAGGACTGATTAATAATTGGGAGCACCAACTTCGTCTAGCCCATTGCGAAAATGTTCCGGGACTCAGACAATCCAAACGATTAATCAGGCTCTATTCCTATAAGGAAATTCTTATACTATATAAGGCAAGTATTAGGAAGCTGGTGCAGTTCCTGACAGGCCATTGTGGCTTAAGTTATCATTTTAACAAAATGAACTTCTGCTCGGAGACAGAATGTTGGTTCTATCCGGAGGAGATTGAATCCTCTGAACACATTCTTTGTGAATGCCCGGCGCTACATTGGTTAATACGTATCTGCCACCGAGAAATAAGTTCGCCAGCAGAGCTGAAAAACTCTGCTACCAAAAACGTGCTGACATTCATAAGGGAAGTGGTACGTCTCTTGGAAGCGTTAAACCTTTAGATGCAATAGATCTTTCCGGTCGAAGTGTCAGCCATGTGGGCAGGGGTATTCATACAAAAAAAATCTACATAATGACTATACTTTGTTTCCTGGTTTTATGCGAAAACTAAGTTCGAAACCAAGCGAAAAAGTTTATTACGACCCAGTCGTGCACTTCATTTATTGAACATAAGTACGCTTGTAAGGCGAAAAAGTAAATGCATCAGAAAAACTTTTTAGGAACATAGCTCTGGTGGAATTTAATCTAGCTTAAGGTGTGGAATCGTGAGGCTTGTGAAAGCCATATATTGTTCTGTTCGAAAGAATTCTTTCCACACTGTAATACTTCTAAGGTGCACAGCGAATGAAACGAGACTTATATTGAATAACTCCGCGGGATGTTTGAGGCTCGTAAATTCAATTTGAATATTCATGGTGCAAGTATTTAAATGTAATTTTGAAATGCACTGCGAGTATGAAACTTTGTTAGGTCGGGAGTTACCTAACATAATCCGCTTTCGAATTCTCCCAGTATGCAGATTGTGCGGGTAATAGACATGATGATTTTTTGATTGTAGTTTGTGTCACTTTGACGGGATTTGGGTCGTTCTTGTTGCACATGGAAAATCACTACCTGTAAATATATAATCCAATGATTTTTCCTGCATGCAAGATCTAACTGATGAAGATAGATTGATAGTCTGGCTTAAGAATAAATTCATCGTTTTGGTCCAACTGCTTCAAAATAGGTTTAAACTTAAGCCTCAAGTAAAAATTCGGGCCGAAATATATAGAATAAAGTTAGCGAGAGTTATTTTAAAAAGCTTTGAGCATAAAGACCATGGATTTCCCTTTATGTGTGAGGAATACTTGTAAAGATACCTAAATGGTATCGTGGAATTGAATTAATATCCGTCTGCATGAAAGAAGGACAAACAAAAGGCAGCTGTGCCAGTCATTATGGGGAAAATATTGACAAATGAAGTACCATCAGTAATAGGAAACTATGGTTTATTTATATATGGACTGCGTTCAACCATCCAAATAGTACTTGGAAGTATTGGTTATTTAATGTAGAAATGAACCTTTTGCAACCGCAAAAAGTTATCAAATAACACTCTGAAATATTGGGATAAAATTTTTTTGACCACACGATAAACGGAGTTGGTGGCAAAATGTTAATGCAATTTTCAAATTAATCAAAGCATACTTAAAGGTGCAAATGAAAGACAATTATTGGAGCAACCACTTGCACGTCGTCGTTAATCCGTTAGTTAATTTTATTTTTTTATTTTGTATATCAAGTTGAACTCTAAATCCATATATTATCTTGCTATTTTAGAATTTTCTGAAGTAAAACTTTGAAATAAAAGTTCTTACATTCGCATTATTTTACATAATTACACGATTTCCATTGTAGGTACCTGAGTAAAGAGTTCTTAGATCTTACAACATACGATTCTTTAATCATGCCAAATATAATCGAGAGCGCGCCTAGTTTATTTGCAGAAAGTACAAGTATATATGTATATAAATCACAGAAATACAATTGCAGGCGATTTAACATTTTTTTTAACATTAATTAAAATATTAATTTAGCAGCAAAGATTTAACCTGGTCCATTCATCGGTTCGTTGTAGATTCTAGGATGAGCTTTGATTTCTGGTAGTCTTTATAGTTTCGGCCTATGAGAATAAACGAAAAAACTTTTGCCTCAACAACAGTTTTTTATAAGTTTTTAATATATCGGTATTATTTTTCCTTTTGTCCCAAGTTTTTGTTTACAGCAGTAGTTTTAACTCAATTTGTGGTTTAAGCTTAAGTTTATTTTCTTTCTCAATTTTACATTACGCGTTAACCCTAGAAAGATAATCATATTTTTTATGGCATAGAAGATAATCATAGGTCTCAGAGCGTATGGCACTTTGTTAATTTATTGAATGAAACCTATGAGCTTTTTAAGAAATATTAATGTTTTCTTTTATTAACATAGTCCATATTAAGAGGAATATATCAATGATTCAGTAAAAATAAATATTAGTTAAAAGATAAAAAAAACCCAAACTTCATTACAAATCAACAAAAAACATAACTTATTTTTTAAAGGTACCTTAAAATTGACTTTAAGTTTTGCAAAAAAAATTGCAAAATTTGCATTTTTTGGTTTAAAATAAGTCTACTAATAAGTTTTAGTAATTTTTAATCACATACGATTAAATTAAATGAAAGAATGACAAACGTCACACACGTTTCACAGACGTACGGTTTAGCTATAAATTGTTACCGCCGGTACTTACCGTCGCACCATGACCGTCACGGGGAAGCTCCGATCACCGGCTGAGTTAGTTTAAGCAACCAACCCGATGCGGCTTAGAGTTAAAAGGATATATCAATTTTTTCGCGCTAATTAATTTATTTAAACTTTAACTTTAATAAAAAGAACTTTATTTAAATTCAAAACAAGTTTAGGTTACAAAGTTATTATTGTAGTTCTTAATTCTAATAGAATGTGATCTGTTCTTGCTGCTGGTCGAAACTGAACTTAACACTAAGACCTATCTAAGCAACTGAACGTCGATGACTACAAAACACTTCTATTCTTTGCCCACTTGATGCATGGGTTCACTCCAGACATATCATCATCATTTTGGGGAT
This sequence comes from Portevinia maculata, assembly GCA_949715645.1. Lineage (NCBI taxonomy): Eukaryota > Metazoa > Arthropoda > Insecta > Diptera > Syrphidae > Portevinia > Portevinia maculata. The sequence continues at coordinate 66,822,035 of OX454525.1, read as the reverse complement.
GAATGCTGAGACACGATCGTACGTGTTCAATGTTTACTTCCTAGAGATTGCCATCTGCACTTCTTGTGCGTAACATTGTTGTTAATGGTCAATCTAATGCCACTGTTTGTGACGACTGACTTTGTTGTTGATGTTGTATCTGTTGGATGGGGATGGGGATACTTTGTTGTGGAGTGGATTGATTATTTAATGACCGTGCTCGACTCAGTTACTTTGTTGTGGATTGATTATGCTTTGCCTCGTCAATCAACTCTTCTTTGTTTCGTTTATTAACTTGTCCATATTGATCGTTGTTTATTCAGCTGCACTGCATAGATCCATTATCGATTTGGAGTGGCTGACCGTAATTACAGAGATGATTTACGGGGTATCGGTTATTGCTAGGGGTGGCTGACGGCTGGCCGTAATTATAACCATAATTTATTGGGTGGTTAACTCGCGCCATAGGTCTCACATGCGTAGTTTATCTTTCTAAGGTTAAAATCTTAACCTGAATTCAATTAATAGTTGAAGTCAAATGCCAACTATCCGTCGTTTAAACTTCGTGACTTAGTAAATTTAATTTATTTTATTATTTTGTCCGTTATAAAACTGTTTTTTTACAAGTTCGGGCAAAAATTCGTTCTAAAATTCGAAAAAAATAGATTTTTTTATTTGGTATTGTTACAAAAAAATTGTATTCAATTTAACAATCTGAAACTGGACTGCTGTCAAAATCAACTCATTAAACTACGTTTAAATGGCCATCGTTTAAATTTTAACTGTGAGACCAAACGAAAGTTCATGCACACTCAGAAACAAAATTGGGCTACCTTTACTTAAGTTTAAACGCTTACTTAAAAGCGAACTTATGATCTGGATCAAAGGGACAACTACTCGACCCCTTTACTGTTTTCCTACTGGTCTACTTTTGGGCTCTTACACTCATTGAGCAACGATCTCCATTCATCTTCAACGCCGGCCGCCGAAGAGGTGAAAATCTTGTACATTCAAGTTCAATATAAAATTGATGAGTTCCGTGCTAAGTGGAAAACTGGCACTAGCTGCGCTTATTGTTTTTTTTTCCCCCATATAATTGACACAGTTTTTGCAGCGGTAAAAAGGAATAAAATATTTGGGAAAAATTTAAAAAAAAAACGGCCAAGTGCGAGTCGGACTCGCCCATGAAGGGTTCCGTAGCAGCAAGTAACATCATATAAAAGTTCTTGTTATTAGAAAATAATGGTTTACGGCTTACGCATAAGGTTTATGTTTCTGAAATTAAATTTTTTTTTTTATTTGAGTTGATTGAATGAAAGGTATATTGCGGTTTACGATTCGTTCAAACCAAATTTCGGTGGAAGTTTGCATGGTAATGTACATTTTAGTTTTATCATTCTCTTATTTTAGAATTTACAGGGGTGTCTCTCGCGCAAACTATTCAGTTTAGAAAAAAATGATATTAAGAACCTCAATATCATTTTTGAAGACCTATCCATAGATACCTTACGTGTTGGGTTTGATGAAAAAAAATTTTGAGTTTAAGTTCTAAGTATGGGGAACCCCCAAAAATTTATTGTTTTTTTTCTATTTTTGTGTGAAAATCTTAATTCGGTTCACAGAATACATCTACTTATCAAGTTTCAACAGTATAGTTCGTATAGTTTCAGAAAAAATTGACTGTGACATTCCCGGACAGACAGACAGACAGACATGACGAATCCATAAGGGTTCCATTTTTTGCCATTTGGCTACGGAAAATGAACTAAAGTTAAATAATTTTCGATAATGCTTTTTAATTGAAAGATTTTTTAACAACTTCAGCTGACAGATCAGTAATACGAAATTTTATTTGGAAACACCCAAAAATGTATTTAATAACAGCGAGGAATCAACAAGCCTGCGAACATAGATCAGGCTGTGTAGTTTCATTAATAAGAGGTATCAGCAATATAAGACGGACTTTTTCAAACTGCATATACAAATATGATTATAAAAGAGGTGTTTGTTTCTTTAATCATTAATTAGTCATTTCTCATTTAACCAACACTAACAAAAACAAATTATGACAAACATGCGTAGTTTGTTTTTATACCCTATTCTAAGGGTATATTAATTTTGACGCATAGTTTGTAACATACCCTAATATTGGTTGTAGACCCCTAAAAGTTACTATATTTATGATCAGCATCGATAGCAATGTCGATCTAGCCATGTCCGTCCGTCGGCGAAAATTAGGCCTTTAAACTGGGCCTAGAGAGGTGAAAGGTCCCGAAATCATCATGTTTACGAATTTTTGAAATCCGCCCACAGACACGCCCACAAACTCAAAAAAACCAAATTTTCGAAAAAATCGAATTTTGAGCTAGAAAGCTGAATTTTTTTATATATAATCTATGATTCCTAAAACTGCTCGGGATATAAAATTTTCAAAATCCGCCCACTGACACGCCCACAATTAAATAAAACAATTTTATTGAAAAACCAAAATTTGAGCTAGGGAGCTGAAATTTATAATATATACTCTCTAGGGGCCCTTTAAGCTCATGTGTAAATATTTTCAAAATCCGCCTCTGACATGCCCACAATTAAAAAAACACTTTTTTGAAAATCCAAAGTTTGAGCTAGGGAGCTGAAATTTTTATTATATACTCTCTAGGGGCCCTTTATGGTCATGTGCAAATATTTTCAAACTAAGCCTACTGACACGGCCACAATTTAAAAAAAAAACTGAAATTTATAATATATATCTACTCTCTAGGGGCCCTTTATGCTAATGTGTTAATTTTTTTTAAATCCGCTTACTGACACGCCCACAATCAAATCAAATAATTTGATTGAAAAACCAAAGTTTGAGCTAGGGAGCGTTTTTTTTACAAAAGCTTCGTTTTTTTTGATAAAATTCTTTAAATGTTATATAACAAAATAATAATACCAACCATACTTAGACTTTTGTCACGCCCACTCATAAGGGATAGGAATAAGAATAGGGTATCCAACAGTTCGCCCAAGCGGACTGTATCCCTTCCCTATGGTTGTTACTGCATCTGAAATGAATTATGAATGAGTTTCCCTTCCACGGACTTGCGCTTGTCGTAAAAGGCGGGGGAAATCACTTCTAGTAATTTTAATATTGCGGTCAGCTTAGCAACACATTAGACATTTTGAAACTCCCCCATAAGTATGCATGCAAGTTGCGCGACCGGTGTCGTAAGATCTAACAATAATCAATAATCAGAGAATGAATTTGTCAAAATCGTTGAAAAGAGGCATGCTTAAAAAATCCAGGAGCTCACAAATGATTCGAAAGTCGATGTTAAATGAGGTCAAACCGGCGAAATCCACCGGCGGACGATTTGGGTAGAAGTTCTCGGAAATCAAATTCTCGAAGTACAGAATCTCGAAACCCAAAATCATTTTAAAAAACATATTAATAAAATAACTATTTAATTATTACATTTTTTTATTTTGAAGTGATCACTCATGAAAAAAATGATTCCTTCCTAAAAAGAACGATCAATTCCTTTTTAAATTGAACAGACCAATTGCGGTAGAAGAAAAATGTATTCGATTTTAATAGTTTTTTTTTATGTGATACCACACAATTTTTCCTGGTTTTAATTTTTGTTTTCCGTCAATTTCCTTTATTTTGTTTTGAATGAATGACCACCTTACATTCGTTAACACGTGAAGTTGGACGGCTAGAGTTACAGCGCTGTTTCACGGTTCGCCACAACCGATCATCAGACTCCTTCTGTGGTGCTGGTCTGTCTTTTTCCTTCATTTTGTCCCGAAAATCCGTTTCTTCCACTGGGATTCGAACCTAGACCAGCGTCTTCTCAGGCAAGCAGTCATGCACTGTGCCATTGAAGCCACGAGTTCATACAGTTTTTATTTTGATTTTCTTTGACATAAAATAAAAAAAATATATAAATATATAAATAATAAAAAAAATATATTCGTCCTAAAATGTACGATTTGATCACAATTGCTCACAACACAAGCTCATTGCACAACCGATGTTTGCACCTGTAGTTATGAACCAGTTATGCCGAAATAATAGGGGCCCAACGGCTAACAATAAGGTTTTTTTTCCTTTAAATTATAAAAATTTTGCATTGATAATGACTAAATTTTGATTAATATTATACGTGTGCATACATAATGCGAGCGTGCATGGGCTAATTATTAATCGACTCCGCTAGGTGTATCCCCATCAAGCATTCATAAAGCTTTGAAAGGATCCGCACGAAATGTAAAAGTTAGTAAGACAAATCAATTCTTCAAGCTAGAACATAAGCACAAAATGTTAAATTGAACATTTTTGTGGTACAATTGGAGATGGGAAGGCTTAAAGAGTGTACTGGGATAGGAAAAATAAAAGAATGTGCATAAGGTGTTACCGATGTCAACGATTTGGTCATACCGGAGACTGTTGTGCATAGAGTAATCGATGTGTCCTATATTGAGCAAATCACGATTCAGAATCTTGTATTGATTGGTGATAGGAGCCAATATGAAAACATAGCTTTTTTTTACATACAGTTTTTCTATGATGCCTCCTACCCAAGTGCTTGAATTACGCAGCGCTTTGCTGCTGTTTTCCTGAGTGCCCACTTTTCCCAATCGCTCATAGATCTATGCAAACACTGCATATTTTGACCTCAGCATGTTCGTTGGATAAATGCCGATAAAAATACGCCGACGGTAGAATGTTGATTCGGGGGTGCCGATAAGGAGTTGATGATATTGCAAAATGTTTGTTGCGTTGCAACAGAATTTGCGATCAGACTCTTATATTTCTGATCACGCGATGGCTCAATGGCAGTAACCTCATGGTGGATATTTTCTTGTAGGGACTGATTTTGCGGATTGTTGCTATAAACGTTCGACTTATTTATCCCCATTTAAAAAAATCGCACGTTATACCAAAAACTCGTCCGTCATTTGGCAATACACTTCAGCAGTGCCTATCTCACGGTGTCGTTTTTTGACAATGCAAACATTTTTGATTGCGTTCCTTAGGATTGTCAGAGAACCCTTATCTTTGCTGGTTAACATAGCCATCAATATATAAATGAGCTTGTCAGTATTTTTTTTTATTTTACCGCCCGCAATTTTCCTTATCGATTTACGCGGACTGCGAATAGTTTCGCGCCAAACTTCAGCCACATGTTCTGGCGTCGCTGCGGACGTTGATGGTCCCGGAGAATTATGGGTAACCTTTGTCCCTTCTTGTCTAAAAATTGTTTCAACCCACGACCAGATTAGTCGGCACATCACTAATCGTCGAATTTCTAAGTGTGCTCAACCTTTTAAATCGGCAACTTGCCTACCTCACGCTGTTAGTTTCCGAGCAATTACAATTTAAACTCGAACTTACACGCTGGACACCTTTTATATGTACATTGTACAGATGTGCGATTAACACCAATATGAAGATATTAATTCAAATCAAATATTAGCAGATTTTACTTAACACTAGAGAAAAAGTATCTAAAGTTTAAGCGAAAAGTTTTAAATTAGTCATATTATAAATATAAACTGCCATGAAAAAATGAATGTAGTTTTGTATTAAAGAACTCTTGCAACCAATGTGAGCTGTAAACCGAGGGATATGCGTACCTTTTATTTTAGGGATGTAATGCTTAGTAGATAGTAAATCAAATAAATAATACAGAATGTACCTCGAGCGTTTGTATATATTTATTTGGCATACAACTTACTTATACTTAACAGAGAGCCTACTTTGAGTGTTGAAAGAAAAAAAGGTGTGAGCCACGCTGCACTCACGGTATTTTTTTTTTTTTTTTTTTATAAAAAGGAAATCCAAATCCCAGAGCACTCAGACTCGGTAACGGTCCATTGTACTACCTGGCAGAAATCCTCCTTTTGGTGTAGAGGCATGGGAATGGGTGGCGTATGTTGTTGTTCCGCATGGGGATTGAACCTGCACCGCACGGGTCACAAGCCAACACACTAACCTCTACACCGTCGCCACCCTGCACTCACGGTATAGTTGATGTGTAAACATGTAGGCTCGACAGTGTTGCATGTGGAAATATCACAGAGGTTGTGGTTTTGATAAACAAGAGATTTGGGTATTGTATTGAAATAAAACCATGATATATATTTAATGTCAACGACAAAATTTATTTAATGTTTGACCGAACAAATAATTGGTTTGTGAAAGCTGAAGTAGGAGACGTACACCGTCGACTCAAGTGTGTCGATGTACCGGGAAAATATAGCATCGATTGTCGTTTAAGTGACATTCTTAAATCGGCCATCGGTTACCGAAGTACAAATCTATATTTTTCCTCTTACCTTCAACTGATGTACAACAAACTACAAGCTATACAACCTCAATTATTCAAAACAAATCTACTTCCACACAACTTTCCGGTGTTTCGTAAGGACATAATAATCTCTAAAATTGAACATGCATAATTAATAAAAAAAAAAAACAACGACACGCGGTTGTTCTCAAACGGTCATTCATCTACGTACTAACCGCGCCAAACGTCGTTTAATTGCGGTGATCTGTCGAGCAGCGATTAACTCACTTGGTAATGAAAATTAACGGGAAAATCTGACGATGATGGTGACGCTAGATATTTCCAACTAGCCCCTACCGAGAAAAAATATATTTACACATCAACGAGAGCAAAAATGTTTACACATTAAAAAATAAAAAAATAATAACTTTTTAAAGGCATCGCCATTTTACTTAAAGTGCTTAAAACAACCTGACACTCCTCACATCACTGTATGAATGAACAGAATCCTTAATACCGCGACAAATAGTCACTATCCAACGAAATTTGTTAATTAAGAACGTGCAAATTTACGTTGTCAGTGTATCAGCGGTTTTCTACTCAGACTGCCAAATACGACAGGCCCATGAGGCGCGGTAGTAAAAGATGGATCGACTTTTTGTTTCAGAATGAGTGAGATTGAGATGACGAAATGTCTTGCGCGGAAACACTGCGAATATTCCACGTCGCTTCGCGCTCTTTTCGAACTGTTTGATATCGGTGTGTAATAGTCGGCAATGTCGCTATTTCGGTTTTGGAATCGTAACATCCCTATTTTATTTCTTAACCATATCAGGTCTGCATAACTGTCTTTCTATTTTGTTTCAATCGAACATTAAAAGCAAACTGTGATGATGCAGTGAGCTGTTAAATTCAAACCTAACCTTTTTCACTGCAATTATCTCCTTTTCCAAACAATTGTCATCCAATTCCTCCGAAGTCTCATGACCAAATTCCTTAATACCTCTTTAAGAATTGCAATCTACATTCCGTACATTGTTCGAGGGAATTGTCTTAACTGAATGAAAATTTAATTTGCATACACAACCATAATTTTCCCAGGCGCCTTTCTCATTATGAGGGATGAAATCGTGCACCGTCAAATTGAATTCACCGATAAATAACAAGAATTCGCCATCGCCAGCGCCATCGCCATACCGCTAATTAATGTGTCACATTGTTCTTAGTATTCACTTGCATTTAATGTTCCAACAGGATTATATACATAATACTTGTACAAGCTATCACAATGAGGAACGTTGTTCCGGGCACAATAAACCGCAGGACCATCGATAACGTACTTTGTACCATCCGTTGCTGGGATAGCCTGCATCCACGGAAACATTTTAATTTTGAATACTTCGGCTGTTATCCACACATGATAAATTCAATTTGGTATTCATTAATGTGTGGCGACAAACGATGAGGACATGGTCAGTTTCAGTATCATAAAACTGAAGTTGAGTCCTTCAAAGCAAACGACAAAAAAAAACAATATTTTTGTTCGCCTGTCCTTCCATAATAAGGCGTTTCCTAGAAAGAATGATTGCACACATTTTTTATCCCCAAATGAGTCAAAATGGTGCACTCTTTCTCGTTTCTTTGTCCTTTTTTCTGATTCATGCCCAACGGCGCATGAATGAGTAATGCGCGGAGATAAGGAAACTTCAATAATGCCATACTATGCTGTGATTTATCTTAATCTTAAAAGGAAAACAAATCTAAATCTGTCGATGGGGAGATATATAAATTAATGGATGCACGGGGTGGCATCGATTCTCTATTTCTGTTTTCATTGTGCTTTCGATCGTGACTTAGGAATACTGGGCCGGACGCCTGGTAGTCACATATGCCAATATAGTTAGTGCTGTCTTCAAATGCAAGTCGTTCTTTTCAGTATTACTGTGGTTACGGCAAGTTTTTCATTAAACACTAATTTTTTATTTTTTTTTTTATTTCAGCAAAGATATACATTCTAAGCACTACTATTGCACAATTTACAGAGATGTGGTTATTACTACCTTAACATTGATAATATTATATAATTGTAAATGAAAAATATCGAACTATACACACATTTTTTAAGTTATAATTTGAGAAAAGAAATGAGAGAAGTTGCGGTGGGCTAACTTGATTTCAGATATCACGTACATTAACAACAATTACTAAATTAACATATATAAATAGATTAACAACTATAGATATAATTGACAAATATAATAAGTTAACAAATATAAATAATTTAAAGAAACATATATAAAAATTTAATAAATATAAATAATTTAACAAATATGAATAACGTAACAAATGCAGACGATGAATAAATATAATAATTAAGTCAATTTAAATTATAAATAAATAAATAGATAAATAAGTATTTTAATAATTATAAGTAAATAAATAAATAAATAATTATAATAAATAAATAAATAATGAATAAATAAATAAAAATAAATATAGTAAACAAATAAATAAATAAATAATAACAAATATGTGAAACAAGTAGTGATTTTAAGTTTGTTCAATGTAGAAGACCTAAAATCAAGGGGTTATCGGAGGAGCTGCAACACCATCTGTAGCGATCAAATAATTTATTCAGTCATACTGCTATTTTTTCAATGTCTGACATCACATGCAGTTCTTCGGTCGAAAAATGCCATGGTAAGTTTAAAAATTTTCAGTAGCTTGTTTTGGGTTATCTGTAATCTACGTATGTGGCTTTTTGCACATTTGCCTCAAACTTGAGATCCATTAAACAAGATTGCTGGAAAATTACTTTAAAAATTATGAGTTTGTTTCCTCGACCCATTTTTGATCTTCTGTTTATAAATATTAAACACTTTTTAAGAAGACTGTTTGAATCGCTCCCTCTTTTCGGTTATGGTTTCGCAAATAGGATCTCGAATTTCGAAAAACTAATGATGTGGAAATGTTTGTTATAATTTTAGAATATGGTCTACATCAATTTTTACTTAAGGAAACTAATATTTGCAAATTTAACACTTTTCCATACAAAATTATTTAATTCATCACTGACAAAATGTCAAAATGGCTGCATGGGTGGGTGTATATGCTAGGTGGAGTTGATAACAAAATACTTGAGTGGAAGAGTTCACACTTGAGCATGAAAATGTTATGTTTATTACATATGTACATATATTTATACATATATATATTATATCTATATATATATATATATAATTGATAACAAAAATGTAAATAGGGTTTGTTATTGATTGTTATGTTTTTGATACACATTGTTCTGTTTATGGGATCTACTTGTGATTTCACAATGGACCTCGCACCTATCCCAAAGCTAACAGTGAACCCAAGCAGGGGGGTTGCAGGGGGGCAGCATGGCCCCATACACATTGTACTGTTTATAGGATCTACTTGTGATTTCACAATGGACCTCGCACCTATCCCAAATCGAACAGTGAACTCAAGCATACAATGGACCTCGCACCTATTCCAAAGCTAACAGTGAACCCAAGCAGGGGGATTGCAGGGGGCAGCATGCCCCCCATACACATTGTACTGTTTATGGGATCTACTTGTGATTCCACAACGTAACTAAACGCATTCTCAATCTAGAAAAGGAAAACCCAAAAGAAACACGATTGTCTCTAAAGGATAGTATCCTTAATGCGAATTCTAACGTTCACATCATTTTTTTACAATATTTCCTAAGATTACATCAAGTCAATCCTATTTTGACTCGATTCGCATTTTAATTCGAATTGAATCCACATTCAAACTCTCATAGTCTAGTTAATACATGAACCCACAATTAATAGCGCTGAATGCTGCTTTTGTCTGAATGTCTTTTCAATGGAATTTATTGACAGATTGAGTTTAAAAACGAATACTTTAAACATTTTTTTTTCGGATTTTTACGCGTTACCTTAAGCTAAAATTTGTGCAAACGTTGTTTTTAGGCCTTCCTCTACCTATAAAAAAAATTTCACTTTGAAAAGCGAGATCCTATTTGGGAAATCAGTTCCGGGAACTCGCACTGCTTCTCTTCAGGTTCTCATTTTGTTTAGGTGATGTCTTAAACCATGGTGGCCAGTAAGGTAATCTACTAAGTTTAGGCATTTGCTGGCATTATTATTGAAGGGCCGAATGGCTCGTTTGGCCTGTCTTAGACCTGGGATGCTTTCCCAATAATAGATACATTTTCTATGTTCCCAGCTTTTTATTTCTGCCATTGCTGCTGATCTAGGAGTGCAGCAGAAGGGTTCTGGATCTATGAAAGGTGTTTCTGAACCTTTTCTGGCCAATTCGTCGGCCTTTTCGTTACCTTCTACTCCGACATGACCCGGAACCCACCATAATTTGGTCTTGTTTCTTAATCCGTGTGTTTGCAGGGTATTGAAGCAGTACATGGCTGATTTGGAGTTAATAATGTGCGAGCTAAGGGCGTTTATAGCTGCTTGACTGTCAGTGAATATATGGATGATTGCGCCTTTTATGCCAGATGAATAAATGTGACTTCTTGAATAGCGTGGAGCTCTGCTTGAAATACGCTGAGATTTTTTCCCATGGGTTTGTAAAGCGTTTATTTGGTCCGTATATTCCCGCTCCTACCCCCGTTTAGATTTTAGAACCATCGGTATACCACTTTATGCCGTTCTGGCTGTTTGGTGGGTTATTACTAACCCATGCTTCTCTCTTAGGGATCTCAGTGGAGAATCGTTTGTGGAAGCATAGTGTTTTTTGAACGAGGTCTGTGACCGCCCAGTTCATATTAAGTTCCGGAAGTTCATCGAGAACGGTCTTAAGTTCCGGATGGCGTTAAGCCTTATCTCATTTAACTGTATTAGGCTTGTTGCACTGCGGATCGCCACTTTTTGAATGTATATGTGGAGAGGTGTTAGTCCTGTCATTGCCTCTATGGCAGCTGTTGGACATGTTCGGATGGCTCCGGAGATACCTAGGCAAGCAAGCCGTTGTACCTTTTTGAGCTTCTCTATTGCGATCTTTTGTGTGGATTTTGTCCACCATACTATGAAGGCGTATGTTATAATGGGTCTTATCATCACTGTGTAGATCCAGTGGACGATCTTTGGAGAGATTCCCCAGGTTCTGCCATATGTGCTTCGACCGGCACATAAAGCTCTATTTGCTTCAGTGATTTTATTGTTAATGTTTTTTGTAATTTAACAAAGTTACAATAATACTTTAGTGATTACTTGAATAATAATGCAATATAATAATATAAATAATATAAAAGAAATAATAAATAAATTGCACATTGCCACCATTAAAGTTACTTAAGATTAATAACAAATTATTTTTAAATGAAAATCTACCAATACTAAAATCGATCATATCGCAAACTGTATTGGTTACTCTTAAGCACCTAGTTATTGGTTCATTTGCAGCGTAATTTGTTCTGTGGTTAGGAATGTTAAAAAACAATTGGTTTCTAAGCATCCTCGCAGGAACATTAAAGTTAATTAAGGCCAGAATATCGGAACAATCAATATGATTTGTCAATACGTCACGAATAAACATAACCTCAGCGAACTTTCTTCGAATGTTAAGAGGCAGGATACCAAATAATTTGCACCTTGTTCCATAGGAAGGCATATCCATGTCCCAGTGAAGCCTTTTCACTAATACTCTTGTAAAACGTTTTTGCATTTTCTCTATTCTAAAAGAGTGAACTTCATACAAAGGGCTCCAAATAGTATTACAATATTCAAGAGTAGATCTAACAAACGCAAAAAACAGACATTTCAACGTGTGTGGATCGCAGAACTCTTTTGAATTGCGCAAGATAAATCCCAACATAGAATTACCTTTGGCAACTAAAAAGTCTATATGTTTTACGAAATCAAGTTTTTGGTCAAAAATTGCCCCAAGGTCTTTCTTAAAGGTTACACTTGAAAGAAATGTACTGTTTATTTTATAAGAGAAGTTAATTGAAGAACGATTCCGACAAAACGTTAAACTTTGACAATTTGCAATGTTAAGGTGTAAGAAGTTAACCAAACACCGATTCGATAATCTCTCAAGATCTTCTTGTAATGACATGCAATCAAGTTGAGTTTTTATACACCGAAAAACTTTCAAATCATCCGCATACATAAGACATTAAAAATTTCTCGTATCACAGATAGCTCGACTACATGCATTGATCATATTTTTGTAAGGCTTAGCTCGTGCTTCTCACATAAGTTGTATGCAGAAGTACTAGATTACAAAATAACAGACCACTGCATGACTAGTCTGAGCATAGAAAAACCACCTTATGTAAATATAGATAAATATATACCCTTTACAGTCACACGTAAGACAGACTACAAAATACTTGTTGAGTGCCTAAAGTATGAGTTCTGGGAGCCAGTGTATGCCGAAAATAACCCCTCTCAGACATATGATATCTTTGTAAAAATTCTAAGTAGGCACATTCAAAGCTGTACTGTTATTGAGTCCCTTAAAAATTATAAATTAAAACGTCTAAGGCCATGGATAAGTAAGGGGTTATTGGCAAAAATTTCCAAGAAGAATTTGATTAGGAAAAAATTTTTACGCCATCCTGATAACTTAAATCTTAAAAACCACTATAGCAAATTAAGTGAAGAAGTTAAAGAGAAAGTAAAATCTAGTAAGGATAATTATTATTCTAAAAAATTTCAGAATTGTAGAGGAAACATAAGGGATGAATGGAGGGTGGTAAATAATATTCTTAACAAACAAAACGAAAAAGAACAAATTCTTAAAATTGAATTAAATAATGGCGTGATATCGAATCCTTAGAAATTGCCAATCATTTTAATAAATATTTTGTGTCCGTTGCTTCTAAATCGAAGACACCCCCTACCGCTGCTAACTGTGATTGTAATCTATATGCAGATCTAATTGACGACTCTTTTCAAACAAATAGTTTTGTTTTCGAACAGTTTACACCAATTGAAATATATAAACAGATAATTTCCGTGGACAACAAGCTATCGTGCACCTCTGATAACATCACTAATTGTCTAATTGTCTCCTAAAATGGATTTCATTTTTTGTCATCGATGTACTTAGTCATTTGTTTAATGAAAGCGTTAACTGTGGTATTATGCCTTCATCTTTAAAAAGTGCTGAAGTTATTCCACTCTTTAAAAAGAGAAATCGAAGTTTAATGACGCAATATAGGCCTATTTCATTACTTCCGACGTTTTGCAAATTATTTGAAAAACTAATAAAAAAGCGTGTGATATCTTTTTTAAACAAAAATAATTTTTTTAGTGATGAGCAGTTTGGCTTTCGCGAAAATAGGTCAACTGAAGATGCAATTTTGAAATTTTGTAGCGAAATCTATGACAGTTTTAATAACAATAATACCAATTGCTTAACTCTGTTTATAGATATGACTAAAGCTTTTGATATGGTCAATCACAGTATACTTTTGGATAAATTATACAAAGCTGGATTAAGAGGTGTTATTTATAATTGGTTTTCATCTTACTTGTCATTCAGAAGTCAACGTGTAAGACTCGATGATAGCGCATACAGTGATTTTGAATCAATTAATATTGGTGTACCTCAAGGTTCAGTTTTAGGGCCGGTTTCGTTCTTGATCTACATAAATTCAGTATTTAAACAAAACTTTAACAGTCAGGTAACAGCTTTTGCTGATGATATGGCATTTTCTTATGCCAATAATAGCTTAGTTGAATCTGTGATTAATCTCCAAAATGGCTTGCAAATACTCAGACAATAGTTCGCAAAATATGAGTTAATAATAAGCGAGAAAACTAAATTGATGATTTGTAATTTAAGAGGTCCCTGTCCGCTGAACTGTGATGTGGTTTTTCATTCATCTTCTTGTGAGAAATGTGCTAACACTTGTGGCAAACAAAATTATTACGATGATTTAGCATTCCATTCTAGCTGTTTTACAATAGATGGTGTCGAATGCGTTATATATCTAGAGTTTTAATAGATAGAAACCTAAATTGGAAGGCTCATGTGGATGAAGTTAAAAAATATATGTTGGCTGCTACTCGTAAATTATATTTATTAAAACCTCATTGTTCCAGAAAAATACGTTCTGTGATCTATTATGGTCTTGCTCACTCGAAATTACAGTACGGTATTGCAACCTGGGGTGGGACTTATAGTAGTACAATTGATGTTTTGAAGATAGCACAAAATCACATTATTAGAATCATCTGTGGAGCAAATAGATTGACCCCTAGTTGGCCCCTCTTTTCTAGTCTTCGTGTTTTACCAATAAACTATCTATATATCTTTAAGGTTCTAAAAGTGTTCTTTTTACGCAGCGGGTACAGTACCACTCTCAGGAACTCGAATCTGTATAGGTTGAGAGTAAATACTTTGGGACTGGTTAATATTCCGATTTCCAAAAAAACTCACTTCTCGACATTTTATACAGCGACCGCGCCCAAGCTTTTTAATAAATTGCCGCAATCAATAAGGAACATACGAGCTTCCACCTTATTCCTAAAAAGCTTAAAAAGTTGGCTCTTCAGTTTGGATAGTTCTGCAGTCAAATTATTGCTTCAGCTTAGTTCAATATTAAACGATATATTATATATATTAGTTAAATTATCGCGAAACGCGTATACTAAAAAATAAACGCGGGCCGAAGCCCGCGCAAACACCAAACGTTCGGTAATTTAAAACACGACAAGTTGTATCTAAATATTCGATTTATTCAGCGAGCTCCGAACTATACAATCTCAGAATTAAGACTAACTTAATAACTACAATATCTTTCTCTGGATAGCTCTGTTCCCAACATCAGAAGTCAGAACTGCTGACTCCTCTATTCCGGTAATCGCACGCGCATCCGTTGAGTCGCGCATGCAGGTAATCCGAATCCATGCACTGTGATCGTGAGAACAAGTCTGTGCATGAAAGTGTCAACTCAGCGAATACCGTACGATTCGCTGGCATGCACCTGACTCGTGCATCGTTTTAACTTATTGTATCTTATTTTGTATTTCTTTGTTTTGTTTTTATTTTTTCACATTATCGAAATGTTAATGTTAACCCCACACACGCAGATAACATTTTATTATTTTTAATTGAAGGATCATTCGCCTCTAGTCACGTAAGTGCTACAGAATGATACCGATTTATTCTTTTCTATCTGAATTATAGAAACTTTGTAATTTATATAAGCTAACACTTTTGGATTATAATGAATAAATATATACAAAAAAAAAACAAAAAAACAAAAAATCAAAAAAAAAATTTAAAATACATTTGGAATATTATTGACAAATATCAAAAAAGTAGTGGAATCCTATTTTATTTAACTTCATAAGTAATGTATCTAGACTAACCCGATCGAAGGCCATGGAGAAGTCTGTATAGACAACATCAAATTGATACCCTTTCTCTAGTCCGTTTAATAGTGCTAGTAGATCTACCAGCAACAAAACAATGTTGATAAGTATTTGAGTTAATCTTGCATAAATCAGTTTTTCAAAAAATTTTGGTATTGTATTAATTTTGCAAATGGGGCGATAGTTAGAACCTTTCTGCCTACTTCCTGACTTATAAATTGGTGTAATTATAGAACGCTTCCACTTATTTAAAAACTCTCCACTTTCAAGGGAACGATTAAAAATTATTTTCAAATGTACAGCAAATACTTTCGCACACCTCTGTAAAATAATAGGAGCAATTCCATCCATATCTAGCCGTGTATCCACCTTGATCTTAGTTAAGGCTTGTTCAATTACTGAAGTTGAAAGGTTTAAACTACCAATGCTCAAATGGCTATCAGAGTTATTTTATTGATTACTAAGAGGTATAGTAGGAGAGCTATCTAAATAAACGGATTGAAAATGGCTAGGAAAAAGTTACATACAACTAAAAGATCAGAAAATGATATGCCATCGTGACGCATTAGATAAGGAATACCATTAGATTGTTTTTTAGCATTTATAAATTTCCAAAAACTTTTTCTATTGGATTTAAAATCACTTTCAACAGCTAATAAATACTGATTGTAAAGGAATTTATTTAGAGCATCGAAATTCTTTTGCAATATTCGATATTGTTTATAAAGATTGTCAGATCTGCGAAATTGCTTATAAACCTTATTTTTTTTATTATTGAGATTGATAATTCTTTTATTAAACCACATTGGTTTTGAACGACTTTTTATTTTTGCTCACGGTGTGTATAAGGCAATCGCTTTATGCACAATGCTTAAAAATGAACCGTAGTGTGAGAGTTCCAGTTAAGTCTCTTGTCTAGGATTACTCCAAGATACTTGACTTCTTCGGAATACTCTACGACCGTGTCGTTAGTTGTGATTAGGCAATACAAAAAAATACTCATTATACCCTATTTAAGGGTATATTGATTTTAACGCGAAGTTTGTACAATGCCTTAATATTACCCGTAGACCTTTAAAAGTTACTATACTGGTGATCAGCATCGACAGTAATGTCGATCTAGTCATGTCCGTCCGTTCGTCCATATACAAAAATTAGGTTTTTAAACTAAAGCTACAAAGATGAAATTTTAACCAAATACTCTCTAGGGCCCCGAAATAATCAAGTATAAGATTTTTAAATCCCGCCCACAATCTCAGAAAAAAATTTTGAGCTAAAAAGCTGAAATCTTGAATATATGGTCTTTAGAGACCCAAAATACTTGGGAGTTAAAATTTAAAATCCGCCCACTGACACGCCCGCAATTAAATAAAACAGTTTTTTTCGAAAAATTAATGTTTGAGCTAAAACGCTGAAACCTAAAAAACGCCCACCTAAAAAAAACCTTTTATTGAAGTTGAAGTAATCATTCGCAAAGTATGTAGTTAAGGTCATTTTAAAAAATTCCTTTATATAAAATGTTCTGCCATGCCCACTTTTAGGGGACGTTTTTTTACAAAAACTTTGTTTTTTCAATGAAATCATTCTCCTATACTTTTTTTCACTCCCACTTAATGAGGGAAAGGAAAAGGAATATTGTATCCAACAATTCGCCCAAGCGGACTGTAGCCTTTCTCTATGATTTGTGCTGCATTTGAAAATGGTCAATACTTCTTCAAAGTATTTGCTTAATTTTTTTGTTTATTCGAGACAATCCTTCACTTAACCATCTTTCAGCACAACGTGGCTTATAAAGGGTGTTCAAATTTGACGTGTCATTTTAAATTGGCAGCCACTTTTTTACAGCTATTAGATTACACCTACGAGTAAGATTTTTCAGGTATGAAGGAAATACATTCCCGTTAGCTTAAATGGATCGGGACACTATTGAGCAACCTGTTTTTTTATTAAAACTTATTTTAAATATATGGTGAACGTTTTGCAGAAGTTGAAAGAAAATTTCGTTCAAAATACGGTAGAAAAAATGCTCCGTTAAACCGTGCTATTAAACTTATCGTTCATAAATTTGAATAAACTGGTTCCGTTCAATATCAGAGAAGTAAATCATCGGAGTGGAAATATTTCAGCCGTTAGCAGAAGTGTTGCTGAAGGGCCAAGGACGTCAATTCGTCATCGTTCACAGCAATTAAACCTCAAACCAACAACTTTGTTAAACATTTTGCACAAAGATCTGCGTGTAATAGACTACAAAATACAGTTAACACAAGAATTAAAGCCATCTGACTACGGAGTGCGTCGGCAGTTCGTTAATTGGGACATAGAGAAGCAACAACAAAATGCCTCATTTTGAAATTGGCGGTTATGTCAATAAACAAAACTGTCGCATTTGGGCTGAAGAAAATCCTAGAGGATTGTTTGAAAGGCTAATGAAACCAAAAAAAGTTACTGTATGGTGTGGATTTTGGTGTGGTGGTGGTGGTGTCTTCGAAGATGAAAATGGCAATGCAGTTACTGTGGATTGAGCTCAATATCAAGCGATGACTAGAAACTGTTTGTGGAGTCAATTGGAAGATATTGATGTGCAGAATATGTGGTTTCAACAGGATGATGCAACATGTCACACAGCATCGAACTTAATCGATCTTTTGAAAGAGAAGTTTAACAATCGCATAATTTCCCGAAGAACAGACGTGAATTGGCCACCAAGATCAAGCGATTTAATACGACTGGATATTTTCTTGTGGGGTTTCTTGAAGAGTAAAGTTATGCCGATAATCATCAAACTGTTCAACACCTCAAAGACAACATCATCGAGCAAATATCACTATTTGAATGAACCATCATTATTCATTATGCGAAAAAGTGATTAAAAATGTTGGTAAAAGGTCGACAGTCTGCCGAGCTAGCAGAGGAGGTCACTTTTCACACGACATTCTTTTTCATTATTAACCGGAACCAGTGTACATTAAATTCCAATTAAAATAAATACAGATTTCACACAATATATGTCTTTCATTCGAAATTTAAAATGATACCTCAAATTTGAACACCCTTTATATAATTTATTTCTTCAGTGGTGTTTTTTGTCGTAGGAACATTTTTAAAATTGAGATCACCCTTTGTTGATTGTTTTAACTTTTTCTTCATCCGTCACTTTTGTTGCTTTTAAATGCTTGATTTGTTTAAACTAATTCAAGTTTCTCACTGCAGTCCAACCATACTCTGACTTTGTGTCGCGCACATTATTTCTCAAGTAAACTGCCCGCATTATATCTCGAACAAATTGTTCTTCCTCTCAACCAGCATAAACCGAAACTGGGTTGAATTTCATTTATAATTGCCACTTATGACAGTATCCTTCGAACCTCTTCAACTACTTCCAAAGGGACACAATTACAAAAAAAAGACCGTTCGTAAATGGGAGGCCATAAATAAATTAGCATGTCAAACCTAAAGGGTTTAACAAGGGTCTGTCGCCTTTACCAAACTCCAACATGAACTCCACCCATTTTCTATCCAAGAAAGCGGATACTAGGTCAGTTTTTGCTTCTCCTTCATGCTCGCTGTTTGGAAAGTTGCTACAAAAGTAATAATTAACTTTGTTGAAAGATGGACAAAGTTAAGGGACGGCATCTAGTAAAAGGGCAGATGAGCGCAATTGGGAAACCCAATCAGCATTTCCTTGAAAATAATTTAAATTACAAAACTTTGAGAAAAGCGCTCAGGTAAAAGTTTAACCTCTGCTAAAAAAAAACAAAGGCTTTCCCTTAATACGTATAGGTACGTGTTGTACAGACCAGAAGGACGGGACTTGAAAGTTAAAAAGAATGATGAAGAAATATTGAAATGAGGAGTGATCAATAGAATGGAAGTTCGGGATTTTTAACGACCTTTACACAAATGATGGAGAGTAATTAGAGAAAGGTGCACTGGCAGTGGGACGTTTTTGGTCGTAATAAACTTTTAAAGTATCAATTTCTGATAAGCTTGGATTTTGTGTTTTAATGGATGCTCGAAAGTTTCCGCAGCCATTTCCCGCACAAATTAGCCTGTTGCTTTATTACAAATGTGATACCGAAATTAATGATTATTTGCTGCCAAAACTGAAGAGCCACTTTATAGTGCCACTTAAAGATATCCGTGTTTTATATTTCTCGAAAGTTGTGTGCAGTCATAAAATGGCAATATTCTTGCCATAATTTTATCGGTGAGAGAGTGTCGCAGTTTAATGACTGCCATTTAAATACCATATTGGGGTGCTGATGAATATCTAGATTTATTTAAGGGTTATAATAGCCGTAAGGTTGTAATTATACTCACAATGGACCTTTAGATACATTTATTTATTTAAATCTTGATGAGTGCCTACTTTTGAAGATATCATTTTGATGTTGTTTAATATGTTTGCGATATGGCCTCAATTACAGCACATACAGATGGGCATTGCAAGTTATAGTTTTATTTTTAAACTCTCCCTGTTTGCAAAAAGTCTAATAATTAAAAATGTGAAGCACTATAACGGATGACTTTCAAGAAACGCAATCCATACTATGCTGTTCATGTCGATTAAGGAAAACGGTGTTTCTATTGTCTCGGGAACAGAGATGAATGAGATTTATACCTCACGAGTTCTACATTGCTAACTACGTTTCGCAGTCAATTACATGTTACTTCGTCTACAACTGGGAGCAGCGTGCCTGGAATCGTGGAGGAAGGAATGCTGCAGCGTCGGAAGCCCGTTAAATAATTAAGTAGGTAGTTACTACTGCATTTTAAATAAATTGAAATAAAAGGGCTGAACATTTTAATAATTTGAAATAAACCATTAGAGAATAATATGAATATTGAGGTGGATCCCTTGTGTATGAATTTTGTTCCCCCAATCGAAATGGACCGCGATCCATAAGTTGTATCCATTGACAAATTACTACTGCATATAATAATAAATTTGAATCGATTATCCTGCGAATATAAATACGTTGTTAAACATCGTTGCCAACCCCAGAAAGGGGAATTCCCGCTAAAAAAGACGAGGCCGTTTGCTCAGGCAATAGGCAAAAACTTTTAGATATAGTAGCTTGTAAATGTGACCATTTTGACTGCTGTACATGTGACAAACGTATAATATATGTACCAATATAAGAAAAAATGTTTTTGATTGACCAACGGACTGAACCAAATATGAATAATTGGAAATGGAAAGATTGAATGTGGACAACAAAATCAAACCCTTTAACCTTATTCCCTTTTAGCTGGTTCTACAGAAAAGGAATCTGAAAAACCACCTGTTCCACAAGTTTATGAAGAGATGTCTGTAGAACTGGAACCATCAACATCATTCAAAGGGACCAACTCCAGATAGAGTTCCGATAAAGATTAAAAAGTTTTCTTTACCTACTCTCGTTCATGTTGTTGACAGATATGGTGATTCGGATAGGCTGCAGCAGCTATCGTATCCCCTGAACTTCAGAATGAGCGCTTTTAAACAAAGAAGTCACGAGTAATGCAATCGATCAAAGTAAAATAAAGTGAGCCCGTGATAATCAAAGAAGTGTTCTAGTGAATAAGGTTTTATTACTCCAAGAAACATTTGAGCTATATTTTAATGAATGGGAAGATAAAACCTTCACTATGCTAAACTATTCCAGAAGAAAATTTATCTTCGAGGTGCATTTTTGAGGAACCAAATTCAGAATATATTGGACACTTTTCTTTACCAAGTGGAAAAGCAATCATAGTAAAAAGAAAGACTTCAAATGATATTAACGTAGGAACTGCTCATACGATGCTTGAAACAACAATTACAAAAACCATACAGTGGTTTATCTGCCAATTGCACGCAAATGAACTTACATTGTGTTATTTGCTCAACAGGCCAACGCAGCTTAATGTACTACCAATAGGAAAAGGGTTAAAAGATTGCCAGATTTTGAATGAAGTCGCTGTGTAACCAGTAAGTTGTACTACACTAGACATATTAAATGCAAAAGATCTAAGCACTGATCAATCATACCTGTTCATTCATTCATCATTCATTCCAGACGGCTTACCACAGCAAATCGAATTTTCAGACTGTATGTCTCAACGATTCAGAGATAATGTTTTGAGGTGGTTGTCATCCTACTTTCAAAACAGAACACAGCTTTTTCGCGCAAATGCAACCTTGAGTGATACAATTTCTTGTCCTGATACAGAGGTTCCTCCAGGATCAGTCCTTGGACCATTACTCTTTGTTTTTTATATAAATTCTATTTTTAAACTCTCACTAAGTGGATACATTATCCCTTTTGCTGACAATCTGGTTCTATCGTATGCTACTTCCTCTCTAGAAACGGTAAACACCCAAATGAATATTGACCTAGCTATTTTAACAAGATAGTTTAGGCATCACCAAATGGTCCTTAGCAGCAAGTCTAAGGTTATGTGTTTTTCTCTTTCAAATGAGTTATCAATCCAAGGAGTTGGCCTGCATAACGCAAATTGCGATCAGCAATGATTCCTGCGTCCAGCTAGTATCTGTTTCAGAATTTAAATATCTAGGAGTTACTCTTGATTCAAAACTTAATTGGAAAGCACATATTAAAAACTTAAAAAAATATATGTATTTTGCTCTAAGTAAAATATTTACTACGTGTTAGTTAATTCTCGTTTGGAATATGGTATTTTTTACTGTGGTAGTGCTTACATTAGTACTTTGAAGCCTGTCATTACAGCCCAAAAAAGATAATCAGAGTAGGTAATGCTGTTCAAGCCAAGGTGGGAACCATCATTTCCATTGTTTGAGTCAATTAAAGTATTGCCACTTAGGCATTTATTCGAGGTGGCTATAACAATTTAATTGGAAATAATGTAACATATTCACTAAAATCAACAAATAATGTTGTAGTTCCAAGAGCTAGAACAGAATACTTTAGACGTTCCATTACTGTTATAGCGCCACATATATATAAAAAAAACTTCCTGCCGATTTATGCAGTAATGTCGGATTTAAAAGATTCCTTAAACATCTCAGAAATTGGCTATTATCCAGATCAGCTGGTGAGGATTTGATTCTAATAGTAGCTTAGAAAGATATTTTTGCTTGCATTGTCAATTTTGGATTGTCTCATACAAACCCATATTAAATTCTAAATTGGCTCCCAATATATATATATGTATATATAATATATTTTCTTTTTTTTATTCCTCAACTTTCTCTCATTGCTCTTTCATATCGTTCTTAGTGCGGCTCTCCATATCAATGAAAAAGTATTTTTTTTTTATGAATAATACACTTGAAACTGGTAATATTACCACAAAGTGTATAGGATACACCATTTTAATTAATAATTCATGGTTAATTGTACCAAATTTCTCTTTACAGTTTGTATCATTAATTAAAACCTTTGTATAAGAATTGCTGTATAAAATTATAATATATAAAAATGTAAATAGTAAAATAGAAATAGAAATTGAAATGAAAGAAAAATTCACGATATCTCCAAAGCTGTAAATCAGTTGGGTTGGTTGGTCTTTACATGGATATTTCTGCTATTAAAATAGGAAAAATTATAGTCGAAATCAGCTTTTTTATTGTCATTGATATCCTTTGGCATGCGTTAATTTACGCATATACATATTTATTGTCAATCAAATGACGTTGTTCGAAGTAAAGAAATTCCAAATGTCATTCTTAGCGAATTCTTTCGAGAGCCTCATTCGGATTAACACCTAAGTCCCCATGGATTGACAGTACGGCGAGTCTTTTGTTGCCCGTTGAGTTCCGTATGTAAGTTTTCATTCTTTTCAGTGTCGAAAATGACCTTCCTCAGTTGCCGTTATGTTTAGAAGAGTCGCCAAAACTGTTAAAAGATATTTCATTGATGGAAATCGGCTCGTATCACAAAAGCCTAAAACTTCCAAAACCCCAGCATCTTTCTCGAGTCCTGCCTACGCCACAATGTATACTCAGATCTTGCAGCGGATTTTCAGACTGGGTCATTAAAGTGTGAAGCAAAGTGATCCACGAAGAACTCGCTTCTCTGAAGTGCTGCTGGTAAGCAGACCGCTGTTCATGAAATGTTCCAATTATTTCCAAAAAATCTTTCAAATCCTATTTTGATGATGTTGAATAGTTCGACGAACGATAGTATGTATGCTTTCATGTCATTCAATGAATCTCGTTTCACAAAGCCCATTGGGCCTTTTCTCCTTGCTCTCTGGTGCATGTTCTTGGATGAGTCGCATACCTACGCATGGTTTCTAAACAAATTCACGACATCCACAGATGAGCTTTATGAGCTTGGAGAAGTTAATGGCAAACTTATTTTTAAGAGTAAAAAGAAGAAATGATTGAGTAATCACGTTAGTACCAGAGTCCGTAGTGGACATAATAAAGACATTTTTTGTTCCCCAAAAAAATGTAATTACTTTACTTTACTTTTAAATTCATTTTTATTAATTATTAGCTTATATCAACTTAAATACTAGACAAAAATGATTAAATCTAACTTAAAATTAACAGGATACTTATTCTAGATTATTGATCCTTATGCGGACGCCCTAAACTTAACTCTATCTTATAATTATTGCCTTTCGGCCTAAAAACTATTTTACGAACTAATCTTACATATTATGTTTTCATCGAGAAAATTGTTAAGAAAACTCGGCATCTTTATCAAATTTTATATTTTTTTATAAAAAAAAAAACAAATTACAAACTACCTACTCTACTTACTTAAACTACTTAACATATTCTAACTATAATTAGGATTCTGATCACTCGTTGCGTTACGAAACAAGTGGTCAAAATCCCAATTGCTTTCTGAGCGCCTGGCAGTCGTCAACGTGCACACGCGCCTCCGTGAGCCGACTGATACCTTACAGAATCTATCACCTCCCGGAAGCACCACCACAAGCCGGCGAGCCCGGCCTCTCCCAGAAACGCCCTAGCTAACATATTCTAACTTATAAACTAAGAGGATGTTACCTAGAGTAACGCACCGTCTTGGGAGGGCATGTTGACCCCTCCCCCCTCAAAAAGCCACCAGAATTCGGCGAATTGTTGTCGAATTTATCCCTCTCCGCTATTGCGGTACTAAAACGGAGGAGCTCATGAGCATTGGCGACGTTTTCGCCGCAGATGAGCCGCTTATCTCTTGCGCTGCGGTAGCGGTGGTATAATACCGGGATACCATCCCTCGTCTGTACCAGCCCTTTTGCATTAATATGAATAAATGCCTCCGGCGGGATAAAGCCAGACCGGAGCGTACTCTCTACAGCAAGGATCTTTAAGTTTCCCTCATCCAGCGTAGCCATTTGATTTATGGCACACCAGACCCTACAAACAACTCCGAATAGATATAGTCAATTCGGGCCGCTTGTTCGTTTAATTGTGCCTGGAACTTATCGATCTTTCCGTGCAGAGACAGAAGGATCGACTTTAAGTCCAGGTCCACCTCTGGTGCCTTTTGGGCTACCTTTGGTGGGTTTGATGTTATTTGGGCGTGACCCGATCCAGCTGCCATTTGGGCAAAGGACACGTTGGGTGCCACAAAATTTGAGAACGAGCGACCCTTTTGACGCCTATTGTCTTCAGACTGCTGTTTGCGGGCCTGGACTCGCTTTTTCAGCTCCTGGTACTTTGGGCAACCCCTGAAGTTGGCGGGATGCCCAGTGTTCCTGCAGAGCACACAAGAGAGGACACTCCGGTCCTCAACTCTCTCCTTACCAAGAGGACATTCTCCATGTATGTGGTCCCTATCGCACTTGACACATCTAAACTGCATGTTGCAGTTAGCTGCGGCGTGCCCGAACCTTTGGCAGCGCATACATTGGAGTATGCGATCCGACCTTTTAATTTTCTCCCATCTAACAGCGTGGTAGTACAGGAAGCGGATATTTCGCAGCCTGTCAATTTTGCTGTCGGGAGTAAGCTGCACTAAGAAGAATGGTAAGTAACGGTTACCACCTCTTGCCACAGCCGAGGAAAACGGCTTGACCCCCACGAACTTGAGGTCGTCGCTTTCAAAATTTTTGAGCTCTTTTTCTAACTCCTCCGTTTTTATTGAGGGATCAATTCCTTTCAAAACAACGGTTTTAAGCTTTTGCTCCCGTGGGGTGTACGTAAAGTATTCGGTCTTAACCTCTCCCAAGGCGGCACGAACCCTATGGTACTCCTCTATATTTTCACATAAAATTATGTGTTTGCTGGCTGATAGCCTTTTCACATGAAAATTTTTCGTGATTAATTTACATAACCTTATGCTATCTGTAATTTCAAAATTACTCACATTTATAGGTGGGACTCTTACCTTTGCTTGTTTCTTTTGTTGCTGGTGTTGCTGTACCTCAGTCTGCTTTTGCTGTTTTGATTGTTGTGGTTGTTCTTGTTGTTGGTGCTGTTGTTGGTGCTGTTGTTGTTGCCGTTGTTGTTGCTTTTGTTGTTGTTGTTGGTGTTGTTGTTGTTGTAGTCGTTGTTGCTGCTTCTCCTGCAGCTGTTGCTGCACTTGCTGTTTAAGCACAGCTTGTTGTTGCTGTTGCTGCATCTTCTTTCTGCGCAACTGGTCGCGCTTCTCCAGTAGCTCTTTTATGAGCTTGTCCAGCTGCGCCTCCTCGTCCACTTCTTCGTCCATTTGGACGACTTCCTCGTCTTCAACCGGTAGGTCCCTGAAGGAATTTCCTTCTCCGACGTACCGGTCATTGCCACTCTCAAGTTCATAAGAGCTAGAATTTTCTGCATCATCATCGGCTCCAGCCGCCGATGATGTCACATTATGGCCTGCCAAGTTAACCCTTCTCTTGGCCGAAAGATTCGGCTTCGGCTTCAACTTGCGTCGCCTCTTCTCAACTTGCCTGAACTCCTCGCTTACAGCTTCTGGTGTCACCGCTGTAGTGGAAGCTTTCGTTGGTGCTTCTGTAGCTTTATTTTCTGCTACCATTGGTGCTGCTTTTATTGCTGCTGTTACCTGCGAGACCACCCGCCTGGTCAACGACCGACACGCTGTTGTTTTTGTTGGTATTGTTGCTGCCAATTCAATTTCATCTGCAGCTACTGCCTTTGGCATATATACTGCTGTTGCTGCCGTTATTGTTGCTGCTGATGTTATAGCTGCTGCTCTTCCTGATGTTGTTGGTCTAGCTGCGGTTGTTGTTGCTGCAGATGATTTTTTAGCCAGCTCGCGTGTTTGCACCACGCGTCGCAACGGCACACCCACACCCGTACGCGGTACCACCGTTTTTCCGGGGTCCATCGCCTACCACCGTACGGCACTTTTTTTTACACTTTTGTTATTTTCTCTATCAAACTTTCTCACATAAATTATAAAATTAAAAATTAATTTTTTCTTGCTGGGAATCGAACCCACGCTTCTGACAACAGAGTCAGACACTCAGTCTACTGAACCAATTGTATATTAGAATTTAACATGACAAATTACTAATATTTTGCACTTGATCGCTTATAATCTTCCGTAACTAGCCGTCCTGTCTCTCTACGTGTTGCGGAACGACTGCAAAAAAAATGTAATTTTCAGTCATCTATGGACACAAACGTCAGGTAATGTAATTTCAATATTTTACATATATTCACCGATAGGTTATTTTGAGAGAGGATTATGCAACGTCCATTTGCGGGTCTTAGGGGACGCGGGACGTGGAATTGGACTGTACTTATAGCTTATCTGTGATCACATCATTCACAATACCAAGACAACTCTGAACAGGTGCATGTTTGTGTTTCGTGTAGAATAAGCGTGTAAAAAAACAATATATTAGGCAAGACCCATCCCAGCTTCTCCAACTACTTTCTCATCTACAATTTTAAGTCGGCAAATTTGAGAAGCTTCTCCTGACAATTGATACTTGTCAGACTTTCGCAAGAGGTGGGGCAGTGGAAAAAAAAACTTTTGCTGTTACTTGGCCCCGGCGGGAATTGAACCGGGGACCTTTCGATTAGTAGTCCGACACACTTTACTTTTACTTTTACTTTTAAATTAATTTTATTTATTTTTTTGGTTTTTAAATGTTAAATTACATAACTGACAAAAATTATCTAAATCTAACTTCAAATGAACAGGATACTTATTCTAGATTATTGTTCCCTATGCGGACGCCTTAAATTTAGCAATATTTTATGGTGCAGGGAAATAACTTCACGGGCAATAACTTCACATGGGCAATAATTTCACCTCGAGTGGGCAATAACTTCACTTGCCCACTGATGGTGAGCAATAACTTCACCGTAAATTTTGTGAAGTTATTTCCCACCTATAATTTGAGTTTGTCTATTATACGAGTAACTAAAGACCCTTGCACCCACTCCAAATCAAACAGTGACCCCAAGCAGGGGGGTTGCATTGCACTGTTTATGGGATTAGTTGCGAAACCGCAAGTAGATTCCATAAACAGTTCAATACCTATGGGGGGGGGGGCGTGCTGCCCCCCTGCAACCCCCCTGCCTGGGACACTGTTTGATTTGGAGTGGGTGCGAGGTACGGTTCTTGAATTATCATAAAATGTTTAGAGAATTTATTTCCCACAAAAAAGTGAAGATATTGCTCACCTATGGTGGGCAATAAGTTCACAAAAAAAAGTGAAATTATTGCCCACTCGAGGTGAAGTTATTGCCCATGTAAAGTTATTGCCCGTGAAGTTATTTCCCTGCACCATATTTTATAATTATTGAATTTCGGCCTAAAAACTACTTTACGCACTAATCTTACATATTATGTATTCATCAAGAGAATTCTTAAGAAAACTCGGCATCTTTATCAAATTTTATATTTTTATATAAAAACAAATTGCAAACTATCTACTCTACTTTTTTTTTTTTTGTTTTTATTAATTAACCCTTGCCCAAGGGCCGACACTGCGACCTAAGAGATCTTTTGTGTCACAAGGTTGTCTTATACCAGGAGGCGACTGACTTCCCTAATGAAACTCAGCACGTCTTTGGTGGTAGAGTTGCGAAGCTCCACCAGTGATAACACCTCTCTGTGGAGAATGCGTCGTCTCAACCAATGCAGAGCCGGGCATTCACAGAGAATGTGTTCTGAGGTTTCCTCGTCCTCCATGCAGAATCTACATTCTGCCGTTGGGCTAAGATTTATTTTGTTGAGATGGTATCTCAGCCCGCAGTGGCCAGTGAGAAAGCCCACCAGCAATCTAATGTTTTCCTTATTTAGAGTAAGGATTTCCTTATAGGAGTAGGGCTTAATCAAGCGTTTGGACTGTCTCAGACCGGGGGCGTTTTCCCACTGTTTAAGGCGAGTCTCTTGCTCCCAATCTTTGATAAGCCCTAGAGCAGTAGTCCAGTTGACACTGCAGTAAGGTTCGGGACCGACAAAAGCGGCCTCAGAACCAGCTCTGGCGAGCTCATCTGCGGATTCATTCCCTACATAACCTCGGTGGCCAGGCACCCAACCGAGTTTCACTTTGTTGTGTTTGGCTAGCTTTTGTAAGGCACAGCAGCAGTTTCTTACAGTCAGAGAGTCTGTTGTGTTGGACGACAGTGCCTGAAGTGCCGCCTGACTGTCAGAAAAGATATGTATCTTAGCGCCCTTAATTCCTTTGTTGGAGTTTAAGATAGCGCAGATCTCAATGGCATGGATTTCCGCCTGGAACACTGTGGGGCACATCCCCATAGGTATCGAGACCCTGGTATTGGGTCCAAAGACACCAGCACCAACTCCCGACTCCATCCTTGATCCGTCGGTGTACCATACCAGACTTTTTGAGTCCACAGCTGGAACTCCCGAGACCCATTTAGAACGGTCTAGTATTTCCACCTCAAACAGTTTATCGAAGCTATATTCCCTTACCATTAAGTCAGGGATGGTGAGAAACATGTCCAAATTTTGGATTGAGTTGAGTATTTTCAAGTGACCCACATGGTCATTTGAGTTATACTTGTGTTCAAGCTGAAGCTTGATAGCGCATCTAGCAGCTGTTTTCTGAATGAATACGTGTAATGGTGACAGTCCAATGATGGCTTCAAGTGCTACCGTAGGACATGTGCGCATGGCACCAGTTATTCCCAGACATGCCACACGTTGTAGCTTTTGGAGTCTGTTAGCCGTAGTACGTTCAAGTACTTTTGGCCACCACACGATGGAGGCGTACGTGATGATGGGTCTTACCATCATGGTGTACAGCCAGTGTATCATTCTGGGGTTTAGACCCCAAGTTCTGCCGTATAGGCGTCTACAGGCCCACATGGCTCTTGTGGCACGCTCAGTGGCGGCCTTTACGTGTGAGTTCCAATTTAGTTTCCTATCCAGGATGACTCCCAGATATTTGACCTCATTGGAGTAACTCAATGGTGTACCATTTACGGTGATAGGTTCAAAGTTAACCAATCTTTTACGCGTAAAAGGTACCAGGATGGTTTTAAGAGGGTTGATGAAAGTCCTTCCTTAATACACCATTCTGAGACATGTAGCAACGCTTTTTGCATGTTATCAGTAATGGTTGCGCTACGCTTACCATTAATAATTATCGCCAGGTCATCAGCATAACCAATGGCGTTGAAGCCTAGTCTGTGTAGACTGACCAGTAGGTTGTCGATGACAAGTGACCACAAGAGGGGAGAGAGTACTCCTCCTTGAGGACAGCCTTTGGCTGCCGTCACAGACACCGATTTACCTCCAGAGGAGGAGGTAATTATACGACTTTCCAACATGGCTCTGATCCATTGGTTCGTCGATACTTCGATCCCTTTATTACTGATCGCCCTGGCAATCGAGTCGTATCCGGTATTATCGAAGGCACCCTCAACGTCCAAGAAGGCACAAAGTGCAATTTCCTTTGACTTGAAAGTCTCCTCTACCTTTTTGACAAGGCAATGAAGAGCGCCTTCAGTGGATTTGCCCTTTCTGTACGCAAATTGACTTGAGTGCAGGGGGCTTGATGTTGCTATCTGCTCCCTGATATGAACATCTATAAGTCTTTCCATGGTTTTGAGAAAGAAAGATGTCAGACTGATGGGTCTGTATGATTTAGGCAGTTCACTTGGCCTATTGCCATTTTTGGGGATAAAAATCACGTTGGCCTGTCTCCAGGAAAGTGGAATGTATCCCCAGTTGTAACTAGCTCTAAATAAAGCAATAGCCATCGGCAGAATGACATCACTAACCCTTTGGATAAGGGCCGGAAATATGCCGTCACCACCTGGGGCTTTAAATGGTTTGAATGAGCCAATTGCCCATCTAACCTTATCTGGACTAAACATTTTTCCAGATAAGCTGTTTACTCTGCTATCTATATGTACCTTGGGGTCCACATCGTTAGAGTTACCGCTTATGTCGCGAATAGACGAACCTGGGAAGTGAACCTGAAGAAGTGTTCTGATTGAATCTTCTCGGTCCGTCGTGTAGGTGCCATTTGGTTTCTTTAGTAATCCTACACCGTTATTATGATCTCTGCCTAATGCTTTGTGGATGCGAGCTGCTACCGGCATATCTACTATGTCTTCACAGCACTTCCTCCATGTTGCACGCTTTGATCTTCTCAGTTCTGAGTTGTATTCAGTGAAAGCGATCCTATAATCGTCCCACCTTTTAGTGTGTTTGGCTCGATTGAAGAGTTTCCTAACCTTCTTCCTATATTCAGCAAGTCTGTCATTCCACCAGGGGACCTTACGTCGCTTTGTGCTGGTTTTAATGACGCAACTACTCTGGTAGGAGGTTAGTAACACTTTGTTGAGCTGGTGTGCTGCTTCGTCAAGGTCCCACGTGGACTCAATTGACGAAATTAGCATGTCCGTTTTAGAGAGGACAAGTCCTCGATACGTATTCCAGTCCGTCGACTTAGGATCGTAACTAATCGTGGCCTGTGATAGTTGACCAGGCAGGTCGAACCTAATGTGTTGGTGATCCGACATCTACTCTACTTACTTAAACTACTAAACATATATTCTAACTAGAATTAAGATTCTGAGCACTCGTTGCATTACGCAACAAGTGGTCAAAATCCCAATTACTTTCCGAGCGCCTGGCAATCGTCAACATGCACACTTGCCGACGTAAGAGGACCGAAGCTTTAAGCGAAGCACCACCAAGATTTGGCGAGCCCGGCCTCTCCCAGAAATTCCCTAGCTAACTTAATCCAACTTACAAACTAAGAGAATGTTACCTAGATCCTAGAGTAACGCACCGTCTTGGGATGGCATGTTAACCCCTCCCCCCTCAAAAAGCCACCAAAATTCGGAAAATTGTTTTCCGTATCGAAAGTCTGACACACTAACCACTGCGCCCGACGAAATAAGCGTATGCCTGTGTTAAAGACGGCGACCTGGCGATTGGCTACCCGAAAATGGCATGTTGTCGATTAACATCTGTTTAAGACATGATTCACAACTTTAGTGTGTTTTTTATAGAGGCATACAACTTTTTTTTTAAAAAATAAAACACAACTAATTTAAGGGAATGACCAAATTTTGCCATTATTAGCTCACAAATTTCATAGCATTTAATGTTCAAAACTAATTTCTGGCATATGGCCTCCGCGACTGCGCCTTATGAACGCCATCCTGTCGGTTCAATTCGCACCACTTTTTCGAGCATACCAGGTCTTATTTCGTCAATGTTGAATGTTGGCTTCTAAGTGATCAATCGTTGCTGGTTTATCAGCATAGACCAGAGATTTGACGTACCCCCACAAAAAGTAGTCCAAATGTGTCAAATAACACTAACGAAGTTGCCAACTCCCAGGTCCATTTTTTGAGATGATTTGGTCACCAAACGTTTGGCTCAACAAAGTCATGTGTTTAAGAAGTGCTCTATAAGTTTGGCGAACAGAGCGCCAAAATAATAAATAATACATTTCCACGGTTACTAAACGTTGTTCTGGTGTTAGTTTTTCCATGGTTATTTGCCAAAGTACACTGAACAAAAAAGTCAAACATACTTTATTAGTATGACAGCTAGTTTGACAGTTATCCCTATCAGAAGTTTTATGCCTCAATAAAAAAACACCCTATATAAGGAAAGTATAAAATTTGCCTCTTCTAAGCAAATACATTTTGTCATAATGAAACTACGATGGATTTATCAGAATAATGCCTGTGTTCCATTCAAAAAAAACATTGCTTAAAAATGAATATTTAAATCTCTTAAATATATGTTTTTCTGATCTTTTATGAACAATAGCTCTATATTATGTAAATTGAAATGTTCATCACGGAACAAACTTTATATAGTAATTTGGTGTACCTATAAATGTTTTGTTTTTTTTCTACAAATTTTCAGAGCACGGGGCAGAATAAAATGAAATATTTCGGACATTTTAATAATACCGTAGGTTTTTAATAGCGACAACTTTCCAGCTATAGCCGAAATTGAAATTTTAAAAAAATCGAACTACCCTAATGACTTTGCTATGAAAAATTCAAAAAACATAACTAAAACAAATGGAAAGACTACATCCGCTTGAACAACCTGAATACCCTTTCCTCATTCATATCACCCAGAGTCTTTGTCCGTTTTGGATTTTTTTTTAATAATTAAAAACTTGGTCACAACTCACTTAAAAACTTTGTTTGAAAGAATTGTTAAGAAGTACATTGTCTACATACCTTAATAGGATAGTTTTTTAAAAATTTATCGAAAAAAAAACTTTGTGTAGGCATATTGTTAGAAATGCCGCTCTCTACGTACATACATACGTTGCTTCATTTTCATTAACTTCTTCGATTAAACTGGTTTTTGCAAAAAGCGAGCATGTCAGTTGGACGGACAAAAAAAATGGTGATTGTTGGTTATGGGACTGTTTTCTGTCTTGTGCCGTGCGGCTTTTAGTTGGTTTTTCTCCAAATGGCTTAAGGATGATAGTTAGACAAACCCCGAAGTTAGATTTTCCATGAAAAGTAATGACTTCTTCCTTATTTTGCGATATTAAGATATCTCTTAAAATGACCAAAACCTCTCTTTTCTTGAGATTAGAATTTTGTTAAGCTTACCCGATTTTCAATCGATAACTCTTGAAGGAACTTAGGGTATATCTGAACTTCCATGTTCCTTTTTTTTGTAACTGCCTGCAATTGCAATCTTCTTTGTGTATCTGAACGCAGCGTTGATGATGCGTTACAATTCAACTGGTTTTTATGTGAAAACATACGTGCAGTTAAGGACCTAACCCATACCATCCGTCGATGCGTCGTTTCCAACGGAGGCCAATATAAATACACGCGTTCTCTTTTAATTCGGGTAGAGAGCTACTGCGTCCAGTGTTGGCGTCGGATTCTATGGGCTGGTTCCTTCCGTTAAGTGCCGTAACGCTGACAGATGCGTCGAAGCAACGGATTCTATGGGCTGGGCCCTTTAGACTGCCAAGCTTCCATCAATTTTACAATTGCCTAGCACCCGTCAATTAAATTAGAAAAAGTTGAATGAACGACAACACCTTGTGGTTGCATCCACTGAACTGGGGCTCCAATATACCTTAACACTACTGGCCCAATTAAGTAGGTATGTAGGTACCCTTTAAGTTATGATGTTATATGACATTTTTATTAGTCTATCGAGTAATGGCGTGTACGGGTAAGCCTTTCATCGATGTAGGGAAATCTTTGGAAGACAAAATATCGTTGGATGAAGAATTTTCATTCTTAATGTATATCCAATCCGTGTTAATACGGACGGCATCTGGTAATTACATCCACCAAATCGGTTCAAAAGAAAGTGTCGTGTCCAATCGAAAAGAATTTGTTGCCTTTTTGGCCCTTTTTGGTTACTCTTGCAATAAATAATGACTGTCTTAAGTGTAGGTAGTTGAGTCACCATCAAATATAGAGATACATATATGATCAAATCAACATTTTAAGTTTTACCTGCTGCTACAAATATTTGAACAAGTTTTTTTTTATTTTATTTTAATTGTACGATTTATTAATTATACGTGCAAACATTAGGGTAGGTACTTATGTTACTTTAACCATACTTTGATATTAGTCACATTTTTGCGTGCATCCTTCTCACACCTCAATTCATTCTCTATACTTGCAGTTCTGGGCGGCTTACGTACCATGCGAAGCACAACATCGAGACGCTGTTCAACTGACGTTGGAACAAATCGACGTTATTAAACGACTGACTGAACGCTATTCACCACAACTGACGACATGCACATCAGCAGCGGGTAAGTTTACACACATGGATTTACCTCCCAGTCTGGTTTCATATATGGCTCGATTCGTCGTTGATTTATTGCACCGCACACTACTATGCGAATATCCTTGGTGAAACATAACAATCTCTCTGCCGCTATAAAATCCTTCTGTTACCATTCTGGTTCTTCCGGCAGCGGCTACAGACTATTACTTCTTACTCAACTGTGCACAAAAAACTAGTTTCTCCCCGCCGCAGAAATCGTACAATCTTGCATTCAAACGTATCTAGGTACGTGTCCCTACCTATATATATAGAAGATATATACAAACAATGATGGGTTGATGGGGGGCAGAAATGAGGCAAATAATATTATTTCAACAGTAACACAACGAATGAGAAAGAAAAAGTGGTTTCTATTCTAGCGCAATTGCCAAGGTAACCCGCATCATTCCCGGAAAGACTTATGTCGGATAAGAGCTCTCCCATTTGGCAAAATAAGAAAAACAAAAAAGCGACGAAACTAGCTACGACCGATATCAAACGTAAGCGTAGTGGAAAGAACATTCAATTTCGAATTGCAGTTGCATACTCGGAGAAAATATCGACGGATAAATGTATTATAGCACTTGTACCTTAACTAAGTATTTTTTTTTTAATTCTTCTTACTCAATGGCGGTGAGGCTATGATCAGGCAAAAGGGATCATAACCCTCCCACCTTACTCCATCCCTACTGGTCTTCTACCTCAACGAGTATTGCCAGGGCTTGGATCACTGATGCTAAAATGCTGGTGTTGTTGCATTTGTGTGATCCAGGAGTTTGTAGGCCTGTTATTTTTTACAATTTCGACATTCGATTATTATTTGATCGACCTTTTACGACACCGGTAATCTCCAGTCGTTTCAACTCACGTATCAAGCAAGATTTATTGCATAGACGGCGACGTAAATGTAAATCGTTCTCGGTTGATGTTGGATTTAAAAAATTCCGGAAGAAAGAAATTATTCAGGCCCATCGCTAATAAATTTTCCCGGGGAACTTTTGCCATTCAGCAATCTAATTTACGTTGTTGATAAGGGAACGAATTGCAACAATATAAATTGTGAATTAATGGCCGACAGCAAATTTATTTTCATAGCGTGAAGATCTTTTTGTCATCGAGAAAGTGATGCGGCTGTTGTAATAAAAGTATTGGGACATCAAACAAGAGGTGTCATTTTAAAATGTCGCACCATAGTCAAACTGTCAACATTGAACTATCCATGCGATTACGTTTGACAAGTTATAACTAGGAAGTTATTAAATATGGAGAGAGCGTATCTCGCACAACTTTTTGAAATAGTGAAAAATCACTACAAAAACAGTGCAAACATCGCCGAAACGTTTCGAAAACTTCGTGGTAGTTTTGGTCATCATCAAGCTTTATCAATTCTGTAAACAAAACCAAAGTAAAGGTTACAATCGACTTAGGCGAACTGTTCCCATCCTCTTAAAAGAGGGACTGACAAAAAAAAAACGAGTGTGCTTTAGACCACACGACTGAATTAAGACATCTTTTGCTTCATATATATGTATATACATATACATTAGGGTGATCCTTATTTTTCGACTTTTAAATTATCCCCGGGCCACTTTCCCATTTGATTATATACCTCTAAATATGAAATACGTTTTTTTTGTTTTTTTTTGTTAAGATTTAGGGGTCGCTACCGGCTGTCAAATTTTTTACAAAAAGCCTCGCCCCGACCCCTCTTCTGTACCGATGCGTCGAGATTTAGCCAGCCCCGCACTTTAGTTCTAATAAGTCATTTACGAGAGCGCAGGCGTTTTATTTGTAAAAGTCATAGTAAGTAGCGGATTCGGTAAAGCTTCTACAAATCAAAT
Source organism: Portevinia maculata (assembly GCA_949715645.1). NCBI lineage: Eukaryota > Metazoa > Arthropoda > Insecta > Diptera > Syrphidae > Portevinia > Portevinia maculata. Next base: position 66,785,457 of record OX454525.1, on the reverse strand, counting down.
TAAGGTTTGGCTTATCGGTCAATTATTATCCGAATTAATGCCATATATCTTTGAAGATTTTGTAATACTTTGTATGTCCTGAAAATAAAAAAAAATACAGATTTTGAGTTTTTTTTTTTTAAATTCAAACCTTGGTAGCGACCCCTAAACGTCATTTAAAAAATTCCAAAAAAATCCTGAAATAGTTTCTTATGGTATATAATCAAACTACGTGGTGCCCCGCGAAATTAAAGAAAACATTTTTTTTTTCTTAGCAATGAGGACCACCCTAATATACATATATGAATTTTCTATAAATATTTAAATTTATTATGGGTTTTCACTGATAAATTAATATTTTCAAATAGATTTTTTATTTGTATACCCTATTCTAAGGGTACTTATATAAATTTTGACGCATAGTTTGTAACATACCTTAATACTACCCGTAGACCCCTAAAAGTTACTATATTTATGATCAGCATCGATAGTAATGTCGATCTAGCCATGTCCGTCCGTCCGTCCGTCCGTCTGTCTGTCGGCAAAAATTAGGCCTTTAAACTGGGCCTACAGAGCTGAAATTTTAACCATATACTCTCTAGGGTCCCGAAATAATCAAGTTTACGAATTTTTGGAATCCGCCCACAGACACGCCCACAAACTCAAAAAAAAAAAACAAAATTTTGGAAAAAATCGAATTTTGAGCTAGAAAGCTGAATTTTTTTTTATATATAATCTATGACTCCTAAAACTGCTCGGGATATATAATTTTAAAAATCCGCCCACTGCCACGCCCACAATTTAATAAAACAATTTTATTGAAAAACCAAAATTTGAGCTAGGGAGCGTTTTTTTACAAAGCTTGGTTTTTAAAATTATTTAAATGTTAACCATAACCATACTTAGACTTTTGTCACGCCCACTTATGAGGGATAGGAATAAGAATAGGGTATCCAACAGTTCGCCCAAGCGGACTGTAGCCCGTCCCTATGTTTATTTATTATTTTCATTATTTTCATTATCGTATACATCAATAATTACTGTGGTTGATTGTAAGACCGGGACAATAGGCTTATGGTATGAGAAATAAGATACACATATTTTCGAATGAAAATTAGAAAGATATCTAGAGAAAACTGCATCGATAGTTGTTTCATGTCTTGTGCATTTCGGTTATTATTCATTTGTAGTTCTAATATATCTTGGAGACAGTTTACCAAGAGTTGTCCATCTTTGGACGCAAAATTAATATTGAAATCCCCTGCTGCAATTAGTGGCAACGTATGATACTAGGCTAAAATGGGCCCATACAGGGCCTAGAACCTTCCAACCACTTTCATGGGACCTACAGTTTTACGCCGAATCCGAACGGCAAATTTCAGACGTTCGCAATAGATGCCAACAACACGCGGTCCCCCATCTATGTACTATCCACGCCCTACGTCGTTTAATTGCGGTGATCGAACGAGAACCGATTTACTTTTAAATTCATTTTTATTAATTATTAGCTTATATCAATTTAAATACTAGACAAAAATGATTAAATCTAACTTAAAATTAACAGGATACTTATTCTAGATTATTGATCCTTATGCGGACGCCCTAAACTTAACTCTATCTTATAATTATTGCCTTTCGGCCTAAAAACTATTTTACGAACTAATCTTACATAATTATGTTTTCATCGAGAAAATTGTTAAGAAAACTCGGAATCTTTATCAAATTTTATATTTTTATATAAAAAAAAAACAAATTACAAACTACCTACTCTACTTACTTAAACTACTTAGCATATTCTAACTATAATTAGGATTCTGAGCACTCGTTGCCTTGCGCAACAAGTGGTCAAAATCCCAATTGCTTTCCGAGCGCCTGGCAGTCGTCAACGTGCACACGCGCCGCCGTGAGCCGACTGAAGCCTTACAGCGTCAGTCAACTCCCGGAAGCTCGTTGGCGAGCCCGGCCTCTCCCAAAAACTCCCTAGCTGACTTAATCTAACTTATAAGCTAAGAGGATGTTACCTAGAGTAACGCACCGTCCTGGGAGGGCATGTTGACCCCTCCCCCCTCAACAAGCCACCAAAATTCGGCGAATTGCTTTTCCGTGTCGAATTGATCCCTTTCCGATATTGCGGTACTAAAACGGAGGAGCTCATGAGCATTGGCGATGCCCTCGCCGCGGATGAGCCGCTTATCTCTCGCGCTGCGGTAGCGGTGGTATAATACCGGGATACCATCCCTCGTCTGTACCAGCCCTTTTGCATCAATATGGATAAATGCCTCTGGCGGGATAAAGCCAGACCGGAGCGTACTCTCTATGTACATTTCATTGGGGTAGTAAGCCCCAAAGATCAGACTATTGTCGCTGGCCATCGCCCTTGCAACGTGCCTTCGAGTGACCTTAATGAGGAAATTGTCAATCCTATTCAACTGAGCCCCATCGTATAGGACCTTGTTGGGATAGTATTTTATATAGTTGGATTCGGGCGTTCGGAACAATCGGAGGCAGGTCCTAAGACATTGTCTCTCCAAAACCCGAATCTTTTCCATATAACTAGGCGCTATATTAAACCACAATGGACAACCATAAGCGATGATCGGCCTTATAAGGGCCACGTAGCAAATGACCTTCACTCTGGAGTCAAGTTGACTGCTATGAAACAGTCTCTTTGTCAGAGCATAAGCCCTCTTGGCCCCAGCAAGACAAGCAACTATATGTCTATCGAAATACAGATACTGGTCAAGCCAGATACCCAGATATCTAACTACGCTTCTCACCGCCAATGGCTGCCCATCCTGTCCAATAATGGCCAATTTCTTCCAGTTTTTTCTGGTATCCCTAGAGGCCCCAGCCAATGGAGTTCTGAACAAGATTGTTTCCGTCTTCTGAAAGTTGATTTTCAACTTCCAGTCGTCGCAATATCGCTTAATTTGATCGAAGTCACGCTGCAAAAGGATATTAATGACCTCGATTTTAGGACCTGATCTGTATGCCACCAAATCATCGGCATACGCTATAGCATGTCTGAGTGAACCTACCAGATCACTCGTGTAAATGTTAAACAGGATCGGAGAATTGACCGCCCCCTGCTGTAAACCGTTTTTAATTTCAAAGACTCTGCTCGAAGTCACGTTGCCACATTTGACAACGAACTTCTTTCCCATAAGCATATTATAAATTACATATAGCAAAGGTTTATGCATCCCCCGCCTGGTCAACTTGTAGAAAAGTCCCTCTAACCATACGGTGTCGAAAGCCTTCTCAAAATCAACCAGACAAGCACCCGTGCATTGGTTCTTGCATTTATTCCACTGAATGTCGGAAACCAGTTTCGACGCGGCATGAATAGTGTCATGCCTCGCCCTGAAACCGAACTGGTTGTCCGGAATTATGTTATTGTCCTCGACCCACTTTAACAGGGCTCTATTGACAACCTTTCCAAAGACCTTGCTAATATTCGGAAGTAAGCTAATTGACCGGAGATTGGCAGGGTTCGTCCTATCTTTACCTTTTTTCGGGATAGGGTGTACCACAGCTACCTTCCAATGCGCCGGATAATGTGCATTATTCAGCGCATTGTTAAACAGCGTGGTGAAAATATCTACAGCCTCCAAAGGCAGGTGTCTCAATACGACGTTTGGGACACCATCCATCCCCGCCGACTTTTTATTCTTTAGTGACTCGAAGATGCACAGAAGATCATTCTTCGACACGAACAAGTGCGATGCATCTCGGCCATTGGCGACAACTGCATTAGCATGGTTTTCATCAGTGAACACGGTGAAACCGTTATTCTCAGATCGCCAATTCTCAAGTTCGGTGCGCAGATAGAAATGGCTCACTAGAGCCCTATTCTCAATGTCGTGGTTACGGCGAACAGGATTGTTCACCGTATACACGGCCTCGAAACAAGCGCCCAGCAAATCCACTTTCTCCTGTGGGTCCTCGACCACGAAAAAATCGTCGTTTGAAACGACACTTTCTGGGCTTATTCCAGCAGTCAGTACTGTCTGTCTGTTCTCTGCTGTCTGGGAGATTCGAACACAATGAATATCATTGTGATCTTTCCTCCTGAACAACTTATTTATCTGTGGGAACATATTCGGACTACAGGTTTTAATAGCCCGAATTTTATTGCCCCAATACAGACTTACAGATTTTCTGTAATTTTCTTTTATCAGCTGTTTCAGGATTCGGATCTCTGACTTCAGCATCCTTACCTCCGGGTCGTCGCGATCAGTAAATTGCCTGTACAGCCGTTTAAGCCTCGAGAGCAGTCTACTTTTCTGTCGGTATAGTGCGTCGATTGTAGGGTTTCTGTACTTTTCTGTCTGGTCGTCGTCGGAACGTCCTACCCGAGGAATAGTTCGTTCCATAGTTCGTTTGATGGCGTCGTCCATTTGCAATAAATGCCGATCAATGTCATCATTTGTCATGTTACTGTTTGTCGGTGGGTCGATCCCACTCGAACGTATATCTCGCTTTAACAATCTGGAGAAGCGCGACCATTGTACCCTCCGATAATCGAATGAACACACTGCTTCGTACTCCTCCAGCAGCGTTTGCTCGTTCGGGATCCGTATTGCGGCGGCGAGTCCGTAGTGGTCACTATCGTACTCAAACGCACGTAAACAGTTCCGCGTGTGTTGGTCTATGTTTGTCAGTTGAAGTCTTGCGTCCGTTAAGGCCAAGTCCAGGAAAGCACCGCTTCTTGGGAAAGAAGGGATATCCGTCGCGTACAACTCGAGTTTGTACTCAATCATATTGAGGCGCCACCAGTCGTAAAACTGGTTGCCCCTGGGATTTGCAGTAGCATTTCCCCATGCCGCATGTTTGGCATTAATATCTCCGGCCAAGAAGTAATAATTCTCCTCCGAGTTCAGCTGCAGACTACGAAAAAGTGTCTCGAGCTCTGTCATAAATTGGTTGGGTGGAGGTGCTGCAGGTGCGTAAAGCGACACCACATACACTCTCCTCCGGCTATGGAGAGGAATGCATATGATGCATGCTTCCAACAACTGGAACCTACGCACGTCCCCGCTATATATAACCCTATGGCGCAGGCCTTTTCGAATTAAGATTCCAACCCCACCTCCTTGAGTGGAGTGAGGCCGGTCTCTTCTTATTACATGATAGTCTTTGTATCCCAATTTGTGCTTCTGATTTAGCTTAGTTTCGCTAACCAAAAGCACATCCGGGTTTTCGGTTTTCAACAAATTTGCAAGTGACGTTCTTTTCTCGATCCTGACTAGTGAATTAACATTCACAGCAAGGATCTTTAAGTTTCCCTCATCCAGCGCAGCCATTAGATTTATGGCACACCAGACCCCACAAACAGCTCCGAATAGATAAAGTCAATTCGGGCCGCTTGTTCATTTAACTGTTTCTGGAACTTATCGATCTTTCCGTGCAGAGACAGAAGGATCGATTTTAAGTCCAGATCCACCTCTGGTGCCTTTTGGGCTACCTTTGGTTGGTTTAATGTCATTTGGGCTTGACCCGGTCCAGCTGCCATTTGGGCAAAGGACACGTTGGGTGCCACAAAATTCGAGAACGAGCGACTCTTTTGACGCCTATCGTCTTCCGACTGCTGTCTGCGGGCCTGGACTCGCTTTTTCAGCTCCTGGTACTTTGGGCAACCCCTGAAGTTGGCGGGATGCCCAGAGTCCCTGCAGAGCACACAAGAGAGGACACTCCGGTCTTCAACTCTCTCCTTGCCAAGAGAACATTCACCATGTTTGTGGTCCTTGTCGCACTTTACGCATCTGAACTGCATGTTGCAGTTAGCTGCGGCGTGCCCGAACCTTTGGCAGCGCATACATTGAAGTATGCGATCCGACCTTTTTATTTTCTCCCATCTTACAGCATGATAGTACAGGTAGCGGATATTTCACAGCCTGTCAATTTTGCTGTCGGGAGTGAGCTGCACTAAAAAGAATGGTAAGTAACGGTTACCACCTCTTGCCACAGCTGAAGAAAACGGCTTGACCCCCACGAACTTGAGGTCATCGCTTTCAAAATTCTTAAGCTCTCTTTCAAGCTCCTCCGTTTTAATTGAGGGATCAATTCCCTTTAATACCACGGTTTTTAGCTTTTGCTCCCTTGGGGTGTACGTGAAGTACTCGGTCTTAACCTCTCCCAGGGCGGTGCGCACCCTATGGTACTCCTCAATTTTATTACATATAATTATGTGGTTGTTGGCAGATAGCCTTTTGACATGAAAGTCTTTTGTAATTAACTTGCATAGCCTAATACTATCTATAATATCAAAGTTACTCACATTTATGGGTGGAATCCTTGATTTCCGCTGTTTTTTTTGTTGCTGCTGCTGTTGTTGCTGCACCTGTATCTGCGGTTGCTGCGGTTGCTGCTCTGATTGCAGGTTTTGTTGCTGATGTTGTTGTTGTTGTTGCTGCTGATGTTGTTGCTGTTGGTGTTGTTGTTGTGGCTGTTGTTGTTGCTGTTGTTGTCTTTGTTGCTGCTTCACATGCAGCTGTTGCTGCACCTGCTGCTTTAAAATAGCTTGTTGTTGCTGCTGCTGCGTTTTCTTTAGGCGCAACTGGTTGCGCTTCTCCAGCAACTCTTTTATAAGCTTGTCCAGCTGCGCCTCCTCATCTTCTTCTTCGTCCATTTGGACGGTGACCTCATCATCGACCGGTAGGTCCTTGAAGGAGTTTCCCTCTCCGACGTACCGGCCCTCTCCCCCGTCATACTCAAAGAGCTGGATTGTGCTCCGTCATCATCGGATACAGCCACCGATGTTGCCACACTATGGCCTGCCAAGTTTAACCTTCTTTTGGCTGAAAGGTTCGGCTTCGGATTCAACTTCCGTCGCCGTTTTTCCACCGTCCGATACTCCTCGCTTACAGTTTCTTCTGGCGTTGTAGCGAGAGCTTTTATTGTTGGCGTTGTTGTTGTTGTTGATGTTGTTGTTGCTGGTGTTGCCTGCGATGATCCCCGCCTGGGCAACGCGGAACACGCTGTTGGACTTGGTGTCACTTTAATCGCATTTAAGGCTGCCTTTGGCATACAAGCTGCCGCTGTTTTTGTGCCTGCTGTTGCTGCTTTCATTACTGCTGTTGTTACTGCTGTTGTTGCTGCTGTTGTTGCTGCTGATTTTTTTGACGGCTCACGTGTTCGCACCACACGTCGCAACGGCACACCCACACCCGTAAGCGGGACCACCGATTTTCCGGGGTCCATCGCCTGATACGTTGCGGCACTTTTGTTTTTTTTTTTTGTTTATCTTTGTGTCTCTATCACTAAATTGCCGAAAAAAATTTAAAAATTGAAGACTGGCCGAGAATCGAACCTGAGTCTCCGGCGTCAGAGGCGGACGTCTAGCTTACTAAGCCAACTTTGGATTTAAAAACACTTGGCTAAATCGCTTTTATAATCGATACACTTTCCTTTTTTCCCGCTGAACACTAACTAGCCGCCCTATCTCGATGAGAGCTGCGGAACGACTGACGAGAACCGATTTATTCGATGTGGTAAGGTCGTTGGCATGGCAACGTATGATAGTTTTCTCCTAATTCTTTAGAGCCTACTCGACCGTAAATCATAAAAACTTTATAATATTATTAACTGTGTTATTGGGCGAAATATAAACAACTACCATTATGATGTTTGCTCCACCGTCCAAAAAACAGTGAGCAACACATATATCACCAATTGATGACTAAGATATATGTATATTTCATGCACTGGCTATGAGAGGAAGAGAGAAAGAAAATGTCTTTTCCTTTAAAACTAATTTTTAATTTATCCAAAGCTTCTGGTGTGTTTTTAGATGAATGGAAATATTCATTCATACCACCCATATTAAAAGCCGGACCCCGACAGAAAATTGAAAACTATCATCGAATATCCAAGCTCTCAGCTATTCAGAAACTTTTCGAGTCAATTGTTACAAAAAAAACAAAGGAACAAATTTTACTGCAACAACATGGATTTGTATCCGGTAGATCCACATTAACCAACTTGACACTGTTTACAAAATATCTTTTTGATTCTGTAGAGTTGGGATATCAAGTTGATGTAATTTTTACTGATTTCAAGAAAGCTTTTGATACGGTATGTCATAGCATTCTTATAAACAAACTTAGATCATTTGGCATTCATTCCATTCTAATTAAGTGGTTAAAAAAGGACCTCTTGAACAGAAAGCAGTATGTAAAGATTGGTTCTTCTCAATCTAGACTAATTGAGGTCTCATCTAGTGTCCCCCAAGGTAGCCACTTAGGGCCATTACTTTTTAATATTTTTATTAATGAAATTCCTTCATTGCTAAATCATGCTAACTGCTTGATGTATGCCAATGACCTAAAGATATTTATGCGTTTAAAAAATATTTTTGATTGTGAAAATCTCCAAAATGACTTAAACACAATAGTTGAATGGTGTGACCTTAATCGACTTACCTTAAACATAAATAAATGTCATCCTTTTTCTGCGCACCATACATTAGTGCCTGTGCATTATGACTATACAATGTCCGGGACCAGCCTTTCTCGAAAAACCGAAATTAAAGACCTTGGTGTGATTTTTGACACGAATCTTGCATTTTCGTTTCACATTGATTATGTTGTCAACAAAGCGAACTCGATGTTTGGATTTTTTAAGCGAACATGTGCTGAATTTTCGAACCCATATGCTCTAAAGTCTGTCTATATATCTTTAGTACGAACTTTTCTTGAATACTGCTCTATAGTCTGGTGTCCAAAATATGCTAATTGTATAGTACGACTAGAAAGGGTATAAAAGTCCTTTACAAGGTTTGTTATAAGGCAAATGAAATGGAACCTTGATACTAAGCCCTCTTATGCAACAAGATGTGCTTTAATAGGGATATATACCTTAGAAAAAAGGTGAAATGTTCATTGTATGCTGTTTATTCATAATGTTTTCTCTTATCGTATAGCATGTCCTGATGTACTTCACTATTTTTTGTTTTATGCGCCAAAAAGAATTCTTCGAGCAAGAAACACATTTTTTTATAGCCCTAGACATTCTTTCATTTATGGACTTAATGAGCCAATAACAAAGTGTATAAACAAATTTAATTCTTTTTGTACTGAAATAGATTTATGTGATGATAGATCGAAATTTAAATTCTCTTTATTGAATATAAATACTACTGTATATTTTATATAATTTATGTTGAACTGTTAAAATATTTAATCCTAGTCTGTAAAAGTTAAGCTCGGTAGATGAATAAAGAATAAAGAATAATAATAATAAAAATGTGCGCGAGCACTGCTCTCTCTTGCTTCTACAGTGTGATACAGACAATAGGCCTGCACTGTGTCTTAGATAAAAGGAACGTAACTGGCTATGAGAGAAAGAGAGGAGAGAAAATGTGTGCTCGCACCTCTCTCTCTTGCCCCTACAGTAATATACGAAACGTAACTCTCTCTCTCTTTCTATGTTCACTAACTTATATTTCCCTCTCAACTTCCATTTTGCTCGCCCGATCACGCTTCCATAACGCATTCACCAGCTTACTCCCCAAGTCAAGCGTGCGTAAAGAAGCTTTACTTCAAAAACTTTGTATGAAGGAATTGTTAAGAACGACATTATGTATACATATTGAGAAGAACTGCAAATGTCACACAGATTGCGTTTTCAACGCTGGGGTGAATGAAATTACAGATTATTTCCTGACTTGTTTTTTGAATTGAATTGTTTGATATAATATGTTTGATATTAATATTAATTAAGTTTTTTCGATATCGTCGCGCGGCAAATAATAATAAGCAAAATCGTCATCCGAGGCGGATAATTGAAATTACCGCATATTTAATTTATACACAGTGCTTAACGCTCCGCGTGTGACCTCTTCCAACCCCGCGTAAAACAATCTCACCGCGCGCCGAGTAAAAAACTCGTTCTATGTTTTTTAATACACTTATGTTTATAAACATATAGACCAAGAGTCCGTAGTAATTTTTCGGCCTGAAAGGTAACCGAAAGATATTTGCATACTGTGTAGCCTGAGTAGAGGGTGTATCGAAAATATTAGTCTGGCAGCAAATAGTGGCAGCCAATGCGTGTGACACCGCGTTGAATATGCGTTATTTTCCACAATAGTAATAATGAGTGTAACCGAATGAAGTACTACATACATAGAACATGCCCTCTTGAGCATGGAAATATCAGTCCAAGACGTTTTGCACGCAGCCAAGCCCGTGCCAGACGCGACCAAAGTCGAGCATCAAACCCATTTTGTAATATTAGACGTAAACGGATGAAATTTTCAACATACGTAGCACATGCCCTCTTAAGCATGAAAATATCAGTCCAAGACGTTTTGCACGCATCCAAGTCCGTGCCAGACGCGACCAAAGTTCAGCATCAAACTATCGATAATGAAACACTAGAACAGGTTGAACAAATTAAGTACCTAGGGATAGTTATTGATTCAAAATTAAGGTTTGACTCACACGTAGATTACCTAGTTAAGATAGTAGCTAAAAAAGTAGGGTTTTTCAATAGAATAAGAAACAGGATATCAATCTTGTGTGCAATAAACATCTACAATGTAATGATTAAACCACATTTTGAGTACTGTTCGTCAATATTGTATCTATGTAGTAATAATGTGTTAATGAAGCTGCAACGCTTACAAAATAGAGCCATGAGGATAATATTAAAATGTAATCGTTATATGTCAATAAGAGTAATGTAAGTGTAAAACAACGAATCTGTAAATGTACTATGTTTTGTTTTTAAGATCAAATATGGAATGCTACCTAACTATTTAAAGAAATACCTTATATATATAAGAGAGACATACAGCCATATAATTTAGGAAATGGAAGTGACTTTAGACTACCTTCCTACCTAGATAATATATCACAAAATAGCATTGTGTACTAAGGCTGCCGTTTATTTAATACATTACCAAATGCCATAAAAACTGAACAAAATTTTCCTAGTTTTAAAAGAAGTACAATTGAATTTATTAAATGTAATTTCCCAAATATCTGAATTCATATATTAGTAACTACTACACCTTGGTATATAAGTTTAATTTGTAATATTGAATTTTAATAGCAGAGATCTGCTAAATAAATAAATATTAATAAAAAAAACCCATTCTACTTGTATAATATAATAATATTAAAAGAATCAAACCCATTTTTTAATATTATTATATTATACAAGCAGAATGGGTTTGATGCTGAACTTTGGTTGCGTCTAGCACGGACTTGGCTGCGTGCAAAACGTCTTGGACTGATATTTTCATGCTGCGCGGATTTTTAAAATTCTTACACTTTCTCATTTCGGGCCCTAAAAAGCATATGTTCCAAATTTCAGCTTAAGGCCTAATTCTTGCTGACTGACGGACGGACGGACATGTCTAGATCGACATTGCTATCGATGCTTTTAGGGGTCTGCGGGCAATATTTAGGTATGTTACAAACTACTTACTTTACCTAACGGGCTTCCGACCCGTGAAGAGTCTCCGACTGAGACACTGCAGCCTTCCATCCTCTGCGACACCGGGCACGCTGCTTCCAGTTCTCCAGACCAAGCGCTCTGGCATCCCCGATGGCTTGGTCTGTAAATTCGATCTTCCTTGCCTTCTCGAACCAGGGGTTGGGAATCGAAGATACTCTTATTTTCCGAAGTCCTCAATGTGGCCGAGCCAATGTATCTATTGTCCCCTACTCCAGAACGAGTTTGAAAAAATTACATGATACCGCCATCTTCTCGGCGAAATCGGGTGCCTGGTTATAATATTTCGGAAGAGATGTTCGTAAACTGCACATTGCAACACATATTTCTTAGCTACACTCGACGGAGTTATATCAGTTTTGTTAGGATCCCGAATTCGCCCATCACCATCTAGAGAACCTGATGATGAATGCTATCACATGCAGCCTTAAAGTCGTATTGGTTATAACCTGATATCCGATATTAAGGTGGGATATGCCTCAACAGTTCCTGCAAGGCGAGCACATTTCGTATGAATGGGGCGACGCGACGTATATGGATTCGACCACCCTTATACGGTTGATTATTTGGCTGATGCACCCTATCAAAACATCACCCCCTTGATTAAAGTTCTGCAGGTAGACCATCAGAGCCAGCGGCCATGTTGTGTTATGTTTTTTTTAACTATTTAATAGCTGAATGCCGCTGGTTGGTTGAATGCTTCTTCATTTACTAAGCGTCCATATTTTTCTTGCTCCACGGGCTCTAAGACTATTTATTTTCATTATGCTTATAAAGTGCGAGCAGTAAAAATATTTAAAAATATAAGGCAGCCCACAATCATATATATTTGTGATTGTCCCCCGAGTAGCTGTGACTATCAAATAATTTCAACTACAAACTATACTCAAAGAAGTTATTAAAAGTCAAGTTAAATTATAAAGAGATGATACAGGGATCTGTTGCTTTGAAATAAACAGAGCCATGAAGTGTCACAAAATCGAATTCGTTTTTAACCGCAGCAATTGTTATAATGAGAAGACTTGCCTTTCATTTGTTGGAATATTTCTTTAAATTTACAATGAACCCTGAATTCTTTAAACCCGCCAAAAAGATTCAACTGAAGGCTGTCCGAAACCAGAGATCCGTAATCCTGTGCTCAAGTATTTTCAAACTGACAAATCAAACCATATGTTATTGAATTAAAGACGCCACTTCAATAATCGAGAAAATTGTATATAATCCATCTAATCGAGCCATTCAAGTGGTGGCTCGCGAAGTTTAATAATTTTCCCTGCAACTTAATTCGCCACAATATTTCATTTTATATTAAAAACATAAAGACCACTACTTAAGCAGATGAATTTACTATCCCAGACTTAGTATGTAAATCAGAGTACCTCTGAACTTCTACAATGAATTCAACAACATTATTGCAAAAACTTGGTCGTCGCTTGCTGTGGGTTTTTTCTCGGTGTACCTATCCGACGCAACTAATATCTTCTCGTGCCATACCTTTCCTAGAGTCTCAAGTATTTCTTCTTCCTTCAGTCCATTAGCTGGGAGTTCTGAATTCGCGTTCATCCAAGTGATATTTATGCACCTTTATTGGGGCGAAAGAATGAATTCTTATATTATTTTCCATAGTTGTCCTAGCAAGGAATGCAGTTTGAAAAAATTGTATGAACAATTTCGCGAACTAAATCCGCAGCATTCCCCCTTCCTACCAAAAAAGCAAACAAAATGCTAGGGAAAAACTTGAAACGGAAGATGAGATTTGCTGAAAAGGTAACCACTTTTCAGCAGGAAAAGTCGTACAGTTTTCCGTTCTATTATGGCGTACTTGCAGAGAGAGGAAGTTGACACCGCTTCGTTGGGTAAGTGCTTGAATAATGAAAATGCGACAAAAGTTTCAAGCCATTGGTTGAGAGCCGCTGTTATTGTGGTGGGGAGGGAGGGAGGGGGTAATGTAATCTCTGAAAAGAAAAACCAGGTTACAATGTAAACGTTCAATCCAGTGCATTGAACATCCCGATATTATCCATAGAATGCAGAGACTCAATCCTCGTATCTGTAGGAATATCATTGGACGTCGTTATCGTCGACGTTTTGTCGAGGAAGAGAAGTTAAGAAGCTAAGAGTTGCGGAACGTCCTCCGATTCGAGGTTAAGCTTTATGCACACCATAGCCAATGTAGTCAACGAACGATGATTGTTCATTTAAATGGTATGGCATGGCCGTCAGGAGGTTGTATGTACATATACGGGGATGTGTGGGATTGCATAAGGTATAGGTAGACAATATATGCTGACCAAGGGTTCAATATTCACTTAATCGGCCAAAATTTACGGAACATTCGGTGACATTTATGTCCGTTAAAGTTTGTTTAAGTATTCATAGAAAGAGGGGATAGAAAGTAGGAACAAGTGTCATGGGGAAACATAAGGGATAACGGTTATTATTATTCTTTTGCACTCGTATTTTGTGATGGTTATGTAGGTAGCGTAACATTAAGGATTAACTTGTTGAGTAAATGGAGGTACGTTTCTGTTTGACGTTGTTTCAATTCTTTGAGTTTCATTTCAACAATAATGGATTTTTTTATATACATTATATACATACATGTTTATAGATTGCCCGGATCACCAAGCCCATCAACAGTTCTTATCAGTAGATTTCTTCACTTTAGATCCACCTGCGAAGAATTATTAAATTGATATGATCCGGGACTTGACTTCCCATATCCAACCGCTGTCACTTCGAAAACTTGTCGAATGCTTATCACTATGTCTGTTCGTCATAGTGATAAGCTAAGTAAAGCAGCTAATTCGATCAACTGATTGGATAATACTTACTAACTTAACCGGTTCCCGACCCGTGGAGAGGCTCAGCTTTAGACACTGCAGCTTTTCATCCTCCGCGATTCCGGGCACGCTGCTTCCAGTCGTCCAGACCAAGCACTCTTCCGTCCGCTATGGCTGGGTCTTTAACACGAAGGTTCGTTCTTCCTTGTAGTCTGGCCTTTACTGCTTATCGTCTGTATATCCATGCCGACATCCAGTGCATGTAGGTTCAAAACTCTTACTCAAAGGAGAAAATGCATGCTCTATTGAACCTTAACCCTACCAGTCCTGCTTTATGGTGCCGAGTGCTGGACGATAAGTAGAGAAGAAAGGAAAATAGAATGGAGGAGAAGATACAATCGCGAACTGTATGAGCTATACCAAGATGTGGATGTAGTCCAAAAAGCTAAATAACGTCGACTACATTGGCTCGGCCACATTGAGCGAATGGAAAGTAATGCTCCAGCCAAGAGGATCTTCGAATCAAAGCCCCCTGGTTTCTAAGGCAATTTAAATTTAGGTACTGTTATATTTGATATTCCTTTTGTAATGAAAGGAAAACACAAAATGTATAGCTATGAGAGTAGGTAATTTCAATGAGAGAGAATTTAAGCACTTTTATTTCGGTTTTCTTTAGGTTAAGAGCTGGTATATTTTGAAGAAGAGTGATGTATGCGAATCGCAAGGAAGCATGATGTATCGACGTGTATTTGTCTACCTTTTGGCTGTTCTCACGCTCGCTGAAGATCCCCGCATAAAAGTGAAACACGACTCACGTCCAGCGATAGGACTCGGGAAAATGCTTCTTCTTGTTGTTCTCTTGTTCCCTTGTTGTTGTTGATCGGTATGATAAATCCCGATTGAGGTAGGAGCGTTGAGAATTGCAGTAAAATAAAATGAATTGCGGACGCTCCAGTTCGGTTAATGTATCATGTTTCCATGATGGATAACTCCCGAACTATTACTTAGGACGTCCGCAATTTCTGTGGACAACAGAAACACACGATCATTCTTTGCACTTCTCCCGAATAATTTGTACGTACCTTAGATTTCGTTTCTCAGTATTTGGGCCTCGCACGTGTTTGGATAGTCAGATATCAGAGATTTTTGGCTGCGTCACAATTATGGCAGATGATTGGGACAGTTTCTCGAACATAAGAGCAGACCTATAGGCAACAGTGCACATTTTTATTGAGGATCAAATATATCGGAGTTGGAAATTAGATCGCTTACCAATGGATAATTTGTTGTTCCGTTTAAGAACAATTAGTTCAAAGGCAATTTCACCTTACTGGTCTTGACTCTATGCCCTGTCGCGTTCTGTGCTTGGATGCAAAAAGGATGAGTCGAGCAAGCGTGTAGCTTGAGTTGGAGACAAAAAAAAACATGGATGTTTCCTGCGGGTGAGCGCTACAGTTCAGTGTCAATCGCAGCTGATTGGATGGAGATCGTTGGGTGTGTTACAACGACCTTCCGGTTTGAGCGGCAGTTAAATTCAAAACCTAACGAAATATCTGGTCTTGCGTTTAAGGTGTACGCCACAAACTTAATAGAAAGTTTGCGTCTTACACTCCTTCAACTGTTCTATCTTCTTCTTATGTTTCTAACCTCAATCACAACACTATGTTGCCTTATGAAGCTTTCGAATTTGTCTCTGTAGAACGCGGTTGTTGTTAAAAGTCTGCTATCTATCAAATCTAATTCTGTAGGAGTCGACGAAATTCACCCAAAGTTTATAAAAGTTATCCTGCCCATAATATTACAGTATGTCTTTTTTACAGGTGTATTTCCTTTGGCCTAGAAGAAATCTAAAATCTTACCAATTCATAAGAGTCGCACGGGTAAAGACTTTCGTCCAATTGCTATTCTTTCTTTTCTCTCTAAAGTATTCGAAAGAATAATGCAAAAGCAAATAAATCGGTATATCAATACAAATAATATCCCAAGTTTTGATCAATCTAGCTTCCGTGTAAAGCATAGCTGTACCACAGCACTCCTTACTGTGACCGCCGATATAAGGCAGCGCTTAGATAATAATGAAGTCACGTTTTTGGTGCTTCTTGACTTCCCTAAGGTATTTGACACCGTCAATCACACTATACTACACGATAAACTTATGAAAAAATATAACTTCTCTCACTCTCGTGTCGTCGTATCTTGAATGTCGTCAGCAGGCAGTATTAGTTTTTTTTTTTTTTTTTTTCGTATAGAGTTTCTAATACGAGTATTACTCCCAAGCCATAGTAATATTAACGTTACTCTCAGCAAGCTGAGAATTACCTATCCTGGTTGAAAGCACGAGACTTGGAACCAGAACTAGGCTCGGACGAATAATAGGGGTAGGTGGAAAATCGTACATGCGACTCTTTCTCACTTAAGATAAGAAAACAAAAATCACCTCCCTTCGAAACCTTCATACTACAACTAGGTTATTCCTATCCAGTAGTTTTATTTAAACTGTTAAATACGCGTTTGGCAGGCAGCTTCCCAGTGGAGGCACCTGCTAATACCGCCATAAGCACGCGGTTACATCTTATTGCGCTAATTCAAATGGTTTTATCCTTTGTAATCGGCGCACTAGGTTAGTATCGTCTCGAATTTGTAGCATGGTGTTATTGCAATGACCGTGAAGGCGTGTCTGTTGTTTGCGGGCAAAATGTTTTATTTCATCTTCGACGGTAGCCATACTTAGGTCTCTGTGGATATCAGTGTTTCTGATAAACCATGGTGCATTTACTATTTTTCTTAGCACTTTGTTTTGAAAAGTTTGTAAAATTTTGATATTACTGGATTTGGTACAATCCCAAAGTTGTGTACCGTATGTCCTAACCTGTTTTAGTACTTGCTTGTAGAAAAGCAGACTGTTCTGCATGCTGAGTTGGGAAAATCTACCAAGCACTGGCTCATTTGTTTACATCGAATGGCGAGCTCTTCGCGTTTCTTCTTGACGTGCGGTTTCCATTTTAATTTCGCATCGAGTGTCATTCCCAAATATTTTGCCTCGTTTGCGTACGGAATTCGTACCGAATCAATGAAAATGGGTAATTTGTCTACATTTTTATAAGTAAAATTCACGTGCGTTGATTTGGCCTCGTTGAGAGCAATACGCCAAGTCTTTGTGCAATCACAAATGTTGTCAATAGAACGTTGGAGTTTATTAGTTGCTGATTCAACGGTATTACTGACTGATAATATAGCTGTATCGTCTGCAAATGTGGCTACTGTTGTGCCTTCTTCTTGAGGAATATCACTAGTGCATATTAGAAATAGGATCGGTCCAAGAACGCTACCTTGGGGAACTCCTGCCGCGATTTCTTTAAATTCAGAGTAATCATTTCCGTGTTTTACACGAAAGAGTCTGTCTGATAAGTAACAACTAAGAATATCAGACAACTGTTTCGGAAAAGCTTGGCTTAGCTTATGTTTCAAGCCCGTATGCCATACTTTATCAAAGGCCTGAGAGACGTCGAGAAAAACACTAGAACATATTTTTTTCTGCTCTAGGGCTTTTTCAATTTCATTGGTTATTCTGTAAACCTGGTCGATTGTAGAATGCTTAGTCCTGAATCCGAATTGGTGATCAGGTATTAATCGACGTTCTTCGATAATCGGATGTACTCGCTTTAACAAAAGTTTTTCGAATACCTTCGACATTATCGGTAGGAGCGATATTGGCCTATATGATTTTTTTTCATTTAGTGGTTTACCAGGCTTTGGAATCATTATAACTTCATCTACCTTCCATTGTCGTGGAACGTACAATAACCTGAACGATGCATTGATAAGATAGGCAAACTTGATTAAAGCTTTCCTAGGTAACTCTTTAAGAACCTGTCCTGTGATTAAGTCATATCCAGGAGCTTTGTTTAATTTTAGTTTCTCTGTTTCGAAGCGCAGTTCGGGTAGCGATACACTTTTTATTCTATAATTATCAGGTGCCACGGTTAGGACAGGAAATTCGAGCAACGCTTGACCATCAAATGGTTTAAATGTTTCTTCCAGATGTTCGGCAAATATTTCGGCTTTTTCCTTGTCACTCTTCGCCCATTCTCCATTGATTTTCCTGATGGGTGGCGCTTGCGTTTTTGGTTTTTTAATGCCTTTCATGGCTTTCCAGAGCGAGTAATTTGTACTTTTATCCGCAGTTAGGCTTCCAAGATATGTAGAAATTTCACGATTTTTAAAGTCTCGAATTTCTCTCTTAAGTTTACTACAAAGGTAGTTAAAAGTGGTCTTATCCTGTGGAGCTCGAGATTGTTGCCATCTTTTGCGCGCTCTCCTTTTCTTCTTTAACAATTGAGTGATTTCCAACGGATATTTTATTTCGCAATTTGTGGTTATTTTCCGTTTATGGGGAGTATTTTTCCAGGCTGAGCATTGTATGACGTTAATAAATTGATCGACTTCGTCTTCAAGTTCGTGGGTGTTCGAAGAGACACTTTGAGATCGATTTTACTTTCACAGTATTTTTTAAAGGATTCCCAGTTTGTTTTCATGTTAGTTAGTCTGGGCGGACCTTCTTTTTTTCGTAGACAGCCGTTAATTGTCAAAATGACCGGTGAATGATCAAAAGAAAGATCGAAGCATTCCTCAACTACAATAAAGTTTCCCGACAACCCTTTCGAGATGAAGAAATCGATGAGGTCTGTTGTTTTTGCCGTATCCGAGGGCCAGTACGTCGGTTTACCTGAGGAATGAAAGTCTATCCCCAATTCCATACCGGCTTCGTAAAGAACTCTATCTTTTACTGAAATGCATCTCGAGCCCCAGAAGGTATGCTTTGCGTTAAAGTCACCTCCGATGACGAAATTTCGTCCAAGTGAGTAAAAGATACTTATAAAATCGCTTCTTTCCATCGTTGCACGTGGGGGACAATAGATAGCTGCAAAAACATATTTATGTGTTTAATTTTTACGCTCACCGTGGATAATTGCAGTTTGTCAAGCTCAATTGTTACACTGATTGAGTGTTCAATGGTATTTTTGATCAACAAGGCAGTATTAGTAAACAATATTATGTCAGAATTTCTTCTTAATACATGCGGAGTTCCGCAAGGTTCTATTTTAGGGCCCCTATTGTTCTCTCTGTACGTTAATGAGTTGCCTTCCATCGCTTCATGTTCACATGTTGAAATGTATGCTGACGATAACCAACTATATATGAGCTGCTCACCTGACTCAATTGATTACTGCGTCAGCTGCATAAGTTCTGACTTGAAAAAAAATCTGGAATTGGTCGGAACAGAATTTGCTTCTAATGAACCCTTAAAAGTCGAAATGTATTGTTATATCCCGAAAAACTCATAGCACGTCATCATTTCCACCTATCTTCCTTAATGATGGTATAATCGAATATGTGGATAGCGCAAAAAATCTGGGTATGGTATTCAATCAAACGTTAACTTGGAATGACCATATTAACCTTATTTTTATATTTATTTCTAACGGAATTAAAATCTTACTTGTCCGCTTATTAAATTTTATAAAATTCCCGTTAATTTTGTTTATATACATTGTAGGTATAACGTTCAATTTCCCGAATTATATTTTAAATCGTAAATGTGTTGGTTAATGGTAGCTTTCATCAGTCCCATCAATTCTGTTATATTTATAATAAGCTTATCACTTCTTTAAAAGATAATGTATCTTAATGTGTGAGCCTTCAAAATTAAATTAATAAAATAAAAATAGATAAAAAAATAAACCTTCCTACAGGAAATACAGCTATCAATTTCTAGTTCGAATTTTGTTATAACGACCAAGCTACCGCTGGTACACCAGTACCTTAAACGCACTCTTCCTGCATTAGGAGGTGGTCTTTGTGCATAATAACATTTTTGAAACATTACAGACTGCATTATATTTATATTTCAAAGCAATGATTTCAATATAGATATTATATAATTCAACATCTTCCACAGCATTTCATTCACCGATTTAACAATTTCACACACATGAACACGACTGTGCAAGACATAGTGCACTTCACAAATCGAAAGTGGCAATTTAAAATGTCGTCATGTCAATATTATTATTGCAATAAGCGTCTAAAATGTATCCCCGCTGATCCCAGTCAGTCTGATGTGTGAGAATCATAACACGTATCTCATTTTTCCCATCATCTTCGACGTCTATTAAAGTGTAATCACAATCTCTTGCTGTCTGGTGGATTTTCTTCCATCAGGTTCATCTACAGCAGACAACCATTCAAGACAACTCCACACAAATCCATCCTCTTCTCGAGACTAGAATAAATACCTTTAACACCAGTCTGCCCTTCAATAACGTTCAAAAATCTATAAATGTACAAATACAACATACAATTTTCTTGCATCCTTACAGACATCATCGAAGCCCACAAGAATCATCAGTTATGCTCGCTCACCGGCGTCGAAGGCGGTCATTCCTTGGGTGGATCATTGGCTGTGCTCCGAACACTATACGCAATCGGAGTCAGATATATGACACTGACCTCAACCTGCCATACACCTTGGGCTGACTCGAGTTACGCTGATGCACCAACGTTTAATGTTAAACATGGAGGTTTAACCATTTTCGGCAAGGTAAGTCTCTACACAGAAACTAGAACGATATATCCATATGTATGATGATAGTGCCTGGAAAGGGTAATAACAAAAACGTGTTATTCACAATGATAGTGTGATTAAGATAAACCACCCAACCAGTGACCAGTCAACAATACACATTTATGAGCAAAAGCAAAGCAATGGCTTTATCCTCACATTGTGTTAAATGAAGCCTCACAACATGGAGAACGAATCAGAGAAAGGCCATAGGACTTTTGTATATGCTCTTCATAATTTAATTGGATTTTAATTGTAGTCTCGTTTGAATTTACACTTGCTTCAGGGCGAAGCTTCACATTGTATCTTCCACACAAAATCTGAAGTGTTTCGAATTTGAAATGCCGGGCGGTTAGTTGCATAGATTTGTTCTCAAATGTGTGCTATGCTTGTACACCCATGTGGTTGCTCCGTGGTTACAGCTGCAGTTTAGGTAGTTATGTCAACACTACATGTATATTTCTAAATTGCAATTTGGTACACAAAAATCACTTTAAAAATAGACAATGCATTAATTTAAAGCGAGAAGCTACGGGTTAAGGTTTGAGGTATACCTTCGTCCTTCGTATGGAATTGAATAGAGAAGAGCAAGAAAATCGATTTTAACAAGTTCTCGTAACATCAGCAATCATATCATTTCGAGTACGATTTGTGGTATCTGCTTAAAGTTCTCTTAAAGTAAGTGGTGGTTGCTTACCTACTCACCTGCTTACTCATACTAATGCTGCAGTCGAATGCGTATCATGGTATTTTAATTTGTTACCAAATTTAAGGTTGATAGGTGAATCTCGGAATTCGGAATCTTCCTCGTCAAAGGAAATGGAAATATTTCACATTTTCTTTGTGTGAACGAAGAGGTACCTAATGAATTTCCGTGAGCACATACTTGACACTGAATTTGGTTTGAAAGCGGACAACAAAAAGTAGATATTTAAAAATATACATTTGCCCATGGATTCGGAGTGTTTAGAATATGGATGATACGGAGCTTCGACTCCGAATCCGATATGTCTGAACCTCCGATTAAAGTTGCCCTATGAATCCGGCTTCGGTTCCGATATAATCACATCGGAGGTTTTTTTTTTTTATTAACTTTTATTGTAGCTGAATTCATATAAATTTTTTTCGTATTTATAGATTGCACAATTTACAGAGAAATGGTATTTTCTACCTTACTACTGGAAAACTTATAACATTTATACAATAGTATTATCACAGATTCAAGATTGTTTTAGAAGGAAAAGCTACATGAAAAAACCTTCATTTAATTAATAAATTAATTTTTCCTCAGGAGAGAGAAGTGGGTACGTGTGATCACAAATAAAGATGTTGTTTACATAATCGATTTAATAAATACTAACGCTAATAAATAAATAAATAAATAAATAAATAAATAATTAAATAAATAAATAAGTAAATAACAAAGAAGATAAATAAATAAATAAATAAATAAGAATATAAATAAATAAATGAATAAGTAAATTAACATAATCGAATAAATAAGTACTAAAGGAAATAAATAAATAAATAAATAAGAAGATAAATAAATAAATAAACAAAGAAGATAAATAAATAATTAAACAGTAAATTAACAATTAACAAATAAGATCTATGAACATCAAAATAATATATATATCACAGTAATGTATATAAATTAAACACAACACCTTAAGTTGTTAAATTCAAAATAAAGTTATTATTAGAGCACCTGCACAAAACTTTGTATCGATCATATAATTTTGTGATTCGACTTTCAACTTTTTCAATCTTTGCCTCTGCACGGAGATCCTCGGTAGAATAGTGCCAGGGAAGATTAAGCATCATTTTTAAAATTTTATTTTGCATAATTTGCAGCCTGCGAATATGACTCTTAGCACATGTTCCCCAGATGGGCGAACCATATAGCATTATGCTTTGTATGTTACTTTGAATAATAGCAATTTGTTTTCAACACTTAATTTGGATTTTTATCGCCATGTTAAGTTTATTAAGTGTTTCTTGAATATGCAGACTAAAGGTCAAAGTTTTGTCCAGGTGTACATCAAGATACTTGGCACTCGATTTCCATTCAATTTGAACCCCATTCAACTGGAGTCTATTGCTTGGAAAGTAACAGGCTTTTCTTTTCCTAGTGAAAAAGAGAGCCTGTGTCTTAGAAGCATTCAATTTTATTTTCCAATCATCGCAATATCATTTGACTAAATTCAAAGCAGATTGGTTTCAATTAAGGAACCAATTGAATCTGTTGAGTAAATGCAGGTATCATCCGCAAAATTTGCCGTTTTACAGTTATGGGCTTTCGGAAAATCATATGTGTATATAATATACAATAACGGTCCAAGAACGGATCCTTGGGGTACACCTGCAACGATTTCAAATACATCGGAATACCAATTATTTACAGAAACTTTGAAAGTGCGTCTTGTAAGGAAGGACGAAATCATTTTAACTATGTAAAGTGGAAAATTTAAAACAAGGAGTTTGTGAATGAGTCCTTCGTGCCATCGTGGGTTTTTCGGACCACCATCGGTGACGAGTGACGACCGATGAAATATGAACGACAAAGAATTATCGAGTTGCGAAATGTTACAATACGACTGTCTTTTCACTCTTTTATTTATTTTATATGAGTATTCGAAATTTGCATTGAAGTTGAGAGTGTGTGCGTGAGACATGTGAATTAGTTATTGATTTAGTAAACAGATAACTTGCCGTTTATTAACTAAAGACATTATTAACTATGAAGCCTAAAACAAATGTAATATTGAACTATTTCATTGAAATTGATTCGAATACGGCGAAGTGCAATGTTTGTAAAAAAAAAAAACTCTAGGAAAGGTGTGTTACTATTCGTCCGTTCTAATCTAATCCGCTTTTATTTATTTTTAGGTGGAACAGTACCTTTCATATGATAGAACGTTTGATTAAGATCAAGGATTTGATCTGCTTATATGCTAGTAAACAAAAAATTACACAAATTTCGCCGGAAGAATGGCTAAACCTCGATGTATTAGTGGCAAAATTACAGCCATTTGAAGAAGTCGCTAGAAATATGAGTGACAGCAAAGACTGTATTTCTTTTGTAATTCCTTTATTTGACGTGTTCAAACAGAATCTTTAAATGCAAATATCCAAAACTAAACCCAATGCGATAATAATCACAAGTTTAATTAATGATTAAAATGCAAGACTTAGCGAACTCCACACTAATAATTTATTTGCACTTGCTACATAATTAGACCCGCGTTATAAACAAAATATGTTGAATGAAGTTGTTAAAGAGCAGTGGGAATCCCAATTATTGCATTTGCTTGATAAGTTTTACTGCACTGAAACTACTAAACTTGACACGGAAATTATATTAAGAAAGGATTGCGATTGTCCTTTATTTAAAAGGTCAAGAATTGAATCGGATGAGCTCACCACTAGTTCTCAGTCTCGAAAGTTTCAAAGCACGTCAGTGAGTTTCCATTCTTGTCTTGCCAATATTCTTATGAATAGTGACGAAGACTAGGATAGCTCCGAGACTGATTCTGCTGCGGGCAACGAACTTTTTATTTGGAGAGCGCTTTTAAATGAATACAATAGAAAACATAGGGGCGGGCTACAGTCCGCTTGGGCGAACTGTTGGATACCCTATTCTTATTCCTATATCTCATAAGTGGGCGTGACAAAACTTTAAAGGATTTTATCGAAAAAACTAAGCTTTTGTAAATAAAAACGCTCCCTAGCTCAAACTTTGGTTTTTCAATAAAATTGTTTTATTTAATTGTGGGCGTGTCAGTAGGCGGATTTTAAAAAAATCTAAGTATGAGCATAAAGGGCACCTAGAGAGTATATACTATAAATTTCAGCTCCCTAGCTCAAACTTTGGACTTTCAAAAATAAAAAAAAAATAATTGTGGGCGTGTCAGTAGGCGGATTTTGAAAATATTTACACATGAGCATAAAGGGCCCCTAGAGAGTATATATTAAAAATTTCAGCTCCCTAGCTCAAATTTTGGTTTTTCAAAAAAAATATTTTATTTAATTGTGGGCGTGTCAGTGGGCGGATTTTGAAAATTTTATGTCCCAAGCAGTTTTATGGGCCAAAGATCATATATAAAAAATTTCAGCTTTCTAGCTCAAAATTCAATTTTTCTCAAAATTTGTTTTATTTAATTGTGGGCGTGTCAGTGGGCGGATTTTGAAAATTTTATGTCCCAATCAGTTTTATGGGCCATAGATCATATATAAAAAATTTCAGCTCTCTAGCTCAAAATTCGATTTTTTCCAAAATTTTGTTTTTTTGAGTTTGTGGGCGTGTCTGTGGGCGGATTTCAAAAATTCTTAAACTTGATTATTTCGGGACCCTAGAGAGTATATGGTTAAAATTTCAGCTCTCTAGGTCCAGTTTAAAGGCCTAATTTTTGCCGACGGACGGACGGACGGACGGACGGACATGGCTAGATCGACATTACTATCGATGCTGATCATAAATATAGTAACTTTTAGGGGTCTACGGGCAATATTAAGGTATGTTACAAACTATGCGTCAAAATTAATATACCCCTAGAATAGGGTATAAAAAGGGTCTCAAGTGGACAGAAGATCCTTTGGTGTTGTGGAAAGTAAGTATAGCCCACTACGGAACAGATTGGATGGCGACAAAGCAGCTAATTTGCTGTTTATAAAATATAATTTACCTATTTTGAAGTTTGACTATTATTTTGTAATTTTATTAAGTGAGAATACGATTTTGTTTTTTTTTTGTTAATTTTCTAATAAAAGCAGTAACTCCCTGTATTTAAAATCTCAAATACCTGTGTAAGCCCAGGTTATGTAGGTATAGTATGTCGCGCAGGGTCGTAGTCCACACACCAATTTTAAACTTATAACCCACCCCAAACCAAAAGTCCGCAAGAAATTTCTGTGGACTACTGACCCTCCAAGCGTCGTTAAATTATAAGAAAACTTTATTTTTGTCAGTCGAAGAGATATCCAGAGCTCTATTTTTTGTGAGTCGAAGAGGTGTCCAGAGTGTTAAACCCTTTTACCCGTGAAGCGAGCCACCCAGGTACTATAAAAGTAAAGTACTTTTAATTTCAAAATTGGTTTGTGGACCCACACGTAGGTGCTCAGGGCGACGCTGTGCGGCGTGTCGTGACTATTATATACCGCAAGCTAATAAATTCCATGGTGTAACGAATAAAGTCAACAAATTCCACTACGAAAAGCTAAAAACAGAGAAAAAATGTAAAAAATGCTATAATATCGTTACTCATTTTTTTTGCCACAAATCGAATTTATAAAAGGCTCCAAAACTCACAAAAAAAGAGCGCATTATTTTGCCTTATTTGTGGTCCTTTAATTTTCCACACAACTTTGTTTTTGAATTTATTCCGGTAAAGTAAAATCAAGCCAATTATTTTTATTTTGTTTAGTACAGAACAATATCGTGAACGTGAAGTAGGTATTTAAAAAACGTGTATCTGTTTGTAATAAATAGAGTGCGTTTTGGTCTTACTCTTTTTTATACCCTATTCTAGGGGTATATTAATTTTGACGCATAGTTTGTAACATACCTTAATATTGCCCGTAGACCCCTAAAAGTTACTATATTTATGATCAGCATCGATAGTAATGTCGATCTAGCCATGTCCGTCCGTCCGTCCGTCCGTCCGTCGGCAAAAATTAGGCCTTTAAACTGGACCTAGAGAGCTGAAATTTTAACCATATACTCTCTAGGGTCCCGAAATAATCAAGTTTAAGAATTTTTGAAATCCGCCCACAGACACGCCCACAAACTCAAAAAAACAAAATTTTGGAAAAAATCGAATTTTGAGCTAGAGAGCTGTAAATTTTTATATATGATCTTTGGCCCATAAAACTGCTTGGGACATAAAATTTTCAAAATCCGCCCACTGACACGCCCACAATTAAATAAAACAAATTTTGGGAAAAATTGAATTTTGAGCTAGAAAGCTGAAATTTTTTATATATGATCTTTGGCCCATAAAACTGCTTGGGACATAAAATTTTCAAAATCCGCCCACTGACACGCCCACAATTAAATAAAATATTTTTTTTGAAAAACCAAAATTTGAGCTAGGGAGCTGAAATTTTTAATATATACTCTCTAGGGGCCCTTTATGCTCATGTGTAAATATTTTCAAAATCCGCCTACTGACACGCCCACAATTTTTTTTTTTTTATTTTTGAAAGTCCAAAGTTTGAGCTAGGGAGCTGAAATTTATAGTATATACTCTCTAGGTGCCCTTTATGCTCATACTTAAATTTTTTTTTAAATCCGCCTACTGACACGCCCACAATTAAATAAAACAATTTTATTGAAAAACCAAAGTTTGAGCTAGGGAGCGTTTTTATTTACAAAAGCTTAGTTTTTTCGTTAAAATCCTTTAAATTTTTGTCACGCCCACTTATGAGATATAGGAATAAGAATAGGGTATCCAACAGTTCGCCCAAGCGGACTGTAGCCCGCCCCTATGTTTGTTATCTTATTTTTTCCGGGTAAGTCCGGGATTTTCAAGCTCAATAACTAGTTTCTTTCCGGCAGCCCTAAGTAGACATAAAAGCACTTGACGACTATGTCATTGAGTCGGAGAATAAGTAAGAATGCCTAAAAAGTAAGTTTAGGTAAAAAAAAATAGAGCTGGAAAGAGGCTATCAGGGTACAAGAAGTAAGCTTTTGGCCATAAAGCCACACATTAAACGTTTCTCATTCTCCTTCAAACTAAATTTCACCCAAAAATCACCTACAAAAGCCCACGTGAAAAAAAAACCTTTGGTTGTTTGTTAAAAACATCAACAATCCGCCCTCGCTGTAAAGAAAACCCCGATTTTCTTGCTGGTTACTTTGCAACTTGCTCAATGCTCGCAGATTCTCCCTGCAATCGAGCGTAGAATACTTCATGTAACCATGTGACCTAGACACAACATACTTGTCAAAGCTTTCAGGAATTTGTTCGAGCAGACAGACAATAAAATTTGTCCAGCACGCTTCAACAAAAAATTGAATGTTTTTATTTTTCCTCATACCTTCTTATTGCCCTTACATCCTTCAAAAGCCATAATGACGGTTGCGCATTTTAAAGAGTTGCGCATCCAGCTCTTTTGTCAAAAACGAGTGCATTTGGAATCGATGACACTTAAGTTCAATGGATTAGAATTAACCTTTTAAACCGTTCAATTCAAGTTGTTTTGGTTCCAAGTCTGCAACTTATCAATTAAATTTTCTTTCTCATATTCATATGTGATTTGCTATCTTAGTTCTGGTCAAATCCATTCTTTTTCTGATAACAGTACTCCTAGCTTCTCACAGCGGTTTCCTGATTCACGTCCCTATTTATCGGGCGTGGATTTGAAACGACAACGTATATATCAAGATTATTGAATTCCGTGTAACTGAAAAAAACACAATGCTATCTTCTGTCATTAAAGTGAAGCCCAAATTGTTTGTCAGCATCTATGAACAACACTTGCATCGCTGAAACCGAAAGACGCTGAAAATATCTAGGCTTACTTAGTCGAGGAAGGATTTATAAAGTTAGCCTTTTCTGATCTGAAAACGGTTGGTAAAGCGTGTGGTCATCCCAAGCTTAGGTAGAATGCGCATATCTGGACAACACCAAAACAAACACCCGTTGCGACAGGAGGCCCGCTAAGAGACAGACATACGGACCGACGACGTACGTATTGTTATTAAATTTCTAAAGCTAGCGCGCATTACTGATTTCGGAATTGGCCGGCCGATTAGAAAAACGCGTAGCTACAGCTATGATATTATTATGTTTCTCTATCTCCACACACAGATTTACAATCGGTCTAATCGGTCTTGCGAGCCTGGCCTACGCAGTCTAATCAAAGACCACGGTAGTGCCCAGGCAAGCTCTCTAACGATTTGGCACTACACCCTTATTTACAGGAACCAACTCAGACCAAACAAAACTATTTTCGCACTCGTCCGCTTCTACTGGGAAGCTTTTCCGCCCTACTCTATATCTTCTTCGCCTTAAACAAAAGAACTGGAAAAAGTCCATTGTGATGCTTTGAGAAGGGGCAGGTGGGTCACGCTGCCCGCTCCTAGAACCAGTTGCTTTTCTTAAAGAAATTGTTCAAAACCTAAGCGCGAAAAGTGTGTGCTCTCTTCCTTTTGAGCATCTGCCTTGCGACATTATCTGCCGGTTCATTTGCTAGTTAATTTGATATTTGTGAGTTTTAAAACTAAAACTACCTAAAAGTGAATTCAGAATAAAAAGAAAGCGAAAATTCTATCGTTTAATTACCATTTACATTTCGATACGAAGTAAGCTTCAAAAATACTTAATTTAAAAACTACTTTTAAAATGACAAAAGCAGCGCAGGAAATTGAAAATCGAAATATTTTCATGGATGAACCTCAAGTAAAGTTTTGGGAAATTTTTTGAATTTTCGAGTGTGGGAGGAGATTTTAATATTAAAAATCAAAGAATCTGCACAATAAAAAGAAGAAAATAGATTGGAAGAAATCATGTCAACTTATCAATTTCAAACTTTCAAAGATACCCAACCTAAAAATAGACTCACTTGAAGAACTGTACCCGTTCAAACAAGTCTTTAAAAACGTTACGGGATGTTGGCTTTGAAGTGTTGTATTCAGTAAATAAAGCAAGAAAAGCTCACCGGTCGCCGTGGAGGGATGAATACCTCACCAAAAGTGGCATATCCAGAAAAAAATTGGGGGGGGGACCTGTAAAATCTATCATTCACTTCTTTTCAATTTTAATTTTTTGTAGTCCTTTTAAGTTAATAAAATAAGTGAATCCAACATTTTTTTTTGTCCTCTAAGAAACTATAACTTGCGTAATCCATAAAATTGAACTTGTTGTGAACAAACTTTTATTAATTTGATATATTAATAATATAGGCAAGAAATAATAATGAACTTTGTTAATTTTTTATATAAGCAAGATTTCAAAACTTACGTTTGAATGTTAAAATAGTTAAACATAGTGTTTAATTATTGTTTTTTGGGAAAATCAAATTCATTCTCCTATTTGTTTTGTTGGCAATTTGTTCAACAACTTCCTCAGGATCCATATTGATTTCTCTGTGAATATTCATCTAGACGAGCGTCGGAAGTTATTGTCCCCAGCCAACTTTTTAACCTTCTTAGGACGGAAAATGTTCTCTCTGGCTCTGCTGACGTAACTGGAAGTACACACAGTACTTCTATACTTTATCCAACAAAAATGGTCAGTATAGGCCTTATAGAGCTTTTTTTTTACCAGTGGAATTGCCACTCAAATAAAAACCAAAGCACTGTCATACCAAGGAATTGTTGTTGTAATTTTCCTAAAATTCGCATACAACCCACCACAACCAGTCTCCCACACAGCCGAATGGGGAATGAGCATGATCATCTTGTGTTCGCTTGCTATTATCATCCACCAAAATAAGCAGTGTGTGTGACTGAAGCACATCAGAAGAGTATTACCATGTCTACAATGAAGCATATCATTAAAGGTTTCTCTATGGATTTTGTCAAAGAACTTTCGGTTTTGGTGCTTTTGAGACCGAATTATTGTGTGGGGTGTTGCCTTTCTGTTTTAATTTGATTGTATTCGTATTGTACAGCTGCACAAGTGCAGTTTTTTTATCATCTGTTTAGGTATATGACATTGCGTTGTGGTTATATAATTTTGTATTCTAATCGCCTGATTGTGTTTATAAGTCGGATTGTGTTTATAAGGCGGAAACGGTTGTTATCTAAATCGCTGATAGTGCATCTAAGCAATTGGTTTACTTTAATGTTTATATGAATAAAGGGAAACAACGCTACAAAGTCTCCAAAGGATCTAAGTGTAGAAAAGAAACAACAAATTGTTGATGCAACTGCAAAATTCTATGGCCTTTTTAAAAGTAAGTCGGAAGCCGTAGGAAATGCAGCGTTTTCTGTTACGGAACGACCTTTGTACAGGCTTTTAAGGAAAAAAGCAATCAAAGGCCACAATTCACCACCAAAGAAGAAAAATAAATCCGGTATCAAGAGCAAGGTCGATGATTTTGACAAATATGCCATTAGGCGGATAGTCCATCAGTTTTTTATGGATAATGACCTTCCAAAGCTAGACAAGATTTTATTGGAAGTACAAAAAATGCAAATATAACAAAAATAAGCAGATCAACTTTGCATACAATATTACAAAAAGATCTCGGACTTAAATTCGTCAAACGTCAGCGAAAGAATCTGTTGTTGGAAAGAAGTGACATTATTTCTTGGAATGATGAAATAAAAAAGTGGTTGAGGTCTAATGCGATAAGTTTCGAGGATGAAATGGCTCAAAATGCGGGACATAAAGTGCTTCGCTTGCCGCCTTATCACTGTGGCCTTCATCCAATAGAATTGGTTTGGGCTCAAGTGAAAGGGGTTGTAGCAAGCCAAAACAAGTCATTTAAAATGGCTGAAATAAGAGACTTACTAAAGACTTAATTACTCCTCGGATTAGTTGAGTAGTGATATTAGAAATTAGTATTTTATGTTTTACAATATTTATAATGAATAAATTGGATTACAGTGATATATTTTTCTTTTTGATTTTTTTTTGTGTTACGAAATTTAAATATTTTGTTGGTCTACTGGAGATACCCTTAAAAAAACACGCCTATTACTATCTTACCAGAAAAGGAAAAAGATAAACGGAATTTCTTTCGTTCAGCAATATTTTTATTTTAAATTGGAAGATGGTAACTCTAATAGAATTGCTCTCTGAGTAATGGCGAATTATCATACACACTACGTTAACCCTGTGAGAGCTTTAAAGAGGGAGCGATTTATGTAAGTCATTGCAACCAGACTGAGAGACAAACATTCTATCTTCTCTGTACTGACAATTTTTCTTGGACAAGTATAGTATCTTCCTTATATTTGGGAGTTGTATATTACAGCAAACGGGAAGAGAAGCTAAAGCTGTTGCTGGGATATTTTGTCCTCCCATGTTTGTTTCTATATCTAAATGTACATTATGATGAAATCACCTAAATAAATAATAACATGATGTTAGTGGCTTGAGCCCCTTAAGCCCCCAACCGCTATAGTTACATAGGTCCCTTACTAACCTATATTCGTAGGCGATCGACTTAACTAATAGGTACTTAAAGGCGGTTAACAACTGGAGGGTCTCTTCTAAGTTGTCCCTCTAAGACCATAGATATATCGGAATTTCAAGCCATAGCTTTAGAGGAGGAAGCGGAGAGAAACCAACTTTATACGCTTCAGGGAGGAGTTAGGGAAAACTCGTACGAAACTCAGGACGAGACAAAAGTTCGAGGTTCAAGATCTGAACAGTGCCATTACCAGCTGTTTTGAACTGACGAGCCCAGGAAACAAAAACCCTGGCAGAACACCAGTGCCCTGGTGGAACTCGGAACTGCGAAGAATCCGAAGAGAGGCTAGAAAACTTTCAAACAGGTCACTCAAGACTGATTTGGAGGAGGGGAATCTCTACCGATCGAAAGAGAAAGAATATAAGAGGTTAATTCGGGTATCGAAAAGCGAAAACTCTTAGTCATCTGCTGGAGTCTCTTTCTGTTAACCAGATAACAATTGGCTCACAAGCAGCCGCAATTACCAAGACTGGGATTGAGCCGAAACAAACAACACCACAGTGGTAACAGACAAGGCTATCAAATACGCTTTTGAGTTGTTTGACGGCTTCAAGTCACCTGATACGGACGGCATTTACGCAGCGGCGTAGACCTAAACTCCTTATCATTGAAGCGCCTACTCGTCTTTCTTAGGAAAACGAGTAAATTTAAACAGCAAAAGTGGTGTGTCTTCCTGACAGTACTGACAGTACTCTACAGGCCCGAAATCACGTGCGTGAACTTTCAAAATCCGCCCACTGACACGCAATCGCAAAAAGGAATTTATCGAACAAGTCAAAATTTGATTTAGAAAGTTGAAATTTGGATTATATTGTCTCTAGGTGCACAAAATATTCGTGTGTTAAGATTTTTTAGATGCGCGCACTATTAAAAAAAATATTTTATCGAAAAACCTAAGTTCAAGCTAGGAAGTTTAACTTTTAATATTTATACTCTTTAGGAGCCCGGAATGCTCATTCATAAAGATTTTTAACGTCCGCCTACTGGGGTGGCAGTTTGTTGAAGAAATGATTGGAAATGAAAGTCCTTTTGTTCGCAAAATATTAAGACAAAGTTGTTTTAAACAATTTCTGCATACAAAGTTTTCTGCCATGCCCACTTTTTAGGGGCTTGTTTACAAAAACT
The DNA here is from genome assembly GCA_949715645.1 of Portevinia maculata. Taxonomy (NCBI): domain Eukaryota; kingdom Metazoa; phylum Arthropoda; class Insecta; order Diptera; family Syrphidae; genus Portevinia; species Portevinia maculata. The sequence continues at coordinate 66,752,340 of OX454525.1, read as the reverse complement.
TTGTTTTTTCGTTTAAATTCCTAAATGTTGTATAACAAAATTATCTTAATAAAATCCTTCAAAGCGATTCACCTGTACTTGGATTTTTACCACGTATACTTTAAGCGGGATGTATTCCTATCCCCCGAATGTGGTGTCCAACAGTTCGATCATGCGGACCGCAACCATTTGCTATATTTTTGTTTTCTTGTTGAAATTTTTATAGGCAACATTTTTCCGTATGTAAAAAAAATTTGATTGGTATATATTCCTTCGATTTTTAGGTTGGTTAATTGAAAAAAAAAAGTCGTAGGAATTCCGGTCAAGTGAACATTTACAAGTGAAAAGTGGTGTTTTGTATTCATGCACACGCATTGCACGTTATACTTCTTTGCCGTGATATTTATGGGAAGATGTATATAATTGCTGAAAATGTATACCAATAGAATAACATGTATACCACGTAAGAAAATAATTGATAAAACTTCAATTTATTGAAAATAAGCTGGTGCTTCTAAGAACATCTTGGAAAAACATCTTTTTTTTCGGTTTTGGATTCTTATATCAGTCTGATTCCGCAACACATGCAACCCCTCAATAGCCGCCATCATCATGTCTATAAAACTTGCCGGAATTCGAAACCGACCTGATTCCGTTATTGATATTTTGGGTTCCGAAATCCGATAAATTGCGAAGTGGAGTACAATATCCGTCTGCTTTCGCCGGACACACAATCCCTCAATAACTGTCATCATTGTGTCAACAAAATTTGTCGGATTTCGGAACCCAATTGCTTCGATTATCGAAATTTTGGGTTCCGAAATCTGATAATGGTGAAGTGGGTTTCGATATCTGACGGCTTCCGTTGCAATGCTTCCGTTACTAAGCTTCCGTTACAATTAAAATGTATCCCTCAATCCGCCAAAAGAGGAAGGTATATACATATAATGCACAATATCAGCACCAATTATTTAATTGGTAATATAAATGCATTTTTCTTGCATGTCAATGATGCCATGCAATATGTTGCCATATAGCAAACTGAGTTTATTCTGGAAACGAGTTTTCTATCAAATATAAGCAGCGAGATCTAATTCTGTTTAAACGGTACATTGTGTAATACAAGCCATATTATGCCTTTTATCAGCAAATTCTTGGCTCAGCAAGTCATTCGCTAATTGCACTTTAAATTTGTTCTTCCCTTCGGAGCCTTGAAACTGTTAAAATAATAAACAATTTACCTCAGCCTTAAATCACTTTACCTTACGTCATTGTTGATAATTTATCATTAAATAGTGCGGGCAATTGGAATTCATTTTCAAAATTGATGAAGATTGAACTTTCATATAATAAAGTACCTATTATCGGTAACGGTCCATTGTACTACTAGGCAGAAATCCTCCTTTTGGTGTAGAGGCATGTGAATGGGTGGCGTATGTTGTTGTTCCCCATGGGGATTTAACCTGCACCGCACGCACACTAACCTCTACACCGTCGCCACCCTTCTTGTATACTTAGTTACTTACGACTCTATAATAAATTCAAAATGATAATTTTTTCCAATTTAATATTATTCGTGTTTCGAATATTTAAAAATACTTATTCATTCTCCAGTCCATTATAATTCTACACTTTTCACTTTACATCTATAATTAAAGAAAATAAATTCGCATTTCCAATTAAAGTTGAGTACCTAGATACGGATGTATCTCATAAATCTCCCACCTATGTTACCCGCTTCTTGAACTCGGTTGTAATTTATTGTGTATATAATTCGAAAGTACCTACATACTATAACCATAAAGAATGACGATGGCAAAAAAATCGAATGGAAACATAGAAGATACACTTTTTGATTGGAATATGAGTATCGTGGGACAAATTAAATGAAAAAAATTAATGTCATTACTATTCTGTAAAGAAAGCGACTACAAGTGGACAAAGGGAGGGAGTATCTATTGCACGATGCTGATTTAATACTCAAGAATCCCTAGCCTTACAGATGTATAATACATAACATGATGCGCGCTGTATATTTCCTTGCTATCCACTTCGCTAGTTGTTTGGTATCTCCTACTTCGAGTTCAAAATTCGAAGCAATAGCTGTTAGCAGATTTACGATTTTCACGAAATTGCATCGATAAAGGTAACGAATGGCGAACAATGAAACACAATGAGATACAAAATAAAAAAGGAAAAAATGATCGAACAGGTGAAGCAAAAAACGTTTCTGACGAAAAGGTAAATCGATTCGCAACTTTATACTAAACGAGATTGTATTTTAGGCAAAAGGGGTGGCAAGGTGCACATTACCCTATTCGGTTGATTGTTTTTTTGAATTTCAAAACGAGAGATACGACACAATAAGAGCAGAGGAGTGGCGCGTCTTGAAATTAATACCGAACTCATGCAATTCGGAACTCAAAAAGGATCGCTTTTTCGATATTCAAGATTCGAAACTCAGTAATAGGAACTTGGCTTTTATGTGAAAATACAGCTTTCAGTTGTTTGTTTATCTTTTCTATTTGTTCATTGATGGCATTAAAAAACATTGTTCATTCAATTAGGATACACAGCGTTGGAAGATGGTATATTGGTTATTCGATATCAAGCACCCAATCGGGGAGAGGAAATTAATTTGTTTTTATAATGCGAATTTACAGCTTTTGCCTTTGGTAAAGGTGTTTTGTTCATTCGAATTCTATAGGGGTAGATGGATACATGCTCGTAATGCCTTTTTATTGACGAATACAGGAGAACTCGCAATTATGCAGCAAAATGAATAAAATCGTGACTACCAAAGAAAGTTAATTTGCGACATTATTGCTCATTTCATTGCAATAAAGTATGCAGTCTGTATTAGTACGCTTTGGTTTATTTGAAGCCTAAAAAGGTTCACCCTCGACTTCAATTGGAAAATCTGAGAGGTATTTCGTGACAACCCAATAGGGAAATGGGAATTCAACCTGTTAACAATACTGGCAATACCGCGCCTTAAGCGCCATTTGGCACCACTTAAATGAAAAAATTAAACGATACTTCTCTTCCACCATCTTTTTATATTAACTTTTCTTTTGGGTTAAGAGGTCATTCATTGTACCGCATGGTACCTAAAACTTATACTAAAGTAAATAAAAACTCTAAAAAACACTAAACGTAAGTAATTAGAAAAAAAACATTGTTAAGTTAAGAAACAAATAAACATTTATAGGAAATTAAAGCCCTTCGGGAAACAGAAGTAATTGAGGTTGTTTCATTCTCGAGGCTAAAGATTTCGCCATTATCCAAAGGAGTACCAACACAACCTTTAGTTCTTACTTTTTACTTTATGTATTCTTTTATTTTATCTATTGTTGTTCTGATTAAATAAAACTGTATTTGTTTCCACTCTTTGTACTTATTATAAGTTAAATCTTTGTATAATTAGGTTTCTCAAATCAAAATAATCTAAATCTAAAAATCTCGCTCAGTAGTCTAAAGTACCAACGATTTATTGCCGAAACAAACCAAATTAGATGAGAGAACAAATTCGATTGAGTAAATCTTTCTCAAGAAATTCTAAAATCCATATTTTGCAATCTTTTTGTTTAAAAAAAAATTCTTTCACTTCATATTTAGGCAAATAAGCGTCGATGAGGATGAGATCGAAGTCGATATTAGTTTTCATACGCGATATAGGTACTATGAATGTAAAAATTGTTCGTACGTTTCTGAACGTTACGTTAGTACGCAAATACACACATAAACACATACACCGTTCCACAGGTTTACGAACAGGTAGTTTCTTGATTTAATTATACGAAATTTTTTAAATCCTTTGTTAATATGTGAAAAACCTAGAAAGAAGGCTATATTATGTTTATGTAGTAAAAAAAATGTGATTATACAGATAAATTCAATTTTTATTATGCTTTTGCCAATACGGTCATAAAATTAGTAATTTTTTCATTCCACCTGTTTACGAACAGTAATTTAATCTACCTGTTATCATATCTTAAATCAAATATAAAAACATTAAGAGTACCAGGGACCTTAGTTCAAAACATAGTTTCATAAAAACAACAACTATGGGTAAAAGAAATTTATTAACCAAGGAAGAAATAGGCCAAATCTATTCATTTTATAGCCGGTAAGAATAGAAGAGGACCAAGTATTATTCATAGAGTCGAAAGTGGCATACCGTTGTCTTTTCAGATGAAAAAAATTTCAATTTGGATGGACCTGATGGTTATAATTATCATTTCCATGATTGCGAACCTTGATTTTCAAAGCTCAAGAATAAGAGCGAATACGTACAAATCTATACTGGAAAAAACTTTCCCTCACCTGAAATGTTTGGTGAACAACGATTGATTTTCCAACAGGACAATATACCGATACATACCGCAAAAAAATATTCAAAACTTGAATTCAGAGTCAAAATGTAGACTTACTGGCATGGCCGCCATATTCACCGGACCTTAACATTATGGAAAACTTATGGCTTTCAAAAAAGGTCTACGAAGGAGGAAACCAATACTTCAACTTCACCCCTTATTCAAAATTCAACCAATTATTTTCTGCTCATTTTAATAAAATTCGATAAAAATATACTTTTTACACTTCCAAATTAAATTTTTACTAACCTATGTCCGCTATTCAAATGACTAGAAAAAATGCGTGCATTTTTGCATGGTATAGGAAAAAAGAGTAAAACTACCGTTATGTGCCTCTTATCAAATTGAAATTTCGCTTGCTTTTTACTATTATTGTACCTGTCTGCTGAATGCATTTTCTTTTCCCATTGGTGCAAAAAATACAACAAAAATTGTATTTCTAAAACATAACTAAGGTGCGGCTATTCAATTGAGCCACACTGTTATATTTTGTACTCAAGGGAAATATAGGGTTCAACATAATATGGAAACCGAAAGGCTACAGTCCGATTGGATTCCATTTCTCTATTCCTATCCAACGAAGTGTGTGTTGGGCTGGGCATTTTTTTTGAAAAGATTTTATTTTTGCTAACAAAATTACAAAATTTGAATAGATATATGGTCAAAAGGCCAACAAAAGTGTGTGTGTGCAAAAAACTTTGTTTGGGCAATATGTAAGAAGGATATTTTCTTCATATTTGGTATATAATGTTTTTAACGTTTTTTTTACGGAATTAAGCGATAAACAAAGTTTTTGTCAAAAACGTCCACAAAAAAGTGGGTGGAACAAAGTAACTTATGTGAATTGCTTAGAAGACTTTGTTAGCATTCTTTCCAAAGAACACGACCTTCATTTTCATCAACTTTTTCAATAGGTTGTTTTGTTTTAAATACTGAGCGTATCAGTTTGCGGATTTGAAAGGCTTTACACGTTATCTTTTCAGGGGGCTAAAGATTATTTGCGTTCCAAATTTCTTATTAAGTAATTTTTAGTTGTCTACAGCCAATAAACGATGGGTATAACCTAAGAATAATAAAAAAATTAAATTGTTATTAATAATGGATATCAATTTGTTACAGCGATATTGAAGCCGAAGAAGAAAAAGATCAATTTTTTAAGAAGGAATGTATTATGTTCAAATGTAAACATAATAATAGTTTTCAAAAATAATGTACTTTGCATTTATCAATCCATGGTCTATCTTATGCTTAGCTTTCTTGTATACTTTTTTTTCCTTCTTTTTTTTCTTTTTTTTTTAATAAAAAAGGAAATCCAAATCCCAGAGCACTCAGACTCGGTAACGGTCCATTGTACTACTAGGCAGAAATCCTCCTTTTGGTGTAGAGGCATGTGAATGGGTGGCGTATGTTGTTGTTCCCCATGGGGATTGAACCTGCACCGCACGCACACTAACCTCTACACCGTCGCCACTCTTCTTGTATACTTAGTTACTTACGGCTTGTGAAGAGTCTCTGCCACTGTAGCCTTTCACACTCTACCATCCCGGGACAACGGGAGGCATCATTTCTGTTGTCCAGGCCAAGCGTTCTGGCTTCCGGGATAGCTCGGTCTTTGAAACATAAGTTCGTTATTTCTTGCCGTCTCGATCCTGGGTGCTGAGAATCAAAGACAGATCCAAGTATCAGACAAAAAATTGTCCGTTCGTCAGAGGCGATTATCAGCCTTCTCTTCCTGCCACGTCTAGTACTCAATGGCAGTGTATTTGATCTTCGGGTTAGGAGTCTTGAACCCAATTACTTAAACTGTGGAATAAAAGCTGTCCAAGTTTTGCTATATTACAAAAAAAAACTAAAGAAATGTAACTCAATTTACAGAAGCAGACTTTGCCATATTAAGTAAGTGGTTATGTCAAGTTACGCCCGAGTTCGCTGTTACACCAAAAATAAGATAAATAAGCCAGTCATTCAGTTTAATCTGAGCTACAGACAAAGTATTCCATATTGCCGATAATTTATAGTCCCATGACTTCCAAAATATTTGATAACACAAAAACAATTGCCTTTTCCATAACTGTTAACAACTTGGACAATACGACTTTTTTTCCTTTTTTGGGAACCGCTTGAATGTGAGCGGCTTGGCAAAAAGGAGGAAAAATCCTTTGAGAGTGGGTACGACAGATTAAAAAGCTTAAAAGTATAAAACAGGTGCCAGTTCTGGTGCTGAGTTTTTTTATTACTTTGGCAGGTATTCTATGCGATTAGACAGCCCTTCTGTACTCGGGAATTTATTGGTGGTTGCATTTGCCTGGGATTCACAGGTGAGTTTTCTGCACACATAGGTATTTGCAAAAGTATCACAAAGCTCATTCCAATCAGTCCTAATTGCATTTCATATCGATCGTGGTGATGCCCTCTAACCGGTGCAGATAGACAGTGTATTGCTGTAATTAAAGAATAGTCTGAGCTTGCCGAGAAATTTTATTTGATAGTGGGTATTTAAAAGAAGATGAAGATGCACCTTAGAGAAGATGGCAACAAATTCGGTCAGCCCCCCTAGTTAGAGAAGATGGCAACAAATTCGGTCAAATTCCGTAACAATGTTTTCAAAAAAGTCTGTGACCGCACATTTTACAGAGATTTGATACATTATCTTTCTACTGAAACATTTTCTTGTATGGCAAATAATAAATAACTATGAATGATGAGAAGAATTTATCGAAGGAAAACACGAAAAAAAACCTTAATTTGAAAAAAATAAAAACAAATATATAAATAAATAGACAAATAAATAAATAACGAGATAAATAAATAAATAAATAAATAAATAAATAAATAAATAAGTAAATAAATAAATAAATAAATATATGAATAAATAAGTAAATAATTGATAAATAACTAGTAAATGATAGCAAACGCAATAAATGTTTACCCAGAAATATCAGAGATTAAACATTTAGCTGGTTTATGAGAGAATTCTCAGAACTTGCACAGCTGTTATTAAAGTTAGTAGTAAGTTTTTGAATCCTATGGAAAATCAATTCAACATTCGCCCTTCTGTGGAGATCTAGGGTTGAAATTTTAAAGGGCAGATTTAACATAATTTTTAAAATTTTGTTTTGTATACCTGCAAGTTCTTTAAATAGCATCTTGCGGCAGTACCCCATATTTGGCACCTGTAAAATATGATAGCCTGGAAATACTGTATAAATTACTAGCTGTCCCGTGCTCGCCTTGCTTCGCCAGTCTGCAACTTCTCAAATTTAAAACAAAATACTTGCTGATAAGAACTGATAAAGAAAACGTTGAGAGTGTCCCTACTCATTATATGGATTGGATATACTCTAAGTGTGACTCCCTCTCAATCTCATACATACATATATATACATTTCATACCCTATCTTTCTCAATCCCGTGGCCATGCGCCATAAAAAAAAACAACACAAACTGCAAAAGGTGCATAAAAAAAAAGAAAGAAAAAGCACATTGCACAAAAGGTACAGGTAGAAATGAGAAACAGATTTGTGCCGCACACACACACACACATTTTCCTCCACTGAACGCTGGGAAAATCCAACGATCCAGCTTCAATCGAACATTTTACTTTTTTGAATTGTATAAAATTTATAGTTTAATGCTTATTGTTCAACTTCAGGATAACCTACAAAGATGATTTATATCTTAGAATCTTTGTACATAATTGAACTTTATATTAAAACAAATCCTATTTCATTTGGATGAGTCATTCCAAAGCTAGGAGCTAGAAAGCATTCGAGAGTTACAATTTTTCTTAGATATCAGCTTAACCGGCCCTTACACGGTCAATCGAATGACGTGAATCACTAGCATGTGTTTGTGAAAATGTATCTGTATGAGTCACACACATTTGGTGAAGCCTGATTGACGAAAATCAAAGCAAATTTGATTTTGCATGATGATCGTTATGCCGATTGATACGTGTAAGGGTTGGATTGACGTAATTACTTCATTGTGTTTTGTGTCGCGGAAGCGAAAACATGTGCGGACAACTGAAGGACGATGAAGACCGAGCTTTTGTATCGGAATTAATTGAAACCTATCGGTCATTACCGAGTTTATGGGATGTAAAAGGAAAAGATTATTGCGACCGAAACAAAAAAATGCAAGATTATGAAGTTTTACTGCAAAAGTATAAAGAAAAGTATCCTGGTGCACAAAAAGCGGATGTCACCAGAAAAATAAATACGTTGAGAACGAATTTTCGGCGCGAGGTAAAACGTTTAAATGAATTAAACAAAAGCGGATCCGGTGTTGATAATTGCAGTGAACCAACTCTTTGGTATTTTAATGAAATTAGTTTCATTAAAGACATCGAATATCCGTGTGTATCTCGCAGTAAAATTCAAGAATGTATTGCAAGAGCAATATATGCAATACATTCGTCCGTTTCCTTCATCGCACATCCGTACACCACGAAAACTCGCAAAAAATAAAAATTTGACGTCAATCGATTGAACTGTGTAAGGGGTAGCGTCAATCCACACATACACGACGCATGATGTTAAGCGATTGACCGTGTAAGGGACGCTTTAGATCTCCGCTTCTGGACAGCGGATTTCATTTAAATCGGTTCAGTAGTTTTGGCGTTAAAGCGAGACAGACAGACCGAGTTACTTTCACAATTATAATATTAGTATGGATTATCTTATTGTCTTTTGTGAGTGAATATTTTCTATTGATGAAAGGGTAAAGCATCTTAATTGCAATACCCATTTTCCTTAACGCATTTTAAATATGTTTATCAATTGTTAGTTTTGTATCAAGGTGAACCCCGAGATACTTTATTGATTGCTCCCATGGTATCGTGCTACCATTTATTTAAATCTGTCTGCTGCGAAGATAGCAAGCTTTTCTTTTTCGTGCGAAAAAGATGGCTTGCGTCTTCCTAACTTTCAGCTTAATTTTCCATTTGTTATAATATTTTTCAAGTATTTCAATCGCATATTTTAGATTGGTCTCAATGTTGACAGCAAATACATGCGACGCAAATACCGCAATTTCATCGGCAAAAATGGCTGCTTCACATTGCGGAAGACTTGGAAAATCGGAAGTATACATATTGAATAGGGTTGAACCTAAAACTGAGTCTTGGGGCACACCAGAAACTAAAAATAACATGTTAGAAACACCACAATTTACTTGCACCTGAAAACATCTACTGGATAAGAAACTCTGAACAATTTTACAAAAATACAAAGGAAACTCGAAGTGTACCATTTTATATATTATTCTATTGCGCCATACAGAATCATGCCCGTTGACTGACCACGTGAACGATTGTCGAAAACATGGTTACAAATTCTTTTTACCTTGTGTGAAGTGCTGTGAAAGCTTCGAAAACGGAATTGTACATCAGGAAAAATATCTTTATCTGAAACAATTTTTAAAATGCGTTGCTTAAGGATTTTTTTCCATAAACCTTACTTACGTTGCTTAGTAGGCTTATTGGCCTGTAGCTTTCAGAGATATCTCGGGCTTTTCCAGCTTTAAGAACAGGGACAACCAAGGCTTTTTTCCAACATTGAGGAAAGTATTGGCATTTTAAACATGCATTGATAACGAATGTTAGATAGGTATTTAATTAACCAACGACCATACCAACCACGTCGAATTAATTGGTTCTCGTCAGATCATCGTAATTAAACGACGTTGGACCTTTTGTTAGTACGTAGATGGGGAACCGTTTGAGAACAACCGCGTGTCGTTGGCCAGTCCCATCTACAGAGCTGAGGTATATAATACATACGTGGTATCAGATTGGACCTAAATTGGTCTAAGTGTGTCGGCTTCTACCGACAGCCCCCTAATTCTAACCTAACCTAGATATTTAATTCTACCCTGAGGAAGTTGTTTTAAGTATGCATTTTGAACTTTGTCTAGTCCTCCTACTTTTCGGGTTTGCAGGCTGCTGACTACATCACTACCGTTTTCTTCAGCTACTAATGCATTAGAAGCAGTCAATTCATTTGACATGTTAAATCTGTCGATTGTGTCCCCAACAAAGTTCATTTGTTACAAACTCACCCAAATGTTGAGAGACTAGGTGATTTTTTGAAAAATTTGTGCCGAGTAAGTTTGCTTTCTCAACATCTGTAAAATATGTCTTGGAAGAATCTTTTAGGAAAACCAACGACCATACCACGTCGAGTTAATCGGTTCTCGTCAGATCACCGTAATTAAACGACGTTGGGCGCGGTTAGTACGTAGATGGGGGACCGTTTGAGAACAACCGCGTGTCGTTGGCCAGTCCCATCTACACAGTTGAGGTAGATAATATACGTGGTATCACAATGGACCTAAATTGGTCTAAGTGTGTCGGCTTCCGCCGACAGCCACATAAACCTATCTTTTAGGAATGGTATCTTTCGGTTTTCGTTTTTTACTACCTTGACGATATTCCAGAAGGGCTTGGCATTTTTGTCAAGGACGCTCAATTTTCCGTTCCATTCTTCGTTCCGATGCACCAGTATTTGGTCAGCGATGAGTTTATTAAAATGCGATGCCATTGTTCGAGAAAAAGGTTGACTTTTACTTACTTACTTACCAATTTTTTCGATTAATGTTTCTTATTTTTATAAGTTCTAAAATATGAACTTTAAGTTTTTTTTAAGTACCTTTTTTCCCCCGTTTGGGAATGCTTTTATCAACTGAAGAAAGAACAACTTGCGTAAAATGTTGAAAAATGGAGTAAACATCATCCTTACAAGACACTCTTTCAAGATCTGTTCAACTATTTTGAAGGTTTCTTTTTATCTTTGATTTTAACGCTTTTCAATTAGCATTTTTCAAATCTAGGAAACATTGAACTTTTTTTTTGCCCAGCCAAGAAAGGTTACAAGTAACAGGATTATGATCAGAACTGAGGGCACTAACAAATAATTGGTGTTATATTTGAAAAAAATTTGGCCTTGCCTTATGTTACGGCACCATCTAAAAGCACAAACCATTGAGTAAGCATTCATCAAATTATTTAATAGGAATTCATTTTCACAATAACATGCGTATTTTCCCTTAAGCGTTATTTGTGGATAGTATCTTCTTGCGATACCTACTTTGACCAGGTCCCTCAAGTGTGTTATTGCGTTTTCCAGCCCAATTTAACGCACAATGACTCACCGAATAAATGAATTTCATAAAGACAATAATCCTACGTTTATTCAAACACATATCCTTTGAGGAAAAACAGTAAAACAAACAAAAAAATACAATTTTTGCTCTACTTAAACTAAATGATTTTAAACCAGGCCAACAAACACATCGCACCATGGGACAAACGGTGCTACCATTGATGGATGGTGCCGATGTCGATTATGATGGCGAACGCAAAATAAACATCATTAATCTAAATTTGTTCGAAATGTTCTAATAAAAATTAATAGAAATTAATTCCCTTTTAACTTTGTCACTTTGCAGCGGGAGCAAAATGGATAGGCGTCAATACATTAATACATGACTCCATGGACATATTGCCAACACGGGCGACATGGCACGTTCAGATTCTGATCAATGAAATTAAAAATCACACAGTAAAACTTAATGTGCTGCGCTCATATCCTGCATAGGAATGACTGAGCATCTGCACCATACGTTCATTTATTTACTTAATCGTTTATTAGCAGTTAGCCTTAACAAACTGTCAGTCCAACGTATGTTAAATTAATTTTCGACTTATATACATTATATGTACGTGAACAAACAATTTTCATAAATTAAAAGCCATCTATTATGCTTACCCGTGCCTCCGGGACGAAGAATGCGAAGGATGTTATCATGGGGATGATGTCTATTATCAATGTACAATGTACATACACCCCAGCAGCAGCCTTAGAGGGAATCTCAATAAATCACATGATTGCTGAGTTTTTGGTAACAATTTACACATTTCTCGATTCTGAGATAAAAGCATATTCTTCATATAAATGAAAGAGCACAAACCATGGATGCATAAGGATACAAAATTTCAGGTTTCAAGACAATTTGTGATGTTATTAAATGCAAACAATTCCCGCCTGGAAAATTATTGTTTAACATCAGCAGGAAATGATCTTGCTTCGTGTGCTCCCATTTTCCGGTCAAGGCAATTCTTTATTGTTGGTCGTCGAATTGTGTGGAAGAGATAAACATAAATGGGGAATGTCGAATGGATATGCAAATCTAGGCCAAAGGCCACTCATTGGTCCAAGGATTGTGAATACAGATCTTAAATTAAGGTACGAGTACGAGAATCGTACGCTGAAATACGAGATTAAGAAAGCCAAAGAACAGCTGAAAAGGTCCCTTTGAATGAGAGTCAGATCCGGCGGAAGGCTTCTTATCAATACAACGAAAAATTCGAGAAGCTTCTAATAACAATCGTACTATTGACTTTGTGTCAGATTTTCGCAGGGATGGAACAGTGAAAAGGCTGAAAGGTAAAACAATCGCGAAATATCGCGAAGTTCTGAGGAAAACCATGGAAATGCCATTAAAAACGCATTCATTATTCCATTCCAAAGATATAGCAGCAGATTAGATTAGATTAGATTACTAGAGGGAGGTGGTATACTGTAGCCAGATCACTGCGGCCGCTTGTGGGCATATTGTGATATCCTCCATTTAGAGCTCGTCCGTAATGCCGCAATTTTTTAGGAAGGCGGCTAGTTCTTTGGGAGAGCTGGCAGCTATGCCTGCTGCTTCAAGGTAGAATTTATCTAGATAGCGACGACGCGTATTGATTAAGCAATTGCAGTCACATAATATGTGTTCTGCTGTTTCAACGTCTTCGTTGCATAATCTGCAGGTGTTGTCCCGTGTTATGCCCATAGTCATAAGGTGTTTATTGACACGGCAATGCCCTGTGAGGAAGCCTGTGACTAGCCGAATCTGACTCCTACTTAGTTGTAGTAGTTGTTTCGTTTTTTTGTGGGAGCTGTTTGGCATAAAGTTTTTAGCTTGCCTGTTTCCTTCGGTTTCCCTCCAGAATTGGAGCTTCTTTTCCTCAAGCCAAGTTTTAATGCAACTTTTAATGGTACTTATTGATAGCCCGCAGAATGGTCTTGGCATCATGAATGGGGATGCGGATCCTGTTCTGGCTACTTCGTCTGCTTTTTCATTGCCTTCTTATCCACTGTGTCCAGGCACCCACATTAACTGCGCTTTATTTGTGGTGCCCAGTAGTTGTAGGAGTTGAAGACAATCCCAGACCAGTTTTGATGCAATTTCAAAGGCGTTAATCGCGAGTAGGGCCGCTCTGCTGTCGGAGAGAATGTAGATGTTTTTGTTTTTAACACGCCTGTTTAGATTCTCCCGAATGCATAGCTCTATCGCGTAGATTTCCGCCTGGAATACGGTGCTGCTAGTGTCCATACTAGCGTATAGGCACGTTTGGGTGCAGGGGCGGTATACTCCTGCTCCAACTCCTTCTTTTGTTTTTAATCCATCTGTGTACCATACATGAGAGTCTTTATCAAAAGTGGGTTTATTCTGTTCCCAGTTAAGACGGTCTGGGAAGGTAACCCTGAAGTTGTGTCTGAAGTTGTATCTTGGTAGACATTTGTCTGTTAGGTGTATTCCAAGTAGTTCGTGTTCTCTGAGTTCCCTTAGTACCGCAGAGTGAGCTATATTGGAATTTGATTCATCTTCTGTGATGAGCGTATAGGCGTTTGCCATTGCTTCTTTCATGAGTTCTAGGTGAAGTAGGGGGATGTTTAAAATAATTTCAAGTGCAGCTGTTGGTGCAATTTTCATTGCACCTGTTGCACAGACACAGGCTAGTCGCTGAATTTTGTTGAGCTTTGCCTGTGCCGACCTCTGCGTTGCTTTGTGCCACCAGACAGCGGCTGCATACGTGATGATAGGTCTTGTAATTGCCATATACATCCATAGTGTCATTTTGGGGTTGAGATATAGCAGTAAGTCAGCACAAACACATCTGTTAACTTATATTTGTTATTAATAAATGTCGGTTAACTTTGACTAACGTGTGGTAACGATTGGATAACTTAACTGACCTAATTCGGCTTATAAGAAGCGAATAACTTTCGCCCATTCCCAGATTATAGTTCATGGATTCGCCAATTGAGACGAAGCACATGCATGCGTGAAAACATTGAGAAGATGAAATTGAACTCTCATCCCATATTGGGCATATTACACTTTAATACTGCGTTTTGTCCAAAGTAGTACCATATTATTTGAACGGAATACACAGAAACGAGATATACTCGATACTCCATTTTTGAATATAATTTGGCGAAGTTTTCCCGTGCTTTAAGTGATAAGGAGCGAATACTTTTAATTAGAATATGGGATTTATTATTTCAACTATTTTTCACGTCTTTAAAAGCATGACATTGCCGTCTGCCGATTGACATATTTCTATTTTTAATATTTTTGTTCCTTTAAATTTATAATTTATAAGTTCTCCGTCATTGCGATAGTTTAGTGCAGTTTTTCAATAGAGTGGAAACATTTATTTCATTCACAGAAGTTGATTTCTTGGATAAATAATCCATTCCAAGGAAATGTCGCCTTGTCTCCCGCCGGGTTGGGCATCTACCCACGAAATGAAAAACGTCCTCCCACCCGGCTTTATTTCTACCACATAGGACCGTTAGATCTCTTCTATGTGGCATACGATTTTATTGCAGCAATTCTGGTCGAAACTTCACCATCATCGAAAACACCTCTATACCTACAAAAACTACAAAAAAAAGGAAGTAACACCCGCGGGCCTTATCTATTCTTTTAAGTGGCTGTTTGAAGCATGTTTTAATTCACGTATTAAATTCATCTATTAAAAATTGTCTATATATTGTACCTTGTTATTCCTATTTTCATTTCATTTCCCCGCTCAGTACCATAATTATTTTATCTGCTGTGAGCCTAATTCTATTCAAGTATCTACATCTAAATTCCTTGAGCACTGGGCGTCTGTCGAGGAAATGTCTAATCGTGTCCACCTCTTTTAGGTTACATAGAGACCACGATATTGTGCAATTTGTTTTGAAAATGTTTCCATTAAGCAGTATAAAGTCCGGCCGCGCCAGGTGATTTTGTTTTGTCTGTTTGTGTCAGTGCAATAGCTGTATGTTCTAACATAGTCCAGATATTTGTATAGTCTTACTTAAATGTTTAAAGTATTCCTAACGTTTTCTTGATTTTTTCAAATCTTCACACTTTTCCAGCTCGACAGCGATGGTATTCTTGGTTATATATCACATTTGGCGATTTTACGTGTAAATATGTCCATCCTCCATCCCGGTTTCTCATGCAAGCACGTAATTGAGGGTGAAATCGGGCGGTTTTAGTATCCTTTAACGAAAAAACCCTTGAATTTGTAATCCTCTTCGAAGCAATAGTTGTTTTTTTTTATCTGCATGCTCTTTCCAAAAGCTTCCATTTAATTATTAGCGATATATCCTTTTTTTAAAAAAAATATTCTTTCCATGTGGCATTGATACAGCTTTGGCTGCAGAGTTCCCACTCTTCATGTGACTTATAAACGACATTTCTGGCATCAGAACTTACCCAAATATTTATATTCCGAAGATATTTTCCTTTCTTGGCCGTTTCCAGAGTTTCGCGTTAGACGCTTTTATGGCGCGGCGATTAAAGAATAGGAGAAATTGGTTGGTCTTAAAGTTAATGAGGACAAGACTAAATAAAGGGTTTTTCAATAAGAGCGCTACAAAAATAAAACAAAAACGGTTTTGGATATCAATGAAATTCTTTATTCCTGTGAAAGTTCGATGCCATTATGTATGGAACTCGATTTCTTTTGCATGCCCACCACGGGCACGCTTGCAGAAGTCCAGACGCTGAACCCAATTTTCGACGGTTTTCAAGCATAAATCGGCCGATACTGCTGCAATTTCACGTTCGATATTCGTACGAAGTTCATCAATCGTCGCCGGCTTATTGGCATAGACCATAGACTTGACGTAGCCACAGGAAATAGTCTAACGGCGTCAAATCGCATGACCGAGGCGGCCAAGCGACTGGATCATTTCGTGAGATAACACGGTTTCCAAACTTGGTTTCCAATAAATTGATTGTGGCATTCGCTGTGTGGCTTGTGGCCACACAGCGAATAATTAATAATTAATAATTTCGACTCGTTGTTGGCTCGTATATCTTTTCATCATGAAATGGCAAACCTTACTGAAGAGAAATGTCAAAAGAGCGGCAAGAAATTCGGCGTCGTTTGCTGTCCCTGTCGCTCTACTTTTGTAGCGTCCCTGTTGAAAAACCCTTTACATGCTATAAACAAGCAAACATCTGTCCACCGCCTAGGACAAACCGTCACTATTGATACCAGTTACTTCGAGGTAGTTTAGGAGTTCATATACGTGGGAGTGAACAACACCTCCACGAACGACACCTTAGTTAGTATCCGACGGAAAATTACTTTGGAAACCGCTGCTACCTCGGTTTGGCTAAACAAATGGCTTCAAAACTCCTCACTCGAAGGACAAATTGCATGATCTATCGAACCTTAATCTTGCCAGTACTTCCTCATGGTGCCGAGTGTTGGATGATAAGAAGGAAAGAGGAGTTTATATTGGGTTCATTTAAAAGAAAAATAGGGCGGATGAAGAAAAATCTCTAATAAAATTTGTTAGCAAGTTACACTTTGAGCGCGAATTATCTTCTGGAGCTCGAGTTTGTTGCCATCTTGTACGCGCTTTTCGTTTTGTCTTGACCATATCTATTATTTCCTGCGGGTATTTGACGCAGTTATAGTCGGACAATTTTCGCTGGTAAGAAGTGTTATTCCATGCGGCACTTTGTACGGTATCGACGAAGTGGTCGACCGCGACTTCTATTTCATAAGGCGTCTTAAGCGATTCACCCAGTTCCGTATTGTCTTGGACATCTTTTTTGAAGCCTTCCCAGTTTGTTTTGCTGTTTGTTAGCCTTGGCGGTTTTTTATTTTTTATACGTGCCTCGGTTGTTATTAAAATGACCGGAGAATGATCAGAGGTAAGATCAAAACTTTCTTCAACTTTAACACGATTGGCGGGTAGCCCTTTTGTGATAAAGAGGTCAATCGAATCTGGTATTTTAGCAACATCGGTCGGCCAGCATGTTGGTTTTCCTGTCGAATGAAAATCGCAGTTGTTCTGCATACACACTTCGGAAAGCATTCTCCCTTTCCGTGATATGCATCTACAAGGTGGCGCAAAAATAACCTTCCGATGTTTTTTGGCTGTAATTTAAAAAAAAAATGAAAAACTTTGATTCTTCTTGTGGATTATTTTTATTTGGTCTTTTAATTTTTTTTACATCAAGTCGAGAATATGATGTCATGTAAATGGCCGCCGCCACAGTTGATTGTCATTTGAGCCCTTTTTATGGCATTTTCCATCACTTTGCCCAAAACTTCCGGCGATAGGTCCTCACATTGTTGACGGATATTGTCTTTAAGAGCTGCAAGAGTCTGAGGCTTGTTGACATAAACCCGCGACTTCAAAAAGCCCCACAAAAAGAAGTCTGGAGCGGTCAAATCAGGCGATCTTGCTGGCCAGTGCAAATCGCCAAAACGGGAGATTAGGCGCCCGGGAAATGCATCCTTCAGCATATCGGTTGTGGCACGTGCAGTGCGTGCCGTTGCACCGTCCTGTTGGAACCACATGTTTTCCAATCCCAATTCATCAAGTTGCGGCAAAAAGAACTCGTTGATCATTGCTCTGTAGCGCTCACCATTCACAGTAACCGTTTGACCCGCGACGTCTTCGAAGAAAAAAGGTCCGATGACTCCTCCAGCGAAAACAGCACACCATACAGTGACTTTGAGCGGGTGTAATGGCTCTTCGTGGGTTACACGCGGATTTTCAGTGCCCCAGAAGCGTAAATTTTGCTTATTTACGTACCCGCTAAGATGGAAATGGGCCTCAGCACTCATGATTATTTTTGATGAAAAATCATCTTCCTCTTGGTGGTGATTAAGGATGGCTTGAGCGTAAGTTATACGCGATTGGCGGTCAGCAACTAACAGCTGATGCACCGTCTGGACTTTGTACGGAAACATCCTCAAATCTTGTACCAAAATTCGCTGTAAAGACCGTCGACTGATACCCATTTGCGTGGCACGTCGTCTGGTCGATGTCGACGGCGCTTCAATGACATCTTCGGCTACAGCAGCAATATTCTCTGCAGAACGGCTACTCCGGGGTCTGCCACGCCTGGCAGCATCTCGTGTTGTGCCAGTCTCTTCGAGGCGAGCGGCAAAACGTCGCAGTGTTTCACCAGTAGGCCTTGGACGGGTAGGAAATCTGCGACGAAATTCCCGTTGTGCCAAAGTCACCGACCGATTATTGCTCAAATAAAAAGTCACCAATATTCCGCGTTCTGGAGCAGTGTAGCGTAACATTGTTTATTAACGTGTATTTCGCATGTGTTTACTACACAAATGTTAAAACAGAACTGACATTAGGGGCCAATCGCAAAATTTATAGCATTTTCTGATAGGAGGATTACTTTTGCGCCACCTTGTAGATCCCCAGAAACTATGTTTGGCGTTAAAATCACCGCCAATTATAAAATGTATAATCATTTTTCTCTATCTTGCATCGTGGTGGGCACTAGATAGAAAATAATTTAAAAAGGGCATGTCTATAATGGCGCTGCGCAGAGCTCACTTGCATTGTTTTGAGTTCTAACTTTAAATCGATTGATTGGCCGATACACTCCTTTATATATAGGAATGCTCCGCCTCCAGCTTTATTCGACGGGTGGACGGCGTGGTAATCCATATAATCTTTGATCTTTAAGTTCGATTTTTCCTCCACATGAGTTTCTGATATCAAGCATACATCGATATCTTTTTCCCGTAGAAGCAATTCAAAAGTTCTCCGAGTTTTTGCCAAAGACCGTTGGCATTCCATGTTAGTAATTTAAACTTTCGATTCCTGTTCTTAATAAGGTGTAAGAATTGTCACTCTTGCGAATATTATTTTCGAGCTTAAATAGCCTATCGCCAATAAGCTTAGGTATTTGTTTTACTTTGAATAACCGAGAAAACGTTAGAAACAGGGTCTATTGGATTATTTGTGGGGGCGTTTTCCGCTGGTTCAGCTTGGGCGTATGTTGGCACGTTTGTTCTTTTAAGTATGTACCATGTTTGGTCCCGATGTGGTTTCTGTTGCCCGTTTTTATACCCTATTCTAGGGGTATATTAATTTTGACGCATAGTTTGTAACATACCTTAATATTGCCCATAGACCCCTAAAAGTTACTATATTTATGATCAGCATCGATAGTAATGTCGACCTAGCCATGTCCGTCCGTCCGTCCGTCCGTCCGTCGGCAAAAATTAGGCCTTTAAACTGGACCTAGAGAGCTGAAATTTTAACCATATACTCTCTAGGGTCCCGAAATAATCAAGTTTACGAATTTTTGAAATACGCCCACAGACACGCCCACAAACTCAAAAAAACAAAATTTTGGAAAAAATCTAATTTTGAGCTAGAAAGCTGAATTTTTTTATATATGATCTATGACTCCTAAAACTGCTCGGGATAAATTTTTTTCAAAATCCGCCCACTGACACGCCCACAAATAAATAAAACAATATTTTTGAAAATCCAAAGTGCGAGCTAGGGAGCTGAAATTTATAATATATACTCTCTATGGGCCCTTTATGCTCATGTGTAAATATTTTCCAAATCCGCCCACTGGCACGCCCACAGTTTTTTTTTTTTTTTTTTTTTAAAATTCAAAGTGAGCTAGGGAGCTGAAATTTATAATATATACTCTCTAGGGGCCCTTTATGCTCATGTGTTAATTTTTTTTAAATCCGCCTACTGATACGCCCACAATTAAATAAAACAATTTTATTGAAACACCCAAGTTTGAGCTAGGGAGCGTTTTTTTTGATAAAATCCTTTAAATGTTATATAACAAAATATGTAAAGCGTTCTTAACAATTCAACCATACTTAGACTTTTGTCACGCCCACTTATGAGGGATAGGAATAAGAATAGGGTATCCAACAGTTCGCCCAAGCGGACTGTAGCCCGTCCCTATGTTTCTTTATAATATTTGGGTTTATCTTTTTTTTGCCGGTTTCGATTTGTGGAGTAGCGGAGATAAGCTTAGGCTTATTTTGTTGCTTCTGTGGCTTCATGAATTGCGTTCGTCTTTTTTGGAGCTCCTTAGCAAACTACAAATGAGAGAAAAGTAATATCCCAGTGATCCTGCATTAAGCTAACAAACAGCTTTGTTTATTAAAATTGTACCTTCGCTATGGGTCATTAAATGTAACTTTCCAAATGCTTAAAGATTTGTTTAAACCCGGTACTGTCGCCATATCAGTACTAATTGCTTATTCATGAAATAATTGGAAAACAGTCAATACTGAATAGCCCATCATAATATCTATATAGTGTTAGCATAAATCTACTTTACTGCATCATCCAATTTAATATTCGATAGAAGCAATCGTTGATCTCTAATAATTATTCTGTGACTCTGAAATGTCATTCGAAATGCGCAAACCTTTTGTCTCAGTCCTAATTGGACAAGCATAATGAAACCCTTAATGAGAACATAACTTTCATGGTTAGCAAAAGGCCAAACGCATTCCTTTCACAATCTATAATGCTCGTACAATTATGGCATAATCCTCTTTAGCAGAAATACTCAAAGCCGGCCGGCGTCTTCAATGAAATTTGTCTAACAATTGTGGTAGTGCAGCACACAGAACCAGTAAACCGAGAGAATAATTGTTTCAATTTGAAGGAACGCAATCTGTTGACCAACACAACATATCCAGCTCTGCCAGCATTGGTATATGTTAACACACAGGATGTGCGTTGGATACCAATCGAGCAACAAAAGGAAGGGGAGAAATAATTTCCCGAAATTCCAACTTGGATTGCTTCAAATACTTTATTAGAGGAATGCTCGTCCTGTCTCCTTGGAATACGTTTAGGCGCATAAATGTCTACACGGCAACGATCACACTGACATGGTTACCAGGCGAGCGAAGTGCATAACTTGAAAACACACGACCAAATATAAAGGAAAATTCCACAAGGATATCTTTCCGTTTGCGTGGGTAGCTTCGGGACAGAGCCGTGAGCGGGCGTGCAAGGACCAGCGGCGGCAGCCAAGTTTCGAAATGGCTGCTGCACTTTTTCCATTGAACTTATTGAGTGTGTTCAAAAGAATTTTCCACTCAACTTCAATTTTTTATAACTTGCGTACGATAAAGGGGTTAATCTGTAATTATTAGCGTACCCTCATAGTGTAAGAAACGCAAAGCAGGCAATGTTGTTAGTTCATTGCTGGTTCATTGCCTGTTTTTAGGTGCTACTTACTACACGTTTGAAAGAATAGTAGGATGAAAGGATAGAAGTTTGCTGCTTTTGTAGGGTTTTGTTATAATTGCTTTAGTATTCAATTTTTAAGAAAATGACTCTGGTCGGAATTCGAACGCGCGAACTGCAATCACTTAGTGAATGCACACCATCGAAAAATTGCCAACCGCAATGTAATATACATTTAATTTATTTAACACTAGAAACTCCTTATATCCACTTAAACCAATTTTATTAATAACTTGTTCAGTTCCTCCTACCAACCACAAAAGTATCCTTTTTCGTTGGTGTCGCTATCTCTACTCTCCACAATAATTGTTCTTTCCCTACCCCTCTGTACAGTCCAGTGTTGTCGTTGTGCTTTGTTACAAGTGTAACCGTGATAATCGATTTGTAGTGGCAAATATTCTTGTTACATTTATATTAATATTATTACTTGCTTGTCCGATTCTACTATTATGCTGGCATACATTTCATCACCAGCTTGCCATTTGAATATTTTTGTAGCCAATAGCGTTGCCAAAATTCAGAATCTTTCAGGCAGATTTGAATATAAATACTTTCGAAGTTATCACAATCCAACAGACTTTCACTTGGCATGTCCGCCTGAGTTTAAGTAAACCTGATTGGTGCTTTCATGGACCCAGATTTCTTATAAATGCCGTTGCCTCTTGGACCAATTTAGGAATGCCTACAACTGATGAAATTCCTGAGAGGCGTTCATCAAAGGTATGTCTCACAGCTTTAACAACTGAAGATATTATATCGCAAGGCAAATTTGCGAAAGACTTTGCTTACGCTGGTACAATTCGGGAAAAAAAAGCGTTGTGTGACACAGCCAAAAAATAAATTCCCACAGTGCCAATGCGAATGTCAGTGCAAAAAAAATCCCACAGCATTGGGTATTCCATCGTGCCTCATCCTACTGCAACCCTGCTGCTTTTACTTGGTTATTTCAGGTGGCGTACAATTTTCGTTTGTGTACTTGCTATGTTTGGGCAGAGGCCGCATCTGATTGATAGCATATCGTGTTGGTGTTGATTTTGTTGGTGGACCAAAGCAAATTACAGTACGAGCATAACATCTGCAGTAAATTGTTTTGCAAATCCAAGGTAGCATTGGAGTTTGTGTTTTTATTTATGTTTGTCTTTTATAATGTATACAAATGTTGTAGTGGATGTGAGCAACATTCGTGGTTTAAGGAAACTTTTTTTTCATTATGCGCCCATGTTTCCAGAAAAAAATAGCTGTCTTGCCACTAATTGAAACGGTGCAGGGAAATAAGTCCACGGGAACTAAGTCCACTGAGGGACTTAGTTCCCACTTAGTGGGAAATAAAACCACTTTCGCGAAGTGGACTTAGTTCCCATGTTAAGTGGGAACTAAGTCCACTTTTTTATGGGAACTTAGTCCACATTCAAATATAAGAAGAGGGAACTAACATCCAACATTTAGAATTAAACAAAAAACTGTAAAGTGCAGTTAGTTATCACACTCTTTAAGCAAAGTCTTAAGCTTATCATGGTGACATAAAGCCAAAGTTTCAAAACCGTACCTAGCACCTACTCCAAATCAAACAGTGACCCCAAGCAGGGGGGTTGCAGGGGGCAGCATGCCCCCCATATGCATTACACTATTTATGGAATCTACTTGCAATTTCGTAACTAATCTCATAAACAGTGCAATGCATATGGGGGGGGCATGCAGCCCCCCTGCAAGACAACCATGATTCCAGTAACGTCGTCAACAACAGGTGATAACAATAGAGTGATTGTCAGTTTATAATATGTGCACAGTGTTGCCGAAAGTACTCCCATAGGAGTATTGTAATACTTTCAACACCTCCGTACTCCCGTGCTCCTCCTTTCACATTCGTACTCCTATTTTTTTAACCTAAAATATCTTACACTTGCAGCAAAGTGTAATGTCAACCTAAATAATTCACTTAAAATTTAATGCAAATTTAGCAGCACTTTTATCTTCCAAACTGTCGTCAAAAAGGGAATTTACCTCTTTCTTGTTTGGTTTTGTTTTTCGTTGGTTTCATCTTTCAAGCATTTTCATCTTTCAGTTCGGTATTTATTTTATTGTTACCTGAGATTGTATTTTGTTGGTCGTTTTTTGTTTGAACTCAGTGAATTTGTATATATAGTACAATAAAATGAAAACGATTGTTAAATTTATACTTGCAATATTGTAATTCTTGTTAGAATAATTCAAAGTAAACTAGTATTATACATATTTAGTAAATTGGATTCCTTTGAGGCGGTAAAGGCAAAAAAAACTCTAAATGTGTGTTGTGTTGCTGGAGGTTCTAAAACAAATGAGTCTGCTGCTGTTCCTAAATATTTAGCACCAAAATCACCTGCTGCAAGAGCCAACGATATTCAAATACTGAAAAAAGTATTTGCTGTTGAAGTTTATGCACCGACCAAATCAAAATCATTAAAGGCCGAAAAGTTCCACCAGCTAATGTCAATGTGTCTTTTGTTGCTGGTAAAAACCTAAGGAGTATGCTGCTGTTCCTGCAAATTCGGTTCCTGAATCCCCTACCGAAAGAACCGACGATATTGAGTTTTCTGATGCTGAATAAGTTGATACACCTGCTTTAGAAATAGCAGAGTTTTGGTCAGAGATATGTTTCCTAAAAAATGCACTTAATGAAACACTTTTCCCTCTGGCAAGGGATTTTGTAAGTGCTCTGTTCAGTATTCCGCAGAGCAGCGCAGCGGCAGAACGAGTTTTTTCCCAACTGTTTCTCATTAACCCTTTCATGGCCGATGTTGCCTATAGGCAACATTGTACGTCTTATCTTCTAAGTCCCGTAATTTTAATTTTTTTTGCTAACGGCTTTTCTCACACGACAGATTGCTATGTTGTGAGGCATATAAGTGCATTTCATGACATTAGCATTGCAAGTGATCAGTTGCTAGCTGCTTTTCGTTGTGACTATACAAGTGTTAACAAATTTGCAGAAAGTGATTTTGCAAAAATTTGAAAAAAAGTCAAAACTAAATAAATTTTTCATAACAAGTGAATTTTATTCTTAAAGCAGGTAAAATAATGAGATAAAAAAATTAAATTGAAAAAAAGCTTTTAGTTTGAACTCAGTAATTTTCCAAACACAATGTTGCCTATAGGCAACATTGGTCCATGATGTTCATATTTTATGTACAGCTTTTTTTGAATTAGAAATGCGTCCGAAAGGTTTGACCCAATTGGAAATTAATAAAATAGTAGAATTCGATTGGAATGATTCCGCGGACGAAGATGATCAAGAAGAGGAAGAGGACGATGGTGTAAATTTGGAGAATGTCATAGAAGAAACCATTCAAAATGTAATCGACAAAGACGAGGAAATTGACATAAATTTACCGGAAAGTGTTATTGTCGGAGAAGAAGAGGCGGACGATGAGAGCTTAGCAGAACAAACTGTGCAGTAGTTTTTTGAAAAAATCAACATGGACAGTTTGAGGTGGAGGAGCATAGGCATGAACAATAGCGATACTACTTGGAAAAATGAAATAGTTTGCGGAGAAGTCAAAGATCCCATCAACTATTTTAACCACTTCATTCATGATGCAATAATACGTATGATCTGCGATGAAACAAATGCATATGCGTTGCAAACCAAGAGTGTAGAATTAAAAAGCGAAACGACCGAGATTAGACGATTCTTGGGGGTTCTACTTTATTTAGGTGTAATAAATATTCCCCATATGCGGATTGCTTGGGCGTCTAATTTTAAGCTATCAGCTGTAGCACAATTTTTATCCCGTAACCGCTTTGAGAAACTAAAACAATTCTTCCACATTAATGATAATTCTCAACAACCCCAAAGGGGAGAACCTAATTTTGATAAACTATATAAAATACGTCCATTATTGGAGGAATTGAAACAAAAATGCAACGAAATAGACCAGGAGAAATATCAAAGCGTTGATAAACAAACGATTACTTATAAAGGCAATTGTGTTTTGACGTAGATAATCAAATACCATGAAATAATTTTTAATTTTTATTAGGACGCCACAGTCTGAAACAATACCTGCCCAAAAAGCCTCACAAGTGTTTCAAAATGTTCACCAGAGCTGGCGTGTCAGGTATTATTTATGACTTTAGTCTCTACGTTGGAGAAGGAAAGTGCCCATCCTTTGGATTAGGGATATCGTCAGATATTGTTTTGCATTTAGCCTCTAATATTCTGCAAATAAAAATTTTAAATTATTTTTCGATAATTGGTTCTCGTTCTCTACCATAAGCCTAATGATTGCGTTGAAAGAAAAAGGCATCTTAGCAGTTGGAACAATTCGAAGCAATCGGTTAAAAAATTGTCATCTAACTAATGAAAAAGGACGAGGATCGTACGTTCAAATATGAGAAAACACATAACATAATTGCCTGTCGCTGGTTCGACAACAAAAGCGTTCAACTGCTTTCCAATTATATCGCTCAAAATCCAATATCTGAATGCAAACGGTGGTGTCGTAAGGAGAGGAAGTTTACAAACATACCTCGGCCAGCCATTGTTGAATGTTACAATAAACATCTGGGAGGGGTTGATCTTGCTGACATGTTGTTGGAGCTGTACAAAATCAACCACCGTTCAAAAAAATGGTATATGCGCATTGTTTACTGGTGCATCAACACAGCGGTAGTCAACAGCTGACATAAAAAATGCAAGCGGCGAAACGAAGCATATGCCACTGATAAATTTTCAATTGGAAATAGCAAACGAGCTACTAAACACATCTAAAAGCGTACCAACAAATCCACGCAAAAGAGGTCGTCCAGCATCACTTCTTTCAAACATGCAATCACGTCCATCGTCACCAGCGTCTTCATCTCAAGCTCCATCATCACTAGAAGTTTCGTCAGCTCCATCATCACCCTGTATATCAATTTCGAATAAACGATCCTACATAGCGGAACCTCCAAAAGCCATGCGTCTTGACCAAACCAGTCACTGGATTGAATGGGGAGCAAAAGGCAGGTGTAGGTTATGCCACACTGGTTTTCCGCGCTCAAAGTGCACTAAATGTCAAGTCTTTTTATGCTGTAATTCACAAAAAAATTGATTTGTGTCATATCACACTTAATTTGTGACAAAAATGAATAAAAAGAAATAAAAGTTTCTATATACATACGCGTTTAAAAATGTACCTCCATGGTCCGATGTTGCCTATAGGCAACATCTCGTAACGGTCAAACCAGGAAACATACAACTTTTTTGTTTATATCAGTTCATATTTAAAGCTCAACCAACAAAAAAATGTCCTCAAAATAATTTTAGCACCGCCTAAATTAATTCGGGCATGAAAGGGTTAAAGATTAAAAACGGAACAGATTGGAGGTAAATATATCAAATGCAAATCAATGAAGCATACTTAAATAAAGTTGGAGAAAAATTGTGTACACACTTATTTTTGAAGACTAAAAATTGTTTGTACTACTATTTTTTCAAAATACTCCCCCATTTTTGGTCCGGCTGGGCGAACTGTTGGATACCCTATTCTTATTCCTATCCCTCATAAGTGGGCGTAACAAAAGTCTTAGCATGGTTGAATTGTTAGGAACGCTCTACATACGAGTATTTTGTTATACAAGATATAAAGGATTTTATCGAAAAAACAAAGCTTTTGTAAATAAAAACGCTCCCTAGCTCAAACTTTGGTTTTTCAATAAAATTGCTTATTTAATTGTGAACATGTCAGTAAGCGGATTAAAAAATGTACGCATGAGTAGTAAGTAAGTAAGTAAGTAAGTAAGTAAGAAATTCATTTATTTAATATTTTCTTATTACATAAGTTACAAGTTAGAATGAATTTTAAAGCTATGGCTTAGCCGTCAGCTTGGTTAGCAAAATGCTTATACATGTACCTACATTTGTAACTTTAACAATATAGTTATTTTTTTAATAAACTTATCAATCATAATACTCTGTTATTAATAGCGACATGTATTTGTAGATGGATTTAATATAATAAAATAACTTTTTCTAATCACACTCGTTCAGAATTTGTATTGTCTCCTGCATGGTAAGGAATTTTTTTCCGAAGTAAGCTAGTCTCTGTGGTTTGCAGATTGGACAAACACTAATAATGTGAAAGCAGTCTTCTTTCGCTTTTAAGTTGCAAATATTACAAAACTGGTTGAAGCTTCCATTATATGGACTGCCATTTAAACCAATCAACTCACACCTTGTTTTGAAAATAAGAGATATTTCACTATAGTTGAGTGAGTCATTGAAATAGTTCTTATCCTTTAGATTGAAGTTCAGGTGAGAGTACAATACTCTGCTATCTGATTCACGAGCTTTCTCTATAAATCGAACACGAATAGCATCTTCATTTTTATTTATTATTCGATAAAGTTGGTTCTTTAAGTTGTCCAGGTTGTTTAGATCGAATGAAATAGTTTCTCCACACGCGTTTCCAATTCTTAACCATCTTGACACCCACCAGTGCTTGTTTCTTAATTCATAAGATAGCATTTTTTTGGTTATTCGGGAGTCTGGATACGAACCTATTTTAATGATGTAATCCGCTTGCGATTTGAGAGTGCTTGTAAAAAGCATTGGAAGACCCGTTTCCAAATAGATTGTGTAGTTCGGCGATTTCATTGGTAAGTTGAATAATTTTTTCAAGAAGTTCCTGTGGAATTTCTCGATTACTTCGTACTCGTCTGATCCCCAAACTTGAGAGGCGTCATAAAGAGTTGATTTAACAACTGAATCAAATATTCTGTATTTCGTTGAGAGGAGAATCCGCTTGTTTGCAAAAACATTTTTCCATGATAGATTCACTAAGCTTTGGGAAGACTTGGCTTTATCCGTTAGATGTTTACCAAATTCTAGGGTTGGGTTCAGTTTCACTCCTAAATATTTGAGTTCCTTCACAATCTCTAATCGGCTTCCATTATAAAACCATCTATTTCCACTTTGCACTCGTGGTGAACGGGAAAAGACCATAATTGTAGGTTTTTCGGTGTTGATGGTTAGTCCCCATTTTTTGCAGTAGCTGGCTAGACGATTTATCATCAATTGGAGATTTTCAGGAGATTCAGAGAGTAGAACAAGATCATCGGCATATAACAAGACATTGACCACGGTATTAGCAATTCGTACTCCACCAGGCAAATCTTTTTCTATGTCGTTTATAAATAGAGAAAACAATAAGGCACTAAGAGGACATCCTTGCTTTACACCAGTCTGTGTTTTAAACCATTCTGAGAAATCCTTTCCATCCCAGACTGCTGCACTTGTTTCGGCATACTTTTTTTTAATGGTCTTAAGAAATTTTGTAGAGATACCCAACTGAGACAGTTTATAGAATAGTGCGGTTCGGCTAACAAGATCAAAAGCTGCCTTGAAATCCACAAAAAAGCTATACATTTTCTTGTTTCTGGCTTGAAAGGCTCTTATAATCGCAGATAATGTGAATATTTGGTCAACGGTTGAAAGTTTTTTCTGAATCCAGCTTGACGCTCTGTCAGAATATTTTTTTCATCTACCCATTTTTCTAATCGTCCTACAAGTATGCCACAAAATATCTTGGCTGACACATTCATGAATGAGATTCCCTTGGAGTTTTCTACGTTTTCTAGTGAACCCTTTTAGTGGATGGGGAATATTACGGACTTCTTAAACGATGAAGGGATGTCTGCGCTCGAGAACACACTGTTGAAGAGAACTTTCAAATAGTTGATTAGGGTTGGACTAGCATTTTTGTAGAATTCGTATGGAATCCCATCTTCGCCTCGCGCCTTTCCATTTTTGGATTTCATGATAACAGCATTAATTTCGTCAGTTGTTACCTCACCATCTAGGGAATCGTCGAAAATGAGGGGGTCCGCATACGAGAAAGAAAGGTTTGAGTTATCCAGTAGAAGATGTTTAAAATATATGGATAGATCATCAGCAGATACTCCTGTACCTATTTGATAAACTGTACCATTAATCTCCCTTGCTATTCTCCAGAAGTCCTTCGAAGACTTGGTTTGACTAAGTAAGAGAGCTTGCTGATTATCGAAGTCAGTTTTCTTAGCTAGGCATAGATTTTTGTAGTGGGTATTCACTTGGTTATACCACTTTTTAACATCAGGGTCATTACAGGTTCTCCAGACACGCAAAAGGGCAAATGATTTCTTCCTAGCATTTATGCATTCTCTATCAAACCATTTTTGTTTAAGTGGTGACCTTATAT
Source organism: Portevinia maculata (assembly GCA_949715645.1). Lineage (NCBI taxonomy): Eukaryota > Metazoa > Arthropoda > Insecta > Diptera > Syrphidae > Portevinia > Portevinia maculata. The sequence continues at coordinate 66,722,442 of OX454525.1, read as the reverse complement.
TTGAAATGTCGTTTGATGCAGCACTTCTTATATAACAAGTTATTTGGTTTGCGAGTGTTTCTGTTTCTTCAGGTATCGAATTATTTGCTGAGAGCAAGCTGTCTAATAACCTGTGGTAGATATTTGTTTTTTCGGATTTCCATTTAAGTCTTGGTAGCAGGGGCAGGTTTTTGTGATATGAGGGTGTTTCACCATCAACTTCAACCACGATTGGCATGTGATCCGAAAAAGTTTTGTATTGTACCTCAAATTTTTTTAATTTTCCCAGTCCAGTCGTTGTTAACAGCACAAACATCAATAACTGAATTGCCTTGCCCTCCGACAAATGTGTAATGCCCTTCTCTATCACCTTCGGTACAGCCGTTAACACAATAAGATCATACATTTGGAGCAGCTCTAGTACATCTGTTCCATTTTTATTGCAGACTATGTCTTTAGATACCCTATTGGTACAGCATATACTAGGGTTTGTTACAGTTTGCACTATAGTGGTTTGTGAGTTACTTATTCTCGAATTCCAATCTCCAATCAGCATAACGCTTTTGCTAGCTAAACATGACATTGTATTACACAGCCTCTCAAAGTCGTGAGTCCATTTGTTGCAGTTTATATATGATGGAACGATATATGTATTATTATTTTGTGTCACACATTTTACTACGGTAGTTCCTTCAAATTCATCAAAATCGTAAGTTTTTAAATGTGATTTTTTTATCCCGTACAGGCTTCCTCCACTTGCACGCCCCTTTATGTAGGTTTTACTTGCTTCGCTCCAAATTAACTTAAAGCCATCGAAATATTTATTAAAATTACTTAAATTATCACTTGTTAAATGTGTTTCAAAAAAAAAGAAAATTTCAAAGTTCTTAACATAGTTAAAAAAATCTACAAATAATAATTTATTACTTAATCCAGATATATTGTAAGATAAAATATTTGCAGAGATAAATTTGTTTGAGCTGACGACGCTTAATTCTCAGTTTTGTATGACACTACTACCATCCGGACCTTCGGTGTAAAGTGTCATCACTGGTGCATCTGGTTTGGGCCATTCACGCTGACGTCTGTTTGACAACATAGTTTCGTTGACAGCATTAAAATTGAGTTTTCCGTAGATATTCTGTAGTTCGTTTTCTCCGTTTGTGTTATTATATTTAAGTTTGTTATTATTATCTAAATAAAATGTTCTATTACCAATTAATAAATTGTTGTTTTTAATCAATACAATGTACGCATGAGTATAAAGGGACCCTAGAAAGTATATATTATAAATTTCAGCTCCCTAGCTCAAACTTTGGATTTTCAAAAAAAAAAAAAATTTAAATTGTGGGCGTGTCAGTAGGCGGATTTTGAAAATATTTACACATGAGCGTAAAGGGGTATATATTATTAATTTTAGCTCCCTAGCTCAAACTTTGGTTTTTCAATAAAATTGTTTTATTTCATTGTGGGCGTGTCAGTGGGCGGATTTTAAAAATTGTATCTCCCGAGCAGTACATAGAACATTTATAAAAAATTTCAGCTTTCTAGCTCAAAATTCGATTTTTTCGAAATATTTGTTTTTTTGAGTTTGTGGACATGTCTGTGGGCGGATTTCAAAGATTCTTAAACTTGATTATTTCGGAACCCTAGAAAGTATATGGTTTAAATTTCAGATCTCTAGGTCCAGTTTAAAGGCCTAATTTTTGCGGACAGATGGACGGACGGACGGACGGACGGACGGACATGGCTAGATCGACAGTACTAACGATGCTGATCATAAATATAGTAACTTATAGGGGTCTACGGGCAATATGTTACAAACTATGCGTCAAAATTAATATACCCTTAGAATAGGGTATAAAAATTGACAAATGAAACAAGATTATACAATTATCGTTTATCCAGAGCGCAAAGAGTGGTTGAATGCGCATTTGGTATGATTACCAAAATTGATCCTCGTTGTGTGTATCTTTTCACTTCGTGCAGTACTACCTGCTTTGCTTTTTTTAATGGTTTATGGCTGGTTTTACTGATTATTTTTTTTATTGATTACACCTAATTATGAACCTCTACAATTGCCCTTCAGTCGAAAATATGAAAATAAATGCTTCTTCTTTGCTTTGATTTCGCTAAAAATCTATATAGTAGTTCGGGCTAGTAACAATAAAAATGATTTGACTCATTATTTGCTAGTGTTTATGGTGTTTGGTCACACTGGCTTTGCAATAAGGTTGGGTAAGCGGTGCTTACGTTTTTGCATAATGTATTTTCAAAGGCGTATTGACTTGAATTCTTGTCAGTCGTGCGATGACGCGTGTTAGTTCTCATAGCAAACAAAAAAAAAGAGTGTACGTGTTTTTTAAAAGATAAAGTTCAACTGTTTTTTAATTTAAAAATATTGTAAGACAAAATGGGAAAACATACTTTGAAGTGTTTGGCCTGCCGACGTTGAATTGCAGTTACAACCACCCAAAAAGAAGGTCAATGTGAAAAACATTTTCAAAACCGAATCTGACTTTAAAACTATTGATTTCGGTAGCGAAAATGCGTTTTATTATTTTGCAGGATACATTTAAAAAAAACCTCAAAACCTCGCGGAAGATAATAAGAAGAAGAAGCATATAGATAATATGACGTTGCCAGTTATTTTTTAAAATGTCCAGTTTTCAAACGAAACTTGCATTTAAGTAGATTAAGGATATTTTTCCGCTGACAGCTCGTTTTAGAGGAGAAACTGTCTCTACAAGCGAGTTTCAATAGTAGATCCATGCCTTACTGGCGACTTTTTCCTTCCCCTCTGTGTGACTATGGCTGGGAACCAAGAGGAGAGTGATGTAGAAGTGTCCGCTTAGACAAGTGATCGCGTCTTTACATTGTGCGACTAATTTGGATGGTATCGAGTGTGAGTCGAGAGCTTTCAGAATTGTTTGGCTATCAATAAAGATGGCAACATCTCTCGTGGTTATTTGGAAAAGGGTGAGTATACTACAAGCATCCCTGATCGCTAGATTTTATGCCTTGAATACATTAGAGGAAGTCGGGTGTCGGAATGATTTGGATATGTTCAGTTTCGCTGAGAAGACACCCGTGCCGACTACGCATTCCATTTTCGGGCTAAAACTCGCTACCTGGTGGCTCGGTGGGAACGCTTAATTGTTCCATTCCATTCTGGATGGTAAATAGACTTGAGCGGCTTTGATAAGGTTGCAGATAAGTGGCAATCGCAGCAAGGTCGACGGGTAGCAGGTCAAGCACCTTACTGTGACCGAAGGGTTTAGGTGATCAGAACCCACATTGCCTGAGCCTAACTACGCTGCGAGATGCAGTAAATCTGATGTGAAGGTGGAGAGCGAGGAGTTTAGTGATGTTGTAGGCTTTAGGGCAGGTAGAAAATAGGATAATGTAGTAGAAAGATGATAAAATACATATTTGAGGTTAAGTTTTATAGAAAAAAATAAAGTTTGGGTTTGCTGAATTTTTCATGAGATAGCACTGCAGAAATACTTTTTCACACGAGACGGACTTTCACCATCAAACTTTCCACAAAAGGATACAATTCCTACGAATTTTCCGACACTGGTCTAAAGCGATGAATCTCACCCAGTTAAAGTGTACTTAATTCGATTGTGCACCTGAGACTCTGTTCTAGAGCACTTTCCTATGATTCGTTTGAAAACATAGCTTCATCCAATTAAGACCAGCAAATCAACTTAGCGTAAGGAGCTTACCATACGCATAAAGAACATACACGATACCGAAAAAGCTAATTTGGAGCAGTTACTTACTCGTGTTATTATGATCGCATTATGCTCGCACCTAAGCTCATAACGAAAACAAAGAAGTAATTTTACGTCAACAAAATCGCATAAACGAAATGTTTAATGTCCTTTCATCACATTTATTTGCCTGATGCGTTTTGCCATTCCTACAATTTCCGCACATTAACCTATTAGGAGCTGTACACGTTTATGTGTTTGCAAACAAGGAAAGCGGAAATAAAACAGAGAATAATTCACAACCCTACCGTGCTGTTTAAGGGCTCATAATAATGTAGGCACATAAGTAGGCGCGCTATACACACATGTTCATAACAACTGATGTGAATAACATCCTTGGCCGACAGTATTCTTCAGTGTAATTAAAGAGGAAGAATTCATATTCGCGCATGTTGTTAGACTTTTCTTGTAATTTTATATTGAAAAAAACGGAAAATACTACCTATACTATTCGTGCATTCGTAGCTAGCTTTTAGCCCATGCTCTGATTTTCCACCCTCATCTTACTGCCACCATAATCATTTCCAGTAGTCATTTTTTGCCAGCAAACAGTGAAAGTTCTAATAGGAACGACGAAGGTGGTTGAAAGGCAAAGGAAAGAACAAACGAATGATGTTCTACTGTTCCAATTAAGAAAGGCGAACAGAAAAAAGGACGAACAATGGGTACAAGGATATCACCATCATAACGAATGTTAATGAGAAATGACTTGATTTTGTTCTTTTAATGCTGCCATTTGTAATTCTTTTTTGTGCTTTCTCAGCGCAAAAAAAGGGCTTTGTTTATCCATTATTTTTTTGTATTTTGCTGTTGTTGTTTTTGTAGTTTTGTCAACGGTGCCATTTACTTAGTTGTGAGTTTGATTGTGTCCAGAACTACATGCTTTGCAGTTTTCTTCATCAAAAAATGTTTATTGTTCGTGTTTGAATGTCCTGGAAGTGTTTAAAGGGATTCTGCAGTTGCTTGTGTGCTTTCAAATTACTTATGACGCTACATGTACTTTTCCAGTTTGATTTATCTTTTTCTACGATCAGTAAGAAGTCTGGGTCTGTTGATAGAATAGATATCGGCGACTCTGCGAGTGGCATGCCTCCTTTGACGGTGAAAGGTGCTCATATGTAATAACATACATAGTTTATCCGTGCATAAAAACCTTCGTGGTCCAAGGCTATCTTAGGTCTCAGTTAACTACTTACTTACTTAACGGACTCCCGACCCGTGAAGAGTCTGCCTGAGACTGAGACACTGAGCTGCTTCCAAACTGCACATTGCACTGGATCAGTTTTGCCGGAATGCCGAATTATTTTTTATCTTTATTCTCAATTCGAAAATCTAGTTTAAGTAACAATTCATTTATATCTAAATTTGGAGAATAGTTAGTGACATTTTTTATTTAGTTTATAGTAAACAAATAGAGATAAATGCCACTTCAAAATTAACACTGTGGGGGTGGATAGACATTTTTAAGTATTTATATTCACGTGTTTACAAAGAAATAGATATATATTAATAAGAGCTAACATAAATTCATAAAATTAAAAGTTAAAAATTAAATGTAAAGAATAAGAGAACGTTTTACAACTTCCAATTTACAACTGATCTCTGTCCATCGTACTCGCCACCTTGTTGCCTCTCATCCACATTCGTTTCCAGGTCAGCCACGCAAAATGACTCGCATCCTTGACACAGAACAATTGCTCAGGAAATGCAACTCGCACCCTTGACACAGTATATGTTACACGGGAAATGCAACATGTGTCATACTAGGCGGCCTCACGCTGCGGTGGGTCAGTATTGCTTTAGGTTTGCAATATGACACCGCAGTTTGTGGTGTTGTCTTTATTCTCTGTTCGTTGTTTGACACCATTCGATAGGCACTCGATTGACAATCGATTATGTCATGTGTCATGTGTCTGATATCCAAGGCGTGTGTGTGGTCTCTGTTTTGAGGGCACAACATTAAGCAAGAAAGAACTCAAATAATGAAGCGTAACAAAATTTCGATTTCATTGTGATTAATCGCAAGAAGCCACGTTTTTACTTTTTTAAGAAATACAGATGCAGTTCTAATAATTCGTATATCCTCGGGTAGACTATTAAATAGCTTGTAGGAAACAATTGAGAAAAATTTCTTAAACCTTGATGTGTGAAAAGGCGGAATATGTAAGGCGGTACCATTATTGCTTCGTAGATTATGCATATAGAAACCTCTTATGAAGACTATTTTGAGGACTTTAAAAAAGTATAAAAAATGTCTTACCGGCAGGATATTGATTCTTCTAAATAATTCTGTGGTGCGGGTTAGGCGGGCTGATTTGCATACTTTTCTTATCGCGGACTTTTGTAGGATAGTCAGCTGTTAAAGTTTATTGAGATATGTACCTCCCCTTGCGCTTATTCCATACTGGAGTCTGGAGTGAAAAATCCCGAAGTATATTGTTTTCAGGGTCCGTGAAGAGCAGTAATTTCTAAGACGATAAAAAATGCGTAGAGAAGATTGCAGATACTTTTTTTTGGCTCCAACACAAATTTCTATCAATAATAACACCTAGATATTTATAGTGCTCAACTAATTCTATTTTGAAGCAATTCGAGTTGCAGCTAATATTTTCGTCATATACGACACTGGAATTTTGGGCATCACATACACAATTTAGCAAGCTATGTCTGCAACAGGTCGATGCATGATATATGATGTCAACGTCTGGGGAATCTTTCACTTTTAAAGTGAAAAACATCAATTTAGTCTTATTGCTTACTACTAACTTGTGTTTGGTGAACCAGAGTCTTAGCAAGTGAACGTCGTGGTTTATGTCAGCAACTAGATTTAGGAGGTTGGTTGATCTATATGCAAATGCAAAATCGTCGACAAAATCTTTTACATTCGAAATAAATGGGATAGCAAAAATAGAGTTGACATAATATTAGGAACGAAATAGGGCCAATAACGGATCCTTGGGGTACACCTACATTTATTCTCTTTGAACTATTTAAATTATTCCCGATTTTTACCTTTTGTGTTATGTTTTTTAAATAAGATGCAAATCAATCTAAGATAAAATCTCGAAGCCCCGCGAAATGCAATTTTTCCAAGAGAATGGTGTAGTTCATCATCTTGAAGGCTTTTGTAATATCGACAAAGAGTCCGGCGCAACATTTTTTAACATCAAGTTCTTTGTAAACAACTGCACAAAAGTCTAGGAGAGCATCTTCCGTAGAGAGGCTTTCTCTAAACCCAAACTGCCTTTCGCTATTGTATTGTATTGTATGTGCAGTGGAGTCATCAGTAGATGACAAGCACTTAGACCTATTGGTCCATTTTACTTCAGCATAGCTGCCCGCTCGCTGGTTATTGGTGACTAGTAAGATACAGTGAGGGAGAACCTGCCAGTAGCCTTGGCAAAGCGAAGGATATTAGCAAGTTCAATGTCCCCCATCTCATCTTCGTTGACGAATTGTTTGCCTATAGTGGTGAGCCTGGTTCTGGCGAAAGCCGGACATTCACAGATAAAGTGAGATACCGTTTCATCCGCCTCTAGGCAGCACTCACATAGGCCCGAGCTCCTAATGTGGATGGTTTTGAGGTGCTCGTTAAGAGGACTGAAACCGGTGACGAGACCAATCAAGGGTCTCAAGTCTTTCCTGTTTAGTCCAAGCTAAAACTTAGCTCTGCTGATTTTCGGACCGTCCACTAGCTTCTTCGAATACCTGCATGAGACCAGGTCATGCCAGTATTCGGAATGTTGTTGGCGTAGAGCCGAATCCATTTCACGTTTGTGGACGGATGAGCAGCATCCTATAGATGGTTGTGGGCCAATGAAGGCTGTTGAAGAGCCCTTTCTGGCAAGAGCATCCACTCTTTCATTACCATCGATACCTTTGTGCCCAGGAACCCAGGCAAGTGATACCGAGTTACATCTACCCAGGCGGTTAAGCTTGACCATGGTTTCCTCAACTATTTTTGAGTTGAGAGAACCAGCCGAACAGGCTTTGATAGCGGCTTGGCTATCTGAGCAGATGTATAAGGTTTTACCCTTAATTCTTCTCCTTAACAGGATATTGGCGGCAGTGGCAATCGCAAAGATTTCTGCCTGAAAAACAGTTGTTTGTCTACCCAAGGCTGCAGATAGATTTATCCGACAGTCTCTAGAGTAGACCCCGGCTCCGGAGATACCGTCAATGAGTGAGCCATCGGTATAGACGATGACATCACCCGGCCTAAAGCCATTCCACCCCTCACTGTTCCATTCCTGCCGTTTAGGAAGGATGACCTGAAAACGGCGCTCAAAGACTTACTTCATGCACACAGTGTCAAGTGCTCCTCCCCGATGGCCAGGTAGGCTGTCATAGAGACCTCTGTACCTAGCACCTCTGGCCCCGTCGCCGAAATTGACCTGCCGTCCAAGTACTACACACATACGGTATAGTGATTTTCTGGCCTTACTCTCAGCAAGGAACTGCAAGGGAGGTAAACAGAGCAACACTTCCATAGTAGCAGTGGGAGTTCCTCTCATCGCACCTGTAATTCATAAGCACGCAAGGTGCTGTAGCTTCGACAGTTGACGTTTGAGGATGTGAGCTCTAGCCCACCATACAATTGCACCATACATAAGGTATGGCCTAACGATGCACGTGTAAATCCAGTGAACCAGCCTGGGACTAAGTCCCCAAGTTCTGCTGAGCATCCTACGGCACAGCCAGAGAATGTTAGTTGCCTTCGAAATCCTAGCAACCAAATGTTCAGAAAAGTTAAGCTTTGGATCTAACACAATACCCAGATACTTAACCTTTCTTGATAGCTTTAGTTGAGTGCCCTGGAAGTAAGGCCACCTCACTTAAGGTATTGCCCTTCTACTCGTGGACAGCATCATCTCAGTCTTCGCGGGGTCGACTGACAGAGCTTGCTCGCGGCACCAACTCCCAACACTATTGAGCGCTGTTTCCATCCCCTCACAAAGAGTTGGTAAAAACCTGCCGCTGACAATAATGCACACATCATCAGCGTACCAATAACAGGGTGACCTTCCCCATCAAGTCTTCTCAACAAGGAGTCGACCAACAGGTTCCACTATGTAGTGGAAAGTACACCGCCCTGCGCAAAGCCTTTAACAGCGCGCACAGTTCTGACGCATCCGCCAACAGCAGCTGTAACTTCTCTGCTCCTAAGCATTTCCAGGATCCATTCCACAGTTGTAGAATCGACGCCCTTCAGTGTTAAGGCAGACTCAATTCTGCAAAAGGTGGGATTGTCAAAGGCACCCTCAATATCCATGAAGACAGCAAGAGCATAGTTCTTGCGGTCGAGCGCCCTACGCACTCTGGCCGTCAGATCCGTTAATGCCGTCTCAGTGGACTTGCCTTTTTGATAGGCGTGTTGGCTATCATGAATACCCAGCGAAGCTGGAATGCTCTTAAGCCAAACGTCAATCAGTTTTTCAAGGCCCTTTAACAGAAATGATGAAAGGCTAATAGTCCTGAAGCTTTTGGGAAGATCATAGGCGGCCTTTCCCGGTTTGGGAATGAAAACCGCCCTAACTCTTCTCCAGGCCAAAGGAATATGTCGCAGAGCTACGCTGGCTCTGTAGATTCTAGTTAGCAGTGTGAACAAAATCTCGATACCCTTTTGCAAGTGTATGGGATAGATGCCATCAGGTCCAGGAGCCTTGACAGGAGAAATGGTCAGGATAATGGCTCTCGCTCTCTCTCTCGTAACAATGCTCGCCGCGACCCGCCACTGCTCAGTGGTAGCTCTGCTTTTGTTTGGCCACACGCAACTATCCACGGCTTTGCAGCCAGGAAAGTGGGTGTCCATTAGCAGTTGAAGTACCTCCTCATTGGAGTTGGTCGATATGCCATCAGGCTTCCGAAGGACGTCAAGCCTGGCTCCCGGATCAGCTGAGAGGACTCTCTGCAATCTCGAAACCGCGCTAACATCCTTCAGTTCTCCGCAGAACCTCTGCCAAGATACCTTCTTAGCGCTCTTAATTTGCCTCTTGTACTCCTTTTGCGCATCCGCATGAGAAGACCAATCGGCTAACAGGTTAGACTTCCTGGCCCTGTTAAACAGCCTCCCCACTCTTTTCCTGAGAAGGGATAGCTTAGCGTTCCACCATCGGGTTGGTTTCGCACTGCCAGCCTCATTTTCCGGGCAAGCAGTATGAAAGGCCGTAATAATACCGCTGTGTAGCGTGTCGGTCGCCTTATCCAAGTCGCTAAAGAATTTTATATCATTAAGATATTTCAGAACTCTGCTTTTAACGGTTTTCTCGAATACCTTCGATATTGTAGGGAGTAAGGAAATGGGTCTGTAGTTGTTTTTCTCTTGTCTGTTGCCCGTTTTATATATAGGAATTATATTGGCACATTTTAACAAATCTGGAAAATTTCCGGAAAAGATACTCAAATTGAAAATATGAGCCAGGATATCAACGACATTTAGGGCAATTTGTTTCATTACAATGTTAGAAATACCATCGTTACCACAAGAATTTGAATTTTTGAGACTGTTTATTGTTTTTGACAGCTCAAACCCTGTAATGGGTTCAAAGAAGAAGCTGTTCCTTTCAGGCGTGTGATCCCCAAGGCCAGAAGCAGAGCAACAACTGCAGACGTTTGGAAGGTCTGATGGGAAAGGTATTTGTCACACTGAAGCAAAGTAGTCATTAAACTAGCTAACAACTGCTATGGAATCGGTGATTTTAACATTCTCATTTTTTAGAACAATCGATTTATTATGGTTTATAGTTTTGCGATTAATAATGCTATTTACAACCTCCCATACTTTTTTAAGATTTCCTTGTAAATTTCTTATTTTGCTTTGATAGTAACTATCACGGTAGACCTTAATTTCGATATTAATTTTGTTGCACATGTGATTATAACGTCTTTTCAAAACAAGGTTTAGTGGGTGTTTGCAACATTTATTACGTAACTTGTGCTTAAGTTTAATTTTTTTGAGAAGAGATTTGTTCATCCAGGGCTTCAGTTTGGTTTCCGATTTTCTGCGCTCAATGGAAAAACTACAGATATCAATATAACCAGTTAGAATTTTGGAAAAGAATTCGGCCATCGTCACGTAGAGCTCCTGACGATGAATGCTATCATATGCGGCTTTAAAGTCGATCAAAAGGTGGTGGGTCTCGATTTGAAATTCATTTGTCTTTTCCAGGATTTGCTTTAGTGTGAAGATTTGGTCGGCCTGCCTGGCCGAAAGCCACACTGGTACGTGCCGATTAGTGTGTTGCAGAACGGCTTCAGACATTCAAACAGTAAGTTGGATAGGATCTTTTATGCGACATTTGGTAGGGATATGTCTCGGTTGTTTTTGCAAGACATAGGATCGCCTTTTTTGAAGATGTGGTATATGGAGCTGATAGTCCAGTCATCGGGCATGCTTTCTTCCCATCATACTTGGTTGATGATTTGGTGCATACGGCCTGACATAACATCAGCTCCATATTTGAATAGCTGCGCTGGTAAACCATCAGAGCCGGCGGCCTTATTGTTCTTTAGTTTTCTTATAGCTTAGCCAACCTCTTCTATAATGGGTGGTGAAATGTGTTCTTCATTGACAGAACGCGGGTTCTCTTCATGCTCTATCACTCTCTCTCCATGATGCCCATTTAGCAGCTATTGGAAATGCCGCTTAAATACATCTACTACTCCCTGCATTATTTTGCAATGGACCAAATTAAGGGATATTGAGTCGGCTGGTACTTGAAAATCACATTTTTCCTTGAAAAACAAAACAGTAATAAAATAACTGTACCTAAAAGAACATAATAAGAATCGTAAAGACGAATTGCAAGCGACTCCCGACATAAACAAAATTGACATATGTCTAGTCTCCGAGACACATTTTAAAATTGGAACAAAATACGAACTTCGCGGATACAAGACATACCAAACTCCACATCCTCAAAATACAGCAAGAGGAGGGGCCGCAGTTATAATTAAGGAAGGTGTTAGCCACGAAGAAGATAAAGAATATCAGTCATGTGAAATACAAGCGAAATCCGTAAACATAAAAACAAGCAGCGGCCAGATAACGGTAGCAGCGGCATATTGTTCTCCTAGCTACAGGCTGAACAAAACACAGAAAAACAAAATAAGAACATATCTTGGGGATCAAGATTAACAAATACAAGAGGAAGAGAACTCCTTGAATATATTAAAAAAACCAATGTTAACTACCATTCAACGGGAAATCCTCTTACTGGCCCACAGATAGGAACAAAATCCCGGATGTTGTGGACTTCTTCTTAACTAAGAATATTTCCTCAAATACTACCCAAGTTAAGGAAGGGCCAGATCTTGACTCAGATCACTCATACGTGCTGCTAACACTTAGTAATAAAATTATAATGAAGGAACACAACCCACGTCTAGTAAACAAACTAACTGACTGGACATATTTCAGATATTTAATAGATGAACGCATCGTACTATCCACAACAATTAATACAATGAAGCAGTTCCCAACGAAATTTGCGACATTATATCTGAAAAAGAGACGAGTTCGCAAACGATGGCAACTGTCAAGAGCTCCAAGTGATAAAAGTAGCTTAATAGCTTAAACAATAAGCTCAGAAAAAGGACAGCAGAATTTAAAAATGCATCGGTGGAAAGATACCTTACAGATCTGACAAACGATGCTAGTACAGAATACTCACTGTGGAAGGCTACAAAAAAAATTAAAAGGCCCACGGCATACATTCCGCCAGTGAAAAACAGCAGTGATAACTGGGCTAAAACAAACAAAAGGCGGATTTATTTCCGGAACATCTTGAAAACGTTTTCAAGCCATACGACCATAATGATATTTCCCAACAAACGGAAGAAATGTGCGAAGACGAGAGATCGATTCCAGCAGTAACCTCTAGGGAAATAGCCAAAGAAATAAAAGAAAAGAACAACCCAAAAAAAGCCCCGGGATTTGATCTAATAACGGGTGAAATTCTGAAAAAACTGCCTAAGAAAGGTATGAAAAAAATAGCACAGATAATAAATGCTGCATTCAGACTAAGGCATGTTACGCGCATGTGGAAGGTTGCGGAAGTTATCATGGTACCTAAGCCGGGAAAATTGCCCAGTGAAGTAACGTCATATCGGCCGATATCATTGCTGCCAATCCTGTCTAAGCTATTCGAAAAAATGCTCCTAAAACGACTCCATCCGATTCTAGAAGAAAAGACACTGATCCCAAACCATCAGTTTGGATTCAGAAATAAATACTCAACAATAGATCAGGTCCACAGAATAACTGATATAATAGAAAAAGCTTTAGAAGAAAAACAAATATGCTCTGCCATCTTCCTTGATGTAACACAGGCTTTTGATAAAGTCTGGCACAAAGGATTAATCCGTAAGCTACAAAAATATCTTCCAAAAGAGTACCATGAAATACTAGAGTCGTATATAATGCAACGATTATTTAGAATTAAGCAAGAGAATGAGTACTCCGAATTGAAACACATCAAAGCTGGAGTACCGCAAGGTAGTGTGTTGGGACCAGTACTGTTCCTTCTATACACGAACGACCTACCACAAAATGACGAAATTACTGTTGCCACTTTTGCAGACGATACTGCTGTACTTGCCGTAGGAAAAACCGCACAGGAAGTTTCAGAAAAACTGCAAAGGACAGTAAATGATATATCCAAATTTACCAAAAAATGGCAAATAAAATTAAATGATAAATACCTACATAAATAATAAAGTAGTTCTGCATTCGAACTCAGCTAAGTATTTAGGCTTGACTTTGGACGCAAAGTTGCGTTAGAAAACACATGTCAAAAAAAAACGAGATGAACTAAATATACGATACAATAAAATGTATTGGCTCATAAGGAGGAATTCATGCCTCTTATCCTAAAACAAACTGCTTCTCTACAAGCAAATATTAAAACCAATTTGGACATATGGCCTCCAGTTATCGGGGTGCACAAGAAAGACAAATCTTCAAAGCATACAATGCTTTCACAACAAAGTATTACGCAATATTGTTTATGCGCCGTGGTACATACGTAATGCTGATCTACATAGGGATCTAAAAATTGAAATGGTAGAGGACGAGGTTCGGAAGGTCGCAAGAAGACATGAAGTTCGGCTTCGCAACCATGCTAATTTAGAAGTAGTTCAACTACTTAATAACAACAATTTAGTTAGAACATTACGTGGAGTTAAACCTTTTGAACTAGTTAACTAGGTAAAAAGGAAAGAAATATGTCTGTTACAACATAATCACACGAACAAAGTGACAATGAATTAAGAAACAAAAGGTAACAAACCAAAGTTAGTTCCTAAAAACAGTACATAAGTACATAAGCAAATGTTAAAACAAAATTGCTGATTAGTCTTTAGACTAGGTGCGATTACTGGAAGGATGGTAACATCATGCCTTCACTGGGTGTTTTTAGTGGGTGATTCAAGTCCCACACTATCGCAAAGCTCGCAAACGATGTCTTTCAACGATTTTCACCTAGCTACACGCAAAAAAAAAATATTTCAAAAGACGGAAATAATCTTATTCAAAACAACCTTGGCTAGACATCGATGTGCTCAATCTGTAGTTTGATAGACATATTGGTACTAGTCTTGTTTCTTCCAAAAAAGCTTTTGCTCTGACAGGGAGACTGTTTCATATCAGTCAACTTAGCTCAAGACTGAAGGTCATATGATACGTTGTTCTCATAAGCCCGATTACGTCTCCGCTAGTTCCGAACGGCTGAATCCAACTTTATGACATACTACCCCATTACAGTCGTATACGATGGGGCTCAGTTGAATAGGATTGACAATTTTCTCATTACCGTGACTCAAAGGCACGTTGCGAGGGCAATGGCCAGCTCTTTAGGGCTCACTACCCCAATTGAAATGTTCATGGGGAATACGCTCCAGTCTGGCTGTATCCCACCGGATGCATTTATCCATATTGATACAAAGGGGCTGGATGAGGGATGGTATCTTGGCATTGTACCACCGATATAGGGGCAATTGGCCATTTATGGAGCGACAAATCTTGAGCGGCTAGTTGTGAAAATGACCTTTGTCAAGTGATGTCTGCCGTTGAGCTAGCAGAAATTCTTCTAGTATCAAAAATCATACTGCGCTTGAAAAAAAAGAAATGAAGTGTTCATTAAATTAAGAAAAAAAGATCAATAATTGATGGTGAAAATGATGATGGCGAAAAATGAATTCGGGACTTAATATGTCTTCGGGACTTATGTCCCTGCGTCGGTCGGCACCACTCTTCTCTTGGCAAAAAATCCATCTTTAATAAATGATGGCTTCAACCCCGCATCACCAACTGGCTATAGATCTCGGTAATAAGTTGTTTGGTTGACTGCCTTAGACAAAGCGATAAATTTATCGCGATTTATCGCTTTGTCTAAGTAAAGTCCAACGATCAGCGTGTCTCTGCATGAGTGGTGCACTACGCACTACTCCCTCTGCTGCAATGGACATTCTGTTTCACCTGACACCCCTTGACATCTTTAGTAAGCGAGCCCCGGCTAGTGCTGCTGTCCGCCTAGGCAATTGTAGGGCTGATGAACTCGCCAGAAAAACAACCACACTGCCCCTTCTACCTGATAAAGGTCCCTTAGGCATTTCAATTGCTACATACAAACTCATGTTTATGAGGGAGTCCATTGCGAAAACCAACCTTAGGTGGACAAGTGGCAACACCTGTCTAGCGGCAAAACAGACTTGGCCAAAGCTGAAACTGAAATGCTCTAAGTGTTTGATATCTTTGAACAGACTCCACATTGGTGCTACAATTGGTGTAATCACCGGACACTGTCTCATAGGCAAACATGCAACAAGGCTTGGCGTCTATACAAATGACTTCTACAGAATCTGCTTGGACGAGAAGGAGGAGGAGACTATTCTCCACCTTCTCTGCACATGCCCTGCTCTCTCTTAAAGACGAAAACTCCATTTATGATCTTTCTTCTACAATGATCTTAACCCTTAAAGTCGCATAAATACCTAGGTGAGTCCCAGGGACTCACTTTGTGTAATATTGCTTTTTGTCAATATTTAGGATATGTTTCTGAAAAAAATTACTTTTGTTCTTTGAACTTCAACTTCTTCCTGATAAAATAAAACAAAAATAACAAAAATATTTATAAAAATGCTCTATAATTAAGATTTATTCATCGAAGTCTTTTTTTTTTTTTTTTGAAAAATCACATTTTTTAGAATAAAAAGAAAATATATAAAAAAAAAAAAAAAACTAGCAATTCACTTTTCAAAACAAAAAAATAACGCTTAATTCGTATTTGATGCAAAAAGTAACTGTCTCCATATAAAAAAAAACGTGCAGGTACTCAAATGCAGACTTGATTTTAGAAGTTTTTGCACTTTCTGCATACTTTGCGGGAGCATCCCATGCAAACTGGCTTCTTGCATTCGCAGCAAAGGTATGCAGTCTTAGTCCTCTTATTGGAGCTGCAAACATGGCAGTATTTTTGCTCACCTCTGCGAAGTTTGCGAGTCAAGTATCTCTCTTTTGGTAATCGATGAAATTGATAGACGTACGAGTAGTTCAAATGGCAAAATATCCATATCCATACTTATCACTGAATTTCTCGCAAAAATAACAAAAAACATAGGGACGGGCTACAGTCCGCTTGGGCGAACTGTTGGATACCCTATTCTTATTCCTATCCCTCATAAGTGGGCGTGACAAAAGTCTAAGTATGGTTGAATTGTTAAGAACGCTCTACATATTTTGTTATATAACATTTAAAGGATTTTATAAAAAAAACGCTCCCTAGCTCAAACTTGGGTGTTTCAATAAAATTGTTTTATTTAATTGTGGGCGTGTCAGTGGGCGGATTTTGAAAATATTTACACATGAGCATAAAGGGCCCCTAGAGAGTATATATTATAAATTTCAGCTCCCTAGCTCAAACTTTGAATTTTCAAAAAAAAAAAATTAATTGTGGGCGTTTCAGTGGGCGGATTTTGAAAATATTTACACATGAGCATAAAGGGCCCATAGAGAGTATATATTATAAATTTCAGCTCCCTAGCTCAAACTTTGGATTTTCAAAAATTAATATACCCTATTCCTATAAAATATAGGAATAGGGTATAAAAAAATTATTTTATTTATTTGTGGGCGTGTCAGTGGGCGGATTTGATTTGAAAATTTTTTATCCCGAGTAGTTTTAGGAGTCATAGATCATATATAAAAAATTTCAGCTTTCTAGCTCAAAATTCGATTTTTTCCAAAATTTTGTTTTTTTGAGTTTGTGGGCGTGTCTGTGGGCGGATTTCAAAAATTCGTAAACTTGATTATTTCGGGACCCTAGAGATTATATGGTTAAAATTTCAGCTCTCTAGGTCCAGTTTAAAGGCCTAATTTTTGCCGACAGACGGACGGACGGACATGGCTAGATCGACATTACTATCGATGCTGATCATAAATATAGTAACTTTTAGGGGTCTACGGGCAATATTAAGGTATGTTACAAACTATGCGTCAAAATTAATATACCCTTAGAATAGGGTATAAATAGTAAGGCTAGCACATATGCAAATTGTAACATAAATACCTACCTGAGTCCCTGGGAGCCTGGGACTCATTGATCACCAAAAAATCACCCTTCCACTTATTGTAAAAGCACATCCGACCAGTATCGCGTTTGTCACCACACTCCATGAAGGTACTGTGGATCTTATATGTGTGTCTGTGTGTGTAGAAATGCACGATCTGTGTGCGAAAGAAAAAGATGAGTGAGTTCCAGGGACTCACCTAGTGAATTAAGGGTTAACGATCTCATAAACATCGATATTAAAAGTCTTTCAAGCTTCATCAAAACTGGTTCAAAGAGTAGGAAGAAGATAGATCCGTGTGGTATCACAATGGACCTTTTTATTGGTCTAAGTGTGTCGGCTCTTGCCGACTGCCACTATAACCTAACCTAACCTAATAGGTCATTGGATGAAAAGTAGTCGAATTACTGATCGAGGAGGGGCTACCTATTTTTTTACAATATGGGCACCTGTTTGTTATTGATAATTGCTTGATCGTCCATTCAGGATATCGGTGAACTGCACTCGTGTCCACCAACGGATTCGTGTGCATACCTGCAAGTCTTGCAGGATAGTTTCAGCATATCAAAAGTGTCTCTGTGTATGTCTGTGATATTCCTAACCCGTCCCTGTAACCGCGTTTCAAAATTGTTTATTTGTAGAATAAAGCTTTTAAAACAAAAGTCTTTTGATTTCAAAATATGCGAACAAGAACTTTGTCAAACTTAAAAAAATAGTTGAATAATTCTAAACTATCTTAAAGCTGACTTCTGCTCTTCTCGCTAAGAAATATCGACTTTAGCTGGACTGAGTCACACGAGCATACGCTGGCCGTAATAGATAATATTCGACCTATAATGCTTCAGAAGTCTGAGGAAACCATTATCCCAAGGCTGAAATGCATTTATACATATGTGCTGCTTAAGTCTATGCTATGTTCCCAATGCATGGCGAGAGGTAAGGGTAATATTTATCCCTAAAGCAGGGAAAGCTACCAACACCACAGCAAAGGACTAACAGGACCTATTAGCCTGTCATCATTCATGCTAAAAATACTGGAACGACTAATTGATGTGTAGTATGTCAGAGAAGCGATCGGCGATAATTATCTTTCTAAATCGCAGCACGCATACATTAAAGGCAGATCAGGGGACACCGCACTACACAGTGTAGTCTCCGTGGTGGAAAGATCAGTGGAATTCAAGGAATATACTTAGAGTGCACTCCTAGACATAGAGTGAGCCTTCAATAACATCGAAGCTAACTCAATTTTCGGCGGCCTTAGAAGGGCCCACGTCAATAAGAGTCTATGTGACTGGATTGAACTACCTAGGGGACGTGTGTACAGAACGGAAATTCAGCAGAGGCCCCCCACAAAAGGCGTCCTCTCTCCGCTCATATGGATCCTAGTTATGGACGAACTTTTAAAGACACTAGAACGGGAAGGCTTCATCATGAGCGCCTACGTCGACGATGTAGCAATCCTGGTCCCGGGCAAATTCATCCCAGTCCTCAGTGAGCGACTCAGCTACGCACTCCTACTGGTCAGCAAATGGGTTGCGGAAAAAGGACTCGGAGTAAGCCCAACCAAGACAGAAATCCTGCTAACAAGGATGAATGGACTGTACCTGCAAGTATCCAAGACAGCAAGATGCTTGGGGGTTATACTAGATTCCAAACTCAACTGGATGGAAAACATAGAAGATCGGGTGAAAGAGGCATACGTGGCACTATATGCCTGTAGAAGGACATTCGGCAATATATGGGGATTCAAACCACATGTGGTACACTGGCTGTACACAGCGGTGGTATGGTGAAAGGCTACCAAGAAGAAATGCCAGACTCAGGGAGTCGGGACTGTGGTCTTTCAAGCCCCACGGACACGCATCCGTCGTGGCAAGATGGAGGGCTTCGAAAGAAACAAAATCCACTCACTACCTAGTACCTACCACAGACACATTCGCCTTCAAAAGGAGATACGCTACCAGAATCCCAGAAAGAAGCGAATGGATCAACAAAACAGTCACGGAAGAAGGCGAAATAGCTATCTATACCGACGGATCCGAAATGTATGCGGGTACAGGTGCAGTCATCTTCTGTGAGACTCTGGCCCTGGGCGTGTCCTTCAGAATCAGCGATGAATGCAGTATCTTTCAGGCAGAGACAGCTGCAATCACTCAGGCTGCCAAGGAGGTGAAGAAGCGCAAACTGACCGACAAGCAGATCACCATATACTCTGACAGTCATGGAGTCAGTAGTTGTCAAATCAAGGGCGGTGTAGCAGTGCAGAAAACACCTAGACGAGATATCAATCGCCAACTCGGTGACCCTATGCTGGGTACCAGGGCACAAGAACATCTCGGGCAACGAAGAAGCAGACAGGCTGGCAAGATGCGGATCGGAGATGCATAGACATACACACTGATGGGGGTCCTCACATGACGCACTGGGCCTACACGCGGAGCGGCTGGGCATAGTGCACAACGATTACTGCAGGAGCTAAAGAGACGTCGAAAAGACAGAATCTATTCGTCACCTACTATGTGAATGCCCTGCCCTTACAACAAACAGATTCAAGATCTTGGCAGCTACTTCTTTGAGTAGCTGGAGGATCTGACCGATATTGAGCTGAGATTTACATATAGATCCGGGTGGTTCTAATAAAGCGGACCACTGAGCTGTGTAACAGTGGCATACTTCTTGTTTCTTTGCAGGTTCTCCCAATTTTGCAAATCCTAACAATGGACACAATTTACCCAAACTGATGGTATAAGTGAGCCGTGTCACCAGTCACAATGGCATCCATTTACCTTCCTACCTACCTAACTTCTGCTCTTAAAAAGCACTTGATTGATAATTCCTTTTTAATTTTGTTAGAAACAGTTACCAAAAAGAAATAAAAATCACAAAACTACCAAGTCCAAAAAAAAACCAAATGTGGAAAAAATTAACAAAATTGCAACCGTATTCTTCTAGTGATTACAATAGCTGATGAAATGGTTTCGCAGAGATCAACATCAGTCCCGCATTTGCTGCTGCTCCCTCAGGCATAAATACCAATATCAAGGAAAAAAAAAGAATCTATTAATTGCATTTGCTATAGAAAACTATTCCATATCCTACTTCTCATTTGCAGTGCTTACTCAGCATTGAATTTCAATAAAATTGAACTATCTATGAAATCGAACAGCTCCATCTAGAGCATGTTTGCACAGGGCGTAGATGGATTTATGTATACCTTGATTCCAAGAATATAATAATGCTGGAAATCAATTTCTTTAATCGAATAAACTGCAAACCCCATTCTGACTATTACCATTCCCTTTAGGATGGCTTCACATCGTGCTCGCAGCCGGTACGTTTTCGAAAAATTTCAGTCTCCTCAAATTCCCACAACTCTTTCGTCGAATCCACCTGTCATTTTTCTCAATTCCCAGACTAGCGTGTCTGAAAGTTCATAATAAAATTGTTATACCTCGGGAATATCATCTGGTTGCCTTCTAAGCCTTATGTCTGAAATTTACTACATCATCGCCATAGTTATAGCCAGCCTCACTGGCAGCCTCCCACTCTAAGGATGAGCCTAGGGATACCTATGGTTGTGGAGAATTTATTGCAAAAATGATTATTTCCTAGGGCAAAACATAAGTTTTGCCTACAAAAGTGTATTGCTCCTGTGGCTGTTGGTGTGGAAAGGATCAATTTGCAGGTGAAGATGAAGTTGTTCAGAGGAAAGTTTTTTTTATCCATTTTAATACAAATTTTTGCTTTTTATTTTCACTTTTGGAGAGGCTCTGAGCTAATTTAGAGATATAGACAACAGCTTTTCATAACTGTTGTATGGAATTATGGGTGAAGATAAATCCTGTAGGTGGACGTTGGATTGCTCGTGCTCAAAAATTTTTGTTTCTCATTGATGAATGCACTTTTGGAATCAGTGAGTTGAACTTTCCGAAAATATATTTGCAAAACTATCACTGAATCGTGGTATCCTGCTTATGGGTGGTGGTGGGTAAAAGTGGTTTCCTGTCGAGCGGCGCAAGTGTCCCGTTACTCCCGTAGGCTGAGATGTCCAGAGCCAGGCTACCAATTGACGGGCTACAGTCTGCTTAGGCGAACTGTTGGATACCCTATTCTTATTCCTATCACTAATAAGTGGGCGTGACAAGTCTTAGTATGGTTGAATTGTTAAGAACGCTCTACATATTTTATTTAATTGTGGGCGTGTCAGTAGGCGGGTTTAAAAAAAAATTACGCATGAGCATAAAGGGACCCTAGAGGGTATATATTATAAATTTCAGCTCCCTAGCTTAAACTTCAAATTTTCAAAAAAAAGTTTTTTTTTAAATTGTGGGCGTGTCAGTGGGCGGATTTTAAAAATTGTATCTCCCGAGCAGTTTTAGGAGTCATGGTTGGTTGGTTGGTTGAAACCGGCCCTCGATGAGGATGCACTTAGACCAGAAGTAGGTCCATTGTGCTGCCGATGTGTAAAGTGGGTGTCTCACCCTCTTACTCAGGGAACCATTTGCTCCTCTGAATGAAGGAGCTAATCCTTGCTGTGCAAGCGTTGTTAAGATCGTTTAGATCATTGAAAATGTATTCACGCAATGTAGCCTTCCTAATGTTGGCGAGTGCAGGGCACGTGCAAAGGAAGTGACTGATGGTCTCCTCTTCTTCCTCGTCCCTACAGCTTCTGCAGAAGTCATTGTAGGGCATGTCTTCCTATAGCACAGTGCCCGGTGAGGGCGTTTACTAATTTAGAGAGGGTTCCTCTCTTATGCCTCAGAAGTCCGATGGACCTGGATTTATTTAATGTCGGCCAGAGTAGCCTTGCGGTGTTGCACTGGTCGAGTTGGTGGCTTCGTTCACCGCATTGGTGTCTATGAGGTTTTTAACATAAGACGTTGGCGCTTCGATGTCGGTGACGCTTATGCTGTTTAAACCAGAAGAGCCTCGTCGGGCCAGTTCGTCAGCTTCACAATTCCCCTGGTATGTCACAGGGACCCGGCACCCCGCAAAGGGTGAGGCTATACTGACCGGCTATCTCGTTAAGAGATGCACGGCAGTCTTTCACTGCCTTGGATCTTGTAGTTCTGGATGCAAGGGATTTGATGGCCGCCTGCCTTTCGATGTATATTACAATATCTGATTTCGATATCGTATTAACCGACAGCCAGGCTGCGGCTTGGCGGACGGCGGTGACTTCGGCCTGAAAAACGCTGCAGTGTTCTGGAAGGTTAAAGGAGAGGTGAATGTCCAGGTCTTCGGAGAAGACTCCGGCACCGACTCCGTCCTCCGTTTTGAACCCATCCGTAAAAATTGACAGCGATTCGTGCTGTAGGACATGACGTTGTGTTTAGGAGTCATAGATCATATATAAAAAATTTCAGCTTTCTAGCTCAAAATTCGATTTTTTCCAAAATTTTGTTTTTTTGAGTTTGTGGGCGTGTCTGTGGGCGGATTTCAAAAATTCTTAAACTTGATTATTTCGGGACCCTAGAGAGTATATGGTTAAAATTTCAGCTCTCTAGGTTCAGTTTAAAGGCCTAATTTTTGCCGACAGACGGACGGACGGACGGACATGGCTAGATCGACATTGCTATCGATGCTCATCATAAATATATAAATATAGTAACTTTTAGGGGTCTACATGTAATATTAAGGTATGTTACAAACTATGCGTCAAAATTAATATACCCTTAGAATAGGGTATAAAAAAGGAAATAGTGAGTTTAAGAAAGGTAATTTAGTGCTTGTATTTAACATGGCTGCTACATCAACCTTTTTTCTTGGTGTTATTGCCAGCGAACCGTCTTGTTTCACTTACGGACGAAGGGCGAGTAGCTTAAATTGTTTTTAATCAGTTTTGTCACTGCCCAAAAAGGACATCCAATGAGATCATTTGTTGTTCTCTTAAAATAACTTCACTTTGCTGCTTCCACCGTTTGGTTGCACCTATAACAGAGACAAATATTGGTCAGTTGTTGCTGTTGCTTGCTTGCAATGTTTGTTTACCCAAGGCTTATACGAATCTAAATTTGTCTTCTATATATTGTTGGTGGCTTTAAGAAGGATTGTCTATAACCCGAAAGATTGATTCAAAATTTTGACCTCAGACCAAGTATTTAATCTCGACTCTGTTGATCGCACTCAACAGTTCTAACGTGTTCGCTCAGGCGTACGAGGATGATGTTGCCGTGCTTTCTGTTGGATCATGCCTAGCAACTTTCTGCGCCAAGGCGCAGGCAGTCCTTGATGTGATCGTTCGCTTTATGAGAAGGAGGAAACTGATCGGGTTGACTCAGCCAGTGTTAAAATGCTTCACAATCCAATTCTCCAATAACGAAAAGTAGCTGGGAGTCATCCTGGATAGCTACTTTGGTCCAAGCATGTTAATGAAGACTGCCAACGCACTGTCGTTTTTCTGGCAGTGCAAGGGCATTTTCGGCAAGACATGGGGCTTATCACCGAAAAGAGTCCTATAGATTTATACGGCTATGATAAGACCATTTCTAGCATAAGCATCGGTTGTTTGGTGGGAAAAGCTTTCACGTAAATACGAGTACGTTACAGCTGCTTTCGCCAAACTCCAAAGGAAGGTGTCTCTCGGCTGTACGAGGGCCTTCCCCAGCACGCCTGGGTCTGGCCAAGATGCATAATAGAACCTCTCGCCCCTTGATGCTTACATCATGGGTTGCACAATCAAAGGTATCTCACTTTTAAGAAGAGGTGGCTTTTGGTATAACTCGCACTGATGTTTTGATGAACTTGCGCGACGGTTGTCATTGCCCTCAGGTGCAACTTCCCTCGTGTTCAGGACTAGCTCTGGCCAGACTCGGAGCCTGGAAAAGAATAAAATCGAATCTTCACGAATGGCTCCGAAACCGATCAATGATCTGATGCTGGTGTCTTCATGGAGAGCCACAATATTAGACTTTTCTTCTCGTTAGCCAAACATGCGTCAGTCTTCCAAACAGAAACCTTTGCTATCCTAATGGCCATGGAGGTGCCGTGACATAACCCCAAGCATCATAAGGCCAATTCTCAAAATGTGTAATGTTTCTAGCATTCGGTATTATAACAACTTGAAAAAGCGTCATAAGGCCAATTTGGATTTATGACACTTTCCATTGGTGCTGTTTTCAACAATTTGCACTTGCACCTACACCTAATCAAATAGTGACCCCAAGCAGGGGGTCTTTATGGGATTACTTGCGAAATCGCAAGTAGATTCCATAAACAGTGCAATGCCTATCGAGGGGGGGGGGGGGCATGCTGCCCCCTGCAACCCCACTGTTTGGAGTCACTGTTTGATTTGGAGTAGGTGCGAGGTTCGGTTCTTGAATTATCATAAAATGTTAAGGAACCAAATTCGAAAATTTGACTTTATGTCACTTTCTGGATTTGGCCTTATGACGCTTTGTGAAAGTGATATAATACCAAATGCTAGAATTTGGCCTTATGTCACTTTCGTAAAGCGACATAAGGCCAAATTCCGATGAACTTGCTAGACACGGCTCAGAGGAGGAATTTTTCAGGACCTGAACCAGCGATAGGTCTGGCTGCGTCCTCGGTCAAGGCTTCCATTGACGGTTGGGTTTCATATGAACACAATCGCCGATGGCATGACTTTTCAGGGTGCAGAGATTAAACAAATTCTCCCCGACGTCTGTAAACAATCTGCGGCATTCTTGTTGTCTCTTAATAGAAAACTCTGCAGACAGACTGGCATTCTAACGGGCCATTACGCTTTTGCCAAACACCTAAAGGTGCTAGGCCTAAGCGATACCACCAACTGAGCCTGTGGAGAAAACGATGACACTGTGGTACATTTCCTCTGTAATTGTCCTGCTTTTGCTTGTATCAGGTGGCAGGTATTTGGTGCTGATGGAATGAGAGTAAATTTTCTCAGTAAAACTGGTGTGTCTTCATAGTAGTACAACGGACCAGTATTGAGTCTGAGTGCTCCAGCGTAGAATGCCTCGCACCTCTACAAAAAATAAAAATAAAAAACTGATCACTTGACGATTCGGCTTCTATATTTTGGACTGTAGTACATTAAACAAAATTAAGTTAGCCTTAAGAACAATACACTTATGGAAGTCTGAGAACATTAACTTTTAATGTTCGCGCCATCAAGTGTCGCAGAGAACCTTAACCAGTCATCGATTCGGTTACCATCGTACCAAATTAAAATATAAAAGGTATGGTGAAAGTATAACTTGAATCTCAAAGTCAGCATCATCACCACTATTATTTGTAATAGATGTAGGTAGGATAATATTATCAGTCAGTCTTTCTTGTTTGTAGCGTAAAAGGATAAATTCCTATTACCCAGACAATGGAGGTTATAAATCCTTATAACGAGTACGTATATGTTAAAGTGATATCGCAGGAAACTGGTACTCAATTAACACTTTGTAGAAAATTTGAGCTGAACTACAACGAAAATCGGATAGGATGCCGGCCGCTCTGCCAAACACAAGACATAGCCCAGCAAGGATTTTCTCAGTGCTATAGTGTTAGTGTGATACAAACGTCATCAGCGGTATTGTTTTCGTCTTCCATTTTCAACGTTCACTTCCGGTATAAGCCAAAGCATTCCGTATTTGTTCTTGGCATCCTGTGCGTGTGCCAAATGTTTTAAATCTATCGCCCTGCAGCAGATACTTTGTCAAGTACTGCATATACTAGTTCACAGGCGGCAGCGCCACGAGAACATTGTAGAATGTGTTTTGTGTCCATGTCCATTCTTGTAATACGACACAACACTGGCGGCAACAAAAGGTAGAAATTTGTAGATCTTTGTCTCATCGGCATCTATCGCATCTCGTCCTAATAGTTGCTCTCGCAAAGATATAGGTAGGTAGGTTGTCTGTTGATGTAGCTCCATTACAAGTTAAGTTAATGAGAATAAATCCCCCGAAAGGTAGATACCGGGCCAAAGTCTACACTCCTAGAATAATTTGTACTAGTATCGTATTTAAGTGTATGCTAGTACTTTGTTCAGGAAGAAGGAAGACGATGTAGACCGACGACTGCCACATGGTATAAATCTCTGGAAGGATTAAATGCACGATTCAGGCTATTGGGTGGTAGGGTGGTTCTATTTATGTGTCGAAACTAGATTCATTATATGGTTTGTTTAAGGGAAGGCATGTGTAACTTTATGAGGCCATGATTTTGTTTAAAGTTTAAGTTTGACCTAGATTCGTTGGTTCCGGATTATCTTGGGCGTGTCGAAATGTCCAAATCTTCCATTTACTTGGTTGGTGATGCAGCATATTTAAGACCGCTGATAGCGATCTAAAGACATGACGTAATGGTATATGATCCATTGGTCCTTGTGTATAAATTCTGGTTTTTTTTTTTAATTTGTCTACCAAACAGCTAAAGAGATACGCCCGAGTATCGATTACACACAGCTTGTTCAAATTTATTTCCAATATCAGTGTTCAGTAAACAAAATGTATTAAGTCGGGTATTCGCAAAACAATTGGAAAATGTCGCACTACATTTACTCTTTTGGACTGCAGCCCAATGACAATAATGCGTGAAGTGCAGATGAAAATGTCGGCATTGTAGTGGCCATTTAGGAAGATTAAAACTAATCGGATCATCATCATGCGCGAGAATTTGGCTTGGTTAGATGTTCATATTATGAAAGTGCAGAATATTTCACGTGCACAGGAAGTAGACAAGTAGTCCTATCTGGGGCCTGCAACACAATACAACAAATCTTATTAAAGGAGTAAATTCCAGTATTGACTTGTTGTATTGTGTTTCGGTCCACTTTTCATTTAAATTGTATTTAAACAGTAGACAGATTGGATGACTAAAGGACACGATGCCCTTGAAAGAAAATGTTTAGGAAATTGCTTCCATAAAATGTAAAAGAAGTTTTTGTGGTCTGCATTGCAATTTTACCCAAGATCTATATTTATAGCTATGCAGTACCATATATCATAGGCTACACGTATCCCTACAATCCCCAAATAAAATGCGAGTAGACGGTAAAAAAGGGGTATGGGGTATGCTGGACGGGTAGCATGCAACGTTACTGAGGCGATGTATTCCAATTGCATATCGATAAGTAGTGGATCACACCGAAAATTGAAATCGGTGGTTCGGAAGAAAAATGTCACCAGTCGAAAAAACTGGTGGGGGGGGGGGGGGTAACAGGATGTTTAACGATTTATAGAAATCTTCTTTTGTCTCTCCTAAAAAATGTGACTTCTTGATTTGTGAAGTTTTTCTTCCGGACCATCGAAATGCAAATATAGGGAAATACTACAGTCCGCTTTGGCGAACTGTTAGATACCCAATTTTCCAATGCCTCAAATTAGGCGAGATTTTGAGTTGAGAGTCTTTCTGCATTTTGGAACAAACTCTAGTTTTTTTTTGGGTTTCAAACCAAATAACCAAAATTGAAAACTTTGTCAAAACGCCAAAAGGAGGACACACATATATATTATTACTGCTTCTTTCGTTTTTCAAGAAATTAATCGGAAAAATACGTTTTTGCAAGAAACGCGCCGCCCATATAACTTTCGTTTTTTCACCCGGGTGCCAATAGTGTTTTTTGAATAAAAGTGTATGTTTAGTGTTTATATATAGTTCTGTGTTTCATCAGTTTTTGAGTGTTTTATGGGTGTGACTACCGGCGGGTCACACGGCACCAGATAAAACTGAAATGCATAAGGTGCCACGTGACCCGCCGCACGGTGGGGCAGAATGGCCTGAAACCTGGCATTAAATCAACCATCACAGCTGGGAACTTGAAATTTGGCGTGATTGCGCCTAATATGATTGTTGGAACATTTTAAATTTGACTTTAGGACACGCCCACAAAAAACGCCTATTTTTGAGAAAAAAAAATAGTGCAAACCCTGTAATATGTGTCTGTGTTTAAAAAATGAAGTTGAATAAACTAGAATAATATTAATCACAAAACTGTACATAATAAAAAACTAAATGTTACAATCAGGAATATATATTTTTTTAATAAATAAACTTAAAAAAAAATTCTGAAATAAATTCAGTTTTCTTCCTCTTCATCACTCTCAAGAATTTCGTATTCAGTGCCAAGTTGATTTGGTGTTGGAATATGTGGGGACTTCAACAAACTGATGGCTTCTGGGGGTAAATGCTGAATTTTCTTTTTTGGAACTCTTCGCAGACTTGTCAAAACGGGGTCCAATGGTAATAAAAAAAAATTAAAAATGTTAGCATTTGTGTTTTGACGGCTATTTTTTCGACAGTGGGGTTCTCTATATTTTTTGAAGTCTTTGTTACGGGCTTCTTGAGCTTCTTCACTTAGCTATAGGCAATAAAGCGTTTGAAATAATTTCATTTCCATGAATAAGATATTTATGGACAGTAGGTGGCATATAGTACCAAGGGTACTTACTAACGAAATATCTCGCAGTTTCATGGGCAAATTTTTGAAATTTGTCAGCATCAACGTCATGACCACATACAACCACTGTCATGATTACATGCATTTTTTTTCTCAACTCAACATCTACTTTTGTTATGTCAGCTGAAGTTTCAGCATGTTCAAAAAATCGCCTAGCTGTATTTCCGTCATTAGAATTTACAAATCCCGGCTTTGGCTTGTCAACGATCAAACCAAAACGCTCCCGAAACTGCTTTTGAATTTCTCTTTTCGTTTCGGCAACAATTAGTTTATGCTCCTCTTTTCTAGTCTGCCATTGCTTTATTTTTAATTTATAGGAAAGGTGGAATTGGAATTGACGATTTTCTGTTTTAACTGGCCTTTTTATCATGTCATCAGTGGAATTAAAGTCTTTAGATGTGGCGTGACAAATGAAGCATTTCTGTGTTGAAGAGTTTTCAGTGATGGCATTACAAACCTTTCCATCTATCATAGCGAATATTAAATTGTGTCCAACGTTAAAAGTTTTTTCACCAACTTTAACGAGACTTGGCAGGAGTTCTTTGATTTGAGAATCTACTCTTTGTTTTTCTGTCACGAATACCGCTGCAGATTCCTTGAGAAACTCAATTTTGAGAGGCCTACAATATCTAGTTGAGCTTGGACGGGGATTTTGCCAGATTATCATTTCACCAGAAATCAAACAAAGAGGAACAACACATGTAATGAATGCAG